>JBAMNC010000258.1:555000-1280000 GCA_037902135.1 Cetoscarus ocellatus
ATCAAAACTGCAGTCAAAAGCTTTTCATACTAATGTTACCAGTTCTTAAGGCCTTATTCGAGACAGCCTTTATGCACTGACAACACATCTATTTCTCCAGATATAACTTGAACTCAGCCTACATTGCCATTTCAACGAACAATTATGCACAAATGCAGTCTAGATGTAATTCTGAGTTGTCATAACCAAAAACTGAGGTAATGTCTTAAAGAGCAAAAAAAAAGAATAACCCTCTGTTCTTTTTTCTGAGCATTACCATCATTGCCCTGCACCTGGCATGCGTGTAATCGTAGGGCAGTCTATCTTATCAGATAACTTCTAATTTAACATACAAAAAATACACAGGATGTTAATGAGACAGAACTTGAAAACCCAATTTGCATATCTAATTAAAATCAGACATTATTTCTTATTCCTTATTATAGTCTTTCTGTCTTAAAACAGGACAAACTTGAAAGGAGCTATCAGGACAGACTGATAGAAAAAGATCAAACAGCAGTGTTCACAGATGGCTGAGCCGGCGTGCATGCCTGAGTGTCTCTGCTGCTCTACCCTGTTCTCCCTCCTCTGCAATTTAAATACAGCCCTGGCCCCGCAAATCATCCAGGTGCTAGTATCAAACACATCCAAGCCTTAGGGTTATTCCCACTTTATCACATGTAAGCGGCAGAGCACAGCCAGAACCAGCTTAGAAATCTGACTGGCCAATACCATAGTTGCCCCAAAATCCTGGACGATGATTGATCCTTTGCTTGTCAGAGGCAGGAACAATGAATGGTTAATGATAGATAAAATAATTGGGCCGCTTAAACAGGTGGGTAGTAGCTCTTCTTTCATGTCAGTGCAGCACATATTCTTTTGGTAATTCTTAAAACAAAATAATTACTTTAGATCCTTACATAAATAAACACAGAGAAGTTGTCTTTCTATTTGGCCACTTAATGAAGTAAAATACTATGTGCAATCAATTTCAATTTTCAATTTATTAAGGCAAAACTCCTTGAGATGAATCATCTCGTTTTCAAGGGGGGCCTTTACACCAATATACAGACAAAAACAAAACATAAGAAACAAACCGTTACAGTACAGACATCAATCTGACATTACAAGAGAAACACTGCAATGCTGAAAAGACAAAACAAGCACATAAGCTCTCCCAACTCAACCATTCCCTCACCCACCAGTCCACTGTAGATTTATGGTTATCAACAGTAAGACGCAGACCCACACTAATGTAGCAACATACAAATATTTACATTATTAGGCACACACAAACAAACTGGCCCAGTCAAGCATTTCACACATTTAATTTTGAAAACAGGAGCAGGGTGTTTGTAGATAAATAAAGACAGATTTCTTGAAAACAGTCAAAGACAAAATTGATCTGAGGGAATCAGGCAAATCGTTCCAGTCTGATGGGGCTTTGAATTGAAAAGCAGAACAACCAATTTCTTTATAAATTCTTGGATCAAACAAAAAAGGATTAGTTGTATGATTAAAATGATTTCAATGAATCTTACATTAAACAGCGATGGGTCCTGAATGGACATCTTAAAATAAATCTACTAAGACTGTTGTACACAACAGTAATGAAGTGAAGATTGACCTCTGACCTGGTTTGGTAAACAATATCGGCATAATCAAGTAGGCCTACTGGGAAGATAAGTTGAGTAGCAATTTTCTTTCTTACCTGTTTGGTAAAACAATTGATAGAGCAGTATAAAATACCCAAGCTGCGGTTTATTTTCTTTGTTATTGAGTCAATATGGTATTTAAAAGACAGATAAATATCTAACCAAACACCCAAATACTTGAAATTTTCTACTTCCTCAAGATATCCTCATATTTGAAATGCCACTCCTCAGATTGTAAAACTTAAGATTTGGTGCCAAACAACATGCTATATGACTTTGTCTTATCTAGTACAAGTTTATTAGAAGCAAACCATTTTTGCACTTTATCAAAGTCAGTCTGTAAGGTTGACTGAATTTGCATGACATTCATTTTGGAGGTGTAAATAACAGTATCATCTGCATAAAGTTAGATTTGAGTGTTTGAACAAATTCTGTGGCAGCCATCTTTGATATGATCCACCCATGCATCAGCGTGTAATAGCTGAAACTGAACAACACTGAGAAATCACCAAGATCTTGGTGAAAGTACATTCCAGTTTTGCTGTGTTCAACGCAGGTTGACCTATCTAAAGTTGAGAGAGATATTGTGTTTGTGAAGTATGACATTTCCTGATGGCCCGCTAATTGTGCACAGATTTTAAACATTCACCAAAGTAGATATTATGCATGGGTAACAACATAGAGGAACTCTGAATGATGGATGTCACTCTATGAACGCCATATAAAGCAGACGTACAGTATATGCCATTTCACCACATGCAGCTACAGCTAGACGCAGTATTCAAACACCATGTGTAGAAGACAAAAAATGGCTGTTCTCAAAAATGCAGCCTCAAGGCAAGAAACACGAGTCCAGACCAGAGGAGCAAGCAGCTAGGGCTGACAGAGATGAATGCATCTGTAACTGAAGGTAGCAAAGGTAAGCGAAAGTCAACTCTTGCAGGCGTTCACAAGAGTGTTGGATCAGACATTGGAATTTTTGAAGCATGAGTAACCTGACAAACATCAATGTTGCCCAGATGCTTGATAGAGGTAAAACAATCCTTCAGACACATTAGCCAGGGGTAGCTAGCAATTACTGATAATAATACTGATCTCTCTGGATATGTAAGACCACTTACTCACTGGAAATAACTAAATATTGATGCATTCTATGACACAAGAAATGACCACAACAAGCCCCTTTTGAGAGCTGACACTTTGGACAGGAGCTGTCTCCAATTTGAGAAATGACCCTTTATCCTTTTTTCGTTGTTATAGAGTAATAATCACACAAAACCCTGATTTGGTAAAATGGCTGGAGTTCCCATATGTACAAGTTAGGGTGGGAAAAAAAAACAAAAAACTTTTTGCTCACTTTTTTTTTTTGCTTCTGGCAGACCACTACGGATTAAATCAGATGACTGGATAGTATATACATACATGTAAATCTGTTTTAATTTATGCCATAATCATGGTTAGATTCCAGTTCAAATCACCTCCACGATAGCTTTGTTCTGCCTCCCACAAATTACGACCTCACTGTGATATCTCAGAAAAGGTTTTATACAGAGTTTAGGACAGGGGGTATCCAAATCTAGGATGGAGATTGCCAAATACCCCAGAGTAGTTGCATGCATAAATTAACTAGGGATGTACAATATTTGATTTTTGTCATTTTCCAGTATGCCGATATTTCCAAACTCATTGTCGCTGATACCAATAATATAAACATATATTGACAAAAAAATAGACAGTAACCAATAAAAACAAGTGCACATGGACAAAAACTAAAACTAAATCTACAGACATTTTCGTCAACAAATAAATATTAGACGAAAATGTTTGACAGAGATTAATTCAATCAGATCTAATTTTATCATGTAGAGAGTAGGGACAAGTCAGGAATATATCCAATCACAGCTAAGAGGGACATCCAATCACAACTGCTTTAGCTTCATGGTGGCGGGGTAAGTTGGGGAGCGATCCAATCAGAGCTACTCTCTTTACGGATTGATATATTCATGTAGAGCAGGTTCACTGTTTGTTGTCAATTCTAGTACTGTTACTGAGATGGTCTGCCAGGAAGCTTAAACAAAGGGGATTGCATATGCACAAAAGTTAAATTTGTATCTTTAAATTTATACTTTCAAACTTTACTAGCATTCAATAAAGGGTTATTACATATTTAATTTTATCAAAGTGTAAAACATGACTTTAGATATTCAAGGAAACATAAAAAATGCCTTAAACTTTACACTGCATATTTTAGTCGACTAAATTTAAAGTAGATTTTGTCAACTAAAATGTTGTGAAATTTCATCAACTAGAACTAGACTAAAATCCAAACAATTCAGATGACTAAATTATGACTAAAACTAAAAGATATTTTAGGCAAAAGACTATAATTAAAACTCAATCAAAAAATGCTGTGAAAATTAACACGGGACTCCAAGTGTCAATTGCCTCAGCGCTCTTTCACTGTCTCTTGACACTCTCACTGTCTCTTTCCACTTTATACAGTATTTGATTCTTGTTGCGGCAAAATTAACTAAAACTCTTTATTTTGGGAAAAAGGGGTGACAATTTTTTTCAATAATCGTCTGTATATATTAACTTCTGATTATGTTCCGGCCCGACATAAAGTGACTTTGAAAAATTTGTGCAAGGCCAAACTTAATTAACAACCCTTGTTATAGAACAAACATAAATGTATTAAATTAAATTTTCAAAATTAAAAAATCTAAATATGTAACCCTAATGATGTTTCAGCCAGTTTAGAGGGCCTTATTGGTCTTGACAGCCACCTACTAGTTTATCATTTCTGAATCATTGCCAAACAAATCACTTAAGACAAGCATTCACACCGCATCATCTTGACATCTGATAATAATTATGTAATTTAACCTCTTTATTCTGAATCTGACTGGAAAAAAAACATCTAAGTCAACAACAAAGAGCTAATCCAATCACAGGCCTCTTCAGTGCCAACGTAGCCTCATGGCCTCACATTCTAAGAGCCATGTATCAGAGCCACAGGGTCTGGACAGAGGCCATCATCCTTTTGTCTAATTAAATCTGTTTTATGAGTAAAGAGAGGGAGCCAGGAGCAAAGATGGCTGAGAGAGAAGCTGCTCCCCTTGATTAGCCTTGGAGCTGGATTAGCAAACCTTCCCATCAACAATAGCTAGGAAATGATGCTTTTGACACACAGGTGTGCTGCACTAGATAGGATTTATAGATTTCACTTACATTATTACTTTGGGATGGAAATCGAAAAACCCATGCAACTGCTTGTTGATGTTACCAGGAGCAGGAATCTATATCATTTGCCTATGCACTAAAAAAAAATCCCTAATCAATGCCTTTCACTTAGATTTATGTGTACTGCAAAACTGATGACACAGTCTTGTGAGTGGCAGTCAGCACAAATGACAACAAAGGAGTCTTGGAGATATTTATGGGGGGAAGCAGACAGGAGGTCCAAACAGCGCCTTAAGGTCACATAGTTTACACCTTTTCAAAAAATTACATTAGTACCAGATCCATCCATTCATCCATTATGTACACCGCTTATCCCTTATCCAACACTGGCCGAGAGGCAGGGTACACCCTGGATTGGTCATCAGCCATCACAGGGCCACATAGAGAGACAGGCAACCATTCACACATACCCACACCAATTTTAAGTCACCAGTCAACCTAATGAGCATGTTTTGGTCTGTTGGAGGAAGCCAGAGTCCCCAGAGAGAACCCACACATGCACTGGGAGAACATGCAAACTTTACACAGAAAGGCCCTGTTGCTATTAGGCATGTGCAAAAATTTCTATGCCACTGAGCTGCCCCTAGTACCAGACATCCCCAGAAAATGTTTTTCAAGTGTAATGTCTAAAATCCACTGAGACTGTGGATTGCTTACAAACCCCACTGCTTCAGCCATGATTAGAACAAGCTTCACTTTGCAGCGGCTGCACAGACATGTAAATACATGTTGTTACCAGACAGCTACCTCTAGCAAGGGAAAAACAACCTGGGTGACAGCAGGTGGAGTCAATAGGCAAATCAGACAAACCTGGCCTGGAGTTTCTCCAACCTGGAGGAGGTAGCATATCCTTTTATGACATCACAATGGCAATTTCAACAGTTTCACGGCATAACTACTAGGGTTGCAAAGGCATGGGAATTTTTTGGAAAGTTAAGCTTGGAAATGTTGGAAATATTTTAAACTGGACACTTTCCATGGGAATTATGGGAATAAACTGGAAATTGGGGGTAGTTTAAATGAACTGCATCATATTAAAAAATAAATATGAACATTTTGTTTTGTTCTGTTTAGGCAGCTTTTATTATTTGTAAGTGGATTTTTATCAGTTTTTAATTATTTTATTGAACAACCAACTTTGACTAAAGTTTATGTCGTCCAAAGGCCCCAATGTGTGTCTTTAACAGTTTTGTGCTCTGGGATCATCATCATCTGTGCATGCAATGGAAGAATGCACAGTGCATGTAGGGGATGTGGCCTCAATATCCCTGGAATAAGCAGTGTGTAATATGTATGTGACTGAGGAAAAGCATGGATAATCACAGGTAAACCTACATGATATCTGTTTGTTTTAGTCAAGATTATGCTAAAGTATATTTTTCCAACTATATTTAAAATCTCTGCTAAGGGACAGCCTTCAATTTAATAAATTCCAGGTTTAATCACGTTAATTCTCATGGAAAGTTTCCAACTCTGAAAATTCCCAGAATTTTGCAACCCTACTGACTACCAGGAGTGCAATCTGTTTGACATTGTTGACACAGAAAACCTGTGTAGGCTTAACTTGTACAAAGAGAATCCACAGTAATCAATAAAATATTAAATAAAGGCATATTCATCTATCCATTATCTATACCAGAAATCATTTACAGGGTAATGGGGGCCAGATCCTATACCAGCTGTCACCTGATAGGAGGCAGGGTCCACCCTTGACTGGTTGACAGTCATTCACAGGGGTGTTATAGAGAGAAAAACAACTACGCATGCACACACTCAAACCTATGGACAATTTAGAGTCACCAATTGATCTATTGAGTATGTTTTTTGGTCTTGGAGAATGTGAAATAAAAATGGAGTTTGCACAGGAAGAACATTCAAACTCTACACAGAAAGGGTTCTAATCAGGATAAGAAGCCTTAACTGCTGCACAACCATGCATTCTAGCGATGGTATAGATACCAATTATAACTTATCAATTCCCGTCACTATTCCTACTCCTATGAACATGCCAGGCTCATTTTATCATGGATAATACATGCTATAAATGAACCTTTTCTCTCAGCATTGGCGTATGGTGTAGTGCAGCTCTACCTTGACATTGTAACTAATGTAAATCAAATGAACAAAAACTGCACACTCATCGGTCAAACTGTTCTTAACAGGAAAGTGCTGCCAATCCTGCATTTTCAATCTAATGGATCAATGCAGTATAATTTGTATTGCTTAAAGCACACTTTCATGTAAAACACAAGTCATAGGGTATTGAAGAGGTGCTGAAGTTAACACATGATGATGGCTGGACCGAAGTATGGCCCTCTGGCCAGTAGACAACACCACTATTTCCTAGACTCTCCTCTTTGCCTCCCTGGTATTGATACTGAGGCAGGCAAGTTTCTTATTGATTTTCTGGCAGATGCCTTTGGCACTGGCAGCAGCTGGCAAATATACTTGGCTTTCAGCAGGCCCCACAGAGCAGAACTCCTTATAAATCAAGCCCCCTGATAATATAGAATGCTGACCTACTAATGTGTAATAAGTAGAGTGCTTTGTCCTTTAGCTAAAAAAAAAAGGAGCGACCAGTTTTCCAATTATTTAAATGGAATATTTGGGAAATCGTTCACGATGTCATGGTCAACAAAAACGTGATCTGGTAAAGGAGGCAGAAGGGTGTGACAAGACACAGTAAGGTAAATTACCAAAACATAACCTTTAAGGTAAGGTCCTTTTCATTTTTCATGATAGAAAGTAAGGTCATGAATAAGAAATCAAAAGGGTAATAGAACAGACTGCAGCTTGAGGGAAAAGATAAAATAAGGCCAGAGTTGATCTAATTTTGGATGAACATTATGTGTAATGACTGACTGCTGCATTGAATAAACGAATACCTTTGCTGTTTATGCCGTTTAACTTTATGTTATTATATATTTGTATCCAACCAAAACAGCTCAAATAAGGGATGTTGCAGTTAAATTCTCTATGTTGACTATGACGAAAAGAGCCAAATGATAACACCTACTTTGATTAAAACTTTATTTGATTAACCCTGAAAACACTTCATTTATCTGGTAAATATCATTAGAAATATCACAGGAGAAACAATTAGAAGTATCTGTTTTTTTGCAATATCATTCAGCTCCAGGGATTCAGCAGGTAGGCATTGCTGGTTCTTTCCTGTGTGACTATTTTTAACACTTTCACCAGGAGGCCAACAGTCTGTGCTTGTGTGGCTTGTACTCACGTCTTATATATACATAAATACACATATAATACATAAAGTGTTGGTGCGAATGCTAAGACTTCACTGCAGTGCAGGTTTGGGATGCCTTCATTTATTTGTCAATCAAAATTGAGCACTCTTTTTTTATCATTCGACCACAGTGTAAGTGGGCAAACAAAGAGTATTTGTTTTGCGAACTGGAGTGTAGCTAATGTGCAGCAGAACTTCAACAATTCCTATTGAATGTGGCTGTTTGTTGCTTGGGTACGGTGTTTATTTGTAACCCAACACAGCTTTAATACAACTTAATCTTAAATATTTAGATCATAATAACGCAAACAGTATCATTCCTACCAGATGCTAACAGTGTTATCTGTTTGGTCCATGGCATGCTCATAATGACGTTTGTTTACATCCAGGTTGGAGGTAATTTTACCAGTGCAGCCATTAAGCAGAGCTACAGTGGTTGCTACAGGTTGCCAACTGCATTGCACTTTAGAGCAGGTATGCACGATATTACTGGAGTTTTACAGAGTTTTTGTAAACATCTTGTAAAATTGGGATCATAACATTTAATGGAAAGTGTAGGTTTCATTAAAACAAGGCCAATTTTCTGTCAGCAGGTAGTTACTTTGCTGCTTGTAGCTCTTAAAAGGGCTGATGAAGCTTGATTTTATTATCATTACAATCAAATATACACTTTTTTTTTTTTTTACAATTTAAGAAGTTGCTTTACGCTACATCCATATATTTTTATCAGTGTTAACATTTATGAGTGCAGATATATCTGCATTTCAGATTTTGGCAAAAAAAATATTCAGTAGTGATGCACTGATTAGGGCTGATGTCAATACTATTGTTTAATGATGACAATTTGGCTGATACAGATGACAATACTGCTGTTTTTCTAAATACTTATATTGGCATAAATTTCCCACAAAACCAATATTTTCTCTCATGTTTAGTCATGAATACAGATCAGAGATTGTCCAGCAGGCAAATTTCTTCTGCCTGATGAAAAAAAATATTCTCTGAATCAGCAGTTAGGTGTGTCAGATGTAGGCATTAAATTGGTATGACAGAACAAGTTAACATGAAACTGTTATCTATTCATCCCACTCTCAGTTGTAACCTTACACATCAGATAGACTGTTCGATATATTTTACCAGTCTATTTTTCCGAAACAGCCCATATAAAGTTTTTTTAAATAGGCAGAACCTTTCAAAATCATATACGGCAATCAATCACAATTATTTTGGGCCAATTAGATAATGTAGTAGTTGGATGCTACTACTGCAGAGTAAAGGACAGAATGTGAGCCAAGTCGTACAACAAACTCTTGGCCAAAACATGTCAGAAGTGAAGTGAAAATATAATTTCTACTGAGAAGTTTGTAGTGCTGTTGATAAAACTGCTACTTAGGCTGCTAGCATCTATGCTACTCTCTGTACGAGCAGTCAGTTCCTGCTGTCATCTCACTCGTAGCTTCCACCTCTTCCTCCTCTAAAGGATGTGGATTTAACTGTGCCACTTTGGGCCACTCACAGTTGTAGCTTGGTGCTTGGCAAGATGGATCTCCCTTATTAGAGACAATGAATCAGGCTGATCCATCTGCACTGCAAGTTTAACTCATTTGCCAATAGCCAGTGTTTGAAAAGTGCACCAATTTTGGTCAGTACTGACGTTAAACCAAAGCAGATTTGCATCCCTAATACTTATTTAGTCTCAAAAGATCAGTTGCACACATAGTGCAAAAATACTGTGACCAGAAACATGTGAACTGTGTGAAGGTAATTAAACATGATTTAAGAGGCAACAGTATTAGAGTAATCAAATACTCATACCCTTCCCTAGTGTCAATCGTAATGCATATTGTCCAAAATTAATATTTATCCATGCTTTACAAGTTGTGTGTCAGCTACTTTAACCTAAAAACAATTCAGAAAAAAATTGTTTAAGAAAAAAAACACATGGCAACAAGAAAATGTTGAAAAATAGTTTGGAAGCATCATTCATTCTGTCCTGTTTGTCACAAACAAAGCACAAGCTGGCAAAGCAGGATACACGTGTGTCCTACTTATCAGACAAGAGTCACTCACAAGCTTTTGATGGAATCAGCTCAAGCAGAAAAGGCAAAAGAAAAAATGGACAGACTTGCTACTAGCGCTCACTTTGCCCAGAGTGGCTTCTTTCCTTTTGAGCCTCAGAAGTCCCTTTTTTAGCATTTCTGCTCTTCTAAAATAGCCACACACAACCATGATCATGATAGAGAACTGGCAGTCACAGCCCCTTTTGAAAAAGCAGGGCAGCAAGAAGTGTGGCATCTCATCCAGTTCACATGTGTTTAGGCTAAGCTATTTTTGTTTTCCTCGGCTGTTAAGAGGCATGAATCTATGATGTGTACACAGCTGCAATCATCCATGTTTGTCCCTTCCCCCTGCTAAAGTCTGCCCCAAGGCTCATCCCCCCTCTCTCTCTGGTGTCCGTGTAAAACATGAGAAGTGTCAATTACATAACAGGCAAATCTCTTTCAGTGTAATTTCTCCATAACAACGCACCATTTGGACTAAGCATGTGGTAATCTGTCTCTGGGAAACCAAAGTGAGCTCAGAAATAAACAAAAAGAAAAAAAAAGCTGACATTTACTCAATCACTGCAGGGATGGCTTTATTTACAAAGAGTCAATATTCTTCTGGTACATTGCTCATATTATCCACCAGGTTCAGGAAATACAATGTCTATCAGGGGAAGAAGTCTACATTTTAGCAAGAGGTCACATCACAGATGCATGCTAAAAATTTCACTTGACCATTCTTTTGCCCTGTGTGATAAACCGTATGGTACAAAACACATGTTAGTATAAAAATAACCTAAGTCTGACATGACATAATGTTAAACTGGTCTCAGTATTGAACTATTTGAAATGGGAATGTATGCAGACAATTAAAGTTGTACTGAAAACACACTTGACAAGCACCATTATTCAATCCCCTGGCAAACATCATACCTATAAGTGGCAAATTTGTGAGTTGTTTTGGGGGTTTTGTTGCCTTGCCTTTACTGGATAGAGGACACAGAAGACAGAGTCAGCAAGTGAGGTGGAAGAGTAGGGAATGACATGGGAATGAGGCTGGAATCAAACCTGGCCTACCAGCATTGAGGCAAGAGCCCTATGTTGGGCATGCAGACATAACCTACTTGGCTGCCTGTGCCCCAGCTAGTGGTCTATTTGAACTGCAAGGTTTCTGGATTACTTTTCCTTTGCATTTGCCAGCTCTGTCCTGCATCAGGCCGATACTCTTGCCTTTAACCCTCGACCACTCAAATGTCCACCTGTAGACTCCAACCGGTGGTATAAGGCACTATCTCATTACTCCTCAAATTCTGCATGGAAAAACATGTAAGGTGAGATGAGTTCAGAGCCTTCATGTCAATATCAAACTATGTTCTGCTGCTGCATAAAGTCTGAGCAAACACAAATGCATGTTGTCTGACTAAAGCTACTCTATAAAGTAAATCTCTATAAATCATAAGTGCAGGCAGATACGAGCCACTATTTCCAGCTGTTACACTGGCCATATATATCAGCAGAAGGTGTGACTACATCACAATGCTTCACATTGTAACAACCTTACTTAACCTTGCACTTAAACAACACTTTTTCTTTAATATTTTGCATTCTTTTTCATTCAATTTTAAAGTTTACTCAAGGGGCAAAAGTTTAAGGTCTGAACTACTTGTAGTTTATTTTTTGTGCTGGAAAAAGATGTATTTTAGTGTTGTAATAAGCACTTTGTCAGGACTATCTATGGGACCACCCTGCAAACCTGTTGATAAATGAGGAGCATTGACTGCAGTTTGACAGGGTGAGATCCTTTCAAAACAAAAACATGATAATGCTCTTACTTAAGTCAGCATGTTGCCACAGTGCTGTTTTCGGTTCTCAAAAAGAGATGTTAAGTTTGGATTTAACTATTAAAAAATTGTTTTGTTAGAAATGTAAATATTAAAATCTAAAGCTCTTGTTTTCATTTCTGAATATTTACATCTAAAAAAAGAAAACATTCTTATTTATTGTTGAATCAAATGTTCTTTGTCTGGTTTCATGTCTATTTAAACATATAGACCTACAAAAGAGTAAAGACAAAATTATAACACAGGATAGAGTAAAGCTGAATCCCTCACTATATGGTACAGTCCAGTGTTTCCCCAAAGTTTGTGTGGCCACTACATGGTCAGAGGTGCTGGATATATGCTGCCAGTTTGACACAGCTTTAGCACCATGAAAATGTGAGTCTAAACTAGCTGAACTGGATGGTAAAACAGATAAAATATACTTCAGTCTTGCTAAAATCAGACAAGAGCACATAAATTCCATAACTTGTATAATAAGTGTTGGTCATTTCTTTTGGAGTGGTGGCATGTTGTGTAGTGGACCACTGCAAATCAGTGGAGGGGGAAACACTATGCATTATTCTTGGTATTTGAGATTATACAAAAAAAATTGGGTCTACATTGGTATCACATTCAATACTGGTTACAATCAGTATTAAAGATTTCAATACTATACGCTACTAATTTGAGTGTCTTGAAGATATAGTTCAATTTTTCTAAAGTTGGGTTGTCAGAGGTTCATTTCAATAGTAAGGACTTCAGCCACAGTGATTTTTATCAGCTTTGTTCCTGCAGGAGAGAGCTGGCATGAAAGTTAGGCTATACAAGTAGTTCCCCAACTTTTGTCCTTTTGGGCCCCCTTTTAGCAGATGTAGTTCTTTTCAGGTCCCCTCGACCTTTACTATACATGTCTATGCAAAAACATACATCAAAAGCAATAAACAGACTGTCAGGCACACCCTTTACTAACATATTCCCACATTTTTAGAATATTTCCAAAATATTTTCTTCAAAGGGTAAAAAATAGGATTATTAAGGGTGATACTGCACCAGTCAATTTCCAAGATTTTAATTTTTTTATATGTATTATTTGTGATGTCTTATAGTTACACGTTGGCCTTACTTATGCTGAAAATCCCCCTACAAACTTTGTCAGTTCTTGCTAGCAGTGTATCACAGCATGCATTGCTTTTATTTTGCCTTGCTGCCCCAGCCCTCACAATGCTATTGGCACCCCATGGCACCATGGGCCTCACTTTGGGAACTAATGAGCTATACAGTGCTGCAGATGGGGCCTAGAGATCTGTTTAATTTACTTCATAATTAGATAAAAACATTTGCAATGCTTCACTTTTCTGATAGCAAGCCCCTTTGTTTTGGTACTTCTTTGGCACACTGTGTAGTCCATATGTCCCTTAGCCTGGAGTGAATTTGAGCATATGAAGAAGGACAAAGGAACAGCCATGCATTCAACACGTGTGTACATAATAAATGAGCAGGTCCACACATTGCCACCCACATAAAATGATGGCGACCTTGTTGAATTAGATAGAGTCACTGTTCTGTCAGAGAGCAGATGGCCTAAAAGGAAATGTCTGCTGCACTAATGTACTGCGCTGTGCTGTGCTGGAGCAAATCCTTTTCACCTCTGCTTATTGGCATATCACGGGGCTTTGACATCTCGGATCTCTCACGGGGGTGGAGATTCCCTGTTCTCTGGTCTGCCATGGCAGCAGATCCGATCTCACTAATGCTGTTGCACAACCCTCAATCACTCTAATACATTGTCAGAGCTGCCCGTCTGCTGATGCACTCCTCTCATGAGCTGTTATGTAATGTCTAGGGCTACTCTGGTGGAGGGGTGGTTTTGACCACAAACCTCCATTTAAGTGCCTTTTGAATGTTTTAGAGCCTTTAAAAATAGGTCAATAATAACATAGATCACAGTAATTAACAGCACACACATCTTTTTGAAGTGTCACTCTAAACCCAGATATGAGTAAGCTCTCCATATATCTGCCCTTTTCTGACACCCTAACCACAACACCAGCTAATACTGTTCATGCTTTTTGATACGCAAATCAAACCAGATGTAAACTTGGATTAAATCTATTAAAAGGTAATGACCTGATCTTATAGACCTTATGCATCTGACACCACATATCTGTCCTGCTCCCAACTGGATGGCATAGGAGACATGTTACTTACCGGATGTTTAAGCTAAATAAATAATCTGGTGCCTGTACTAATCTGTAGTAAACATATTCAACCATGGTTATTCCCCACAGTGCAGTAAAATGTTTAAACAAAACTCTAAATATCAGTATAAATACCTACATTATTTTATGTAGCATATTCTTCAGCAAAGTCTCATTTACAACAGAAGCACTAATGCTAATGTCAGCAACTGCCAGTGTTGCAGTTAAAAACATATCACTGTTTTCTAACTCAGTTTAATTCAAACACCTTCATAAATCCCTCTTGGGGAAATTTTGGTTCGAGCAGCTTGTAAATAAAAAGAAAAAAACATTCCAACATAAAAACAACAAATGAAGCTAAAAACATAAAAAACTAGACCTGAAAACACACATTGATATAGATGTTATTATTCACAGATAGTCAGACTTGATAAAAGACAAAAAAAAGAAAAGAACTAAAGCAAAATTTAAATGTCAGTCTCATAAAAGAGAATGTGTAATGGCAAACATAAAAGTCAGAAGAAAATAAAAAAACCTATAAAACCAAAGAAGCATTCAATAATCTGATTGCAGAGGGGATGAACATTTTAGAATAGCAGTTAGTTTTACAGACAGGTAAAACATAACGTCCGGGTGGCAGCAGAGAAAATTTACATTCTAGTGATTTTCATTCCAAGAAATTCTTTAAACAGAGAAAAGACTCATGGATCCCTATTGGCATAGTTTAATATTAGATTTGTGTCTAATGAACATATTATAACAATGTAATGTAATAGTAAACAAAGAGGTAATAGCAAGGACAGCTCCAAAGCTTTAGCATGCTTTTAGGTCGCTATCTGTGCGCCAAAAAATGTCTCTTTCAGTCCAGTTTTTGCTTGACTTTCTTGTGAGAGAAGTACATTAAATAAAGTCATTGCATTACTTAAGGTATGTCAAAATAGCCCAATATTGGAGAATCTTCCCCCTTTCACCATTTAAATATGTTATGGTCACTCCACATGTTGGTATGTTTTCAAGTGTTTTGAGTTCATTTCATGTTTTATTATGAAATCATGTTGCTTTTGTTTTATGTTTAACTTTACTTCCTGTCTCTGTTCTCTTCCTGCCTTTTGTCTCTTCTTTTGATTTGTAATCAGCTTTCCCTGGGTATATATTAAACCATGTGTTTATGCCAGCCCTCTGCCAGATTGGCAATGTGTCCTGGTGTGTACATGCTTTCAAGCCCTGCATTGCTTGTATCTGTTTGCCAGATTTTAGATTATAAACTTTTGAAATTGCCCTGTCTTTGAAGTTTTGCTAGTTTGTGCTTAACAATTTTTAAGTAAAGAGCCTTGCCTTAAACTGCATTTTTACTTCAGTCTTTTCTCTGCATCTCGGTCTACTCTTTTCAAACATGTCAAAATATCTAAAGATGTATGGGCGGTTTGGTGTTTTTTCATTGTGGTGAGGATTCTACATTATCAAAGATGCGAAAAAAGCTAACATTAGCTTGTTAATGTTATTACCTTCACCAGGAAGGTTAAGGTTTTGTTTTTTTTTCATCAGTTTATTTGTAAACAAGATAATCCAGAAAGTTATGAATGAATTTTGATGAAATGTTCAGAATATGTCAGAAATTTGCCAAGGACCATTCTGATAGATTTTGGGGGTGATCTGAAGCCGTATGTGGATCCAGGATTTTTTTTAAGGATTTATTACCATTGCAAAATAGGGCAGTTTTACACATGTTTGACAGTAACTCGCCCAACAGTGTTGGAAGTGCCTTGGCGGTGGTTTGTGCTCTTGGCACACTTGCAGTTTTTCTGATGGTTTGTTTACTCAAAAAGTGAAGAACCAAATTCAATGAAATTTCCAGGGAATGTTGGTCATGGCACAAGCAACAAGTAATGAGATTTTGGTGGTGATCCAAACACAGATTCTAATCCGAAGATTTTTTTTAATATTGACTGAGTGAGATTACACACATTTGTTTATAACTCACTTCTCAATGAATTTGTATGACATTTTCAAAGAGTGTTGGTCATGGCACAAGGGAGAAGTGATTTGATTTTAGTGATAAGAATCCTGGAATTATTCTAAATAATATATTTACAGTGGGAGATAGGGCAGTTTTCCAATTTTTTGACAAAAACTTGCCTGACAATGTAGGTTAATGATGATATCAGAATTACTATCAGCTGTCACTTTTAGTCAGTGTTTTGGGACAGTGGCTTTACAGAAAAGGACATAGCATTCAGATGGAGTTTACTTCCGCTTTGCACTGTATGTGGTTTAATTTAAGATATGTCTTCAGGTGGTCTATAGTGCTATCCTAGTTGTTTGACTCCTAAGGGGCTGTTGCACACCGGGTCACACTTACTTATTTGCAGACATGGGCCTCTGTGTAAAATGTTTTTGCATAAGCTAATCACATTTATACTCACTTGTGCACATTTGCACACCACTGACACATAGGGAAGGGAATCGAAACCAATTCTGGTTGAGAATCGATAACAGATACTTCAAGGAATTTATACCATTTGCCTTTTTATTTAACAATTCCTTTATCAATTCCTCTCACTTCATGCCTTGGAAATCAAGGACTTCATGCTCGCATTAGAAGCAGTCCACAGCAATGATAACAAAGAAGTGAAATATGTTCTCAGGGCAGAAAGGAGACAGAAGCGGTAAAAACTGTGGGTTAATTGTTGACAAAAAGACACTTACTGCATGTCTAGTGGGTGAAAATATCAGAAACTTACAGAAGCATTTATCTGTGCAGCCCAGCATTACATATCTGGGAAATGTGTTTGACATTGCTGCCATTGTTGCCTTGAATAGTCAAGCAATCATATCAATCAGCAGAATCATTAATGGAAGTGGTAAAATCTTATCAATTCCCATCCCAACTGACACAGCTGTCGGGGCAATGTGGGGTTGAGCAACACAAAGACACACCAGCATGTGACTGCAAGAGTTTGGGCTCTGGCCTTCCAGTTGGATGATGACCAACTCTACCACTGCACTACCATTTCCACAACTGACACTACCTTAATAGTAAAATGTGGACTATCTCCAAATTTCCAACAATTTAAAGAGAATTCAGCAAGAAAAAAAATCTATTGAATGTCAAAATTGCTGCCTGCTCAATACACTTGAATGTTCATGGAAAAATGTGTGCATTGTGAATTGGATGTTTTTCAACTAAATTGTAATAAATTGAAAAAAGATGCTTTACACTTACCGCTGATGTATGAGGCATGGGGTTAAATCCACAAAGACTGCATACAGTGTTCTTGCATTCGGTGCAGGTCTTGTAATTCGGGGGGTCCTTGGAGCCAGTGTTGAGCTCAACTTTACAAAGAGGACAGGTGGACGGACCAGCTTTAGCAGCAGCTGGGGTCACATCTGTGGGTGCAGATTTGACTTCTATATCCTTCTCAGCAGGCTTAGCCTTTTGAGGTGGTTCAGGTTTCTGTGCAGCAGAGGGCTTGGTTTCCTTTGCTGGGGGCATCTTGGGAGAAGCTGGAGGGGAAGTTTTAGGAGAGCCTTGGGGTGTAACGGACAACTTACGTGGAGTTGGTGGGGTAGTTTTAGGCTCATCCTGGACAGCTGAGGTTATCAAAGTTGACGCAGAGCTTAAGAAAGATGACCCAAAACCAAACATCTTCCCTGTAACTGACTCGGCAGGCTTTGCAGCTGCAGGTTGAGTTTTAGGACCCCCAAAGCCAAAGAAGCCCCCTGACTCCTGTTTAGCAGGCTGGGCTGGTGATGTTACAGATCTTGAGGGCTGTTGTGGAAGTTTTCCAACTTCCTGTTTTGGAGGACCTTCCTTGCTTGCTGGCACAGCTGTTTCAGGAGGCTGTACCTTCGGTGCTTTCTCAGAAGGCTTCTTCTGTTGGTTGGACACATCCTGACCTTGTCCTTGCTCTGCGACTGCAGGAGCCTGGGTCTTTTCCAAAGTGCCTTGTCCTTGAGTGTCTGTCCTTGCAGCAGCAGTTGACAAAGGAACCTCTGCTTTGGGGGTTTCTTTCCTTTGAGGTGTTGCCTGAGGAACCTCTTTTTTGACTGCTGCAGGCTCTGAGGGCTTCTCCTTCTGGATTACTGTTGGTTTGTCTTTTTGTTCCAAGGTAGCTGTAATGGCCTTGCCTGGGGATAGCTGCGGTTTTATTACAGGAGGTCCAGCAGGCTCCGGTGCTCCTAGAGCTCTCTGCATCTGGCAGTTCAGACAAAGCCATTCCTTAACCTGAGCAAGAACAATGAAATGTTTGAGCTATTGATGGAACATCAGCAGCTTCATCTTAAGAAGAAAATATTTATTGTACACTTGTAATTAATATTGCTAGTGAATACTAAAAATTAACAAGTTCAAGGACTGAATTCCAAATTATTCCATTATAGCTATAAACACAGGCATTGTTTGGATGAACTAGGGATTCTTGACTCTCGTTTTTCAAATTTCTGATGTTATCAACAGAAAGCATCTGCTTGATTAGCTTTAAGGATGTAAGGGACATGGTCTTGTTAAACTCAGATATGGAGTTCTTATCAAATAGGAGAATGCGCTTTATTATCCAAAATTTCAAATTAGTGTCCATCTATTTGACCTTGCAACATACTGTTCATATACAAAATAGAAATGCAACACTAAATCATGAATTGATACTATGAGCATAGAACCAAACTTTTTGTTTAAATCTTTGTACAATATATGCTTTGTAAATCAGTTGAGAAACACGTTTAAATTCCATTCACATATGCACAATACTTTTTCTGGGTGAGAAAAATTTGTGACCAAACCTTGCCCCAAAATTTCCTGCTCACCTCTTAGTCTATTCCCTACGCTAAGCATGGTGAGCTGATTCGTGTTGCAGTTGCAAAAAAGTATCAAGGAAATACATCATGGGCAAGTGGGCGTGGGTGATCTTCCATAAGTCTAATAATAACTTTTGATGCTCTTTAGATGACAGCAAGCTCTACTTTTTGACCAAACTAAACTCTTACCCCCTTGTGATATTTTCAGGAAATAAAATTCTGGTTTCTGGACAGCAGAGCTCCGGGATCACAGGGTCACACAAACCCTGCCACCACGATAAAGCGGTGATTCCTTGAGGGTATGTATATACATACTTTTTTTATATTGATAATTCCTTAGTTTCTCCTTCCCTGCAGGTAAAGAGTCGGGGTGTTATCCTCCACAGCACACCGTCTTTTCAAGCTCACATTAGCACAGTTACTTGGTCTGCATACCTCCATCTATGCAACAGTAATCATGTCCCATACACCCTGGACTGCAACTATCCTTATTAACATCCTGGTCATAAATCCATCGATAATCTTTGAAGTCTGCTGCTCACAGCATCTTCAGATCCTCCTCCATTGATCACATCTCTCCTGTCCTGTAGCAGCTTCAATGGCAGCCGGTTGAATACTGCAGTGATTTAAGGATTCTGCTCTTCACTTTTCAGGCCATACAAAACTGTTCTCCTCTACATCTTTCAAACTTCAGCACTTTTATTCTCTCATATGTTGGCATTGTAATAGTGTTTCATACATAGAGTACTATAGACTCTGTTGCTCTGCCCACTACTTCCCAGATCTTTTTCTTACATCGTGCTGCCTCCACAGAGCACCCCTTCACCCACTCATTCTACTAAATCGTGCAGAATATCTAACTAAAGAGGACTTCAGAAGCAGCCATCCTGACATTTTATACACATTTTGGGAGTGCATCTTTACTTTATTTTTCATGCCATAAGTTATATAAGAGATAAATAAGAGATAAAAGTCACATACCTCTGCCACATTTGGCATGGGATTGAATCCACACTGGGTGCAGACATCTGTTTTGCACTCAGTGCAAGTGTTGTAATTAGGAGGATCTTTTGAGCCCCTGTTGAGTTGTATTTTACAAAGTGGACAGATGGATGGCTCTGCTTTAGGAGGACCTTGGCTTTCAACTGGTTTCTTGCTTGGCTCTGGTGGAGCTTTTTTGTCTTTGGCTTGATCTGCTGAGGGAGTCTTCTGTTGAAGTTCCACCGCTTTCTTCTCCTGAGGTGTCTGACCAGCAGGTGGATTTGTATCTTTTGCTGGCAACTGTTTAGGGGATGCTGGTGGTGTAGTTTTGGGAGTAACACTGGCTGTAGTGGACAGTTTACGTGGAGTTGGTGGGGTAGTTTTAGGTTCATCCTGGACAGCTGAAGTTATCAAAGTTGATGCAGAGCTTAAGAAAGATGACCCAAAACCAAACATCTTCCCTGTAACTGACTCGGTGGGCTTTGCAGCAGCAGGTTGAGTTTTAGGACCCCCAAAGCCAAAGAAGCCCCCTGACTCCTGTTTAGCAGGCTGAGCTGGAGGTGCTACAGACTTCGCTGGAGAGGTACCAGCTTTTGCAGGTTGTGGTGAAGGTGGCTTTTTCACGTCTTGATTAGATGGAAGAGCAGACTTAGCAACAGGAGTCATGGCTTGTGACACATTTTGTTGTGTTGGTCGTCCTGCCTTTGTATCTGATTGGGTAATAGGCTTGGTGGTAGATGTTTCAACTTTTGGGGGCTGCTGAGGTGCATCAGGTTTACCTTTGATTGTCTCCACTGTGGGTGGTTGTGAAACATCTGGTTTTGAAACTGTGGATACAGCAGCTTTGACAGGCAATGGAGTCTCTTTCTTTGTTGAAGCATCAGGAGCTGGAGATTCAGTTTCTTTGGTCTGGGCAATATCAACCTTTGCACTTAGGGGAACAGCAGGTATAGTGTCTTTTTGAGGAACTGGCTTGGGTGTCTCTATCTTCTCTGTGATGGCAGGCACCTCTTTACTTGGTGAAGGCTGGGGTTTGATCATGGGGAGGCCTGGAGGTTCAGAAGCTCCAAGGGCTCTCTGCATCTGGCAGTTGAGGCAAAGCCATTCCTTCAGCTAAAAAGCAAAAGAATGAATAAAGTTATTATGATTTGTTAACATCAAACTCTCAGAACAGGACTTCAGATAACACTGCATTGATTTTGGAAGAAATGAACACTAAGATTCAACATTTCCAGCAGGAAATTTGCCACTTATGATGGAAGTTGGCTAGTTGTGCTCTTGATCTGGGAGTAGACATCTGTGTCACCACAAGCTTGAGGTATAGCATGCATTGCATTTGTCTTTAAAGTAAAGTGAAGAGTATGTTTAAAAAGTGAAGAGTTGTGATCAATGTTTCACCATGGAACATACAATGGGCTTTCTCCTCGCTAACTTGTTAGCAACCAGAAGACAGTCCAACAGTTACCTGGCTGGAGGGGGTTGTATCATGACCTTAATGGTACCACTACCTTGTCCCATTTAGGAGCTGCTGATCTCAGCTCATTCAGTAAGAGGTGGGGTACAACCTGAACCAGTTGTCAACCAAACACAGGGCTGACATACAGAGGAAAAACAACCATACACTTGCACACTTTTACCAAAAGGCAATTGAGAATTACCAATTAATCTTAAGAGGACAGGTTATTTTTGTCAGTGGAAGTACCCAGAGAAAACCCATGTATGTACATGAGAACATGCGCACATCACACAGAAAGGTCCCAGCCAATATTTTAATCAGCAATCTGCTTGATATGAGGCAACAGCAATACTCAGTGCCCAATTACATAGCCTGAATTTCTGAAGCTTAAATGTGAGCATTTACTCTTGATAATTTTCATGATTTAAAAAAAATCCAACCAATAAAGTCATGTAAAGGATCAGGTAATTTGTTTTTTCATGATAAGGGTGTTACATGAGGTAATTTGTTTTTTCATGATAAGGGTGTTACATAAGGTCATGCTTCCTACATAAAGGCACACATTCAGTTATGTAATTACCTCTGTTGCATTTGGCATTGGACTAAATCCACACTTGCTGCAGACAGTGGCTTTGCATTGAGTGCACGTGTTGTAGTTGGGAGGGTCTTTGGAGCCCACGTTAAGCTCTGCCTTACAAAGTGGACAAGCAGACTGTTCCACTTTGGGAGCAACTTGGATGGCTTCTGCTGGAACATCCTCCACTTTGACCTTTTCTGATGGTAGAGATTTGGTCTGGCGAGGTTGGTCAGGTATCTTTTCCGGCTTTGGTATCTCAGGTGCAGGAGATTCAGCTTTCTTTGCAGAAGTTACTTTTGGAGAAACTGGGGGGCTGGGCTTCTGTTTCTTGTCCGACACTTGAGCTGGAGCAGACATTTTGCGAGAACTTGGGGGTGTTGTGCGGGACTCATCCTGAACTGAAGATGTTATCAAAGTGGATGCAGAGCTGAAGAGGGAGGAACCAAACCCCAACACCTTTCCAGTCACTGCCTCTGTTGATATTGAGGCAGCTCTCTGAGATTTAGGGCTGCCAAAGCCAAAGAAACCTCCAGATTCTTGAGGTGCTGGCTGTGCTGATGGAGGTGTGGATTTGGCTGGAGATTTCTCATTAGCATTTGCTTCTTTGCTTAATGCTTGTTGTGGTTGATCAGTGGGTTTCTGCAATGCAAGAAACTTCTCATTTTTTGCCTCTGCTTTGACAGGAAGTGGTTTACTTGGGTCTGAAACCATAGCAGTTGTCTCTTTACTGGGAAGTGCAGTGGAGGTGGGGACCTCAGTAGCTAGTGAGGGACCAAGTTTTTCAGTCTGCGCAGGGGCTGGAGCAGCATCGTGAGAATCTTTTCTTTTTTCTGTCTTTTCCTGTACGTCTGGCGTTGTGATGGCCTGCTTTTTGTCTGGAACAGGTATTTGCTCTGTAATAGTATCTTTCTTTTGACTCGGAGCTGCATCTTTTTGAGCATCAGCAGGTGAGGGCACTGTGCTGGGTGGTGCTTTGGGTTTCATCAGTGGAGGTTCCAGTGATTCAGATGCTTTTACTGCCCTTTGCATCTGACAAGTGAGACACAGCCACTCTTTCACCTGTAGAGAAGATATGGTATATTGAGTAAGCATACCTCTTTGGTTTAAAAGTTTGTTAATTACTGTTACGTAGAGGACAAAAAGTAACTTTTCCTATTTTAGATTATAAATCGTGCTGTGCGGCACAAAACTACTTTCTCCATTTTGTCATGATTTTCATATTTTTCATAAAATAGTGCTTCTGGTCACCCGCCTTGTTGGTGGGTAGGTTTTACTGACTTTCCACCAATTTAAAGTACAAAAAATTGATTTGTTATCAACAGAATACAATATTCATTCATTCAGTAGTAGAGCTTATTTTTCATTTGCTGAAAAATAGCAATTTTGGAGATAGGAGGTTTGTGCCCCACAGCCATGAAATACTATCCCTTCCTTTACTGGTATCATATTCTTATAATTCAGCATGGAGCCATAATTAAATTTCAATACACATATTAGAAGCGAATCTTACTTACATCTGACACATTTGGCATGGGATTGAATCCACACTGGTTACAGACAGTGTTCTTGCATTCAGTACATTTGTTGTAGTTTGGCTCATCCTTGGATCCAATGTTAAGTTCAACCTCACAGAGTGCACATGTCGATGGACCTTGTTTGACATTGTCTTCAGAAACTGCTGTTGTCTTGGCAGGGGCTTTGTCCACTTTGGCCTGGACTGATTCAGGTGCTAGCTCTGGCTTCTTCTGAGGTTCCTTCTTCTGGGCAGCAGGGGATTTGATCTCTTTTGCTGGAGACATCTTCGGAGAAACTGGAGGAGTGGTTTTAGGCTGGTCAACAGCTGAAGTTATCAAAGTAGATGCAGAACTGAAGATTGAAGAACCAAAACCAAACATCTTCCCGGTGACTGACTCTGCAGGTTTTGCTACATCGGGTTGAGCTTTACTAGAACCAAAACCAAAGAGGCCTCCTGAATCTTGTGGAATTGCATTACTTGGTTTACGTTCAGCTGGTTTTTTCTGTTCAGGTGTTTTCTGAGTCTCCTCTGGCTTCTTCTGAGCAGGACCTGGTTTAGGACCCTCTTGCTCTTTAGCACTTTCAGCTTGCTGTGCTTTAATAGATGGTTTCCTCTGAGGTATATCCCCTGCTGATGGTACCTCCTTTGTAGGCTCAGTTGGGGCAGTAATTTCTTTCTTTTGGGGGCTTGCAGGTATTTGAGACTTGGTGGCAGCAACATCTGGAGGCTTTGTTTCTCCTAAAGCTCGTTTCATCTGGCAGTTAAGACATAACCACTCCTTGACCTAAAAGACAAAGGGGGAGTCTTCTGACACATATAGGTAATAGGATCATAGTTCCTCATCAATTGTAGCATTTTTGTTAAGCTTCAACTACTGATATGTAAACCAAGAAAAAAAAATGCAGAAATAATGACAAAAAAGAATAGGTTTAAGGCCTTTCCAATACATCTGCTCCATTTCCAAACACATAAGAAATATCCTTCCTTTCCCTCTTTTACCTGCTCAGCCTATTAAATAATGTGCGTTCAAAGAGGCTTTTGAAAATATCCTCCTGTCTTGAAGATACATTTCATATCTCCCTCAGATGGGAGACCCTGTATAGACTAGTTGTTTGTTCTGACCATTGACTCTACCCTCAAGGAGCCAAGTCTATTGCCCTCACTAGTGCTGACTGACTCCAGCTGAAGGGACATGTCAAGGCATGTTTACACAGCCACCAAAACATTAGGCATGTTTGAACACAGTTGATGAGGACTCAAAGCTACAGACAGATAAAAACCTGTTTAAATCGGGGCTGAGACAGAGGATTTATAAGCATGCCTAGATCCAATACCTGGTTGATTTTTAAGGCATGAACTTGACTATGCTCTTGGGCATCTAGGACCAATATGAACTAACTGAAAAAAGAGAAAATTTATGACCTTCAAAATCATGTAGGTGTTTTAAGTTTCTATAAAAGTATGGGTTATTATAACTTCTTGGTGAGAAGATATAAAATTACATATTTAATCTCTTACCTGTGTTTCATTGGGCCTAGGATTAAATCCACATTGGTTACAGACAGTGGTCTTGCAGTCAGTGCAGGTACTGTAGTTTGGTACATCCTTGGAACCAATGCTGAGTTCAGCTTTACAGAGTGGACAGGTAGACTGGCCTGGCTTCGCAGGGACTTGGGAAACCTCTGCAGTCTTTGAAGACTCTGCTGGGGCTTTGTCAGCCTTGACCTGTCCTGCAGCAGTTGTCTTGGTCTGTTGATTAGGCTCTGCTTTCTTCTGCTGCTCAAGCTTTTGGGCATCAGAGGGCTTGTTGTCCTTTGCAGGAGACATCTTCGGTGAAATTGGAGGAGTGGTTTTAGGCTGGTCAACAGCTGAGGTTATCAAAGTAGATGCAGAACTGAAGATGGAAGAACCAAAACCAAACATCTTCCCAGTGACTGATTCTGCAGCTTTTGCAGCATCAGGTTGAGCTTTACCACCACCAAGACCAAAGAGGCCTCCTGAATCTTGTGGAGCTGCTTCCTTGGCATTACTCTGTTTGCGTTGAGCTGTGCTGACTTGCTCTGGTGGCTTTTTTGGAACTGTCTTTTGTCCTTCTTCTGGAACTTTATGACCAGGTGCAGGGCTGTCCTGTTTCAGTGGTGGAGTGACAACCTCATCTTTGCCTGACTTCACTGATGCTGTAGACTGTTTTCTCTGTGCTGACAATGATTCTGAGGTCTCTGTCTTTTGAGTTGGAGCTGGCTTGTCGGAGTTCTTCGATGGGGCAGCAGCAGCAGGTGAAGGAACTTTACCAGGTGTTGCAGCGGACTTCATTGTTGGAGGCCCTGGAGGCTCAGATGCTTGAGCTGCTCTCTTCACCTGACAGTTCAGGCATAGCCATTCTTTGACCTAAAGTAAGCAGAGACAGTTAAGCATTCTCTTTGAATTGGAAATTGAATCTTTCACAAAAACATCTGAAGAAGAGGAACTGATTATCCAAGCTTTCATGAGTACGATACGTTTATGGTAAAAACCAACACTCATAATTGAATGCACTGAGTTTAAATGTGCTATAAAGGTTCACACAGTACAAAACTGTATTTTATTTAATTGATGTAAAAATGGCCTATGCATTCATTAATGTACCTCTCCCACAGGCATTGGGGCAAATCCACATTGGTTACAGACAGTGGTCTTGCATCCAGTGCAGGTACTGTAGTTTGGTACATCCTTGGAATCCATGTTGAGTTTGATGTTGCAAAGTGGACAGGTAGACTGGCCTGGCTTCGCAGGGACTTGGGAAACCCCTGCAGTCTTTGGAGATTCTGCTGGGGCTTTGTCAGCCTTGACCTGTCCTGCAGCAGTTGTCTTGGTCTGTTGAGTCAGCTCTGCTTTCTTCTGCTGCTCAAGCTTTTGGGCATCAGAGGGCTTGTTGTCCTTTGCAGGAGACATCTTCGGAGAAACTGGAGGAGTGGTTTTAGGCTGGTCAACAGCTGAGGTTATCAAAGTAGATGCAGAACTGAAGATGGAAGAACCAAAACCAAACATCTTCCCAGTGACTGATTCCGCAGCTTTTGCAGCATCAGGTTGAGCTTTACCACCACCAAGACCAAAGAGGCCTCCAGAATCTTGTGGAGCTGCTTCCTTGGCATTACTCTGTTTGCGTTGAGCTGTGCTGACTTGCTCTGGTGGCTTTTTTGGAACTGTCTTTTGTCCTTCTTCTGGAACTTTATGACCAGGTGCAGGGCTGTCCTGTTTCAGTGGTGGAGTGACAACCTCTTCTTTGCCTGACTTCACTGATGCTGTAGACTGTTTTCTCTGTGCTGACAATGATTCTGAGGTCTCTGTACTCTGAGTCGGAGCTGGTTTAGAGGTGTCTTTTGATGGGGCAGCAGCAGCAGGCAAAGTAACTTTACCAGGTGTTGCAGCAGACTTCATTGTTGGAGGTCCTGGAGGCTCAGATGCTTGAGCTGCTCTCTTCACCTGACAGTTCAGGCATAGCCATTCTTTGACCTAAAATACAGGAAAGAGTTTGGTTATATATCCCATCTGGACTGAAAATGATAGCTATTGATATCAGCCTCTGATTGAAGAAGAATACCGTAAAATACCAAATAACAGCTGGGTTCCCATTAATCGCCAGGTCCGTAATAAACGCCGGGTGTTGCAGTACATTTTGATAATAAGCCGCCTGTTCCAAATAAACGCCGGGTGAAATTTATTAGGCACAGCCTACGAGTTACGGTCAAAGTTATAGAACACACATGCAAACACTGAGCTAACAGCCGACAGCTGACGCTTGAAAAGTGATTTTTTCGAAAAGAAACATGATCAGACTGAACCTTATCAGTCCGCATGGTTTATTTTTTCTCTCGGGACATCCTGTCAGCACGCTTCTCCTCCCCCTGTATGTCAACAAATGCATGTTGGTGTGAGGCGCTCTGTTTTACGACAGTGCAGTTACACTCAACATCCACAGAGGCCCCTAGAGAGCTGAAAGCCTGAATCTTACATACTAAGGCTTTAAAAATTCAAAGAAGAAGATGTTGCCACTGTCGCTGCATGTTATTTGCCCTTAACTAACGTCAGAAGGCCAGTCACTTCAGTTACCGGTGCATTGCAGCTGATCGCCATGGCCCCAGTACAGCGAAAAAAAAAAGTAAGCCCTTAACTTAACTAGTTCCTTGCCAGTATTAAGAGTGTTTAGAGAGTGCTGAGTTGAAGGAAGAAGATAAAAGTATAACTATGGTACTGTAATCTTGCCTTGAAAATGTAAAGGTGATATTCATACTGCTGTAAATAAATAATTTGATTACATTTACCATATTTTTTCATTTTTTTCTAAGCAAGATTTTTGTGAGAAAGGAATTAAACGCCTGTACCGAATAGCCGTCTGGTCCCAAATAAACAGCTGGTCTGCTCAGTGATTGAAAAAAATAAACGCTTCGGCTATTATTTGGTATTTAACCGTAAAATACAATTTAGCTTTTAAACAGTACAGTGAGTTCACGGGAAGAACCTATCACTTCCAAATAGCAGGCACAATGATTGTAAATGTACTGAAGATTCATGGAGTGAATATTTTTTGTTGCAAAAGTGGTCTAAGCCCTCTTCATTTACCTCTCCCACAGGCATTGGGGCAAATCCACATTGGTTACAGACAGTGGTCTTGCATCCAGTGCAAGTACTGTAGTTTGGTACATCCTTGGAATCCATGTTGAGTTTGATGTTGCAAAGTGGACAGGTAGACTGGCCTGGCTTCGCAGGGACTTGGGAAACCCCTGCAGTCTTTGGAGATTCTGCTGGGGCTTTGTCAGCCTTGACCTGTCCTGCAGCAGTTGTCTTGGTCTGTTGAGTCAGCTCTGCTTTCTTCTGCTGCTCAAGCTTTTGGGCATCAGAGGGCTTGTTGTCCTTTGCAGGAGACATCTTCGGAGAAACTGGAGGAGTGGTTTTAGGCTGGTCAACAGCTGAGGTTATCAAAGTAGATGCAGAACTGAAGATGGAAGAACCAAAACCAAACATCTTCCCAGTGACTGATTCCGCAGCTTTTGCAGCATCAGGTTGAGCTTTACCACCACCAAGACCAAAGAGGCCTCCAGAATCTTGTGGAGCTGCTTCCTTGGCATTACTCTGTTTGCGTTGAGCTGTGCTGACTTGCTCTGGTGGCTTCTTTGGAACTGTCTTTTGTCCTTCTTCTGGAACTTTATGACCAGGTGCAGGGCTGTCCTGTTTCAGTGGTGGAGTGACAACCTCTTCTTTGCCTGACTTCACTGATGCTGTAGACTGTTTTCTCTGTGCTGACAATGATTCTGAGGTCTCTGTACTCTGAGTCGGAGCTGGTTTAGAGGTGTCTTTTGATGGGGCAGCAGCAGCAGGCAAAGTAACTTTACCAGGTGTTGCAGCAGACTTCATTGTTGGAGGTCCTGGAGGCTCAGATGCTTGAGCTGCTCTCTTCACCTGACAGTTCAGGCATAGCCATTCTTTGACCTAAAATACAGGAAAGAGTTTGGTTATATATCCCATCTGGACTGAAAATGATAGCTATTGATATCAGCCTCTGATTGAAGAAGAATACCGTAAAATACCAAATAACAGCTGGGTTCCCATTAATCGCCAGGTCCGTAATAAACGCCGGGTGTTGCAGTACATTTTGATAATAAGCCGCCTGTTCCAAATAAACGCCGGGTGAAATTTATTAGGCACAGCCTACGAGTTACGGTCAAAGTTATAGAACACACATGCAAACACTGAGCTAACAGCCGACAGCTGACGCTTGAAAAGTGATTTTTTCGAAAAGAAACATGATCAGACTGAACCTTATCAGTCCGCATGGTTTATTTTTTCTCTCGGGACATCCTGTCAGCACGCTTCTCCTCCCCCTGTATGTCAACAAATGCATGTTGGTGTGAGGCGCTCTGTTTTACGACAGTGCAGTTACACTCAACATCCACAGAGGCCCCTAGAGAGCTGAAAGCCTGAATCTTACATACTAAGGCTTTAAAAATTCAAAGAAGAAGATGTTGCCACTGTCGCTGCATGTTATTTGCCCTTAACTAACGTCAGAAGGCCAGTCACTTCAGTTACCGGTGCATTGCAGCTGATCGCCATGGCCCCAGTACAGCGAAAAAAAAAAGTAAGCCCTTAACTTAACTAGTTCCTTGCCAGTATTAAGAGTGTTTAGAGAGTGCTGAGTTGAAGGAAGAAGATAAAAGTATAACTATGGTACTGTAATCTTGCCTTGAAAATGTAAAGGTGATATTCATACTGCTGTAAATAAATAATTTGATTACATTTACCATATTTTTTCATTTTTTTCTAAGCAAGATTTTTGTGAGAAAGGAATTAAACGCCTGTACCGAATAGCCGTCTGGTCCCAAATAAACAGCTGGTCTGCTCAGTGATTGAAAAAAATAAACGCTTCGGCTATTATTTGGTATTTAACCGTAAAATACAATTTAGCTTTTAAACAGTACAGTGAGTTCACGGGAAGAACCTATCACTTCCAAATAGCAGGCACAATGATTGTAAATGTACTGAAGATTCATGGAGTGAATATTTTTTGTTGCAAAAGTGGTCTAAGCCCTCTTCATTTACCTCTCCCACAGGCATTGGGGCAAATCCACATTGGTTACAGACAGTGGTCTTGCATCCAGTGCAAGTACTGTAGTTTGGTACATCCTTGGAATCCATGTTGAGTTTGATGTTGCAAAGTGGACAGGTAGACTGGCCTGGCTTCGCAGGGACTTGGGAAACCCCTGCAGTCTTTGGAGATTCTGCTGGGGCTTTGTCAGCCTTGACCTGTCCTGCAGCAGTTGTCTTGGTCTGTTGAGTCAGCTCTGCTTCCTTCTGCTGCTCAAGCTTTTGGGCATCAGAGGGCTTGTTGTCCTTTGCAGGAGACATCTTCGGAGAAACTGGAGGAGTGGTTTTAGGCTGGTCAACAGCTGAGGTTATCAAAGTAGATGCAGAACTGAAGATGGAAGAACCAAAACCAAACATCTTCCCAGTGACTGATTCCGCAGCTTTTGCAGCATCAGGTTGAGCTTTACCACCACCAAGACCAAAGAGGCCTCCAGAATCTTGTGGAGCTGCTTCCTTGGCATTACTCTGTTTGCGTTGAGCTGTGCTGACTTGCTCTGGTGGCTTCTTTGGAACTGTCTTTTGTCCTTCTTCTGGAACTTTATGACCAGGTGCAGGGCTGTCCTGTTTCAGTGGTGGAGTGACAACCTCTTCTTTGCCTGACTTCACTGATGCTGTAGACTGTTTTCTCTGTGCTGACAATGATTCTGAGGTCTCTGTACTCTGAGTCGGAGCTGGTTTAGAGGTGTCTTTTGATGGGGCAGCAGCAGCAGGCAAAGTAACTTTACCAGGTGTTGCAGCAGACTTCATTGTTGGAGGTCCTGGAGGCTCAGATGCTTGAGCTGCTCTCTTCACCTGACAGTTCAGGCATAGCCATTCTTTAACCTACAACACAGGAAAGACCCTGTGAATTCTGGTGGAACAGAGTAGGTTAATAACTTGTGTGTTGCAATAAAGAGACTCAACTGCAATTAACTTTAATTTAAACTTCAATTTTAGCATATAGCAGTTCAGCAAGAGTTAGGATTTTTTTCTTGCCGTTCTCACTTTGCTTGAGGTATTTTGGCACTGCACTCAGTGCAGTCATGGAGTAATTCTAGACATTTGTCAACAAAGAGTGGGATCAAAACATATTTGTTGTAAAGAATTGGTAAATAAAATTTGTTATTAAAAGTGCGAAACGAGTACAAACCTGCTGACAAGCTGATTGTCATGTAATTGTCACTTACCTCTCCAATAGGCATTGGGTTAAATCCACATTGGTTACAGACTATGATCTTGCATTCTGTGCAGGTGTTGTAGTTTGGAAGTTCCTTGGACCCTATGTTCAGCTTAACCTTGCACAGCGGGCAGCTGTCATGGGCTGCAGAAGAGGACTGAACGGCAACTGAGGCTGCTTTTGCTGATGAAACTTTATCATCTTTGCCCTGGTCAGAACTCCCTGCTTTCTTCTCCTGCTCTAGCTTCTGAGTAACAGATTTTGGCTCTCTTGCGGGTGACATTTTTGGAGAAACTGTTGGTGTACTCTTTGGAGAAATCTTGGGAGAAACAGACATCTTTGAAGAGACATGAGCTGGTGCAGACATCTTTCGAGAGCTTGGTGGTGTAGTTCGTGATTCATCCTGAACAGCTGATGATATCAAAGTTGACGCTGAGCTAAAAATAGAAGAACCAAATCCAAACATCTTTCCAGTCACTGACTCTGTTGTTTTTGAATCCTCAGTTCTTGTTTTAGAACTTCCGATGGCTAACTGGCTTCCCATATCCTTCTTTGACTCTGCACTGACATTAGTCTGTTTCATTCCAGGTTTCTCTGCTTCAGTAGTTGGTTTCTTAGCATTTGATGCCCCCAGCTGATCTGATGTATTTCTCTTACCAGGGGTTGGGCTGTCCTGTGTATCACCTCCAGCCTTTGTTGGTAATGATGCTGCTGTAGGCAGTATTTTCTTTGGAGAAGCTTGTATAGTACTCTCTTTCTTGTCAAGTGTATCAGCCACTGGTGCAACAAGTTTTTGGCCTGCATCTGCCTTTGGTAGTTCTTTTTTTGAAGTTTCCTTTTGATTAGGGGTTGATATTTTATCTGGTGCAGATGATGGAGAAACTTTATTTGCTGCATAACTAGGTTTCACTGGAGGTGTTGTGGCTTCAGATGACTTAAGAGCTCTTTGCATTTGACAGTTTAAGCATAACCATTCCTTAACCTGCAAAAAGAAAACATGCAATATAAATTAGTTAAATGCATAAAACACTGTCGTGCATTGACTCCAGAGAGTCCAAAAGTATCCGTAATTGATAATGTATGTAATTCCTTGCTATTATCAACAGCAATGTGTTAGTTTGAATTTGAAAAAGATTTATTTTTGTACCTCTAACACGTTTGGCATTGGATTGAACCCACACTGGTTACAAACAGTGCTCTTGCATTCAGTGCATTTGTTGTAGTTGGGAGGTTCCTTCAATCCAAAGTTGAGCTCCACTTTACAGAGTGGACAAGTAGATTGGCCTTCCTTGACAACAGATGGGGCACCTGCAGCAGCCTTTGGAGCCCCCGGCAGAGTTTTTTCTACTTTGGCTTGTTGTGATGGAGAGGCCTTGGGTTGTTGCACTTGCTCTGATTTCTTTTCCTCTTCATGTTTCTGAGAAGGAGATGGTTTTGTTTCCTGTGTGGCAGGCCTCTTGGGAGAAGCTGGTGGTGTCTTTTTAGAATCATCTTGAACAGCTGAGTTCATCATAGTTGTTGCAGAACTGAAGATGGAGGAACCAAAGCCAAACATCTTTCCACCTAATGACTCTGAGGGCTTAGCAGAATCAGGTTGAGATTTTGAACTGCCAAATCCAAAGAAGCCTCCTGATTCCTCTTGTTTAGCCGATGCTTTATTACTTTGTGTATAAAGAGACTTATTTGTCTGGTCTGGTGGTTTCCGAGGATCTGCTTTTCTGTCTCCCTGTGGAGTTTTCTGACCAGTTGCTGGGCTACCTTGTCTCTGGCTTTCTGCTGTTTTCATGACTTCAGGCTTTGTTGACTGCTCTGCTGGTTTTACTGGTCTCCTCTGAGGGGAACTCGGTGTAGACTCCTTCATTTTAGATCCAGTGTCTTTCTGTTCAGGTTTATCTGCTTGGCAGGTGTCCTTTTTTACATCTTTGGCAGGTACTGTAGCTTTGTTGGGTAAGGCCTGTAGTTTCATCACAGGAGTTCCAGGAGGCTCGGATGCTCCAAGTGCTCTCTGCATCTGACAGTTAAGACATAACCACTCCTTCACCTGCAAAAAACAAACAAACTGCTGGTCAGCAACATTAGCAACAGCGTTTCTGAGCAATGACATTTATTCTTAAAGATAAAGAAACCACATTGCAAATAAAAAAGACATAATGTGACAATCCACTAGGGTTCTTTGATTTTACCTCCTTTGCATTTGGCATGGGACTGAATCCACACTGGTTACAGAAAGTATTTTTGCACTCAGTACAGGTTTTGTAGTTTGGAGGATCTTTAGAGCCCATATTGAGTTGCAGTTTACAAAGAGGGCAGGTAGACTGGCCTGCCTTGGGAGTAACAGGTAAGTCTGAATCCTTCCTTTGTGTTTCTGATGGAGGTTTGTCTACTTTTGCTTGTGCAGGTAGTGGTCCCTTGGTCTGCTGCTGTTGTTCTATTTTTATGTCATGATCTGATTTCTTGGTAGTGGGGGGTTTGGATTCCTGTTTTGCAGGGATTTTTGGAGAAACTGGTGGTGTTGTTTTGGGCTCATCTTGGACTGTAGAGGAAATTAAAGTTGATGCTGAGCTGAAGATAGAGGAACCAAAACCAAACATCTTCCCAGTAACTGACTCTTCAGGCTTTGCAGCATCAGCCTGACTTTTAGGGCCTCCAATACCAAAGAACCCTCCTGATTCTTTCTTTGTAGTACCAGTGACATTATTCGGCCTTTGTCCAGTTTGGTCTGGTTGTTTTTTAGGTCCTGTCTTGCCGCTCTCTTGTGGCATTTTCTGAACAGGAGCTTGGCTTGCTTGTTTGGAACTTCCTGGCCCTTCAGCAGCTACTGGCTTTCCTGCTTGTGCTGCTGGGGTAGACGGTTTTCTCTGAGGAGAGCCTGGAGCAGAAGTCTTTTGTGGAACAGGCTGTGCAGGTGAAGGTTTTTTATGGGATGATTCTTGAGATTCAATTGCACTCGAGGCCCGTTTCACCTGGCAGTTGAGACAAAGCCACTCCTTTCCCTGAAAATATACAACAATTAATACGTTATTTACAAAAAAAAAAAAAATAATGACATAACAAACATAATTATGAAAGCCTAAATAGAGAAAAATGAAGTCAGGATGCAATAAATCATCGACATAGTCAAAAAAATTCAATGATATAAATGGTCAATGACTGTTTTTTTCGTCAGGTAGTCTTCATATTACATTATCCCATGTTTTTAGTGAAATGCGCAGACATTAAATTGTTTGTTGGATCGGATTATTCAGTAGGTTGAGTCATCTTACTCCTCTTCCTATTATTGTTGGAGCAGCTTCATCAAACAGCGATCACAGCGCAGCAGAAAAACACAACAAAGTAGCCTCTGTTATGTTACAGTGTCCTAAACCTTTGTTTCTCTCTGCGTATTTCATCCTCTAAACTGATGATAAAGGAGTTTATAATCAGTTCAGTGTGAAGACCGGGCAGATTGCTGCTCACACAGATCTAACTTGACATTTGTCTCACTACTTATTACTGTGAAAGATCACGTTTTAGCGCTCCGTATGTGACAATGTAACTCAAACTCAGTCTCAGTTATCTCCACTCTGTTCTCACTGAGCTACAGTTTAACAAACTTTTGGGAAACGATCTTTTTTTATATTTATTTATGGGCCCTTTAGTTTTAGAGAATGTCAGTACTGCATAAGCATTACAGGAGAAGTAACTTTAAAAATCACATTTATAAATCTTAAACACTGAAAATTAAATTCATGCAGTGTTTTATCCTTCCCTTGCATTATAGTTCCCTTCCCCTTTCCTTCTTATTCTTTCTCCAGTCCTATTACTAAACAGTAAAGCATAGTCAAATCATATTTATATACCAACTGTGGTTCCCAGGCATCACAGTAAAACAAAATCATCCATGTTAAGTTAACAATAATAATGTTTATAGCACAAGAAATGTTTGTCTAAAATTAACATCAAAACTGCACATTTTAGTTTAAAAGACCGTTGCCAAATAAAGGAGGTAAATAATAATAGTAACAAAAATGACAATTAGTAGTTTAAGCATAATTATTTGATTTAATGTAGCACTAACATCACAAACTAGCCGATGACTAGTCGATGATAGACATAGTCATTAGTTGCATCCCTAATATGAAGTTCTGTTGTCCTAATGATATATAAAGAAGTGCACAGTGAAAACAGTTATGATGGCTATTAATTCAGATGGGGTAAAGTCTCAATGGCCAAGGATATTTGTCTTATAGAGGCTTGCAAGTTATGATTATGCTTCATGGTACTTTGCAAAAAACCAACAACTTTGTAAAAAACCATCAAGCATTGTCCTTGTTTGTGTTTTTGAGGTATCTAGACAGACATAATCACCAAGACATTTGTATACAGACGTGTATATTTGGAGATGAGAATTGATAAAAATTTTACTGATACCAATGCCCCCAGCCTGGTGATCCAATACTTTATGAGTTCCCTTATCAAAGTATGGATTTTCTGTGTGGAAAAAGTAGGCCTACACAAGTTTTCTGTGCTAGCAACATTAAATATAAGTATAAAAAAAGTAAACCACACTTTAAACTGCTTCTCCCACCAATTTTCCATGATCACACACCTCACATACTCTGTTGAAGCTGGTGCTAACTGTTTTTTACAAGAGCCTCATCATTTTACAAAAGACATGCAACCAAGTGAACAGACTTGAATAGGGGGATTGTAATCCATAGAAGCAAATGATACTGATTCCTCAATGTAGTTGGTACCAGTTAGCAGCTGGAGCTAGTTCCCTATTCTATACCATTAGTGCATCTAAATTTATCTGAGGTAGCAAACCATTTATCTTGAAAGTGCAGAAGTCAGCTTGCAAGTTTCTGTTCTTACATTGTTAATTATTCTTTCAATTTTGGTTAAAATATCAATTTTGGAGTAATTTCAAAATGTCCACACTCGTCTGCCTATCTTGATCAAGGTTCACTCTGTTTCAGACATTAGTTTGAGCAGTATCACATGATCAAGTGTCCTCATACTGTCCTTGGTCAGATAGCATGCTAACTGTGCATAGAATTACAGAGTCAAGTGTCAAGCCCTTTGTGCCTCAGAGACGTCCATTAGCCCCAAATGTGGAAGTCCCTGCAAGACAATCCCCATGCGCTGTGTGTTTGTGTGGTTAAACATGTATGTGTATTTAGCCTACAGCTTCTTAACCCCTTAATGCCTGAAAACACAAATTATAACCAGAAAATTCTAATATTTTGGAGCTGAAATGTTTCTTTCACTTTCTACTGAAATCCTAAAAATATCAAAATTTCCATAAAATTTAACATATATATTTTTTGCATCTCATTTGATACATTAGGTGTTTTTGGCAACTGATAATCCATTTGAGGACATTATTATTATTTATCTGACTGTATTCAGATGTCTTTTTAGTCATTTGTTGATCATATTAATTAGATAGCGGTATCATAAAAGTATGTATCAAATATGATACATACATAATATTAAAGGGTTAAAAAAAAAACTACAGGTAGCATTTCAGTATTATTACTGCTGTCCAAAACTGACTTTAGGAAATGACAGTAAACCCAAAGGTGTGTAGAGCCCTTTTTTGTATCCTAAGGTCTGGCACACAGTCCTCTCACAGCCTGTCTGGTTTGAGACTCGAGTGCTGTGAGTAGAATATTGAGGAGAAAAAAAAATGACGTTCCAACTTGTCAGCTGCAGTCCAAGAATTGGACTGAAAACAAGAAATCATAAAGCATTAGATGAAAGAGCTATTTTATTGAAAATGAAACATACCTTGTATCATAAGCTGTACTTGAACTCTGAGACTCATTAATAACTGCTGCCATGACGCGAGTTCATGTAAATGAGTTCAAACATTTGGGAATAAACAACTGAACCACACATGAAATCACTTTAAAGGATAAGTTTGGTTTTTTGACACCTGGACCTTATTTTTAGGATTAAATACGCTCGTAGACTCACCCAGACAATTTTGGCGGAGCTCGGAGCCGTTTTCGAGCAATTTAGATCCATCCGACGGCGTTTTTCTCTCATGCCATAGTAGCAGACGGGGCCAGAAATCGAAGCCCCTAAATTAGACATTATCTGCTACGAAACTCACTCCTCCTCTGTTGCCATTGCCGTGCAATGTCCACAACAACACCACCAGTTAGCCCCCATTTGTGGACGTGCAGTGGTTGCTTGTTCTCTGGCCAGCTGTTCGGCTCTTTCCCTCTGCATCCTCCTTTCAAATAGCTCCTTGTCGGTATATTCTGGCTCAAAACGATACGGGCATCCATTATACTCAAAGTCGTCGTCAGACACTTCTACATTGGATAAATATTCCGCCATGTTGCACAAAAATAGCCGTGTAGCCGTGTAGCCTAGCCACAACAGCGGCTCTACTCAGCTGCGCTCTTGTCTATGACGTCACCAAAAGTAACCCATCCTTGTAAAGCCCCTGATGACCATAACAACGAAGTTGAGCTGACATGGTGATAACACTGGCCATTCATTTATAAAATGTAGCTGAAATGAGCGAGTTTCGCAGAAAATAATGTCTAATTTAGGGGCTTCGATTTCTGGCCCCATCTGCTACTATGGCATGAGAGAAAAACGCAGTTGGATGGATCTAAATTGCTTGAAAACGGCTCTGAGCTCCGCCAAAATTGTCCGGGTGAGTCTACGAGCGTATTTAATCCTAAAAATAAGGTCCAGGTGTCAAAAAACCAAACTTATCCTTTAAACATTAAAAAAGCTTAACTCCTCCAAAGAGCATGGTTTAAAATACGTGTAAGTGTGCCTCCTCACTGTGTAAGTAATAATCATGAGTATTAATCAAAAATGAAGACTTTTTCTCTGTGACCAATCAGAACATTACAACAGTAAAGACAATTAAAATGTGACCTTACAATGAAGCAACTGGTTTTAGTCACCATATCATGTGTCTATCAGTTCTAGAAACCTTATAATGCTGCTCTTGGTATTGGTCTGTGTATGATGCTGCTCCTGAATTTGGTAAAAGTATACTGTTGCTTTTTATCTTGTTTGACAGATTATACTGCTATAGGTGTTGGTCATCATATAATGTTACTCTTGTTCTTGGTCCGTGTATAATGCTGCTACCAAGTTTGGTCAAAAGAAGCCACTGCTTTTAATCTAAGTCAACTTACTGTTCATGCTGCTAAAGGTAATATTAGTAAACTTATAATGCCGCTGTTGACCTTGGTCAGTGTAGATTTAGGGATGGGATTTGATATGATTTTATTGATATCAATTCGATCAACAATTCTTTCGATCAACTGGATGCCTTAATGACTCCTTTATGAATCCCTGCTTATTTTCTGCATGGGGAAAAGTTGGCCTTCATAGATTTTCAGTGGCGACAATGTCAAACACATAACACCTCTGATATTCAGTGCCCTGCTGAAAAGATGAATGCCTCTGCAAGGGGCTGCTGTTTCCACTTACTGAAAGTTGTGCAGTAAGCGTCTTTTTGTTAAAAACTGAGACAATATTTTGACCACTTCTGCTTGTCTTGTCCTGTCTTAGATTTTAATTCTTCTATTACTATTGGTCAACACATAATATTGGTGTTAATCTTGGTCTTTTATATCTTGTTTTCAGTATGACATATTTACATTGTGTCATCATTTGTGCCATTTTTTGTTAATTGTTTTCTGTGTCACTTTACTGAGATACTGCAGACTAATAGCTGCAGCTAGCTAAATCTGATGCAATCATGTTTTTCTTGTACAAATGATTTGAAGTTTTTTTCTTGCTCTCTGTATTCAATTTTTTATAACTCATTTGTTTACTCAATAAACAGTGTCCATCATGTCTTACCTCTTTAACATTTGGCATCGGGTTAAATCCACATTGGTTGCAAACAGTGCATTTGCAATCTGTGCAGGTGTTGTAGTTTGGAGGGTCCTTTGAGCCCTTATTGAGCACCATCTTACAGATTGGACAATTTGTTTGGCCTGGTTTTGCTTTGTCTCCTTTGTCCTGTCCTGCTGGAAGGGCTTTTCCCTCCTGGGGTTGCTCTTGTTTCTTGTCTTTCTCTGACTTTTGGACAGATGTTGGTTTGGCCTCCTTAAGCTGCACTTTAGGAGAAACTGGCGGTGTTTTGGGCTCATCCTGAACAGCTGAGGATATCAATGTAGATGCAGAACTAAAAATGGAGGAACCAAAACCAAACATCTTTCCAGTCACTGACTCTTCAGGCTTTGCAGCTTCAGATTTGGAGCCACCAAAGCCAAACAATCCCCCTGACTCCTGTTGGGAAGCTGGGGCTGCACTGCTTGGTTTGCGTCCAGTCTGGTCAGGTTTTTGAGACCCGGGTTTTCTTTCTGTCTCAGGTGTCATTTTCTGCACAGGCGCTGGGCTGGCCTGTTTTTGATTCTCTGGTCCTTTAGCAACTTCGCCCTTGGCTGGCACTTTTGTAGACATAGACTGCATTTTTTGAGGTGAACCTGGTGTCATCTCTTTTTTCACAGAGGAAGGAGATGGTTGACTCTGAGCAGGAGGGACTTTGTTGGGTGAAGGCTTTCTCAAGGAAGGTCCGGTTGGTTCAGGAGCTCCTTGGGCTCTCTGAATCTGGCATGTAAGACACAGCCACTCACGGCCCTACAAAGAAAATGAGAATGTATCAACAGTTGGACAGTGAGACAATATAGATTCTCAAAGGTCAAGAAAAAAGACTTTTGGTCCAGATAATTAGTTGATCAGCATCACAATTGTTTTTTTTTTTTTTTTTTTTTTTAACAAAGGAATTCAACAATATGTAAAGAACAGATTCACTGCTCAATAAACTTAAAATAATCTATTGTCTGATTACTGATGTTATAATGTGGTTTAGGTGCACTGTATCATAGTCCAGGGGCTCTCATCTGGCGGGTTGGGACCCAAAAGTGGCTTGGTGAGCTGTTTTTGTTGGTTGAAAAAGTGTGACTAAGAATTAAATCGGTGACAAACAATTTTTGATATACAAATGTTCAAAGTGGACACATCTTCATACTTCTTTTTTTACCTTTTGTTGTCCTTTATCAGATAAATTGTAGATTTTATTGGTTTTCTCCGGATCTTATATTATTTATTTTGCTACACTAGAATTACTAAACTTGCTCTGTGTGTCCTCCTCTGAGAAAAAATGCCCTTTCAAGTTTCATGTTTTGTCCAGTCTCTTTGCTCAGTCTAGGAATGCAATGTTGTCGTTCAAAGGTAACTTTCAAATATCAAAACAAAGTTTTCGTTTGAGTTCTGTTAAAGGGTGAATTAAGTTTTAAAGAAGACTACAGTATGAGCTTACTGAAGACTGGTTAGTGTTGTGAAATACATCCCATTTTGCCTGTGTAAAAACAACCCAGAGATGGATAAATAGTTCATTTTCATACCATACCAACACATCTCAAAAACTGGGATAAGTTGTTTAACACTCAGTGTATGATTGCAGTCATTTGTGCAAAAGAAACTCACTACTTTATGAAACATCGCCATGTAAAACAGAAACTTGAATTTATCATCAGTGTTCTCAGACACATTTAGGACCCCATTTTGACAGCAAACAGCACTGTCTGAAGCATTCAGCGCACAACATTTTGTGGTGTGTCTATATTTTACTGTTTTAAAGAGGCATGTTTACACAGCGGAGTTAAATGTTAGGTCAGAATTTCAGATGGATTATTTAAGCCCTCTCCTTTATAGTGGTACTATTGTAAAATTAATTATTTAAATCTCCAGTCAAATGTGACAGGATCAGCTTTCTATGTGTTTTTGATAGACCTGTTTACTTTACATTCAAATGCTGTTGGCTTGATTAAGTTATTTTTTTCTTATCCTGCAGGAATCCTTGGCTGTGTTTTCTTATGTGTCTGTGTGTGTGTGTAAAGCACACCGGACAGCCTGTATTATTATCTCTGAGCATAATTATCGGCAAGATTAATTAGTATGTATCCAAATATTAGAGATTTACCCCCATATATCAAGAAGAAATTTTATCCTGCGTGTACCTTTTGTTGTTCCTTAAAGTCTTACGTGCACTGGTGAGCACAGGAATGGAGGAATGCAGCAAAAGAGTCAGGCAGTATCTCAGTTCTCTATTCCATTATGAACTTTGAACTGAATATTTAACAATGGAGGCTGGTGTGCATCCCATGTGAGTAAAACAAGCTCATTAAGACATGTGTTTTGATCTTGTGGATGTGTGCCAGTCTCTCCAATGTGTCCTCAAATGTCAGAACCCCTCCGTGCCAAAGACTTTAGACTTTAGACTAGGTATAAAGATGTTTTAATCGTAGTCACTTTTTGTGTCCTCAGCTTTGTGCCTGACCGCTCCTTACTTTAAAAAACAAACACATCCCTGGGCTCAAATGGGAGTGCATGATCATTTACTGTCTTGACAGTGCAAAAGCATGGCATATCAATGTCACACATGTCAAGTGGAAATTGAGGAAGACACCTGGGCTTCACACCAAAACACTTTGCACTGGGCATACGCTACAGCCCTTAAGCATCGAAGTTGAGACTTTTCAAAGGTTCAAACAGGGTAAAATCTAGACATTGTTTTTCACTGCTGATCAAACAACAATATACATAGTTGTGGTGTTTATTTTTTCTTATACACAAAAATTCTAGTTTGTTTAAGTAAGAACCGCAAAACCAAAGCCAGGGTGTTATTTATTTATTCAGTAACAGGACATCAAGACTCATTGCTCTCTCAGAGAAGGAAAGAAACAGACTTGAGTGAGTATGTGCTTACATATAGACAGAGAACATTTCCATGTATTCTCTATATACGTCACGTTGCTGCCACAAATTGTTTCAGTGTTTTCCGCAGCAGCCCTTAGAATATCACAAAATAGATTTGATCAACAATCTTAGGGTAAAGCCCAATAACACTTCCCCTGGGAGACATGACACACTGCTCAGGTCCACTCTCCCTAGACACTTCCTCTCTCATTCAAGATTTTTTTTTTTTTAATAAGAACAGCCTCCATAAGGTTTTCTTTGAACCACTCTTCAAGTTTCATGGATGAATTTCAGATATCAAAAGAGAAAAAGCAAATTGAAATTGGCAACGCATCACTACCCCTTGTAGTAAGCAAAACGCAAAGCATTCTGGCAGCATAGGGAAGGGAGGTGTTGCCAAAATCGAAGCACTTTTCTCTGCTTTAGTATGTGACTCATCCACAAAATTACGATGGTGGTTTACTGGTATGTAAATACACACGATGGAGTGCAGTTCTGGTGTGAAAAGACTCAAAAATTCAAATAATCTGTAAACAACATGGATGGGCAGACCTCAGTTTCACAGCTCGTAGCGATGTGAATGAAGTGCATAGGGACTTGAGAGGTAGAAGAAGAAGAAGACATACTTTATCAATCCCTTGCATGGAAATACAATTTTTAACCTCCTGTCGTTAAAACATGCTACACACACAGAGACTGCAACACACATGCACAAGCAGGTCCTATGATCATGCACTGATGGAGAGATGGCAGGGTGACGACTGCTGCCCCTATAGAAGCCCAAGCAGTTTTGGGGTTCAGTGTTTCGCTCAAGGACATTTTGGCAGTGCCCAGGAAGTCAGCTGGCACCTCCCCAGCTACCAAACCAAATTCCAAACATGGCATGGACAGAGTCACAGTCCGGTCCCCTACCCAAGTCCTTTCAGACTCGTTTACTGCAGCCCCCCATCCCACTTTTTTTCAAAATTACTGTGATTCAAACTACTTTCTGAAACTGAAGACCTCTTACAAGTAAAAAGTAGACTTGTATGGCCTTAAATTTCAAACATATCTTAGTATCTATTGCCTCCTTTTTAGTATCATGGCAGCTGGACAAACCGCAGTTAGATAAACTACAGCCTCCACCTGATTGTAAAACCATATTGCATCCTAGTACTAGTGATAATACTTAAAGACATGAAATTTTCAGATGTAACAGAGTTGAAATTCTTTAACTTTATTTAAGCTAATAACTTCTGAGATATTTGAAAAATTGTGCCCTTGGCCTTGTTCCATATATTTTCAAATATTAAGTTTTAAAGAGAAAAAGAGTTTATTGGTATGAATGTTGTTGGGAACAGATACAAGATAAGAAAGTATTATAATTCATGACATTTTAAAAATAATATAATGCATGTTTACATGTATTAAGTGTGTTTTTGTGTTTTATGCAATCTGGTTACACTGGTTGTCCTGCATTTGTCTTTCTAAATAAAAGAGTTTCTGGGCATGACTTGTGTATTTAAACTCTGTGGATATTTGTCTTATTTGGGGATAGTTATCCTCACCCACAGCCTGATATTTAAGGCAGGATGAAGGGAAATGGAGCTCTATCTCTACCTGCTGTGTGTCACAGTTGGGCTGGAGTCTGTTCTCTGAGAACCAGCTCTTATTGTGTTGAGTCTGAGTCTGTGCCCCGTCAGGACTTTCCTCAGTGAATGATCTTTTACAGTGCTCAGGTAATAAGCCAATTTGTATTCTCTATTGAAGGCAAACAAGTAATAATTTATGTTTTTGAGTGTTACTTCTTTTTAGTATTTCACATAAATTCTTTTTTGTTGATAATAACTTGCTTTGGTCTAATCTGATGTGTGTTGGGGCCTTGGAGTGGTGCTACATACCATACTCTCCATGCTGATTTTTTTGCTACATTTATGGGGCAATTTGTATCATTTAACAATAAATAAGTGCAAGTGTGTACATTTTTTCAATTGGATAACAATTTTTTGTTAGAGAGTTTGGAGTGGGACCACTGGTTAGACCAATTGAGAACCACTGTCATTTTCTATTGAGATCAAGTAGGCCCAACCAGCTTTTACTGAACAAAATTCTCCCATGGGGAAACAGTGTTCAGCTGTTTTGTTTATGACTTCCTGCAAGTGAGGAGAAAAAATAAAAATACATTAATTGCCCAAGATGGGCTGTAACACATATTTACAGACACAAAATAAGTGCAAAATTTCCTTAAACAAAACTTATGATTAAAAAAATACAACCAAATGATTAAAATGCCACACTTTACTTACATCTGAGTCCGGAGGGCTGAAGCCACACAAGCTGCACACTTCTGTTTTACACCCTGTGCATGTTTTATGGTTCGGTGGTTCCTTTGTGTGCATATTGAGTTCTGTTGTTTTACACACAGGGCAAAGGGGCTTGGCTGCTGCTTTTGACTGAGACCCAGCCTTTGATGCCCCTTGTGATGATGTCCCCATCCGAGACTGGCCAGGTGTACCAGGTCCCTTAGCTCCTTGCTGCTGAGGCCCAAGCTTATCCAATGTCTGCTGCTGTGCTGTAGTCCTGCCTCCTTGCTGCTGTTGTCCTGGCTTAGGTGAGCCCTGTTGTTGCTGCCCTGGCCTTGGTGAGCCTTGTTGTTGCTGTCCAGGTCTAGGCGATCCCTGCTGTTGCTGTCCTACTTTAGGGGGCCCTTGTTGAGTTCCAGGTTTTTGTGACCCAGCTGTTGTAGACTCTTGCACCCCAGTCTTTACAGGCCCTTGTTTTTGCATCCCAGATTTAGGTGGACCCTGCTGTTGTGGTGATGCCTTTGCAGGTTCTTGTTGTGCCCCACTCTTAGTCAGAATTTGTTTTTGATCACCAGATTTGGGTGAACCATTCTGTTCAGGACCTTTGGGTAGATTTTTTTGTGGGTCTCCTTTAAGCTGGCCCCCAGGCTGTGTCCCTGCATTTGGAGCAGCTTGTTGCCCACCAGGCTTATTTGGGGGTGCTGCTTGTCCAGTCCCTTGTTTAGGAGGAGGCTGGGACTTTTGCAAAGAAGGGCCCTGGCCTGATTTTTGGGGTCCCTGCTGCTGCTGCTGTTGCTGCTGGGGACCTTTGCCTGGGCTTGCTCCTGGTTGCTGTCCTCCAGGTGGTTGCACTCCCTGCTGTGCTTTCTGGGTTTTATCCCCTTCCCCCTCATCTCCAAATAATCCAAACTTATTCACAGCAGAGGACACAGCATTTAGGGGGTTGGCCCCACTAAGAAATTTGGAGGAGAACATAGTGGGGTCTTCCTCCCCTTCTTCCTCCTCCTCCTCCTCCTCCTCCTCCTCCTCCTCCTCCTCCTCACAGGAGCTGGAGTCTACAGGACTGTCTGAGTCAGAGCAGGAGCTGTCTCCTCTCTGTCCCGCCTCTCCTGCAGAGGCCTGAGGGGGGGCTGGGGGCGGAGCTGGGGAGAGGGCATCTACAGTCCCGAGGCTGCTGCTGCTGCTGCTGCTGCTGCTCCCAGGGCTCTCCTCTGGCTCGGCATCTACATCAGACTTCCTAAATGCACAACAGACAGACAGGGAGAGAAAATGTTAGATGATGGTGAACAAGACAAGATGAAGGGAAAATAAAAGGCGTGAGAATTGATGAACCACATTTAAATTACTGTCTGAACCAATTTCTCTCTGGTTAAAAAAAACAGCCCTGCAGTAACAGCAAACCAAAGTATGAAGGATGAAATAAAACCATATAAGATTTATCAACTGATTCACACTCAAAGGTGGGTCTCCGATTCAATTTCAAGTATCGTGTGATCAAACTTTTAATAAAAGAATATCCTTTAGACTGCAGTTTCAATTCTTGGTCTCTGTCTGTGAGCTGACAAGCAACAATAAAAACATGTTTTTTTGACACAGCGCAGTACTTGATAAATATAATTTGTTTTTGTCTGAGCTGGAGAGATTGTTTGTCGCACAGCTAGTGTCGCCTCTTTATACAGAAAGCCATTAATGATTCAGCCTCACTTTGATTTACTCTGCTTGGACTGTTACTTTCAGCACCATGGACAGGGTCAGAGCTGCTCTGCTGGTCACAATTTACAGCCTACAAACCCCTCAGATTGCTTTCAGCTTGCAACACAATACAAAGCAATGTGCAACACAAGAGGCAGATACCCCTCTGAGCGGCCTCAGACATTACAAACCAGAATCATAAACTGAGGTCAAATGCTCCAGACAGAGACCAATCAGAAGACCTTATCAGCTGATCCAAAATCTATCATGGCCTGTGAACGAAATATGTTCAGGTATTTGAGAGATCTTTGAATAACAGCGATCCATTCGGTATCTATACTGCTTATCACTTTTGGGGTCATGGATGGCTAGAGTCTAACCCAGTAGACAATGAGCAAGAGGCACAGTACACCCTGGACTAGTCACCAGCCAATCACAGGGCCATTATAGAGAGACAGACAACCATTCACACGCACACACACTCCCACCTAGATGTAATCTGGAGTTCCCAGTTAACCTAATGGGCATGTCTTTGGTCTGTGGGAGATAACTTAGTCAATGAGAAAACCCACGCATGCACTGAAAGAACATACAAATTCTACACAGAAAGGCACTTTGCAACACAGGGAGTCAAACCAGCAACCCTCTTGCTGTGAGTTAAAGTAAAGCCACCCATAAGGGGATAGCTCTCTGGGGCTCAGCCTCAAAAGGGGGCCCATAAAGGTTAAAAAACTGTCTGTCAAGCATGTACGATTAAACTTTACTTTGAACCCAAATACACGCATATCCTATGAAAGAAACAGAAACACACGTTTACTTATGGGCTCTTCAGTCAAACATGGTCTTTTTTAATGGGTAAAATCCTTTTTCCTTAAATGTTAGTGGCCTTTTTTCCTTTAGTATAACTATTTTGCGAGGTCAGTTTTGCAGAACAGAAGTTGGGATGGCAGCAAATAAAGAATGGTTAAAAGGGGGAACCAGCTAGAGTTTAAAGCCAGGTCAAAGAGGAAAATATCGGCCAGAGGCAGGCACTAGTGTTTCTAACCCATCGCATGGGTTTTACAACACTAAATCACACCTGTCAAGGACCACTAATGGCTCTTTCAGTGGCCCAGCTAATTCTCTGTGCAGCCCTGAGACAGAGCACTAGCCTTCTGCCCCAATGCACTGCCCTCCTTTCAATAATGTTCACTTAATTATTTAATGATATATTTAAACAGATTGATAAAGAGCACAGTCTTTTTTGCACATATATGTTAGTAATATTTGGACAAAGTGTAAAATATTTTCAACTCATTTGTATAAATGAGAAAGTGTCAGAAAATTTGCTTGCAACTTTTATTTTTATTTTTAGCAATGACATGGCATTTTTTTTAATAAAATGAAATTACAATTAGTTATGTAATTGCATAAGTCAGCTAACAACATTTGAAAAAGTGGGTGGAACTGGGAAGAAGCTTGCCAACTTATTTGTGTAATGTAGTCAACACAAAGGAATTTACGTTTAATATCTTTATCAGCCAAAAGAGTCTGAATCACACAAATAGGTGGTAAACATCTTAGATTTATAATCACACTCAGGGTCACGAGAAGCTAAACCAATCCCAGCTTTTATTTGATGAGAAAAAGTCACTAGTGAACCATAGGGCTAACATCTAGAGACAAACAGCCAAACAGTCTCATACTTACAGAAAGAGCCAAGTTAATTCCTCAATAAAATTAACAAGTGGTTTTTTTTTTTTTAATCTGTGAACAGAACCTGAGTATCTGCAGAGGGCCAACCTGGTGCTGAAGTGTTCTATCACTCAGAGGACTAATGTAAAACATACTAAAGAACAAATACAACTAAAAAAGACGCACTTTAAGGTCACAGCGGTAATCTTCTTGCTGTATAACAGCCTTGAAGTCTTGGCAACATTTAAATACAGCAAAATAAAACAGGCCCCAAAATAAACAGAGGAATTTCCCTGAATATAATCTGATTACAAAAAAAAAATCATCAAAAATGTGAATATTACTACTGACACTCCATTAAAGCTTGCTACACATCTTGCTGGTACGATCCCTGAGTCGGATAGGGCCTTTCTGTGTGGGGTTTGCATGTTCTTCCAAGCATGCGTGGGTTCTCTCCGGCCACTCCGGCTTCCTCCCACAGGCTAAAAACATGCTTACTGGACTGGTGAATCTAAATTACCCTTAAGTGTCCAGTCTGGCCCTGCGATAGGCTGGTGACCGGTTCTGGGTGCACCCCGCCTCTCGCCCAATGTCAGCTGGAATAGGCTCCAGCCCCAATGACCATGAAAAGGATAAGCGGTATAATGCACAGATTTTTAGATATTTTTCCCAACTGTTTTTTTTCTGTAAATTCCGGTTTGTTTCTATAAATTCCAGTTAATTCCCATTGAAAGTTTCCAACTTTGAAAATTCCTGGAATGTTGCTACTATTGAGACAATGCTCTTCCTCTCTCTGTGATAAAATATTGCAGGAAAATTACCTCACACTTAATTGTGCACCAGGAGCGCCACAAATAATACTTTAACAGGTGCATCTTGATGCAGACGTAAATGATGATGCATCAAAAGAGACAAAACAATCATTAATTTCAGAGGCTGCTGCCAGACTGCAGCATCAACTCTGTTTCTGAAAAAAAAAAAACAGATTTAGGATGATGAGACATTTTGCTGAAATTGATTAATATAAAGAGCATAATTATCTGAATGCTTGTATTCTTTAATTTAAAAAAGCAGCCCAATGCAGTAATACAGAAAGTCAAGGACATCAAATCAAATGGAATCATTAACTTTTTAATCATAATCAAATTGTATCGTGAGACTAGTGAAAATGCACAGCTCTACAGTAAAATGGTAACATTTTGGAAAGTGGATTAGACTTGGGGGTTTCCCTTGCTCCTTGCCAGTTTCACCCACTTCCATCCATGTTGCCAACATTTGTGTGCATTTCTATCTCTAATAAAAGCAAATCAGCACAGGAAAAAAACACCATTTTATAATTAAAAACATCAAATTCCTGTCATTGTCGATAACGCCTGAATAACAGTTGACATATTTCGACAGGAGCATGAAACTGGCAACCTCCATGCAACTGAGAGTGTGTAGTGCATTCAAAACAAGGGTCTCATCATTGCAGCTTTGTTTAGATATACAGTATTCCTCAAATTGGAAGCAAACCATTATCACAATATCTTGAGGCCCCACACAACTGCCCTCCTTCTCCTAATGTTCAGGTAACCATCCAACGTACACTCACGTGTCTGATTACTATTTGCCTGCCATTACCAGAGACTTCTCCTTCCTCTGCTGATCACATCCTCGTGCTCTCCTCGCACCGTGAGAGCGGTATCATGCAGGACGTGTTTTACAGCAGCAGCACGAGTAAACAGAGGAAATGTAGCGCTCTCTCTGGAGAAACTGCAGGCACATCCGGGAAGGGGGGCGCGTCAAATACTCATACTTTCCCTTACAAATGGCAAAATCAAGGGCAGTGCGAGTCTGGGATAGGCAGATGTGTGTGGTGTGTCACGTTCACAACACCCAGTCTGCAGAAACACTGGTATGATCTGATGTGAATCTAGTGCGTTCTGTCGTGATTAAAAAAGACAGCATGCCTAACGCATGACCAATCATAACCCGATAAGATGCAAGTCCGCAAAGGGTACGAGGTGATGACAGCTCCGCGCATAAAGGCTGTCAGGGATTAAAAAGGCTTTGTCACTTATTTTGTCTGCCCTTGCCAAGAAGCCTGCTAAAATGTGGGAACATCTGGAGTGTTTTTAAATCAAAACGCGACGACAAAACCACTGGCATCTCCACGAAAACCATCTGTTATCCACTCCGTGTCTCCCTCCCCACCTCCCATCCTGCAGCCGAGCATCCTTCACCCTCCACGGTCACAATGTCAAACACGGAGGCGCGGCATTCCCGACCGAGCGGAAGTCAAATGTACCTTCATCCAGAGCAGATCCTACGTCCCTGTCCTCGCCCAAAATCAGCTCCTCGGATATTTCACCCCCCTCGAACCGCGTCCGTCTGATAGCAGAGGGATGGAGGGCACAGGGCAGCGGCAGATAGAGGAGCGATCAGCATCCACTCCGCCTCCCGTGCTCTACTGCGCAGGCGCCGCATCTGACAGGTGATCACAATATATATCACGCACGGAAATTGAAATTTAAGGGGACAGGGCGATTTATTTCCCCCGGAGTCACGTGTGATAGGCAGTGAGGACCATAAGATTTACCCTCAAAGTGAAATCGGGCACATTTTCACCGTGACAGTGACGTTTATGAAATGTCAGTGCGGACATCATGAGGGATGATGTGGTTTCAGCGGCGAGAGTGCAGAGCCGTGAGGGGAGTGTCAATTAATTTTCAGATCACGTCTCATTCTATTTCACGCTACAATTTGTGTTTTCAATATCAAGAATCGTATCTTACGTTACAATCTTATTGGATTTAATTGCCTTTTCTGAATTATGACCTGAAATGGACATACAAGGCCTGGTATGGGGGAGATCAGGGTTGGTTGTCACAATACTCTCATGCCTGTAACACAATGATCGGTAGCCAACATTTTACATTAATTTTTCCCAGGGAAGTCTAAGGTATTGTGGGGAAATAAGGGCTTTTGATGAAAAAATATAATAAAATAGGCCCCAGATAGCTTCTAAAATAATAATAAAAAAATATTATTATAATCATGATTGGAAATTGTTTTTGTTTGTTTGGTCAATGTCCTTTTAATGACATTTGTCCTCTCTGCCTTTTGGCAAGGAGCAAGTGTAGTATCTGTTCTTATTGCTTTAATATGGACCAGTGGTGGATAATATCTAATCAAACATACTTTAGTATCATAACTAATTTCAATTTTTGAGTTTCTGGTAGGCCTGTTCGATTATAGCAAAAATCATAATCACAATCATTTTAAAAGAAATTGAGATCATGACTATGATACATGATTACTCACTGATTTAAAAACCTGTACCTCATGCTTTCAGTGAAGATATATGCCTTTGACACAATACTTTTTAACATTAAGGCTTGGGCTATACATGTAAATATAATAGTAAAATTTCAAATATCCCAAAATAATACTAATGATAACAATGGTAAAATAAAATAAAAAGTCTACATGTCTTGTGGCACAGTAAACTTTTAATCTCAGTTTCTCTGTTTTCGTAACTGTGAAAAGCTGTAATTGTTACCCCAATCAAAAGTTGATTAAATGCCCAGCCCTTGTACCTGGTCTTTAATTAAGTGTTATTTCTGGGTAAAACTGTAACTTCATTTGATAGACAAACGCTGTACTTTTTACACAACTACATTTAACAGTCTTAACCCACAACATTTTTAGCAATGCTGTCATCACTGTTAATTTAAATCAGATGATGTTTTTCCTCTCCAACATCTGATCCAAAAGACAACACACTGTTTTTGTGCTTTGTCTACATGGTGTTGCCGCAACTGTACCATGTCAAGCATCTCTATGGTTGTACACAGGAGAAGATGCCCAAGTGACTCAGGAGTGTGTGACAATAAAGGATGCTGCAGAGAAAGACAACTTTCTTGAGCACTTGAGCACTTATGGCCATATCTTCAGTCCTTGAATGACATTTTTGGAATGTCATAAATGTTTGTTTGGCTTTTAATTTTCTCTGTGGACTGCACATAAACTTCATCATGGTCAATAATAACTTACCGTCCGACCTTATATAAATATTCAAGAGGTTTTAAATAAGTCATTTTGGCCCTAACCCAGATTCATTATTCATTTTTGATGACTGTTAAAGAATGTTCACAATACCTGATTGAAAGAAAGAACTTTCAGTGTTTACATACTTCTGTTAGTGCTGTATTCTTTCTCTGTCTGAGACACTCTGTTAGAGCTCCTGTCCCTTTAATGCTTCCTTCACCACAAAGGCCCAGGCCGCTCTGATTGATTTACAGGTTAACTTTGTGGCAACTGGTCAGTTTAGCTGTTCGCAGTGCCATATTGTCAACGACTCTGCATTCATGCTATTGTCTATGCTCTGCGATGAGCTTGCTTAGAGCTTTCAGGTGGTCTTAAACAAAAAAAACGCTGGTAGGATGTCACTCTGATTGTCTAACCAAGGGGGCCGATGGGACAAGACATTTAAGGCATTTACTGGTGCCAAAAAGACAGGGAGAAATCCTGATGCCACAAATGTTTTGTTTTGGTCTAATCCAATCAGTTTACTATATTAATATAGCCCATTTAAAAACAATTAAGTTTTCTCAAGTTCTGCTCAGTGGCTACAATTAGAAATAGAATAAACTAAAATAGATATTTAAAACATAAAAACAGAGAGTTAAAAATTGAAACTATTTAAGAAAATGAAAGCACGAAAACAGTGACCACACATCTATTGACCAAGCCAACAAATAGAATTTGCTCTTCAAGAAGAGACTTGAAAGTGTGCAGAGTTGGGGACAACCTGACTTCAGGAGGTAAGCTGTTCCATAATTTAGGGGCCACAACAGAAAAGGCTCGATCACCATGAGTTATTAGCCTGTCCTTACAGACAACAAGCTCTTTAAATTATTAGACTTTTAATCAGAAATGGAACGTGGTTCAGATCCATTCAAGGATTAAAAAAAAAGAAACAATAATATCTTAAAATTTCCTCGACTGAACAAGGACCCAGTGCAGTGAGCCAGGATGGGCATGATATGTTCCCGTTTTTTTAATACTTCCTAAAAGACAAGGGGCAACATTTTCTTATTTTGTGCTTCATAACTGGTTGCACATTTGTTATGGGAAGTAGGGCTCGACTGCAGCAGGCCAGTACCTGCTTTCTTTTACTACAAAGCCATGCTGTTGTAACACATGCAGAATGTGGCTTGGCATTGTCTTGCTAAAATAACCACAGGCGTCCCTGAAAAAGACGTCACTTGGATGGCAGCATATGTTGCTCCAAAACCTGTATGGACCTTCCAACATTAATGGTGCATTCAGCATTTCTAAATTCTCTTCAGCTTTTAAAATCTTTTGTTGACCTGTCAGAGCTTTTTGGAACGTGCTGCAGACATCAGATTCAAAATGTTTATCAGTTTTAACGTAAAATATATTTTCTTTGTAGGGTATTCAATAAAATATGGGTCAAAAAAGATTTGCAGATCCTTGTATTCTGTTTTTATTAACGTTTTACATGATACCCCATCGTCATAGAAAATAACTTCCTCACACATGATGTATCCTCCATCACTTTTCGCATGCTGTTAGTTGCTAGACTCACCTCAGCTAATCATATTGAGCATTAAAAATTCCCTGTCATACGTCATTTCTCTTCTTTTATCAATCTTGCAAACCTATGTGCTCCATCAGTAAGGATGAGCCTCCAGACTTAGAACACAAAGCCCTGCGTATGGCTTATAATCCACACAGGTCCCAGTTTTATACATCAGTCACCCCCTTCCTAATGCCAGAAATGTTTGAGGACACACTATCCACAGGTTTTGACATTTTATTTAGCATTACAAAATGTATTTTTGGAAATTGAGTCTGCAGCAGCTTTATTATGCACCATCTAGACATTTCCTCATGGGCCTGGAGTAGAGGTGCTTTCTGTTGGTTGCATATTTGAATTTAAAGAAGACTAAATGGAGATAAATGTAAGAAGACGTGGACACCCACAGGCACAGAGCACCTCTCCAATCAGTGTAACCCCTTTTGTTTCCTTGTGCTGGCCCTCTCATTCTGGCAGTTCTCCAACAAGTGTTTTTTTTTTTTTTTTCACAAGGCAGATGTGATATGAGGAGACAATCCAGAGATCTTATCCAGATCCACCATTAAAATGATAAAACATCTTGCTGGCATCCTACTTTTCTTCTTCCAGCTCAGGCCATATGAAGACATGAGGTTGACCACGACCCTTGAAATGCAGAAGTATCTATAGCATGATACCACTTTAGTGAGCCTCAGGGTGGTACCAGAGAAAAAAATGTGCTTTCTACACATCCTCTGAGCTCTTCTATAGAATACAAGCCAGAGCAGAAAATGTGACTTAAGAATAAGGGTAGGAAAAAAAAGGGAGGAAAAAAACTCATAAAAAGAATGAATGACATGCCCCCCCACACAAATCCACACACAATGCTTAATCAATAACTTCCTATTCACTATGAGGCGAGCATGTGTGGGAAGGATGGAGAGCAAGTGGTGTGTGGGCGTGTTGGGAGAGTTACGTCATGTGTGATGTGCGAGCGGCTGAATCGCCGTGGTCTCTCTTTGGAAAGCAACAGATTTGGCTTTCTTGCTCACACACACACACACACACATACACACACTCACACTGGCAGACTCACGCAGAGGAAACATTCATCAGCACAATCTCCATCTGGGGATATAGACTGTATTTGCAGGCAGCTACACGGGCCCGGAAATCCTTTAAGCAATCTAAGATGCCTAAAATCAACCTCATCCTGACAATCTGATGCTAGAAAATTATTAAAGGCTGGTGCAGTAATGAGTCCTTATACGAGGAAATTAATAAGCATAGTGGTATTAAAGGTTAAATTGTGTCTATCCATCTATTTATCTATCTATTGTTCTATCTACCTATAGTTCTTTTATCTATCTATCAATGTATCTATCTATGCACAAATGTCTTCTGTCCGAAGAATGGGGACTTCTCTCTCCCTCCATGTTACAGAGGCAGTAGCTGCCTGAAACAGCTAGTAAATCTGTGTGTATGCCCATTGGCTTGGGCTGGCAAACCTTGTGCAGAGCATTGACTGTCGAATGAATGCAGACAACATGGCGGCAAGCAGAACTGAACTGACCTGTTGCCACAGAGTCGACTGGTTAACTTATCAGAGCAGACTGGGTGTACACAGGGGCCTTGAAGTCGCAGGAGCCCTAACAGGGCTTTAACATGGCCTCTTTAAGGATAAAGTGATTAGGTTTTTAAGGTCATAGTTCAGAGGTCATTTTGCCTCATAATCATCATTGCTTGTGAACATGATATCTTAAGAACACTTTTAGGACTTTTTTGACAAATTTTGCAAGACACACCCTCCATGAGTCGAGGATTAACTTGTTAGTCTTTGTTGGTTATAGGTCAAAGGTCTTTTTTTTTCATGATCATCTCTTACTTCAACCTTGCAGAGATGGTTTTGCCAGATTTAATGACTCTCATTAGAACAGTGGACATCATGGTGCCGAGTAGAGCTAAACTGATCAGTTAGCACAAATTACACCAATCAACCAATCAGAGTGGAATGGGCCAAGAGGGAATACAAGGGGATCAATGGTAATCGGGAACTGAGCATTAGCAATTATGAACATAATCCAGTCATCAAAATCGTATCATATTAAACTGAGTTAAAACAAAATATGCCCTTTTTAAACTTTAAGCTTTTTTCACTCTTCATTACAACTACATACATCCATGTACATCAAAATGGTGTCTCATCATTGTTTTTTAAACAGATGATGTATTACCCAAGATATCTGGACACAATCGCATGAGAACAGGTAAAAAAATAACTGTCAAGCATTTCTTTCTTTGAAGAATTTGTTTCAAAGATGGTAGACAGCACTGGATTCAGAGGCATCATACATTTTAGTTCTTCTTGGCTCCCAAATTGCAATGTATGCTTTTTGCAAAGGGTTAAGGACATTGTGCTCCATAATTATCCCATTGTTGTGAACATATCTCAATAGTGTTTTGAGGAATTTTTACCACACTCTGCACAAATGTCCAATTCTCAACTGTGGGATGAAGTGGTTAGATTTTGGAAGCCACAGGTCAAAGGTTATTTGGTCTTATGTTTATCTCAAAAATGCTTTGAACGATCCCTGTTAAACCTAACACAACTGTGGAGACATGGAATCCAGACAGCGGTTCTAGTTCACGACAACATAAAATAGGTCTTAAAGTGCCCTTTTTCCAAATGTTGACCATTTTATTTGCATCACTAGTTTCTAAAAAGTGGTTTACTAGGACTATAAAGGTTTTTTTTCATTTTTTTGACTGTCTTTGAAATGAAACATCAGATTATTTTAGACACAATAAGCACTCACCTTCACAAGGCGCTTAGGGTCACAGAAAGAATAAAGTCTTTTGTAGTGGAAGTAAAAGTATGACATTAGAGATGGAAGCCTATTGGTGGTGACACTGAAATCAGCTGAAAGCGTTTCTGCTCCTTTAAAGCCTCATATTATCTATCTACTTTTTGCTGATTGTGTTTGCACCTTTAGAAATTCTAAATCAGTGATAATGTGTGCGATTGTATTAAACAAAATTGTTTTTCAGCAATTTCACGTTTTGTCAATGCCAGCCTAATGACTTATGATACTGCCTATAATTTGGATGGATATGGACTATTAAATGCCTCTAAATAAATACAGTACTTTGCTTTTATGTCCTGTTAAATTAAAGCACATGGCATCACACAAACAAAACAAGTTCCCCATCATTGTTTTTATTTATGTCAAAACAGTTTTCATCCCACACCATGAGTGAGTCGTGTTTGTCAGTCAACAATATTACGTAAGACAGCTGGCAATCACCAGATGCGCTGCCATCATGTTCTTTTCTTTTGATCCTTCCTTGCTTGTCATTTTAAAAGCAATAACTACCATCTCCACTGTCACCATCGCTTTTTTTTTTTCTTTTTACTCCCACGCACTCTCCACTAATGCTGGACTGGACTTTAATCCTTCACTCGCAGTTGAAGCATCATAGATTTAAGCAGAATTATTCCTTTGTTAAGTCGAACCTAAGAATGACTTGCATGGTGCTGTGTGTTTCAAGTTGGGAGAAGAATTCAAGCTGCTCACGGGCAACAAGTATTAAAAAGTGCTCACCTGTGGTTTCCTTTGTCTGAAATTACCTCCGTGTGTTGAGTGAATTCAGACAAGGATTGAGATAAAAATTTCTTTCAAAGTAGTTCTCCCCTCTCCTTCTCTCTCTCTTTCTCTTATGTGTTTCCATTCAGGTAGATTCCCTTAGAAAACAAATTTAATCTCCCAGAGATAATTCAAAAGATTAGTCATTCTGCTACTTGCCCTCTTACCAGACAAAGTACTTGTAGTTGCAGAAAAAGCCTTTCTTAAAAGAGGCTCTCTTTTAATTTCAACTTTCCACATAAACCACTTTAAGTCATGACACGCATTAAAAGACTCCGCAGCTAGGAGAGGACAAATAATCAAATGCTGAATAAAGTCAACATTTGACAAAAGAAATTATTATGAAAGATACTGATCATTTTGTGAATTCCTAATTTCCTTTCCTTTCTTTTTTCCCTCTTAAGTTCTGCATTTTTTTCAATATTTGCTTTGGGGCACGATTAGAGATAAAGAAACAATGGATATAGTATGAAATTCAGGAAAGAAAGAGTAGGGTCAGGCATTATTTATTTTGGTCCTAATACTGATACTTACAATTTTTAAATGCTTTAACACTTTCACACTTTTGCTACATTTAAGAGAGGAATGAATGCTCAGGATGTCTTGTTGCAGCTCAAATGACAATGCTTCCATAGCCGTGATGTCAGTTTGGCCAGGGGGCAATCCTTGACAGCTCATTGAGCTAAAACGGCAGAGATGGCTCAGCATCTTTGACTGTAAATATTTCTCAAATGGTTGGCCAAGCAATTATTAGACCCTTAGACAATGGACAATGCAGACTTTTGTCCTGTGCATAGAAGTGTTCAGTCACACACAGGAGATACACACTTGAGGGCATATAAAACTTGATAAAGCATAATACTGACTCTTTAGATGTAAAGACATTTTAATTTAGGAGGCAACCAGAGACCTGCAGCACAACTTACATGCTTTAATTCTGTACTTCACAACTATCTCTGTAAGGTAAGAGCTCAACCACATTACCAGAAGCCCATGAGACAACAAATTCCTGGTGCATCGTACACTTCAGATTTTACAGTATGCTAAAAAAAGCTGATGTGACATAGCTTTCTTTCTTTTTCCAGATTAGTCAGGACACTTGGAAATAAAAGAATGGTGTTAAACTCCGTGCCCGTATACATTTTTGCTAACCCAGAACATTACACATACATATCCCTTACTTGTATTTCCCAAACATTAATGTAGACTTAGCTGTCATGTCTTGTCTGACAGCTGACCAGGTGCCTCTGTGCTTCTTTCTGCAGCTCTGCATTTCTGCTCACTCAGCTGTGCACCATTAGAAAGACATCACATTTACACAGCATTTGTATTCTTCCCTGCACCAGTGAACTCAATATGGGAACCCACACAACCATTTTCTCTCACTCTTTCTGCTCTCTCTCACACAAACACATTTAAACAAACAGAGTTCAGAAGCAGTACTTATCTCGCTCACATTTTAATTAAGCCACCCCAGTGGTTTTTACTCCAGCAGCTGTAATTCTCATGGCTGAGAACGTAACTTTCACCACAACAACAGCCAAACAGCAGGACCTAGTTTGCAAAATAGATAGATAAAAGACACAAACACACACCTCTTGTGACCCTTAAGGAAAGCAAAGCAGTTTTTCCCCGGCATGGTTTTCTCTGGAGCAGAGCCCGAGCAGTGTGGAGTGGTAACCTGCATTGAGGGATATTGGTTGTCCTCTCTAGGTCTCTAGGTCTCTCTGCCCGTGTGTTTGCTAGGGTCACCATGTAATCTATACAGTAACCTGATCACACACACTTTGCCAGTGTCATTAAATTTACAAACCTGCCCCGAGGAGGGGAAAATATGGACTCACGGTACAACTCCAAAGACTGGTGGAATGCACCCAAACCACAAACTGATGTGAGACAGTAAAATTAATTTACATAGCACCTTTAAAAAAGATGTCAGAGTACCTCACAATAATACGTAGAGATGCTGACAGACAACAAAAGACAATACGCATAAAAGCAAATACAGAGAAATTAAACAAAGGTAAGTCTGAAGATGCTTTTTAAGATAGGTTCACAGTTTCATTTGTTCTTATTTCCAGCTGAAGATGGTTCCAGAACAGGAGAAATCATCCCTAAATGCACAGTCCTCCTTAGCTTTGAGTGTTGTTTGAGGAAACTGCTCAGGAGACCTCAGAGTACTGCTTGTGTCTACATCTTGAAAAGTTTGTTAATAGAAAAGGTACCTTACAGATTTTCCCTTATTCAGGTGCAAAACTGACACCTTTAAAGCAGCTTACATTGCCTAAATAGTTCCTGAATTAATATTCCAAGAGGGAAAAAAGGGCATTAATATTGTTTGCTCTAGTCCTGTCTAACCTAATGATGCTTTTACTTCCTGTAATGTCCACTTCCAAAGCATAAGAGGGAAACAACAGTCAGCTCACTAAGCAGGGAAAGCTGAGAAGGTTCATTATTGGTTCTGACACTTTGTGAGTGATACTGAAATGAGCACAAACCTGCAATGTGATCAACATTCATTGGTACTGGATGTTTTGGTACCAGTACCACACCAGTACCATCCCATTTGCCTGAGCCTCTGAATCAACACATTGTACTCCACAGTGTCAAACAGTGCTCATAGGTCAGGACAGCTGAACAGTCTCTTGCATTAACCTGAATCAAAAGGTCATGAGTGACCCTAAGGAGAGCAGTCTCCACTGAATAATGATGACAGGATCTGGATGTCTTAATATATATCATAAGTGTTTTTTCTCAAATCTTGACTAATGCCATGTGTTTAACCCTGTTGTTTGTAAAAATCTGTAATCTATTATTTTGACAAAATAAGGTGGATACGGGGAAATATTGGTTTATTCATCCCTTTACCTCTTGAATGCTTATAACAGACAAATTTGTACACCCTTTAAAATGTCCCGACAGATTAACATACATATCGATAACTTGACTGTGTTCAATGTGCATGATACCCAGGTAGAGTTACCAGACTGTGGCAGTCCGCTGTCTGTCAGTAAAAGTAGCATGGTTAGTGCTTTGCATCCTCCCTCCCTCTTCAAGTAGCATCATGCCAGAATGCTGCACAAGTCTCTTAAGCCACCCAGGCTTTTTTTTTTTTTCTTTCCTGACCAGTGACCACTGCTTTCCTCCAAACTAAAAATACTCTTAAAGCTACAGCGCCACAAGAAATTACTCTTATCACTGCTCCAACCATTCTTATCTTGATTTTCCCACCAGCCCCTCCCGCTCCTGCCTTGTCAGGAAAGATTTCTAAGGATAACACAGTTCACGCCCTGGCATCCTACGAATCAGCGAGCAAGAAATCAATGCTGATCAGAGTCCCGGCACAATAAGGAAAGGAGCACGGGGAGAGGGGAAATAGCAAACAGTGATTAGAATGATAATCCATCTTGTCTGGTTATTGAATTGAGCTTGGTACATTGATAAAAATGTAAAGCAGGAAAGGTTTGAAGTGATCTAAACAGAGGAGGAAGACAGACACTGAGCTGCAGCTGCTTTAATACTTATATAATCCATTATTAGATCTGGCAAATGCCTCTAGCTGGAAGTCCCCACTGTCATTCCTTAATCAGACACATCTAATGCTTGTAGCCATTAGCTTCCTGAATTATTTAAAGGCAAAGTAAAGTGCTGACATCTGCATTGTGCTCTCATAGTTGTATTCTCATTTTATGGTTATGTTAGAAAGCCTGCTAAAATTTCTACCCATCTGGCAGATTATCATTGAAACAGGGGGGATTTTATTTACTCATCTGATGAAAAGATCCAACTATATATTTATATCATCAAATATTTTTGCTTCTTTGTAATGGAGGTTGATTAATATCACATTGAATCATAAGCTGATACATACATTTCTTTTTCATCCTTTTAAGGCTCATTCTGTGCGTTTTTTTGTAGTTTTATACGCCCCATTCATCAATAATGAATATATGATGCAGATTTAAGGCAAAACGTGGACTCTTTGAGTGGAACATGAACTCCAAGCACACTGTAAATGACCTGACACACTGGATGGACTCACAGACAAATTAACTGGGTATATTTCTCTGGTCCATCTGGGCAACATCCTATAAAGTGATCTGAGAGGGAAGAAACCTAAAAAAGCTAAAAGGTGATTGAATGTATGTTTTGTCCGTCACATTTATTGCAGGACAGCCAAAGGTTTGCAGACACTTCTTGCTTTCAGAACAACTAAACCACACTCACAGCAACTGCCTCTTTGTCCTCAAAAGTATGCTAAGAAGCACAATCATTTTCTGACAAGCAACATTTGCCCCTGCCTAAAGCTTTGCAAGATGAATCTGCCTGATGACAGACATGGAATCTGGCAGCATTCCATCAACATCGTAAAGTTACGCTGTGGATGCAAGCCATGATATGTCCTGTGAGGTTTTGCCTTCACTATGAGCAGAGCAGAAGCAGAATGGGGTGAATGAGTTGACCCACCATTAGTTCCACCTCTAGAGGTAGTATCAGAGGTGTAGTAGCCAACTGGTAAGAAGGGACCATAAAGAGCTAGTGGGGGGCACAGTGCTGAGAGTTTGTCTGCATTTAGGTGTGAAACATGCTTGGAATTGTGTTGTGTTGTGCACCCTCAAAACTGTGTCTCAGAGAGATCTGAGACAAATATGAAGTCTTTATGTAATCCATGTGATTGTTTCCAGGCATAATGATGGAAGAACTTTGCTCTGGTACATAAATGTGAAAGGCGAGTGATGCAAATTTAGTTATGATTTTGTCTTGAAATATATTATTTCATTTTATTCCTATCTTATTTTGTGGTATAGTTGCAGTATAGGTGAGAGCAGTGGTTAAAACATAGAGATAACAATTACTGTTTGTTCTTGAATTACTCTTGGCACTTAAAGCAGCACTAAGTAAGATTCTGGCTTTTTATTCTCGCTAGGGGCCTCTATGGTCGTTGAGTGTAACTGCGTGGTTACAAAAACAGAGCGCCTCACACCAACATGCATTTGTTGACATACAGAGGGAGGAGAAGCGGGCCGTTTTTTAGTGTGGAAGTGTTCCTACCATCCACATCGAAGTTACATAGTGTCAGTGAAGGTGATACAGACCCCCTCAGACTATGAAAGAGGTGTCATTCAACCTGTTGTAAGGTGATGTACCATCACAATGATTCTAGAAAAATTATATTAGGTGGAAAAACTACGTAGTGTTGGTTTAAGAAGAACAACTGACTATTAATATTCTAATTGAAATTGCATAAAACTTGACAGTTCCCTTGAATAAATTAAGTGAAAGCAAGGAAACCTTTTCAACAATGCAATAACTTTGGCAACAATGATCAAAACCTGTAATTTACAATATTCTGTCAGGTATGTGGTTTAAATGATCAGTATTCAGTGATTAAATGCATCCTTTTGGCAATGTAAAGAGGGAAAACCACCATGTGAACTTGATTTGAGATGAATCACTTATTATTTTGCCATACACATTTTTGTTTCAAAATGCCCTGATAATATAAGGAATGTAGAGAATATTAGAACTCGTACATTGGGAGCAAGAAATAAATGAATTGAAGATTAATATACACCTGTGCTAGGTTCCCAAATGAAGGGCCAGGACAGTTCAATGATTAATCAAGAAGTGCTAATGTTGCTTTTTGGTTGTGTGTTTATGGAACTTTTATGAACAAGAAATAAACATTAATTGTAAAATCCTTTACATTTAAGTCCAAACTGAATCACTTCACCCTTGAGTGAGGGAGGGAATTTCTGCAAAGTTTAAAGAAAATCCCTTGATACATTTTTTAAAGCCCCCATTCACACACTTGACCAAGTCCAAGTAGAACTAAGTTAACATGTAGTTGGGTAACACTTATTAGGTATGTCAAAAAAATTTACGAATGCTTTAAATTTCTGATATTTCGTCACAGACGCTTGTAAAGACCAGCAAGAGTTGACCTCCACTTACCTTAGCCACCTTTAGTTACAGCTGTGTTCATCTCTCTTGGTGAACGTTGGCACATACCCGCCTGTATTTCAATGTAAATCAGCTCACTCAGGTCTAGCTGCTTCCTCCTCAAGGCTCGACTCCTGTTTTATGACTTGAGTTGCCTTTTTGGGGACAGCCTTCATTTGTCCTCTCAGCCTTGTTGTTGGAAACGAATGCCAGCTGCAGCTGCCCATGGTAAAATGGCATTAAAGTCCATTGTTGATGACGACACTAAGTAACGTCACATTTTGTTTGTAGAATGATCAGTAGCACCGATTCTCAGAATGCGCAGATATGGGAGTAATGAAGAAAACCAATTAAAACATTTTAAGATATCAAGTTCATAAATGTCAATCACAATTAAATGATAAACATAAGGCCTCTTGACCTCTGACCTGTAATCTTAAAAATCTAGCTAATTCTTCACTATTCTTGAGTTAACCCATTTACAAGCAAGGGTAGACATAGGGGATAATGACCTTTTAAATATGACCCCCATAACTGAATGTGTTCATCACTGGGTCATAATGTACATTATTGCAAATTTTAAAGAATATCTTCACAAGAATTCTTAAAACATCAAGTGAGGGATGAACATAATCAATCAATCAATCATCAATTAAACTTTATTTGTATTGCACTTTTCATACAAAAAATTTGTAGCACAAAGTGCTTCACATAAGGAATAAAATGAAATAACAATAAATGACATAAAAAGTGGAAAACTGCATACAAAGAAAATGAAAGACCCCACCCACCCTCGCAATTCACATACAACACCTACACTAAATTAATCAAACGCACAGCGACATAAGAGGAAATTCTAAACGGAAAACAGAATTAAAAGACTGAGGAAGACTGAGGAAACGCTATCCTTACTATCTTTACACTATCTTTACACTAACATAAGTCCCCAGTACCTTGACCTTTGACCTAATAATCCCAAAACTGAATGAATTTATCTTTGACCCAGTCCTTCATATGTTGCTTAATTTATAGTTTTTACAATCAGGGATAAACATGCGGATAATGACCTTTAGAAAATTACCTCTAAACTATAATGAGTCAGCCTTGCATTAGAATGATTTTTGGCACAAGGCGTGAAGAAAATCACTTGAAGGGTTCATGAAATATCACATCTATAAGCAGGTGATGAATATGAGACTCCAAAACCTTCATCTATGACCTATGACCTTCAAACACTGGTGACTTCATCCTACTGCGAGGTTGGACATTCAAACAAATTGAAGGAAATACCTTAAAAACTGCAAAATAAATAAATAAATGAATAAATAAATTCTACGTTGTGCAGTATACAGTAGTTAAATTTTACACCACAGCCCTGGACAGCATGCAAAGTAAGCAGCACATGTTTTGCCATTATTCACAAGTGCTAGGGAGAAGATTTCCATCAATAAAGGAACCCAGAGATTTATTTTTGCCTGACATGAGGCTCCACCTCAATGATAATGGTTTTCAACAGCTGCCAAACCTCAAGTCTTTGTTGAAAACATACATGCTAGGTGAGACAAAAACACTTGTTCTACTAACATCAGACTAGACACGAGGACCAAAAGTGCTTTATATCCGCACTGCCCCTCATTACATGTAAATAGGTTCCCTCTTCATTAAGGTTACATAATATGCAAATGGGTGTGAGGGAAAAGCTGGAATTGAGAGCGTTTTCTAGGAATTAAATTACATCTATCAGGGAATTTAAAATGGATGAATTAATAGTTATGAATCTAAGCTTAGAGCACTAAATTGCTGCATCATGTTTTCAGCATTGTTCCTCCTTTAATGGTCTTGTAAGAAGTTGCTATACGAAATGGTAGCCATGTGATAGATATTCACTGTGACAGAGGGCGGAAAAAATTATAACTGGTGGGGCTCTGCAGTCTCTGTGTGAGTTCTGCTGTTGGATGAATGCTGCTGTTTGATGTTTGGCATGAAGAGAGAAACATCAGAGTATTAACAGTCATGCGGTGATAAGGTCTAGACAGCCAGCTGTATTATTGAAGAGGTGTAAAAGAAGATGAGGTTTAAGACTACCTGAGGACTCCCGCCTCTGCAGTGTACAGTGTCAGAGGCAAACTTTGTTCACATAAAGGCAGATGTTCATGGTGCATATTTTCCTTCTAAATACAAACATCTCCATTAGTTTTTTTTTTTACAAGAAGTTTATCTGTCATCTGGCTACTGCCTGTTACTGTTGTACACACTTAAACAAATGCATTACATTAACCTGCCAGGAACTGCAGATGGAAATTAGCCTATGAAAATCTGGCATATTTTCGCGTCAATGTTCATTAAAGGGATAGTTCAGGACTTTTGAAATGGGGTTGTGTGAGGTATATGGTATGAGCCTGGACGTAGCTCAGTTCTCTCTCTGTTTGAAAAAACTTGGGCTAGATGCTAATGCTTTATATTGCTGTACATGCCATCAGAAAAGAAGTCACAAAAAATGGATGTGTTCATCATACGCTACAAACAGTTTTTTTTTTACATCATTGTACTTTTCCACTACCAAACTGCCTTGATTAGGCACTATTTTGAGAGACAGAACACTGATATGTAGCATTAGCGACCAGCCCAGGTTCATACCAAGTACCTCACACAACCAACTTCAAAAATCTGCTGTCCCCTATATTTAAACTCATGAGGTAGAAAACTTTTGAAATGATATAATTTGCATTTTTGTATTTACAATGCTAAATATAAAGACTAAAATTTTATTAAACTATTTTTTAAAATAACCTTGAGTGTTTGACATATACTTTTTGTGTTTTATCACCACCATGCTGGTTCTCACTCTGTTTACCAACATGGCCAGCATTTAAGACGAGGATGTAGAATGAGTGTCAACTGGCACTGACCAATGTGTGGAGCTGAGGTACAGACATTTTTTTTTTTTTTTTTTTTTTTTCAACATCTTCAAAGCATCTGCATACCATGAACACTGCTGAAAAATTGAGATGTTAATATAAACAGTGAGTTTTAGGCTCCTTAGACCCTCATTCAGTGCAGTATTATGTTATTGGAGAATCCCTCCCCTTACACCATAGCCAGCATAAAATGACAGATAAATGGCGTTTTTTTTATGTTCAGTTTGTCTGTATCAATTTTGTCTGCTCTTTGGGAAGAAAGGAACAAGAAATTCATAATCATTAAAACATTACTGAGAGATAAGCGAACATTAAAGCTCATTAAAGTTATTAATAGTGTCAGTTTCACTCTCAGCTGCACTTTCAGGCAGGTTTTTTGGGCAGTAATTTTATTCAAAGAGGTAACATTCTGATAAGTTTATGTCAGGATTGAAGAAGTGTAAATAATACTATTGTCCTTGCAACTTCACAATGGAAAATTCAAAAGCGTCCATCCATCCATTCATTCATCTATCTACCCATCCATCCATCCATCCATCCATCCATCCATCTTCTTCTGCTTATCCGGAGTCAGGTCATGGGGGCAGCAGCCCAAGCAGAGAGGCCCAGACTTCCCTCTCTCCAGCCACTTTGTCCAGCTCTTCCTGGGGGATCCCGAGGCATTCCCAGGCCAGCTGAGAGACATAGTTCCTCCAGCATTTCCTGGATCTTCCCAGAGGTCTCCTACCGGTGGGACATGCCCTGAACACCGCACCAGAGAGGCATCCGGGGGACATCCTGATTAGATGCCCGAGCCATCTCATCTGACTCCTCTCAAAGTGGAGGAGCAGCAACTCCACTCCAAACCCCTCCCGAATGACCAAGTTTCTCAACCTATCTCTAAGAGAGAGCCCAGCCACCCTGCAGAGGAAACTCATTTCAGCTGCTTGTACCTGCGATCTTGTTCTTTCTGTCTCTACCCACAGCTCGTGGCCATTATAGGTGAGGGTAGGAACGAAGATCGAGCGGTAAATCGAGAGCTTCGCCTTTTGGCTCAGCTCCCTTTTCACCACAGCCCTGTGCAGGGTCCCCATTACTGCAGACCCTGCACCGATCCACCTGTCGGTCTCCCACTCCGTCCTTCCCTCACTTGTAAACAAGACAACGAGGTACTTGAACTCCTCCACTTGAGACAGGATCTCACTCCACCCTCCTCCGGTCAAGGACCATGGACTCATATTTGGATGTGTTGATTCTCATCCCAGCCACTTCACACCGATCCAGCCTGAGTTGAAGGTCAGGAGTTGATAAAGCATACAGGACCACATCATCCGCAAAAAGTAGTGACCCGATTCTGAGGTCATTAAACCCTGGCTGCACCTAGAAATTCTGTTCATAAAATTATGAACAGAATCTGAATTCAAAAGCATTAAACCACTATTTGCCCCTCTCTGGGTTTTCTCTCTGAGATGGAGTTCTCTAGAGGTTTAATTCTGTCTTATCCTTTTGTTTGCCAGCACATCCAGTTGAAATAGCTCTCTTTCATTCCTGAAGGAAAAATAAAAAGCTGAACTATCCCTTTAAAGAGGCAGCAACTAGTCTCTTTGCTGAGTCAAAGAACAGACAAGATTTGCTGCTTTAAGTAAAAACCAGGTTGCAAATTTAACCTTAATTCCAGCTGCTGAATATCTGTAGTAAAAGAGCAGGAGTCAGGCTTTTGATGGTTGGGTTATACTTAAACAGTTCATTGAATGATACAGACAGTGGCATAACTGAATATGAATGCACTCATAATTGCTCATTTTCTAGCTCATCATCATCTATGACTCTCCCTCTCAGTATTCCTCTCTTGCCACTTGAAAGCTCTGAGTGAAAAAGAGCAGATGACCTTGCATGCAAACGTGAGTGTGCGTCCTAATCATTTCTAAGAAGGAGCTGGTAGAGGCTAAAAGGCATCACTTTCTGGTGTGCTTTTCATCAGTGGCGGTGCAGCATGCTCTTATATCACCTTCACTGGCACCTGCTTGCTGCAAGACCGTGGTACAGCAGCGAAACTGTACCACCTGCTGTGTGTGTACATGTGTATGTGTGTGTGTGTGTGTTTGCATGTGTGCAATTGAGTATGCACACTGTGCTCGACCTGCCCATGGAGAGGATCCATTCTCTCATCAAATATTCACCAGCAACCACAGGCTCCCAGCTGCCTGCTGCTATGATGCACACACATCACTGTGTTAAGGGTGCCTGATGTATTCAATGAAAAAAGCAAACTGTCCCATAAAATGTTGGAGCAGTTCATTTTTAGAATCATTTTTCAAGTTTTTGCAGCTTAGATTCAAGTGTAACTGCTGTACACCTACACCTGGATGCAGTAAATCATCCACTTCAGTGCAAGCTGGCGGCCTCTGTGAAAACAGCAATTCACAGATTTCTTTTCAAGCACTCTCAGAGTAACTCCCAGCTGCTATAATGCTCCACTTTGATCTGCATGCTACTGTATATTTGCCTTAAAAAAAAAAAAAAATAAAGCTTTTATCCTGGCGGGTTAGATGTTCAAATAACAAGCCTGAATCACAACTATGTAACTACAGAAAAACATAACTCAACCCACACAGCTGAATCGCCATTTTGTAGTTCCATCGTAGCTTTCTTACAGCCTTTAACTCTTGCCAATTACGTTAAAGCTTTAAAAATTGTGGAAAGTAGGTTACAATAAATAAAACATTAAATTAAATTTATACCATGGAAAGAATTCTCATAGGACAGAGATACTTAAAATTCACTTAAGATACTTAAGTGAACTTTTTGAGTTGCGATGGATTAAGATAAATGAAATAATACAATCATAAAGTATTAGGTGAATCAGGTCTGTTGTAGGGAGAATTATTGTAGTTTTTCCAAACTCTTATCAAAACTCTTTGTTGAGGTGAGAGCATGTGCACATGCGCCTGGTACTGTATGAACGCAGCCTCGTGAGCCAGAGCTAGCACAACCATCTGTCATATGCATCCAGTGTGAAACCATTATTATTCCTTTTATTAGAGCACAAGTACCTTATGTTTGTTCCAAACCAAATCAGATACCAAAGTGTGCTGTGTGCAGTGTTATACATTAGCTGACAATGTAGAAACACACTTTGCAATGATTTAAAGGCTGTTACTGAACTACTAAAAGTCTGTTTATATTGAATGAAACACAGCATACAGTACCTCTGTAATAATATAATTCTACTGAAGGAATTAATTTCATAGCTGACTTGTTCCATGCTATCCTGGAATACTGGCAGCTCAGGCTTCAGCCTCAAATATGACTGTTCTGCATGAGGGACACTCAGAAGAATTCTAAAATAACAGTTGTAATCATTTTGGTTAAATGAGTTTGCAAAATATGAATATGACATTTTTTATCTTTATTTATCAATATAGCAAGAACTTAGTGGCCAAAGAGAAGCTGCAGGTTAATCAGTCATATTGCATTTGAGACAAATCCCCTCTAATCACTTGTAAGAATGTGAGACGCTTTGAAGAATCCCTCTGAAAATGTCACACTGGAGGTGACCAATCTGCTTAATGCCATTAATTGGATCATTCAAATAAATCCTCCTGCATTCTGTGGGGGAATAATAACTCTGCTGCAGTTAAACCTCACAGCCTTCAAAATTTGTCTCTCATTGCAGCTTTGAGTCAGAGGGGTGAGTCAGCATTTGGAAAAGTGTTGTCTCATTCAGTGTTTACCTCATCTTTCATCTTCCCACCAGAGCAGAGGAGTTCTTTACTATTCTTTGTCATAAAAATATCTCAGCTTTTTCTCACAGAAATCATCAAATTTAGCCACTCTTCCTTCACAGGAAAGAGTTTGGGGATTATATAAGTGAGGAAGTGATGAGTTGTTTTCTGTAGTTCACTCAAATGATTTTTTGGAGTCCTAGCTCTGATTTGGGATTTGGGTTGTTTCTGGTTTCTCTGTTGTAAAGATGGAGAGATGAAAAAAAAACAGCAACAAATCATTTATTTTGTGGCTTGGGCTTGTAATGTTTTCTGTCTATAAAAACAGACAAAACTGGGTTTATCACCAGGCAGTTCACTAAGGTCTGCTATAGCTAAACAGTCAGCAAAGTGGTGGGACAGGAAAAAGAGTTGGTTTTGTGTTTGTCTGACAGGTGAAAATCTTACTCTGGATTTATGTTTTGTTCAATGATTTTAGTGCACAGTGACCTTCACTGTGTATCTCTATTATACATTCATTTTAATTTTGACTCAGTGTCTATTTGTGTTAAAAGGGTATCCCTCAAAGCATTCTTGAGATATTGGCTGTCTGTGAACTGCTTACTTCACTGGTAGTACATACTGCTTTTTCAAAAATGTAAGGAATACGAACATAAAAGTGCTTCATGAGCACAAACCTCTGCCAAAGCATTCATGACTTTGTTAGCAAAAATATTAAGATGAGTTGTTAGCAAAAATGTTGAAAACTGCCCTATTGCTGAATGTTAACAAATATTTAAAGAATTCCTGGGTTGGCAGCAGTATTCAGATCACCGTCAAAATATGTTGATTACTCCCTTTAAGACATGACCAAAATTTACTGAGACTTTCCATTAAAACTTGTTGAGAACTTTTTTATTTTTCAGAAGACATGTGGAAAACTGCCCCTTTGTGCAATGTTAACAGGACCTTGAAAAAATTCCTGGACCAGCATCTCTATTTCAATCACCACCAAAGTTGAGTCGCTTTCTCCTTATTTGATTTTCAACATTTCCTGGAAATTTCATCAAAATCCGTAGATGACTTTTCAAGCCATTTTGCTCCCAGTCAAAGCAACAAAATAACAAATAACAGTCAAACACAGGCCAAAACATAACCCTGTTGGCAGAAGTAATCAGGGTTGACCAATTCTCTTAGTGTTTTTTAGGATATTGCATTCACAGGCACTTTCACAGGAGGCTCAATAGCCTTGACCTTAAACCCAGAAATCTTAGTCCATCATTAATTCAGAGTGATAATTTACCTTACATGAGCATCCCTCAAAGTGTTCAAAGTTAAGAAGTGCTGAGAAGTTTTGTCCAGAATCAAGGTACAAATTTCTGGCCCTGTTGCATTGACCTTTGACCTCATGGCGATTGAGCACGACTGTACACGATTGGCAAGGCTGGTTTGATCGGCATGATACGGGAAGAAATGACTGTCTCTCCCCTGGACACACCCCCTAAATACACTGTCAGTAATGCTTCTACGGCGCTTCTGAAGCACTTCGGGGGCATTCGACATGCTTCAATTAGGTCAGTACAACGATATCATGAATTTCCATCCCTCTGACACCACGTCAGCCCCGTTCAAGCCCAGTTTGCGTCAAGTAAGCCCCGATTGAGCCCCGTCGCTTGAGTCACCTTGAACCGGACACAGTTGGGGCACAAACGGTTACAGAAAGTCCTCAGAAAGCTTTCTGGATTGAGCCAAGATCAGCCCGAGTGAGCCCCGTACATGCCACGCTAATACCGTTCACCTTAGGACTGCATTAGGCTTCCACCCCGCTATAGTGAGAGCGGCAATTCTCCACGACAGTTCTGAACAGTCCAAAACAATCAGGACCCTTTCCCGCTCCCCGGGGTTTGACCACGACTATACAACGCTGATCCAGATCAAGTAACGCATGCTCCACGACCAAAGCATGTTTCATCAGGATTATGACAATCGTGCACAATCGCCATGAGAAACTGGAATGTGTGACTGGGGCTTTAGAATCAGATTTTTGGGCAAGTTTAAGCTACCTTTAAACTACCCCAAGAAAATACCCAAAGTGTTCCTGGGATTTGTTTTCAAAAGCATAAAAAAGAGACTTAATGACCTCAACTGATAACCTCCGAAATCTAATCAGAACTTCATTGGTTCTGTCTGAAATCTCCACTCAGTGCATAGAGTGTGTCTCAGCTGAAAGGTACAAATTTCAAAGTCTCCGTATCCTGTTTGGACCACGCAATCAGATCTAAAATGAGACAGTCTAGCCTACAGATGGTGTCAGCCGCGTCACCAGCTGTTTCTAAGCTCTGCTCAGACACCTTGCAACTTCAGCAGCTGCAGTGTGTTGGGGGGAGATGACACTGAAATGGACTGTCTGATCCATTGTCTTTTGCATCACAATTGTAGGTATGAGTTGCTCTATAGACTGAAGACTGACTAGATTTGTTGAGTATCTGATATAGAAAGACTACAGCACCTTTTTCAGCCCACTCAGTTTTTGTAAAGTGCATTACAGGTCTGTTTGATTTCTGAATTGCTTAGCAATGATTGATATGAAAGCCTAGTAAGCTCTGAGGCCCTAATTCTTAGAAGCAACATTATTTTAAGCCTTTAACTCCCAGATCAACTGCTTGGTAGACCAAACTTTGAGTAACTGTATCTTATTCATAAATGCATCAAACTTCTGTAACCTGATTAGGCCATCTATATTTTGTGGGGGTTAAACATAATGCTAGAAAAAAAGCATTATGTCTTACTAATGTCTTATTAAATAGGAGAATTTCTCAGATTTGTAAACCTAGCATTATAATAAAAACAGTCATAAAAACCAAAAATGGCCAATATGAAATGAATATAACATCCAAAAAGTTAAAAGTGTTTCTCAAAAAAGGACAGTTTACTTGGTTTTTGTTCTCTTTTCACTTTAACAATGAAACTTCTTCGACTATAAACTCCCAGCTCAACAATTTGGCAGAGGTTAATGATTTATAAATATTTCTGGAGTTCAAAAAACAATGAACTATTACATTAGTGCCCCAATTTGTCAAAAAAGACATTTTCATGGCTATTTTTTGTGGAAGTTAAAGGGTTAATGTTTGCTTTGTTTCTGATCAACTTATGCCATGATTTTTTTTCTCTCATCCTGTTACTGCGATTCTCTGTTTTGATTTTCAGTGTCTTGTAAGTCCATGCTGGCAGGCACTTCTTTTTATGCCTGACATTTCCTAAGAAACTTCTACAACTACCACTACTACCACTGCCACTCCTACTATTGCTACTGCTATGACTACTGTGTTAAGCTGATTTGATACCCTGATGATAATTCTCAAATCATCCAAAAATATAGAGCTAACACATCACAAGGAAACACTAAAATGTGCCAAAACTTAACAAACGTTAGTGATTAGGAAGCAAAAGGCTTGATATTTATACTTGGTAGATTATTTCTCCTTGAGGTAAAACAAGAAAATGGGAAAAAAAAAAGCCTGATTAGTCACCTTTACAATGAGGTACAACGAACTAACCAAAGATTGTACATTTCCATTTATTTGGCAAGTATATATCTGATGAGGCTGCTCCCTCTTTAGTTTCCTAATCATTCACTGCAGATGAATCACCCTGATTTATATCTGACTTCTCTATAGGAAGGATCATCCAATTGTGTTTTGATTTGTTTGTTTAGGAACCTGCATGTTCTGAATTCAGTGAGTATCTTTCCACTTTGTAACTGTAGAGTCAGATTTTGATAAGGGTTTTTAACAAAATGAAGGAAATCATCTTGAGACATTGTTGGCCATTGAAGATTTGCTGGATGGATCCTTTAGGAGTTTAAGTCCCTTTAGTTGCAGTTAGCTGTAGTTCGGACACTCCTGGTGTCAGTCCAAATAAATGAGTAAATAAGATGTGGCAAATAAGTACGTATTTTGCCAAAAGGTTACAAAACTAATTTTATATATTTTGTGAGGAACATTTAGCATAATATCAATTTTTAGTGAAATCTACAGTATCTAGTATCGATCCCTGCTGCTGCATGTTATAATAAAGCTTTTGCTATTTTCCTTGTTGTTCTTGTTATTCCATGTATGCTCTCACTTCACTATTGTCACTGTATCATTGTTATCATGTAATTCATTTACTTTGCATTGTACTGCTCCAACTAATGATAATAATACAAAAATAAATCAAAGGAAATGTAACTACCCACAGATACACATACATAGCCACAATGTGTGATGTCAGTGTGTACTATTTAGTTTTCCTCTAATCAACATATTGAGAAAAGAAGGCAGAAATTAATTTGGGAATTTAGAAATAACCTTTGACTCAGTAAGAATGTACCTTTCATGAGCTTTCAGAGTGAGAACAAACATTTATGCAAAGTCCAATGAAAAATCTCTGTAATCATTCTTGAGATGTGAAGCTCAGCAGGATTGCATGGAAAATAAGAAGTTTTAAAGCCTCCTGGCCTAGCCTGTGCCGGTGTGGAAGCATAACATAAAAATAGAAAATGCAATACTAATGTGATGTATGGCAACACATGCAAAGCCAGAGACTACCACAGAGAGGGTAGAGTTTTTATCAGGATGGAAATATTGATTAGATTAGGTGAGCAGAGAGGCTCATTCAGTGGAACAGGCAAACACACCGGCTGCAAATCAAATAAAAGTCTCTCAATATTCAATATCAGCATTTGTTCTACTGTAAAAATCCTGTGGGATCTATAGCGAATCATTTGAGGAATTCCTGCAATATAACACTGCATGCCTGAGTGCAGAGCTGCGAGGGTTTGTATTTCATATTCTCTGTGTTAATAATAGAGTGTTTGTAAGTTAGAGCACAGTATTTTATAGCTGTGTAGCTCATTATTAAATATGATGCCATGCTTCCCTGATTCCTCCCGTTGTGCCCAGCATGTGGAGTCAATATGGCATGCTGTTTGGCTGCACGTGTTTGCAGTGCTGTTTGTTGTCTAACCGCCTGGGCCAGCTGTTGGGGCTGTCGCCAGGGTGCAGAGGTCAGAATGATGTAATGATAAAGATGCAGGGATAAAACGACGGATTAGGGGAGGGATCAACCCCCACAGGAACACAAATGTAGTGATTACATACAGATTAATGACACAGCACTCACTGCGTCACACACAGATTCATGGAATAGACGAGTGAATTCTATGAGCTCAAATCCGCAGGAAACCAGAGACTGTGGGAAATTTTGAAGAAAGCGAGAGTGATGTTCGCCACGTGGTTACTAAAAGGGGGCTTTGGAGTACAATCTTCACTTGCCGCCATGTTAAAAACACTGCCTGGAACTAACCAACCAAGTGTCAGACAAACAGGCAAAGTGGAGGCACGACTTCAGGCCCTCAGACAAATAATGACACTATAAAGGCTTGTACTTGTGACCCCTTTCACACTGCCATGAGTTTCAGTTACAAATACAATTATGACTTCCCACTAACTCAAACACAGAGTAATCCTAATGAGACGATCACAGGCAAAGGCACCTTCTCTTTGATCTGCTCATCCGCTCCACAGAGCTGTGTCATGATCCTGCTTTTTCTTTTAGTTAAGTTAATCATTTTGTTTCATGTTTCATGTTTTGTCTTGTGCTTCCTGTTTTATTTTGAAAATTCACCTGTCTCTCCTTGTTTTTGTAGGTTTTGCTTCCTGTCTGGCGCTGTCACACCTGATCCCTGAGTGTTCCTTCCCAGCTGTGTCTAATCACCCCCATTCACCTCATATATTTAAACCTCATGTCTTCCCCTGTCTTGTTGCCAGTTCATTGCAGTCTTTAGACCACGTTCCAGTGCTTTTTCTGGTGACAGTCAAGTTGTGTATGATCTCAGCCTGCCTTTTTGACCTAGTCTTTTTGCTTAGCGTTTTGGATACCTAGCCTTTTTTGTTGGCCTTGCCGTGTACCAACCTCAGCCTGTTAAACTAATAAACCCTTTTTGCCTTCTGACTGTCTGATTCTGAGTTGTACATTTGTGTCCTATCCTTTCTGAGCCATGTTTCATGACAAGCTGAGCCTGAGGACACGGAATAAACATGTTTTTGATGAAGGGTGGCTAGAATAGTTCAGTGTTAGAGTCATGGAAGACCTGCAGATCTGCTGTGTCACTCTATAGACTCAAGAAGACACAACAATAGCAGTGGAAACTAAAACTGAACCAAATATGAGTGATTTTGACTCAAGTGAGGATGACGTTACTTTTAGTGGATGCATAGGTTGACTTTATGAACCAGAATGTGGAGAGGAAGAAACTCTTCAGAATGAGATTGAGCTGGCAGAAGCAATGCACACAGGTGGAAGAACACATATCCATTTGCTGCATCATAAAAACTAGAAAAGCACTCAGAGAGTGCAGACCTCCGCCAAGCAGCTTCAGTCCACTTTGGCGAAAATGGTCCTATCTGGCAATGTTAAAGAATCCTTTAAAAAATTCCTGGATCCAGACGGTGGTCCGGATCACCCCCAAAATTTAATCAGTTCTTCCATATCCCATTTCCGACAATTCCTGAAAATTTCATCCAAATCCGTTCAGAACTTTTCAAGTTATTTTGAACACAAACAGACAAACAGACAGACAGACAGATAAACCACGGCAAAAAACCTCCTTGGCGGAGGTAAAAGTTACCAAACACAGAGACTTCCTGGATGATAAATAAAGTGCTCTGAAATTTTTCATCTAATTGTACATTCGACATAACATAGTTTGCTCATCCGCTTTTATGGTACAGCGTTGTCAAGTTGTCAAGTATCTAATAGAACACACTTTAAAAGCACTGAAATATTCCTTTAAATGTAAAAACAATGCCAGTCTGCTTTTGTCATCAGTGTTAACTATTTTCAAGAATGTGAAATCCCATACAAACCACAAGACCAGTAATATTATCAGATAACCAAGCTAAATCAACTTGCTTACCAGCTCTAGCCAAAGTGTAAGGGAGATTGCTATCTTCATCGAACCCCCCCCCCAACACAAAATGTGTTCATATGTGCAGAAACGATGATGGAAGTGCCTCCCAAAAATAAATATGCCTGACAAACACTTGATATTATCTGCCTGCAAAACACATTTTTTATTCATTTCTGTCTGACATGTTTGCCCTCACTTTGTTTTAGGGCGCTGGTGTTCCTCCCTTGCATCAGATACCTGTCCCACTTCTCTTGGCAGGCGCAGAGTTCAGGTTGTCAGATAAGGCATGAGACATAATTCAAAGATGCACTCATCCCAAGGGAGGCCAAACCCCAAGGTGAGGGGAGCAGGGCTCTACATCAAGTACAAGTTCCCCTGTTCTCTTTTTTCTTACTTCTTTCGTTTTCTTTTCTCTGCTTCCATCTCTTCACACATCCTCTCTCTCTCTCTCTCTGGCTCTCTCCTCTCTGCCTTCCCTTGGCTATCGGCAGCAGGAAAAAGCCCAGATGATTTATGCCTCCCATCTTTCTCACTCCCTCGGCCGTCCTGTCAGAGCCTGTTGTGTAGTGAGGTAAAAGAGCCTCTTTCATTCGTGCAAACTTCCAGGGAACACACACGTGCAGGATAGTGAATCATGTTTATTAGCTTGTGTTAGTTTGCTGTATTCCTTTTGAAGGCATATGTGGGACAACATTGTGGCTGATTTATGGATTTAGAGATTATGAATACAAACAGATGAACAAAGAAACACCAGCATAAAAATCACATTTTGCAGGGGGTCATTCTAACTTCCCTTTGTGCTGCTTATTAAATGCACTGCCTGCTGTGGGGAAAGCCCTGCACCTCAGTGACAGCTGTTTGACTGAGATAACACACAGCACATGTTGACGCATCGCTCGTGTGTACAGAGGCTTGATGTCTGTATTATTTTAGAATCCCTTTCTTTATTTAGCTCATTCTGCATGCTTATCTTTCTCTCTGTGTATGTGGTCATCGTGTTTATTGGTGACAAATATACACCTTGCGATGAAGCTGGAGTCTCTTTTGCCCTTAGCTGATATGCAGGAGTTATTGCCTGTGCCACCACCGATAGTCCTTTTTCTCCTTTGCTCATCAGATCACTTTTTATATTTGGAGTTAAAGCTGGTTGATGTTCAACCTTCATATGGTACCCTGTGGTACAAACTTTAAAAGGCAGTAGATGAAATAACACTTTATTCTGCATGAGCACATGAAAATATATTGTTTAACAGCTAGTCATAAAATTAGCCAAATCCAACAAGGTGACTTAAAAAAAAAAAAAAGAGAGAGAGGCCAGTGTCAGCTGTTGCACCATTCTCCGGATGGGGGCATATTTTCTAACAAATGGACCTGAATGTAGTTTTAAACTTGACACTAACGCTATAAGATCTTTTCACGCATTAGCTGAAGGGTATGGGGCACACTGCATGTGACATGCACATGTGTTTGAAAAGCACAAAAGACTTTATGAAGGCAGAGAGAATGTCCAAGCCGATGAACGTCCTGGACACCCATGCATAAAAAAAAGTGTCTGAAAACATTCAACAGACTCAACAAATAATTCTTATTGATCAATGACTCAGTATAAATGTCATAGCAGAAATGGTCTCCGCTGATAAAGAGACATTTTGGCAAATTTTGCATGAAAATTTGAACATGACCAAAGTCTGTGCCAAAGTCATCGCAAAATGAATGACTCCTGTTTAAATGAAAAAACACAAGCAAATTTGTGGAGACATTTAGGAATAGGATAAAAGAAACCCACATTTTTTAGAAATGATTATGTGCAATTAAACTTGGATCTTCCAATTTGATCCTGAGACAATCCATTGGAAAACACCATTGTCACCAAGGATGAGGAAGGCATGACAGAGCCAAATTCAAGGTCATGTTGATTATTTTCTTTGACATGAAGGGTATTAATTTGGAGGAGTGGGTTCTAGAGGGGTCAAGGGTGAATAAACAATATTACAAACAGGTTCTAGAAACCTAAAGTCTGAGAAAATTTTCAAAGAAAGAGACCACAATTACATTAAAAAATGGTTTCATTCTTTATCAAGACAAGGTGCCAGCTCACCATGCGCTCTGCAGTTTTTGCCAAAGACAAAGCACAGTGTTTGATCACCCTCCCTGTTCACCTGATCTGGCACCATGTGACTTTTTCCTTTCTCTAAAGATCAAATCTGTGCTTAAAGAAACATGTTTTGTGTGAAGTTAAGAAAAGAACGACAGAGGTTCTGAAACAACTGTCCAAAGACGACCTACTGCACTGCTTTGATCAGAGGAAGTCCCAAATGCAGTGGTGTGTTGATACAGAAGAGGATTATTGAAGGAGAAAAGTAATTAAAATTATTTATGTTCAATAAAAATTTTATTACAGCGTAAGTCTTGTTTTTTAAAAGTTATGCCCCATAAATGCAAATAAATAGATACAGGATATAAATGTGCATTTTGAAGGGCCTTTTGTCGGGATCTTACTGGTCTGTTATGAAGTAAATATAAAATTGATGTCATGCTCCATGCTTCAGTTGTGTTTGAAGATTTCTTTACCTTGAATAAAAAAATAAATAAAATAAAACAGTGAAAGATAAAGATCTGTTTGATTCCTTTTATGCACATACTCCATGACTAATGTTACGTTAAAGGCAACCCGTACCTTGGAAATTTCCCAGTTGAAATCTCCGAACCCAACCTGAAAGTGTTCCAGGCAAATTACGACTTCGGTTTGAGCGAAAGAAATTCTGGTATGTAAACAAACCAACATGGCAGACGTTATAAGATTTATGCTTAATCATTTCAATCACCAAAGGAGCCTGCAACTTGCTCATTTGAGTGAAACGGAGGAGGGGAAACTCGGAGTACATCGATCTGGTACAATTTCACAGGTGGAAAGTTACGAGTTCGACTGCTGTTCCAATGCACTTTCAAGAGTTACTGGTGGGAAAAACACAAGTTACGGGTCGCCTGGAACACAGCATAATTCTGTACAAAACATGTGATTCATCTCACATGCACTAAACTGTAAACATTGTCATCATCTGGAGTATTACCAGCTGCAGAGTCTCCTTCTCTGCTTGTTCCTCGATGTTCATTTTCCAACTACTGCTCAACCCCTCCCTCTCTCTCTGACATTTTCTCTTGTAATAAAGCGTTCTGGTGCATTGGCTTCTGATAGAACTAACACTGTGTGGGGACAACAAAGACAGGCATGAAAAAGACAGAGCTTTTCCAAGAGAGGAGAAAGGCTAAGCCCTGTCATCTTCACACAGAGACAGAGACGTGCAGCAGTCTGTTTATTAGAATGCCCTTCATCCTTTTGGTCCCCTTTGTGGATCAATGAATGGATTTACAGCATTTCATTACACTAAATTGGTCTCTTGAAGCTCGAAGTGCATAACTCTAATGGAAATAGACATGTGCAGCTCCAGATTTAAGCTCTATTTTTGCATTTGTTCCCCAAACTGATCAGTAGGCATCTGCAGGAGGGGTCAGAATGAAGCTGTGTCTAACAAAATGCCAGCCCTCAGTCCCAGAAGAAAAGACAGCCCCTTTTAAGCCTAACTATGAGGGCCAGTCTTGTATAAAAGAGTGTGATGTATGAGTGGCTACAGGGACCGGTGGCTATAGGGACTCAGAGGCCAGAGTAACCGTGTTAAAAGTTGACAGAGAGAGAGACGGGAGGGCTTTGATGAGGAGAGGAGTTGAACTGGTTCAGAGCCTGTTGCTATGGTAGCCATGTGGAATAAATCAGCAGCATGAATTCCTTTCTAGAGTGCCTTCAGCACCCCACCGTCTCAGGTAAACCTAGACAGAATTTGAATGAGCAAGGAGTCCCCAGAGGGCTTCCCAGTGTGGGAAAAAAATCATCTCAAGAACTTTGATGGCTGAATAAGATTTTGTGTTTTACAAGCACATTGTGCATTTAACAGTATCAGGAAGAGAAGCCAATGTAATATTTTATTTATTTGTCCTGTGACATTAAACTAACTCTGCATTGGAATGGAAAATGCCATCACTTGTTCAGGTTCATTATTTTAGGGGTGGGCACGTAGTGTTTGTAAGGTAGGGGTGGTGAATTGGGGTGAAAGCAGCCTTTGTTTGCCACAAATAAATGAAGTACGTCCTCGTCAAAAGACTAAAATACTCACATGACAAACAGCCCACTACAGCAAATAGAGACATTATTGTTCAATATCGCACAAGGTCTGTCTATAAAAAGATGAATTAATAATAATAATAACCATCATTTCTATTTTCTAATCAGTTAATGTTAATATCCTCTTCAAGATACTGTATATTTCTCCAGTAAGCAGCTCAGTCACTTCCTACATCAGATTAATATTTAAATCATTCTATTTTTAAAGAAGTTGGTTATTTTTTAATCTGTATATAGACTTTAGTGTGTTTGACATGTGTCCTCCATATTAAACAGTACTCCTATTCACATGAAAAAAATCTGCGGCATCAGGACTTCTCCCTTTCCTCCCATTAACAGCATCAATGGCTGCTTGAAACAGCCTAACCCTCGCCCCCTAAATAGCCCTTCCACTGTGATGTCCTACTATTGTTGTGTCAATAATGCAAGCCCATTGCAAGGCATAGATTGCAGAAATAATGCAGAGTCATTGAATATGGACCAGAACTGTGCTGAACTGACCAGTTACCACAAAGTAGACTGGTCAAACTTCAGGACAGACTCTGGTCTTGTGGGAGTATGGGCACTAACATGACAGGAGCTCCAGCAGAGATCAGAGCAGATCTTCAAGAAATGTGCATGGCATCATACAAGGTCCCACAGGTAAAAAATCAACTCTTTCTGGACTGATATGTAATGATGCCTATTATGTGTATATTGTTTTATTTCAAGACATTTATTTAGAAAAAAAGTTCTCCCATGTGTCTTTTCATTGTACTTTCAGTTAAGTACGAGCTCATGCTTAATTGATGATTGATAGTTGCAGTTATATAGAGTTTACCCAATAACATAACAAGTAACTTTCAACTAAGGCTTGTTTTTATCCTTCAGAACTGGGATATGAAGTACTAATGAACTATCACAGAAAACATAGTGAGTCACCAGTAAGTCCTACCACAACATATAACTCTCATTCCTGTTTGACTTCTGCTGTGATGTAAATGAATATCATAAATCTTCCTTTTTTTTTGCTTCACTGACCAGGTCTCCTTCAATGTGTGTAATTTTGTGTGCGTGTGCACATTGACTGTGTGTTGTTATTGATCGCTAAACCACAGAGGTGACACGAGAGAAAGATGGACTATCTCTTTTAATGGCAGTTATTTATAAAGGGTATAGCAGACACAACATTCTCAATCTCAGGCTTAGGTGAAGGATATTCAAGGAGAGGGATTAATGACAGAGACCGACAAATTATGTTTGCTTTGTTTTTTTGGGGTTTTTTTTTAAACCACATCATTATTAAGTATAGACAGCAAGGTCAAAATGATACATTTGGTGGCAAAATAAGGCACGGTTTGAAATAAGGTGTTCACAATCCAACAGCTTCAACACATCTCTCTCTGATGATAGTTTGTTTGTTGACTGATATTTCAGCTGAATATCCGGGCTGTTTGTTTTGTTAATGACATGCTTGGATGGTCAGCCTAACATTTACTTCTCTTTCTCATCCAAAGGAAACGTGCTGTTTGTTGTGATAATTATAAAGCCCATTTGCAGCGTTCTTACAATGTACAAAGGGCGGATAAATTAAAGGGGAGGGGGACACAGAGGAAGGGGAGATTCAGAGAAAAGAACAAGAGGGCCACACATGACCACCCTAGATAAATTAAGTACACAATACACACAGCACAGCTGATACATTTGATCACAACAGGAGCAGTAACTATAGACACTCACAATGACAATAATACCACTTAAAAGACCACTTTTCATCTACCCTAGCTGATTTACAAGTGCTTAAGTAGCATCAATTCCTGCCAAGGACAGGATAATATAATAAACATGCCTCATATATTCATTATAGTGGCTTTACTTTATTGTATTGATCACACTGAGGCCAATGTAACCCCACATTATCCATATTTTATCATAAACAAGTTAGCAATATAATATAGCTTAATGCATATTTTCACTGTACAAAAAAAACAACAGCACTGTTTTCCAGTTTACGACACTGAAACAGCTACAGGAGTCAAACTAAAGACAAAGAAAATAAGTTAACATATTACCAAAAGAGCTTTTCTTTAACATAGTATTTTCTCTCATAAAATATATTTATTTATTGGCAAGCATGGGTGTAAGGAGTATGCAAATATTGTTCTTGAATAGAAGTACTGTAGCTTTAATAAAGAATACTTCCTAAAATAAAAGAAAAGTAGCACTCCATGAATTTACTCAAGTTAAAGTAAAGAGTACTTTTAAAATGTGCTTTGAGTACAACTTGTTGTGCAATGTTAAAAGAAAAACAGCAAAGGTTTGATAAGCCCATCACTTACTTTCAGCTTAATTTAGTATATTCAACGTCACAAAATGTATTACTTCAATAAGTTAACCTTGGTCCCAGATGTCTCCAGAATGTATTTTTGAAGTTTCTTGCATAATTATTTACTCATATATAAGTTTTAAATGCTTATAAACCCTCCTGTTTCAGCCCTGCACAGAACAGACTGTTTCAGTATTTCTTACCCCCCTCCTCTCAAGAAGTGGATGTGGCTTCAGCTTCCGAGTGCTGTGCTCTTATGTTTACTGATTACTACTTTTACATCGTGAGATGAGGCAGTTTCCACATTTTTGCCAATAACTCAATAACTTCTCAACAGATTTTCATGATGTTTTCAGGGAATGTTGGTTATAGCTGTGTTCTCAGAGCACTTGTAGTTGAGAATGAATTTTGGCACTGAATCTTCATAATAATCATCATTTCCAAAATGTGACCAACTCACCTTGTGAGCATCCCGCTTCTGATCCATTAGGTATCGATTACTGAACCATACTTTTAGAGTAAAGGATTATTTTGGGATAGCGTATCAGAATATTAAACTTGCTATAAGTATTGAAGTAAAAATGTTGGAGTAGCTGATTGAAGGTTTTGAATAGTCTAGCTTTTGATTTACTGTCTTACTCAGTACTTAGATGTTATAAAAAACTTAACTAAGTACAATACATCCCAACCAATATACTCAAAGTTAAACAGAAGCAGTAAAGAAAGCACACGTACACATATAAGCTACTCAATCACAGTAACTTGAGTAAATATAATATGTTACTTTTCATCTTCATTTGCAAGTTTACAATAATAATGCAAGGAATGAGAGAGGGAGCGGAGGTGAAGTGTAGCAGTCTGTGTGGGTGCATTTTGATTGACAGCAGAGTCAGGCTGGGTCAGTCCACAGGAGCTGATTTGTTGTATTCTGTCTCTTCAGATCAGAGGGGATGTCGCTTAATCAGTCGTCCATCTCTTCGCAGGATCTCTGCTCTGCACTGACACTGACATTATAAGTGCTTACTCAGTGTCTGCACCAGATAATCAGTTTACACCGCACCGAAAGGCAAAAAACTGCTGTGTGAATACAATATGAAGAGGATAAGAAGACAGCCCGCTACTGTTGTTCTAATGTTACTGCACTTGTTTGAAGCAAAATGAAACCCTTTAAAAGTGGTGCAAACACTGAGTGAATCTGACCTTTAGATTGTGTGTGTGTGTGTGTACATATGTGTATGCGCGGTTAGTGTGTGCTCAGGTGTCCAAGGTGTGCCTGGGCGCTCGGTGGGAGTTCTCTTCCCCCCTTCCTTTCCCTCTCTTCTCACCAGCAGGCGCAGCGTACTTCTTCTTGGTCTTTTTGCGTTTCTTATCTGAGCACCACACTCTCTCACAGTATGCCTCCACTCTTTGGGCATCCCCATAGCCAATCAGCTGGAGGAACTCCTTGTACCACAGTCTGGAGTGAGGCCCCGGAACCAAGGAGGGGACCAGGACTCTTGGGCTGATGCTGGGGCCTGGTGGAGAACCCAGAGAGGAATGGCACGGGGCAGCAGCAGCTTTCTCTCCCTCCCCGTCGTTTGCTGCTTGGTTGATCGCTGACTCCACCCTCTCCCCTCTGAGCACGTGCAGGGTGATACGGAGTAATGTGTGCACATATCCATGTTCAACAGTCTGGCACACGTACACACCAGCATCAGAGCTTCTCACTCGCAGAAACAGCAGCCCGTGGGAAGTCACGATTATGCGCTCATCACCTCGAACCTACAGGGAGGGAAAAAAAAGCCAAATGATTCATAAGGTGGCTCAGACATTTGCTGCACTGCTGCTGCATTTTCTTCTCTCCCAAGGGGAATTTGATTAAAACACCCACAGACCAAATCAAGTAAAGAATAAATTACTGGACTGGAAGTCATTTGATAGCAGACTCAATACACTCACGATTTTACCTGACCTGGTTCATTAACCAAACAAGGACTGTATTTGTTATAGTACATTACTTATTTGATCATAATTTTTAAGATTTAGAGGTCATATATCATGCAAAAAACACTTTTTAATGGTTGTTATTCAAAAATATGTTTATGCACGGACCAGCCCCCCCCCACCCAGCTGAGAAAAATCCCTTCACTCTTTCTGTTGCTTGCTGAACCTATGTCAAATGGTCCAGTAGTCTATTGATGTCATTAAAGGGTACACCACTTTCCTCAGATGGGAGACACCTCCTGAACCAGTTGTTTGTCCAGCCTACAGTGGCCACAGAGTATGGTACATGACTTGGCATATGTCTGAAGCCACAGTAAACATTAGAGTTCAACCCTGAAAACCCAAAGCCACATTTACTTCTTCAGGGGGATGTGGCCAGACAAAACTCATGAGGATTTACACTAAAACAGCCTATTCTGAGCAGGGATGAAAAAGAGGGGTTTGGAGGCATGCTAAAATTTAATATAAAATTCAATATCTGAATCGACATTTTGGTGAGAAACAATGAAAATATATTTTTAAACATTTAGGATTGGTGTTAACTTGATGAGAAGGAGTTAAAATATGACTTTAACTTTGAATACTTTGTAATTTTCAGGTTTTAAGATTTCAAATAACCTTAAGTCATCAAAGATAGCCAAGGTTCAGTGTTACTATGTTGCTTTTTTAATTGAAATTACAGAAGGAAATATTAAAAAAATGTTTCATGCATAAGTGATTCAATCCTACAAGTTAGTCAAATGACACCTATTATAGTCAGAGTATTGAATATTTATTTTTTATCATTTTAAATGACCATAATTACAATTGTATTTTTCAGTATTATCTCTAGATGACACAAGAATGAACAAACAAACAAAATGCATGATAATCAATTTACAGTTCAGTGACTTACTGTATGTATGAATGAATGAATAAAACTATAATGAATTCATCTTGCGCGGAGAGAATAAAAACACAAACTACAAAGTACATCAACAACCACACAGGACAGCACATTATAACATGGATCAGTTAGCCAAAAATAAAAAGATTAAAATGACAGTAATAATGAATTAATAAGTAAATACATAATTAAAGCACCGCATGATTCGATGTTAGCCAGATCATTGTCAGGGTGTTTAAAGTGCAGTGTGCCAAGTTCATGCTGAGTGATATGTATTGATCTGTGATCTGTCGATGACAGCTTACTCTGGACTGGTAGGCTTTTGACTCTTTAACTCATACCATCCTCCTAGATAGATAAGCCTCCATCATATTCAATGGCACTACACTTCATTGGTTCAAATCATATCTCTCTGGCTGACTCACTTTGTACAACTGATTGGACTACAGATTAGATCCATCCCCAGTTGTTGTGGGTGTTCCCCCGGGCTCTGTCCTAGGTCTGTGCCTATGAATTATGTCCTTCCTTCCTCTTGGACAAATTAGGAAATTTGATGTTCACAATCACAGTTATGCAGATGAAACTCGGTTATATACATCACCTAAGCCCAAGTCTACCCTTTCACCATTTTCTCTTGTCGATGCCAAATATTTAGCAATGGGAACTATATAGGCTGTTTTGTCAAAGGACAAACCAATACATGACTGCAGTTGGGATCAAACCCTGGCCTCTGGTTGCTCTTTTTACTTGTTTAACTGATTCAATGAATAACTGGTGCTTTATCAGACAAAGATTTAAAAAACACTTTTTCTCAACTCACCTCCTGTTTTTCACCACCTTTTTGTAAGGACCAGAGGACCTTGGCTTGAAGTGATCTAGGGACACACTCAAGCAAAGTGCTGTTGCTCTCCACACTGTAAACAAACCTCTCCTCAGCTCTGTGCCATTGTTCGTCTGCACACAAAATCACACATATCAGAGAGAGATTGCAAGGTGAAACAGGGAGCGACGAACCAACATGACCTCCATTCTCTAAAGAAAACATGGTTTGTTATTCCATCAGCAGGAGAGGGGCGTCAAACTCTCTCAATTCAACAGCAGTGGAACATGAAGTGTTCACGCTGTTTGTTTTTGGTTTGGTGCTTTTTGGGGCCTGGATCATTTTCTATGATGTGTGGCAAAATATTGCAATCCAGTAAATAAACACAGGCACAGTCACATGCACATCACTCAGTCATTTTATGCACTTACCATCAATTTGCAGCCCATTGCACAGCTGGACGGCGTTGCCATGGCGAACATCCTGCCGCCTGAATCGTCTACTGAGATTGGATCAGGGGAAATAAAGTGAGCGAGGGGTAATTTTGTATGTGATGGAAATGCAAAAGGAGAGGATAGGAAAGGAAAGAGGGAGAGTGAGAAAATTGAGAAAGAGGAAGAAGTGATCAAGTGCGTTCTAATAGAGATTACATAAGACCTGGCCATCACGTCTCTTAAAGCCGGTGATAATGACTTGATAAAACAGACTGGGAGCAGTGTGACATTCAGGGCAAGATGCCAATGGAACAGAAGTACTGCAAAAGGTGTGAACAGCTGGGCTCTCTCACACACACATACACACACACACACACACACACACCTGCAGGGAGAAAAAAGATGGCTCCTGTCTCAGAGCATATGCGTGTGCTGTTACCTCTTTGTGTAGACTCCAGCAGGGTAGTACCTGGAGCAGGTGAGGCCATCCCAGGCACAGTAAGGGTCTCGAGCCAGGCAGCAGTCAGCACATTCAGAGCCATAGAGGTCACATTGATGCAGTCTGACCTGTGCTATGCCCACTTCTGACCCCACATATAGCTGTTGCTGTATGTGGAGAATGAATATGGTTTAAATGGTATAACAAAGAAGGACAATCCGCACTTCAGCAAGCACACAAAGCAGACTGGTTCATCAGAGAGCAAGGAGAGCTTATCATAGCAAAAGGAAAACTTCTGGAGCACATGATTAATTAAGCAATTTTAATATGGTGCAGACAGACTAATGTTTTGACACCTCAGGTGTCTCCCTCAGGGTCAGAGTATGAATGGAAACTTTAAATAGTCCACAAATTACACAAATTAAACACCATAAGTTACATAATAGCAATTCAATCAAAATGACATGCCATAAAAAAAAACAAGACGGCGTCCATAAGGCTCAATGGTGTTGTGGGCAAAAATCCAGGCTTCTCTGTCAAAATGTCAGTCTCTTTGCACCCTATTGCAACTTAAGTGATCTTGTGGATGCTTTTTGTGTTCAACACACCCCCTGTTTAAGTCAGCCAAATGTAAATTTAATAAATTGTAGATAGATAGATGGATACATAGATAGATAGATAGATAGATTACAATGACCAGCTAATCATTAGTAATGTACGAAGGGTTATGGGCCACAACCACTATCTGCCAAGTGGGACAACCATCAACTAACCAGACAAAGTTTAAGTAGGCTGACAACTTTCAGTAGTTTTTAGAGAAGCTGAGTGTCCACTAAATCAAAACTAGAGGTACGCAAACCTATGAGGGCATACCATTTTGGGTTTTTTTGCAACCATGTCTGGTACATAAACTACTATTTTTATTTATTATGTGTCTTTGTGTGTAATAGACCAATACAATGCCTAGTGTGGTGGTTCAAAAAGTGACCATGTTATCTGGTGACTTTAAGTGATTTTTTTTTATTCCCTTCTTGCTAACTCCAGTCAAAAACTTCTGTCTTTCTTTACTGGGTAAATATGTTGAGCTAAATAAAAAAAATGTCTGGAGAAAAAATAGTGGAAGTAAGTTATACTTACATTATTCAGTAGACTACTTTTGAAACCCTGTCATCACTTTTTCCTGTTGGTGTTAGTCATCAAGACATTTTTGACACACAGTTTTTGTGTGTTGTAGACCAATTTATTGCCTGTAGTAATTATTTAAAAGGGTGACGATGTTATCTGGCCTTTTTAGTTGAAGGGGTGTGTTATTTAGATTGTTACAACAATGTTAAAAACAGAAAATATGTTGTTTCAAAAGTAAAAAACACAAGACATTTTTCATGAAGGTTTCCATTCTAAATATCAACTTCAAGCATTACAATGCAATGCACACAGTCAGCTAAAAGTCCCCAGATGACACAGTCAGTCTCTAAATGATAACATCTAGTCTGAAAGTTCAACAACAACACACTGACAACAGTCTGACCTTTTATAGCTGTTAGGTATTCTTCCTTATTTTCTTGGTATATTAACCACGTCCTTGTATTTATCTCCATATTTACACTGTCTATTTGGCACACACCTGCTGTAATGTTATTGTAAAGTCTACTTAAAGTAAGCCTATACGTTCCATAGAGGTAATTCAGTGCGGCAAAGTTAACACATTGTGGCTAAGAAAGAGTTTATCAGTTAACAGTATATCATTTCAGGATTTTAGATGTCCTCTTACCCTTTTAGGTGAAAGTATGATCTCTTTAATTGGCACAGGCACCTGCAAATCAAAAGCATTTTTAATGTTATCAAAATTAAAAAAGACAAATAGGTAAGAAAAAATAAAACAAGACACCACCATAAGTCTTTCAATAAAACAATAGCAAAAGATGGCATGTAGAAATGTGCTCCCCCTCTTTGCTGCTAACTTGTGGTGAATTGAGGACTGTGATCAACAGGAATTCATTCCAGCCAGTGCTTTTGTTTCAAGGACAAGAGGATGAAAAACTGTTTGAAGTGGTCCTACTGGTAGAAAAAAAGCAGCATGGAACAGGAAGGCCTCAGTTTAACCATACAACAAAAATAATCATTTTGAGTTGAACTAGAGAAGCACTCGGAGAGCGCAGACCTCCGCCAAGATACAATTCTAGATCACCAAGTGCTCCAATATGACAGCCGAGTCTCCGCTCATGTGGAGAATTGGCATTGCAGGGGAAGCTGGGTAATGTAGAGATACAGGCTTGAAAAACGCTAACATAAGTTTGCAAATAAACTACAATTCCGATAATGATGCATAGGGGGCGGAACCCTCACAGCAGCCAAGGAGAAATTAATGAGATTAGCCATTATAAAATTCAATGTTTTTTTGTGTCGTCAATCTGGATCTGATCCAGATGAAATTGATAGTGATGATAGAGTTATATTATATATATTATCGTATAAATTTTGAAGTGAATCCAGGAAGTGATGTCAGAGCTATGATTTTTTAAAATATGGCCCAATGTTAAGTTATGGGATTTTTCGCAAATTTGGGAAATTTTTGCATTCAGACAAATGTGCAGATCACCACCAAAATGTAATGGCTTCTTCCTTGCACCAAACCACACCTCTGGTAAAATGTTCATGTAAATCCATCTTGTAGTTTTTGCGTTATCTTGCTAACAGACAAACAATCACACAAACAAACACACAAACAGACCCTGGCGAAAACATAACCTCCTTGGCGGATGTAATAATGCTCCTTATGGTCAGCAGTTTTTCCGTAGTTATTGATCAACTGACAAAAAAATAAGAACAAGTACAGGGCACAAGTAGACGTGGTTATGTCCGCATGCCCTGTGTATTAAGGTTTTTGCACAGTGCGTGGTTTTCTGGCACTGTCCACTGTTCCCCTATTATCAATAAAGGCATGAAAGCCAAAAGAAAATCATTAGGGAAAACAAAAGAAGCAAAGGTGGACGAAGCTGATCTGTGGTCTTTACTACTTGGAATTCTCTCAGAGGTCAGGGAAAATATGGGCAGGCATTATGATAAACTTGGGTATTGATGAAAGGCAAGAAAATAGTGGCAGAGAATTAAGTCCACCAGAAGTTAACAACACAAAAGTATATATATATATATATATATATATATATATATAGATAGATAGATAGATAGATATATATGTATATTGCAACTGCTTGCAGATTTGTCTTACTTTATTAATGTTCAAAATAGAATTGATGTACGTCAATCATCCTGATTATCTTTCAGCAGTGAAAAGGCTGCACAGTCACACTCATGTCCCTCAGATGATTATAAAAAAGGCAAATCAAAAATCACTGTCTTAAAACAGACCCTCTGGTTGTGTAAGAACAGCCACAGTGTATTCTGTGATGTAAATGAAGAATTAGCACAAAGTCTACTTTGCTCTCACACTCTGCATCTAAACATAGACTACCTTGAATACTTGCAGCTCTTCCAGCAGCACCTCCTCCATAGTGTCTGTGTCTTTGTTGTAGATTGTGATAATTTTCAGCACGACAGAGTCATCTGATGAAAGAACACATTATCATGAGTTTTACAGGATCTATTAAAATCACCTCTTTGTGGTGCAATATGTGTGACATTTTGTGTCTCATATTTATCTTTGTATCAAATGTTCTACTGCATGATATCAGCCTGATCTCAGGTGTGCCTTTGGTAATATTAACAAAAAAAGAAGAAAACTACCGCCATACTGTTTCAAACTTTTCATTTCTATGCCATCAAACTTGGCAACATGTATCAAGAACCCATCAGATTTTAGTTGAAGCATAACAGGTGTTAGTTGTGGTGAGTTTGTACCAGTGCCGATGTAGAGAACATGGTAGTGTCCATCCTGAGCTTGGACTCTGTCCACAGCGATCTGGGTCAGCCTCCTCTGGCCTTGTTCTGTCTGTAGCAGGACAGGTCTGCGGTGCTGAGGGAGGACTGGACGATACATCACAGGATGAGAACGAACAAATCGCAAAACCTCATCAGGAAACTCCTTTGAGCTGGAGAAACCCCCTCCGTTCACTTTACTGGCACACTGTTGGAGTGTTGGAGGGAGAGTAATATAGAGAGTGGATCAGAGACGGGAGAGGGTCTAAATTGCAAAAGCACTTTATGCAGCGTAGGAAAAAAGTTGACATGCTTTAGTGTTTCACTCAGACTGTCCCTGTTTGACCTGCTGAGGTAGCAACAACAGTGCTGACATTCACAAGAGCTGTCTGACATGCTCTCTACACTGTCCGAGCATGTCTGGCCTGAAGACATACTAAAGGTGAGTACTGTGAGCACATAATGATGGCTGCATCAACCAATGAGTCAATCAAACTTTATTTTTTATAGCACTTTTCATACAAACAATGTACCACAAAGTGCTATACATGGGCAAAGACAACAACAACAACAACAACAACAACAAAAGCATGCAAGACAGACATAAATAAAGCCAACTAGAACAAACAAACTCATACTGACCAAAAACAAGGGAAAAAAACTATGTTAAAGACCTTGATGAAACTGAACTGTGGGGGTGAGGAAATGAGGAAACGCTATCATGAGTTCATAGTAAGAAAACACTGAAGATGATGTTAAAAACACCAAAATTAGAGATAAAATAAGAGTTATAGCAAAATTAAAGATAGTAATAACATATACATAAATACGAAACTGCAGGAAAAGAATAGAGGACAGTATAAACAATAAACTTCATGTACAAACCAATCAACAAAGAAAAACATGAGTGGGATAATAAAACTCTAAGAAATATGACACTAAAAATTTTAAATGTTTCACAACTTAACTAAATTGATAAAAAATAATAAAAGATTGTTATGAATAATAAAACAAACAGCTTAAAATATTTGATTTAATAAAAACTAAAATCGATAAATAAATGAAATTGCCTAAAGTAAAACTTAGTCAAAAGCAAGACTGAAAAGGTAGGTCTTGAGTTGCTCCTAAAAATACTGCTCCACCCTCAGGTCTACAGGTAGGCTGTTCCACAGAAATGGGCCGTAATAACTAAGCGCTGCCTCACTGAGAGTCTTGTCCGGACTTTTGGCACTGCTAAAAAAAACACTACCTGCAGACCTGAGGACTCCCACAGGCTCATACCAATGATAAGAGCAGATCAGATAACTAGGCTGGACCAAGACCATTAAGAGATGTAAAAAGTAATAAAAGAACCTTAAAATCACTTCCAAAAGATACTGGGAGCCTTTAAAACAGGTGCAATGTGGGCTCTCTCTTTCTTTTCTAGCATCAAGTAATGAAATCCAAAAACACTTGACTCACAGATCCAGGTCGAGGGTAGGGGACTTTGTCCTCATATGCAGTCCAGTGATGCTCGGGCCGCTCTCGGTAGGCAAACTGTCCATTAAAGGCTGCTCTGATATCATCCATGTGATAAACGCACACAGCATAGCCTTTGAATATCGCACTGAAAAAGATGAGTTCATTGGTGGTTTGATTTGGTTAAAATTGTAAAGTATAGTAAAAGACAACACCATGAGCTACTAACCTTGTTGTGCTAAACAGCCCAAAGATTTCTGGGTTTTTCCCATCCTTGTTCCTGAGCACAAAAACATCCTCTGGGACACACAGTTTGGAAATAAGTCAATGTTTGCATACAACAAAAGGTGATAACATTTCTGTTTGAGGGAACGGTCTCAAAAAACTTTCCATATCTTGATAAGCATTAAATATGCTCATTATGAGCATTTTTTTTATCCTATTTGGGGTAGTTATAGCTCTGTTTCTGTCAGGGCCACTTTTTCAAGAAAAGACACAAGAGTATTTATTTGAATTACCTATATTTGCATTTAATTGCAAATTTTTAATTTGGCAGTAAGGCTTTGATGGGGGCTCTCCCTGCCTTTCCACATGTCGATGGTGGAAGCCCTGAGCAGGAACAGCACACATTCCTGCCCTCCTTACAGCCCACAAAGAAAACACATCGCATGGAGAAACAGCAAAATCCCCCCCAAAGCGAGCATCGAAGTCAGCTGACACTGATTAAGTCAGAGAATAGTATAAAGGAGGAGCTGGAGTGGAGAAGGGTTGCAAAGCAGCTTGCAGCGGGAGCAGTGAAGAGTAGGCAGGCTAGAGCAGCTTAAGTGAAATAACTGAGTGTATTAGCCAAATAACTTTAGAGGTAGTCAGCTCGCCGTCAGCAGTAGTGAGCTAGCTCTAAATCAGCTGTTAAACAACAGAATGCTGTCATGTTGGTAATCTTGACTCTGTGTCCTGCCAGAACTAATGCTATGGCCATTTGCTAATTCAGGCCTTTTTCTTGACCAAAGGAATATTTGGTCTGGTGGCTGACAAACTTAATAACAGAAAAGGAACAAAATGTCTCCATGGACACAAATAAGACAGCCTGTGTAAAAAAAAGTGACACGAGCAAGTTTATGGAGTACTTAACAGGTGTAATGAATTTTTCAAAAATCATGGGAGAACTTATTAATATCAGTAAAAATGGTAAAAAATTCACCTCTGTTGCTCAAATAATACATGAGAAGGAAACACTGGGGTTGAAAGGCTCAATGTATTCCCTGCTATGACATTGTAATGTGTGACATCGGGGTTGTTATGATGTTGGTCAACCTGCAGTGCAGCAGCAATGATCGTGGCCTGTTTTACAAGACTCAGGCAAAAGCATGGTAAAGGACAAAGTTTTATTAAACCAGATTTTATGTTTGTTGTCTTTTTTAATTTCAGGCAGTAGGTTTACATCCACAGTGAAGTCAAGCAGTGGTGACAGCTTTGCTGTTACAGCTAGAGTTCAAATGTGGCAAAACATGTAATTTCATTGTCATTTCATGTGTAAAATAAATAGTTAAATAATTCATGTTATAAAGGACTAAAATAGGTTAAAATAACTGTTAAAATGAGTTACATTTGTATGTGAAACTTAAGTCCAGGTTTTTGGTTCTGCTATGATGCAATTCAGTGATGGACCACAGAGCCAATGAACACACGTTACCTCTGCGAATCTACTCAAACATGCATGAGCACTGTTACTACAATGACTGAAGCTGAAGTAAATGGTGAAAAACACTGTTAAAGGACTTTAAAGGACTCAAGAACCTCTTTTGAAGTGGTGCATTGAGGTACAATGTTTACAAAGACAATAATTTTTTGTTTTCCATGTGTTGTGCTGTGTGACATATGTATTTGAAGGATGTATTTTTGATACATTTGCACTATTTGTATTATAATATTACAGTTTTCACAGTATATGTGAAAACAGCATGTGTGCATGAAGGAGAGACAAAAGGAAAGCTGTTCAAGATTGCTCCAGAAATAAACGCCCGTTCCAAAGAACCTAGCTGTGTCTAACATAAGTGCTGTCCTTGTCCCACTGTACAACAGGTGGAAAATTAATTCATCTGCAATTGCATGTCTTCCTCTGCTAGAGTAGGTGGTGATGTGTACCCTTTTCAGCCTCGTTTATTTAACCTTCTTCTTGTTGACCTTGCCAACAAGGCAGCAGTGCTGGGTAATTTTACCCAAACACTGTCAAAATTGTCTTAAAGGTGCAGTGTGTAGAAATTGGCATTTTAGTGACATCTAATGTTCGGATTTTGGAATGAACTCATCTGTTACTAAACCACCACAACGCTAAGCAATGAGAGCCGGTGAAGACCAAAAAGGATTTTTTTTTTCATTCATTCAACCTTTATTTAATCTCGAAAAATCATTGAGGGTGTTACCTCATTTTCAACGATGTCGAGAGTACAAAGAACAACAATACAACAATACAATTAAAAACAGTTACATTCAAAAGCAGCATAATTCACGATCAGTGTTCTAAATTAACCAATAGTCACAAGTGCTTGCAGTTTAAATGTTTGTTGTAAAATGTTCCAAGTGAACGCAGCAGAAAAGCTAAAAGCAGTTCATGGAACTTCAAGCATCAGGAGGTTACTGGATCTTGTTGGGAATTGATTGTGAGATTGATTTAACAGAGACGTGATGTATGAAGGCATTTTACCAAGTAAGGCTTTATAAATGAATAAGAACCAGTGCCTGTCACGTCTTACATTCAGGGGTGTCTAGCCCACTTTTTCATATAAAGTGCAACAGTGAGTGGAGTAACCTTCACCAGTAATGAATCTGAGGGCTGACTGATAAATGGAGTCCAGGGGTTTAAGAGTAGAGGCAGAGGCGTTTCTATAAACAACATCACCATAATCTAAAACAGATAAAAAGACAGCCTCAATAACACGTTTCCTACTTCGCAATGGGAAGTTAGTTTTGTTCCTGTAGAAAAATCCAATTTTTTGTCTTAATTTGCTGGCCAGGGAGTCAATATGAAATTTTGGTGTAACCAAATACCAAGGTATTTATACTCAGATACTCTTTCAATGCTGTGTCCTGTTCGTGTGGTGATGTGAAAACTATTGTCATTGATGTCTGTGACTCTGGAGAATAACATGTATTTGGTCATACTTGAATTGAGAACCAGTCTTAAGTCAAACAGAGCATGTTGTAATTGAATGAAATGTTGCTGAAGGGTTTGAATGGCTGAATGGGCAGTTTTGGCAAAACAGTATAAAACTGTATCATCGGCATAAAGGTGGGAGTTACAAACTGTTATAGATGATGTGATGTTGTTTATATATGTAATATATGTAAACAAGAGAGGACCAAGTATTGAACCTTGTGGTACCCCTTTTGATGGAGGCAAACACACAGAACGACAATTACCAAGAACCACATACTGATTTCTCTGTGAGAGGTAGTCTTGGAACCATTTACAGGATAGATAGTCAAAACCAGTTTCTCTTAGCCTTTCAAGGAGCAGGGAATGAGCAACAGTATTGAAGGCTTCTGTTTAATCGACAAATACTTACAGATCTGATCCGGTTTGTCAATGGTACAGTTACTGGATATGATACATGAAGGAAGATGACATTGGGTTATTTTTAATGATATTAACAGCTTTCCAGAATTTTGATGGGTCAGAATAAGAATTTGAAACTTTGTCTATAAAATAACTAGCTTTGGCTTTCCTCAATGAGGGGGGGCATTTGTTTCTCAACTGCCTAAAAGTCAGCCAGTGCTCTGTGCTCCCTGTCCGCTTTGCCAGAGCCCAGGCTTTATTGTGCTGTTATTGTGTTATTGGAGCATGTTCTTCAACAACAGTAAGCAGTGTGTCTGAAAAATACTTAAAAGCCTCTTCCATGTTCAGAATTTCTGAGGTATGATTTATATTGCTGTCTATAATGTCTTGAAGAAAAGCCTGAGTATTAAAATGTTTAAAATTTCTTTTGAAAATAATCCTTGTGTTTGATGTTTTCATTTTAGCACCCCTAACACAGACTATGGGGCAATGATCACTTCAACCAAGCCCAAAAACACCAGAGGCAGAAATTTTGTCAGGTCTGTTACACAAGATTAAATCAATGAATATTGACCTGGAGGAGTCCTTTAAATTAGGTCTGGTTGGTCCATCAATAATTTGTACCAGATTCAGGTCATCACACCTCTCTTTAAGGTAATCTGAGTCATTTGATAGCCAGTTGAGGTTAAAGTCACCTAGGACTACTAACTCAGACTTGTTAAGTTCTGAAAGTCATTGAGCTACTTTAGAGACAGATGATGAAATGGCTGAGAGTGGTCTGTAGACACTGACAACATTGATCAAACTATTTTTGAGAGAGTAATTTTCAAAGCAATAAATTCAAAGGAACTGGGTACAGACAGCTTTTAAAGGAGTAACAGACAGGCTTGACTTCACAGACACAGCCACACCACCTCCTCTTCCAACTCGATCTATTCTGTACAGGTTATAATCCTATATATTAAACTCAGAGTCAGGTAGACTCTGCTTAAGCCATGTCTCAGTTAAAACCAGGATGTCAGGATCCGTCTGTGAAAGCAGGATTTTTAACTGGTCTAATTTAAGCTCTTTGCACAAACTTTTTACATTTAAGTGCATCAGACCGAGGCCATTCCTATATTTAAAAGCAGGCAGATTAAAGGGTGGTGGTCTTAAGTTCTGTCTAATATTGGAGGTAGAGCTTGCTTGAGCAATGGGTTTTACAGTGATTAGATTTTCTGAATTATGACCTGTACAGTAATTAGACTTATGATGTTTATAATGGCTATGAGTGACTCTGACAGGAATGTTATAAGCAGGTGTAACATTAAACAGAGGATGAGGTGTGTGTTGGTTGTCATACCTTCATCCAGTGAATGCCTTACAGGAGTGTAGTGTCAGCTCAATGTTCATTGACAAAAGGCGAGATCCTGAGAGGTTTGGGTGAAGACCATCATGTTTGAAGAGGTCTGGTCTGTTGTAAAAAGTTGTGAAATTGTCCACATAGGGGATGTTCTTAGAGCTGCAGTAGCCTTTAAGCCAGATGTGGAGCTGCCTTAAACGGCTGAACTTGACATCTCCAAAACGGGGCGAGGGTAGTGGACCTGAGATGATGCAGTTTTTATTTGCTTGCTTTATGTTACAGATGAGGGAGAGGAAATTCTCCTTAAGTTTCTCAGACTGTTGATGCCTGAGATCGTTGGTGTCAGCGTGAATTACAAGAGTAGAGAGAGATGACTGATGACGTAGCACTTGACCCACACTCCAGTTCAGTAGGTGGCGGTAAATGCACCTGTAAGTTGGTTGCCAACCGCCAATAAAAAGAACGAAAGAAAGAAAGATGACGTAGCAGCCGGTGGGCGGAGCTGTTTTTGTCACTGACGAGAGCACCTGGATGACACGATGTGCTGCACCTGCTGATGCGCACGTGCCTGACCATGGACGATCCCACAACAAGTTGGAGATACAGATGGAGGGCTGGAGTTCTGGTCCACCAAAGCTGCCCGGTTTGGAAGAGACGGCCCGTTGTCGGACTCGGGCCGCGCACGGAGGTCAGCAGCAGCGGAGGTGTCGGCGCCGGTGGAGCGTCTCCTTGGGCAGCGAGCAGCCCGGCTGTGTTCAGGCCGAGGAGGGGAAGCTCGTCTATCGTGGGCTCCAGAGCTTGTTCTCCAGATGGAGAGGCTCGAGTGCAGGGCAGGGAGGAGTGCGTTTGCTCTGCTGTCTGCCTCCTTTTACCAGCGACCGTGACTCGGGTGTTGAGCAAGCCTAGGATTTGGGCTTTGCACCAAGGCTCAGCCTGATGTCCTCCTTTGCCGCACACGGGTCTTTAGGTGGAGGAGCTGATTCACCCGCAGTGAAGATAGAGCCGTTCCAGGGTAGGGTGGTATCGCAGTCTGGTGGATCTATGGAGTAGGCTAGCCTGGAGTACGAGATGTGCTTGGCCTGGGCAGTAGCAATGGCGGTGAGACGGAGGAATTGGTCGTCTTTCATTCATTCTCAGTTCCTGAGGAAGGTGACAGATGTCTTCGGTGATCTTTGAATATGCAGGTAAGCAGTCTTTGCATACACCTATTCTTCGAGTCAGAGTCAGACAACACTTTTAGCGGGTGTTCAACCAGTCACTGTGCGGTAGGCGCCATCCCGTTGCTAAGGTAAACAACACTGCGCGGGCTGAAGGCGGTGAGCCCGCTCAGGGATTGAAAGTGTAAAAACGTGCAATCAAGGCCGAAAATAAAGTTACAAGTATAGACTTCAGACTCTATAGACATTCGGAGTCTCTGGAAAGTAAATTTCAAAACAAGGGTGCGCTCATAGACAGTCCAAAAATATTTTTTTAGAGCAGCGCAGTCCATACACAGCGAAATCAGCGTCTGACGTCATCAATCGATCATGAACAGACCATCATTTACAACAGTTACGAGGTGAGGGTTTTTTCATTCATATTTGTAACAATTATTTTTAAAGATTATAGGTCAGTTAAGATGATGATTATTATAGGTTTTGTAAACTTTTGTAGACTTGTGTTCAAAAGTCGCGTTTCGCTCTTTTTGTCCCCAAAACCCACCAGTAGACAACATGGCGGATCGTCACGTCAGCCTCCGCAAAGGGGAGACCCGCGGTACATAAATATAAAAAGCTTTTTCTAACTTAATAAAAAGAAAATGAAAGTTTTATGGGGATGATTGTACACCTATTTTGACTGACTTTACATACAAATAGAATCATTATATCATATTCACCGTTTCTGTTTGGTGAAATGCTGCCAACTTCTACACACCACACCTTTAATTAGTGTGAAGGAAGCAAACTGTACTTCGAAACTATCAATCACATTTCCCTTAGACAGTTGTACTGCACACTTTAAATGAACCCTACAATAAACAACAATGTTCTTTGCATCTTTCACTGACACAAATTTAAAATAAAGAGCTGTCGAAAGTACAACTCACTCTTTCCCTCTCATCTTCCATGCTTAGTTGAACTTTTTAGCAGGACAGTGTAACAAAGTAATAGCATTACTTGGATAAGTAACCATCAGAAAATTTCTTTCCAGAAACTGTTGTGTCATCTCTCTTACACTTGTTATTCAAAAAGGTAATGCTATTTAAGACGTATTACAAGTTGGCCTAAAGAGTTAATTCCCAAATCAACAAATTAGCAAGCATCTAACTGGCTGTATGATGTGAACTTTTTAATAAAATCTCCTAAAATCATACACTCTATGCTCTATAAGTACAAATTTGATAAATCTCATCCTTTTACATTATCAGCTAAAGATATTAGATAAAATCAACCAAAATGGCTGCAGTCTCTGTCAACACTTGGCATTTAATGCTACCGTGCTAATGCTATGAATGTTTGCTAAGGTGTTAGCACTCTAAGAGAAATGCTGTGCTGTGGGTCAAAGCCAAGCACAAGTAAATCTGTGATTATCCACGAGTGACCCTAAAGCCAAATTAGGCCTCCCACAGAATCCCATTTGGCCCCAAGGCTGTATTTAATTCAGAAAATGTAAGGAGGAAAAATATGTTGTCGTTTTAAAGGTATGTTTTTGCAGTGAAATCCATGCAGTCAACTCCCAAAACAATTTTGACTGAAATATTTTTTTTTATATCAAAAATGCATTCATGTTTGATCTGTTTTACATAAATTCACCTGACAGCCATTGTTAGCCAATAATTAACCAGGAGAATGAGTTTATTGGGGTTGAAACCAGAAAGAAAGATGACAACCCCAAAAATCAATATATTTTGATGGCACTGTATTTTTGGCAGCAGGATAGAGACTGATCTCACTTTTAAGGCTAAGATATAATATATGATTAAGAAAAAAACATTAAGCTACTACTATTTTTTTAGACCAAAATATTCTTTTTTTTTTTTCATAAAAAAAAAAATTCCCTTCATACCATCTGTCAACAAGATGCATTAATGTAGTTGATGACCGGTGTTGTGAAGCATGCACAGACAACCTGTTAAGTCTGGTTCTGAAGAGTAAATGTCGTCAAATATAATTTTCCTTACAACACTATCTGGGTATGTTAGTCTGACCTCAAGAAAGTTTGCAGCCAATTGGGTAAATTCAGTTGGACTAACTTGATAACGTGCATTTGAAAAGTCCATCTTATTCAGACTAACAGAGATTTTTAGAAACGACGTGTAAACCTACTTTCTGTCCTGAAATGTTGGTTTAGAATTGCCAGCTGATGTTATTGCCAACTGCCTTTGTCTTGTATTTCATACTACTGTGCTTCACCCTCAAGTTGGAAACGGTAGAACATCAAAACTACAGTTTCTTTAAAAAAATGAATCAACAAGTTTGGGCAACATAATCATGAAGATAAAAATCAAAAGAAACAAGACAAGTCTGCATATTTTTAATATTTATATCTATGAGGAAGAAATAAACCGTAGAGCATGTTGCTTTCAGCATATAAAAACTGGCTAATGATAATAAAAGAATGTTAATAGTGTACTCATTGTCCTACCAAGCTCATCAAAGTGCGTATCAATGCCATTTGGTCCAGCCACTGAGCAGATCAGTCGAGTTTTCAAGAAGGAGCTCCATCTATTCACCAGCATCCTCTGTCCTCCCTGGTCATTCTGATGGATAAAGACCAGTATAGAAAGTGAGAGCACGTCTTTGGTTGGCTTGTGTTCAGCTTTTTTTTTTGTACAGTTTAGTAGTATTCTCACCGCACAGACTCTGCCGACACGTGAAAACACAGCCCTGTTTGCTCCTTCAACATCCATCTCACGCTCAGTGAAGAAGAAGTAAACTTTGTCATCGTCCTTGTCGTCATTGTCAGAAATAACTGCTGAGCCCACAAATTTAGGTTCTGTGGGAGGAAGTATTTGAAGTTCAGATGAAAGATGAAGCTTAAAGTTAAGAAAAGTTTTTAGATATGTTTTAGATATGGAAACAGTCTGTGTGCCTGTTTAAAGATCAATCATGGTTGGGTTGGACCAAGTTTGATCCCCGTCCTGGCCCAAGACACTTAACTCCATACCAGTTTCACTGCCTGGTCAATGGTGTGAACACATATTTTAATATGATTGGATAGGGTAGGGGTGACCTGATGTGTAAGAGCACTTACAGGCAAATGACTGGAAAAATATTGTAAAGATTAATTCCACATTCCATTTCCATAAACTTGAATGACTTAATCTATTTTTATTTATCAATCTGTGATCTGAGAGATATGGGAATCTTTATGAAAAAAATGTTTTGGAATTTGAACTTTATAATTGTAATAGGCCTTTTGTAATGTATGTAATTAAGATAATCTGTTTAGGGCATTTAGGCCAAAGAAGGACACATTACTGCCAGAATGTATTAACTGTTATATAAAGAAATAGTTTGTTTTTTTACTGTTAAGCAGATGTAAAAAAAAAAAAAAAAAAAAAAAAAAAGAGGAAACTATTAAATTGAATGTAGCACATAGGGTAAATATAAATTTGGCCATGATGAAAATTAGTTAATGTTAATGTTTCTTTTACTTTACCTATTCTGGTGTGCATTACTCTCCAAATCCTTCTTGACATCCAACCTTTTATTACTATTATTTATCCTATTACAGAGACATACTAATTTGTAAATGGACCTCTGCTGATTCTTTATTTGCTTGGCAGTTATAACAATCCATGAATAATATTGTTTTTATTCTATAATCTTTTGTCTATCGCGTTTTCTTTTCTTGTGTTATAATTCATCATCACAATAGCCTAAGACTTTTGCTTAGCACTGAATATGCACAGTTTTTTCAATGAGGTCACATCACTCCGCACTATCATTTAGTTGGCCTTTTTTTCCTTATTAATTATTACTGTTTTCCAGCATATTTTTATACAGTAATGGTTGCAGAAAGTCTTTCCACCTTCCATTGCAACATTTTTGGAGTATTTGCCATTTAGAATTATTATTTTCAAATTTTTCTATAAATATTGCAATAATGTTATTGCGATATTTTTTGTCCACGATAATTGTGGGGTGATATTCAAATATCATGACAGCCCTATGTGTGTGTATATGTATCTCAACAGTACTGAAATTGGTGAATAAATCTGATGCACTGAAAGTGTAAAGTAGTATTCAAGGTCATATATACAAACCTCCATTTTTAATGGTATGCAAACTAAAATATGTGTCTTGCCTAGTTAAAAATTCCCCCCAACACGAGAAAATACCTGCCCCTCCTTTGTTGCTTTCTTAACTTAAAATTTTCTTTCTAGCATTTGAACAAGAGTAAAAACTCAGTTTTTGTTTTTATTTATTTTTAATTATGTTAGCACGATGACTTATTAAAGTGGTATATTAAGGGTTTAACTATTAAATAATGAAATACAGTTTTCATGAAGAGGACTAAGTTGTCAAATGCCTCATGCAGTGTCCACTTTTGGGACACAATATGGTTTGTGTGACTTTATTATAATGCTTTTTCTTTTTTTGAGTTTTGAGGGTTGAAATGCTACAAACCTATGTATCCCAATAAAACGGTGCTGATAAGAACCAATGCCATTGTGTAAAGCCTAAATGCACTTATTTTTACAGCAAAAATATTGTACTAGAAAAAGCACAAGCACTACATATAAACATTATCATGAGAATCCGAAAATATCACATTTAGAATCTGGTTTTTAAACTCTCTCTTTTTTTACATAAGCATAACATTTTCAACCACTAATGAAAAAAACACCCATTGTGATTAAAAAAAACAGTATGCAAGTTTTTTTTTTTTCTTTGTAAGTAAACCAACCGTTGAGTTGCTGCCTGTCATCTCTCTCAGTACGAGTGTAGGTCTGGTTGTTGAGTCGACATAAAGCACCATCATTCTCCCAGTAGTCAGTGTACAATCCAATATACAGCTCTCCCCCTAAGGAACACACATACACACAATTATACCACATACAAACCAGGAGATATACAGTTTCAAATCAGAGAAGAAACCTTTTCAACTGTGTTTAAAAGGCTGACATGGAAAACAACCACAAGATGGCAGTATGGGCTCATTTTCAGTCAACAGACTGTGCAGACCTCTGTACTTTGGAATGCATAGTATTTGCACATCCAGCTAAAAATAAGGCATAAATTTAGTACCACAAATGTGTTTATAGCATAGCTGAAGGTGAGGTGTGAAAGTGTAGTGCTCTTACTGGAGAGTGTTGATGTGCATGAGCTGTTGGGGTCGTACGGGCAGCGTCCTCTGCCGCTCATAATAGTGTCTTCAACCAGAGCAAACTGCCTGTCCTGGGGGTGATGTGCACCATAAGAAAACACAGATGCAGAAGCTTTAGACAGAGATGCACAAAGTGGATTTTATTGCAGATATCTGGTATGCTGACATTCTCAAACTCATTTCTGCCAGTACCGGAACACCTTTTACCAATTATAAAAAAAGCACATGGAGTCTGTTTTGTACAAGAACTGACCAGTTTCTCCAATCAAGACAGTTCATTTGTTAAAGGAGAAACATGTGTAAAACAAGAAAAACAACTGTTTTTACTCTCAGTGGAGGATGATTTCTTTGTAGAACAAATGAATTTAGAAATGAAAAACAAAATCAATTATTTGAATTACCTTCACATTACATCCAATGAATATTTTCAACAGCATAAGTAAAATCGAGCTTTATCTGCCATTTTTAAAACTATGATTATTTGTGTGGTGGAGCACGAAATGACAATGTTCACCTATTTATGGAGCTTGAAGTTTCATTTCAAAATCAATTCTCGAAATTAGGACTAGAGGTTGCATTTCTTAGACAGTCCTTACCAAACCTTGGAAAAAACATAAATTAAACAGTTAAGTTTAGCACTTATAGTCCTTCAAATGCCTAACAGCTTTCAAAGCCAAAGAAATCTTTAATTCTTATAGCTGTGGTGGTTGGGATGATAGCCATAGATTAGCTCTCATGACACACAGCATGCTTATTGCTGTTGTTGAAAGACTTTGTTATGTCAAAGACTGTTCCTTAGGGAAGTGGGTCCTGCTACTTTTTTGTGCCATTCTGTTTGTTTATCTAACTAATGCTTTGTGTTGCTTATTTTTAATGGACCATGATAATTCTCAGGCCACAGTCCAGAATTTTTCACAAGCTCTCCCCCAAAACACAACTTCATGCCAGAAACCCCTAAAGCTGTTTATGCACTGTCATCAGTTTATCAGACATGATGGAATACCAACTCAGAAAGTAGTCTGAATGGTTTACGACACATGACCGAAGTGCATGCTCACACGTAATGATCTAATAGTCGAGCATGACCCTAGTGATCATTAATCTCATACATCAGATGGACTGTTCAGTGTATTTCGCTAGTCTATCTGGGTATCAACCCATTGAAGGTGTTTGGGAATGGCCAGAACCATTCAATAGCACATCTGACAGGTGATCTAATGATCATTCCATCAGTTAAATTCAGCCTATCAGATAATGTAGCAGGCGGGCGCTACCGCAGTGGTGTGAAGGACAGAATGCGAGCCACTTCCTAAAACAAACTCTCAGCAAAACATGTTGGAAGTGGAGCAAAAATATCCTTTCTATAGAGAAGTTGTAGTGTTAAGGAAATGCATTATCTCACTCGTAGCTCCCACCTCTTCCCACTCCAAAGGACACCAATCACTGATCACTCAGTGATTACAGATATTGAATCCGGCAGCTCCATCTGCACAAGAGTAAGTGCCCATAATGTACGGGGGAAATTGGGATGGACGATGTCAATAAAGTGACACTTGAAAAATCCTACAGACGTAGACTGAAGTCCCGTCCGTGTGTTGGCTTTTTCAGCTCAAACACACACACACACACACACACAAAAACACTATTGCAATGTCACACACTCATAGCATCACCAGCAAATACAATTAGCAGCTAAATCATGAAAAACATTCTGTCATCTAAAACTATGCATAACTTACATTTCCACCCTCGTGTATTTCCTGTTATAAAGAGAGGACACATCACACAGGCATATTTGCTGTTACCATAGTGATTTCAGAAGCTGTCTGGAAGTATTAAAAGTGAAAATGATGGAGGATCGGGTCTGAGCTGTTTTCAACATGAGCAAGTGCAGTCTCATGATCAGTACACCAAATATGTCAGACATTCATCCAACTGGTCGAGTCATGATGTGTTGTCGTGTCTCTATGTACACCACACAACAAATGAAATCCAGCCCCAACCTCAAGACTTGTTATAAGACATCAGTTCAAGATCATGTTGAAATCGTACATTGTGTACCTGGCTTAACTGAATAGCCATACTTTACATTTCCAAGTCGAGACAACACCAACTAGCAGCCGCCTGCCCTGTTAACTTGTGTCAAATTGAAGACTCTATTCAGTAAAAAATAGCACTGCAAAAGTTGTTTTTACTAAACTTAAAACTGAAAAAGAACCTACACAGAGATGTGAAAAGAGGACATCCTGATTCACACTACTACGAACCAGGAAGTCATCTTTAAACAACTTTCCTTCCTTTACATGAAATTCATTCACAAGACAGAAATGCTGACTGACCATTCAGTAAAAAACACAGTGTGATGTCATTTGAATAAAACTAATTTCTTTTTAAAAAACAAGAAGTAAACTATGAAGGTGGGCAATGGTGACAACTACTCCTCATGCTTTCTTGTTATTGTTTTAGTCGAGAGCCCCCTGGTGGTATATTTTTTAAATACTGTGAATTAAAGATATAAACGTGCATTAACACAAACAGCTGCAGTCTTGCAACAGTGTTCGCAACATCTGGACAAACTGAGTGTTTACAGCACACTGAGATAGAAAGAGGCGAGTTAGAGACTTGAAGGATCAGGAAATGATGGATGAGGAGAGGGACGGGAGATAGATGTGACAAGTAGTGATGGATAGCCAAAAGAAGAACTGTTGTCTGAATCTGTAAAACCAACTATGTTTTGCTCTTTTATCACAGTGAGTCGCTGCGTCAACTCCCCTGATCATGCCGCTGTGCACGGCAGGTGGCAGAAACACACTCAAAAAACACACACATACGCACACGCTGTGCTCCCAGCAGAACCACGGCTCATAAGTTTAGGTCCACCGTGCTGTTTGTGGGTGTCACTAGAAGATCAGAGGGGTGTCATATATTGATTTATGAGTACTAGAGAAACCCTACTGTGCTGTGACTACCACTCTACGTATGCCTGTAACAGGAGTCAGATTGTGGGTTAAACTCATCCATCATTAAATGTGGTCTATCAAACACCAACTGGAAAAAGGTAAAATACTGTAGGCTGAAACAATATTACACCATGAGTAGCACTTTAAAATACACAGGCCAGGATGCATTAACACCTTTTATGTTGGTTTGATTAATGGCTCATGTATTTTCCATCAAAATACATTTATCTTTATCTAAATATTATTCTGCCTGAGCCCACTGCTAAATGAAAATCTCCTTTACACAGACTGAAATTTATGGGAGGCAATCTTGTGAAGAGATTAGGTTGCTTATACTGATCGAGTGTTACTCACTCTATTAGCATTCCAGAGATATGAGAAATGGTGTAACGTAGTTCCTCTTTGGGAGGTGTGACCAGCCTGTTTGACCTACTGGACTGAGGTGTTGGAAAGTAGATTGGAAACCCCCTCCCTCTCCCTTCCCCTCCCTCTTTTTCTAAACACAACCCAGCAAACACATGCACAGGCACACATCAAGGATAGTTCCATGTTTGACATCTGGGAGATCTGTGTTACACAAATATGCTCGCACAAACCTATGCAGGTAATTCTTGCTTGCACGCAGAAACCTCCGTGCACTCTGATCCCAGTCAGGCAGCTGACGCGTAAACATTTACACTGACCTCTTAGTGAGACAGAACATTTGTCTTCTACATCCTCCACACCTGGCCTGTTATCCCTCCTCACCTGACTATGCCTGTGCCCAAAAGTCAACCCCACTGACTGAAGCATCACCCCCTCGTACTCATAGTCCTTTCCAGCTTTACTTTAAGTCATTCTTTGTTGCTAGGGGGATAAACTAGACTACAACAGCATGTGTTAAGAGTTTAACAGCTCAGTGACCCAAGCTGAACCAACACTTCTGAGAGCTTTTGGCTAAAACTTAATCAAAGCAGTGTGAGGAAAGTTTTGACTACGGCCACGTTAAGAGGGAAGGGCGAAGGTGGAATAGATGTAAACTACAGAGAATGTGGCTCACTATGCGATGAAGAAATCTGCAACATTTCACTAGAATAGTAGACAGTTCTGTTGCTGGCTGTTTGAAAAATTGGGTGCCCAAATCATGACTAATATGTAAAATTAAGAAAAAACATAATGCAGCAGATGTAAATGAACCCTAATGAAGATTACTTTCATGTTTGAAGTTGGGTAGATTTGGTTTAATTGATGGGTGAAGTTGCAAAATTACTTTATATTTGGTTTGGTCAGCTGTTACACTGCTGTTAAGAGGACCAAAGCCCGTCAAATGTTGTATGATGTAGCTAACCACCACTAGCTGGAGTTGCAGCTACAGTCAATTGCTTCTGCATATTGTTGTGTCATGACCCGGAAATACACAACCATACAGTAAGAAAAAACATCTAGTGACACAAAGCAGTTCCACCGTGTTCAAGCTACTTGATAAAGATTAAGCTATATCTACACTGTGTCATATCAACCAGAGTGATGTGTAACTGCTTTCAGAAAGACTTGTACAAGCTAACCTGCTCGAAGGGCCTGAGGCTAGAGCAGTGCTAACATTGGCCACTAGGGCTGTCACCTCATACTCAATATTTGAATAACAGTTCGAGCATGAGGATAAAAATCCGTACTTGAAGTGTAAATGAACATTCCAACATTAAATAAACAGCTGTACAGCACATTAGGGCACCTGGATCAGCTGTCCACAGCAGCTGCATCACATCTGCCAGACAAAAACAGATGAAGAAGACAACTCGAAGAAATTGAGAACCGGCAAAGCCACTCCATAACAACACAGAAACATGTGAGGAGAACCACGTGGAAGCACTTTGGGCTCCTCTGTTGTTGATTATGTTCAAAGCAACAGGCCCACTATGGCAGATCTATGGGCCCACTTGTATCACAAAGTATCATTCAGCTTTTATTACCTCCGCCAATGGAAGAAGAACTGATTAAATTTTGCAGGGCGATCCGGATCACCGTCTGGATCCAGGAATTTTTTAAAGGATTCTTTTACATTGCCAGATAGGACCATTTTCGCCAAAGTGGACCGAAGCTGCTTGGCGGAGGTCTGCGCTCTCTGAGTGCTTTTCTAGTATTTTTTTCTCATTGTCATGGGAGGTAGTTTGAGGCTTCAAGCTATCAATGTGGCGTCAGCTGAGCACAACAACACAACTTGTGTGTTTGAACCAGTGATGATGATGGCATTGTTTAAATCCATGTCTTGTTTTTGTTGCTGTATTGTTTTTAGCCTATTTTTCCTTGAATTTAGCTGAAAAAAGAAAAACTCTTGACCCCATTGACCCTGGCTCTGGCTTGCCTTCTGGTTCTCTAATTACAGGGGCAGAGCTGATTAGAATCAGTGTGGCCAATAAACTTACCTCAGACATGTACCTCATACAACCCTGTTAAAAAAAAACATGATATATCCCTTTGATATGCGACGAACCCCTCCAACTCAAGCTGTTAGCTCTATGAGGGCAAGAGATGACTCTACCCACTTTCAGATGGGGCTTGTGGAAGCACAATATCAGAATTCTTCTTAGGGGGGCAAGTACACGATAGTCCTTCCAAACTTAGGAAAGAATGTGTTTGGTCGAAAATATTTGAACTGAATATGTCACCTTTGGACTGCATATCTGATGAGGATCAGTCCAAATAAAATTTTCACTCGGTTGGAGCACTGAGGGAGGGTTAGGAGAGGAGGGAAAATGACAACAATGAAGAAATGGTGAAAGGAAAGCTTTGATTTGGTCTGAGTCTGGTGCTTTAGTGCGAAAACTACTCCATGCTGAGAGTTTACATCTATCTTTAAAGAAGGAAAAAAAAAATCCAGTTAAAAATGTGTTTCCTGCATGTATTACGCCAAGAAACACCAGCAAGACATACGAACCTGCTGACTTTCTTGTCTGAAGAATTTTTGACTAGATTACCTTTTTATATACCAAACTCTTGTTCTTTCTTTTAGACTCACCTGCCCCGTTTTTCCCACAGTGACCAGGCCACATATCGGATTGAAGGCCCCCGTTCCACATACCAGCAAGTGTGTCTGGTTGAACTGTTGCAGCACCTTGATGTAGTTTGCACATTCCGGCTGTTGGATGAAATACAGAGATGAAGCACTGAGTGAGGCAGGAAGGGGGAAGGGTAGGTTGGATGAGGGGTCACAGGGGCAAATTAGGGCCAAGCAGGGATAACGGTGGGATAGAAAATATCAGACTACTTAGCTTTTACTGCATCAGTGATAACATCAATGCAAAGCTTACACACTGAGCACAAGGAGATGCATAAATAAACCTGTAGGTGCCGACTGTATCTGCTCCTTAAATGAAACTCTCTGCCAACAAATTTCTTACACATACTGAAGTTCATAGATAATGCACATTATCAGTTAAACTGTGCTTTTAATGTATAATCTTACTATTCTACTAACACTATGAATGAAACATAGTTTGTATGCACTCACGAGGGCGAGTCCTTTACCTTTTCTCTCCCCTTCATTAAACATTCTTCAATCTGGTATTCTGTGTTGGACCACTGGATCTGAAGAAAAACACAAGATTGCACAATAATTTACAAAAGTTATATTCAACCCCATAATGAAAAAAGAAATTATATATATATAGATTTAAAGTTAACTTCCCAGATCATTTCACAACCTACAACTCCTAAAAAGGGATATGTCTTTGAATGAAGGAGAAAGGAATAGTACCCAGACCTCTTTTAAAACTACCAACAGTGGTTGCCGATGTGAAATGCTTTGAAAATGAGGATGTGAGCTTCGAGCATTTAAACACAGTTAATAAGCACAGCCCTTTACCCTGCAACTTTGGTATAAAAACAAGTATTTAGCCAATATTATGCATTTTGACATAGTAACAGTTTATAACATTTATTTTAAAATTATAATTTTAGATATAATTTTAGATATAAATGTATTGAAGTCAGTCAAAAGATATTGAATGTTTTATTTTTTATCTCAGAAGTTACTGACATGTTAAATTATCCTGCCCAGTCCACCTTTGTCACTGCAGTTATGAAAGAAAAATGAACCCAAACAAAAACTACACATTTGTTCAAATAAACTTTCTTCCATCAGGGCCCATGGTTGGCCTGTCTCCACTTCCACCCGCTGTTATGCTACCAACTATTGCCACAGCTTAGAAATGCTCCTATTTACAGTTTTCTAAAAACCTAGATGAAGTTGATAGCTTCACTACCTTGTGTAGATGTACATGCACACTCGGTTTGGCTAACCTGTGAACTAAGGGTGTGTTAGTTTAATATCTCTAACTTCTTCTTCAGCCAGGACAGATGAAAACATGACTACCTCTCTCTGGTGTGCATTAACCTGGTCCAGGCTAAGAGAGAACAGAGCATTTTTGGCTCCGACATAAAGCTTTTCGTGGCCTTCATCGAGCAGCATGGTCTGCGGCTGAAGAGTCGCTCCATGTCCCTGGAACACCCAGGTCCTGTTCAGCTGCCAAAGCTCTGCAGACAAAAACACATAACAAAGGCAAAAGAATAATTGCAATACAAGATAATGTAGTTAGGGTTTGCTAGCTGGCCATTTTACTAGACTTTCATTTCAAAGGTGGAACCTTATAATGTTTCTTGCCTTAAGCAAAATCAAATTAAACCACAACCTTTCCACAAGAGAGTTTTAACTGCTACGGTCACCATCGGCTGAGTCTCATCTGCTTCCATGGCCAAGGGCACATTGCAACATGTGTTTCTAATTCATGTAGTCCCCTTGAGAAAAGCAAAGAGCAATGGCCGGGTTATCTTTCCATCTCATCTCTCACTCTCATGTGGCACATATTCTTCCTCTTGCCTGGTGCAGCTGCATTTCTTAGCATCACTGGCTCACTCAAGGAATTACAGAGCATCTTGTTTTTATCATCAGTAATGCACATGGAATGAAATCATAAGGCAGCTTAAACTGGACCTCCTATGCGCCAGTGCTTACTGTTCAATTGCTTCAAGGACTGTTGCTAACTAGTACAGATGAGTAAAGGCAACAGTCACATGAGGCTTACTCATCCTTTTCTCCCTTACTATTTTCCCGTATTCCAGGATATCAAACAGGAAATGGAACCTCTTTTCAGCCAGTAATTTCAGATCCGCTGCCGTTCCCTGTCAGTGCTGCTTCAGGTGATTTCAAATTGTCTAACGAAAAGGAAGCAATGGCCAATGACAGATTTGTCATTACACATAAAGCACATACTCATCAGTATAACAAAAGACCATACAGATAAACAGAAAGTTAACATGCACACAAACAGCACGCCCGTCCACCTGATTGAACATGACAGGGTGCTGCTCTCTGCGGTTCCTGGAGGCGGATTTAGGAGAGAGATTTAAACAAAGTGCTAAAGGGCCTAAAGGTGTGTACTTCCTCTGGGTCGCAAAAACCTTTATTAACACATGAATGAGTTGGACAGGGTGTCTTTGTAAAAGAAAGGTAGAATCTGGGTTGTGTTAGCAAACATATTTTGAAACCTTCAGAGTGATTCTGACTGACAAGCCAAGGTTTGTGCTAGAATATTATGGAAGCAAATATGGATCATAATCCAAATTAAAATGGATTAACAGAAGTGCTTTTTCATTTTCAGAATAAAGTTGCATTTTATGACTTATAAATAAAATGAATAATAAATGATCCAAACTGCATTTTCATTTTCTTCTCCAAGTCTGCTCATTCTGTGACTTAATTCAAAAGAAAAAGAAAAGGACTTGTCAGATTTAATTTTCAAAAGATGCCCCAGCAAAAAGTTACCAAAGTTCAATTTGAAATGTCAAATGTGAAAATAAAAATGCATTCCCACAGTGAAAAAGCATTTCTGTTGATCAATTTTAATTTGGATTATGATCCATATTTGCTTCCATAGCATTTACGGTCAGGACACCAAATTAAAATGTATTGTTTGATTAAATTTGATTTTAGGGAAAAGTAAAAAAGTTGTCTGAAAAACTTTTTTTCTGTAAGACTATTTTGCCTTTTTGCTTGAAAAAAAATTGGGTGCATTTGAGATTTTGATAAAAAAAAAAAACACCTCTTTACACATACATCTTTTTTTTAAAAGAATTATTGAAGTGTCAGTTCACAAATTACATTCATGTCCTTTTTTATTGCATATTGTTTATCACCGCTCCTGCTGCCTCTCATAACCTGAGTCTGATTGACCTTTATTATCTTCAGCTTTATATTTCAAGTACCTTATGTGTATTACAACTCCAGTCTTGAAATGTGTGTTATGTAATATTCAATTAGCACATCACCTGATCTGTTTGTGGATAAAGATTATTGTTGTATAAAAAAACACAGTGATCCAAAACTTTTAAAAAAGAGAGAGAGAAAAAGAGACAGAGGGAAGATTAACACCAACAGCATCCACGACAGGACATTTTGTATATGATGGATTCAAAGATTTATGGTAAATTAGAGAAATCAGTTCTTTGAAATAAATCAACATGAGGGTATCAGTAGATGCCTTCTTCTTTTATTTACCTGCATACAGCTGCTCAGGTGATATACTTCCTGTGAGTGAACACTTAAAGCATTAACAATGATTTGCAAATTCTTTTTGACCCATATTCAATTGAATGTTCTATAGTACAAGGTATTTAATGCTCAAACTGATGATCTTTGTTGTTTTTTTTTTTTTCACAAATATTCACTCATGTTGAATTTGATGCCCGCAGTATGTTAAAAAAAGTTGCTGAAGAGGCAGGTTTACCACTATGTTGCATCCCTTTGCTTTTCTTCAACAGCACTCAGTAAGCGTTTGGGAGCTGAGGACACTAATTGTTGAAGCTATGAAGGTGAAATTCTGTCCCATTCTTGCTTGATGTACGATCTCAGTTGCTCAAAAGTCTGGGGTCTCAGTTGTCATATGTCACACATTTTCAATGGGAGACAGGTCTGGACTGCACTCAGGCCAGTTTAGTACCTGCACTCTTTTACTACAAAGCCATGCCACTGTAGAGTGCATAATGTGGCTTTACATTGTCTTGCTGAAATAAACAGGAATGTCTCTGAAAAAGATGTCACTTGGATGGAAGCATGTGTTGCTCCAAAGCCTGTATGCACCTTTCAGCATCAACGGTGCCTTCAGAGATGTGCAAGTTACCCATGCCTTGGGCACTAACACACTCTGATACCATCACAGATGCTGGCATTTGAACTTTTCGCAGATGACATTTTGAATGGTCCTTTTCCTTTCTGTACAACACAAGTGAGCAATGAATAATGGCAATTATCAGGGGGTCCAGAGATTGAAAACATGATTTGACTTGAACAGTAGGAAGAGGGTTTAGCTGACAGGTAGATGGCTTGGATTTTTCAATAATACCTGACATTTCACCAACAGAAGGGATTTTGAATGATGAAAGCAAATGTGAAACAGGGTAAATGGAATCACAGGGGTGGGGTTTGGGTGGAGATAGGAGTAAGCTGCTACTCTCACCCTCTTTTTATGTATTGGACTTATTCTTTTGTTCATTGCCATGAAATCAAAATTGCCAAAAAAAAAAAAAAAATACCTATGGGAACTAAAAATGTGGATATAAAAAATGCTCACCAAATTGTATATGTTTGGTGTGAAATGTAAGTTCTTTCCTTTCTGCCTATTTTCTTTTGTCAAATGTGGCCCAACGGTCAATAAAACTTTACTACCCTGAACATCACAGCAGGCAGAGTTCTCTTTACTGGACTTACATCCAGACAGACATTATCCCACCCGTGCACTTTGACAAAAGGATGAAAAAACCCTAACATGTCCCACCTGTCAACAACTCCAAAAACTCTCTTCATGTTGGAGCTTTAGGGGGTAATGGTATGATTTTCTTTTCTGGCATCTGTATATTTTTACTGATATTTGAGCTCCATGATTGACAGAGAAAGTGTTTATCCCATTTTTCTAGATTACTCATGGCCACAGTCACTCAGCAGAGGCTTTTATTTGTTTAATTTAGGATTAGGTATCCACAGAGGCGAGGGTCAGTCTTTGTATTTTGTTGCTCTTAAGATTTTTGCATTGGAGACAAGAGGACTGTTTGTTTTAGTATCATTAGACCTCGGCTGGGTAGGTGGCAGAAAGTGCCTGGATGTGGCAGTATGTGTTTCTGCCAAGGCTCAGACATGCTTCCTGTAATTATCTAATCCACACACACACACACACAGACACACACTTGGAGCCCTTTTTCCTTCTTACACACACAGACTGTCTCCTCACAGCTCACTCTGAATTAAGCTGAATTTGGATCAAGGACAGTCCTCTGACTATTCCTCCCTAGCATTTCTTTAAGTGTCAGGCCAGCTCTCCAACAATCAGCCTCTTTTTATTTTAAGTTAAATATCTTGCCAATTATTCAGATGACAGACTTAGACAGATATTTAAAGAGATGGAGTCAACTGCTCATACGCCAAACATTTTTTCCATTCTCTCTCCTCTTGTCTCCATGTATAATAATGAGTGATGACTGGTTTAGACGTGAACACATCTACAAGTATAATAGGATATGAAGGGACGTGAAGATGAACTCTCTTGCTCCCTACTGACTCAGTCACACATCAGCGTATAAAAGCTGTCATTGACCAAAGTTGAGAAATCATCAAATTTTGGTAATGTAAATGGAATTGAGCATATATTGTCTTTTTGACTACTCAAAGCAGCTTTACACTGCAGGCTGCATCTACCCATTATGTACTCACACCTCTTCACTCAATGATGGTTGGAGTTTCTGTGTAAGTTGTCCATCAGTATTGGCTAACACTTTCCTAGCCTTTCATACCCATTTACATGCCACTGATGCAGCAGTGGGAGCAACTTGGGGGTTACGCGTCTTGCCCAGGGACACATCGACATGTGACACCCAGAGCTGGGCTGGAACCTGCAATGTTCTGATCATCAACAGAGTGCACTATCAAACTGTGCCACTGTTGTTCCTAGGGTCAATTTTGCGGTATTCAGTGTCGGTCGAACATATCAAAAGCGGAGAGAAACTGGTGGAGTAAGATGTTTCCCACTGGCCCGATGACTGATTACCTGATACACTAGATAGACCATTCAGTTAGTTTCACTAGTCCATCTTGGAAAGAGCCCATAGAAAGTGTCTGGGAATGGGCAGGACCTTTAAAAAGCATGTTCAGCAGGGGATTGATTGATCGTTCTGTGAATCGCATTCATTGCAGGTCAATCAGATAATGCAGTAGGTGGGTACCACTGCAACAGTGTGAAAAACAAAACATGAGACACTTCATAGAACAAACTTTGTCAGGATGTTGGGAGTAGAGCAGAAATATTTCTGTCCTACCAGTCTTTCAGTGTTGTTTGTTCTAAGTTCAATAGAGAAATGTGGTCCAGAGCTGACAACACTTCTACTGAAGCTGTTTGCATGTGACAGTTTCACCTCTGTGGCAAACAAGGTCAGAGCCGCTTTCACTTTTACAGCAACTGGGAGAGCACAGGGGCCACCGGACTGCGCATCGGAGGCCACGATGCGTATCACTGTGTGGACCACCTCCCGGGACAGATGCAATCTGTTCCTGTGTCATAATAGGAGTACAAAATTAAGTGACAATTACATTTAAACACAGCAGCAGGCTAATCCATTCATCATGCTTGTGATCCACCTGCATTCCTGGTCTGTCATCGCCAAATAGCAGAACCTTTGGTGAAATATTCCCCCCGATATCTCCTCCTCATCCTCCTTGCAATAATGTACTCCAACCTTTTTGGATCACGTTAAGAATAAAGATGAAAACAGAGAAATATGGGCAATCACACGTAAATCCTTATGACACCGAGTGACTTGCATTTATTCAGCGAGCGTCTGTCTCTTTTTTCTTTTCTTTTGAATCCCATGAGATGAGAGAAGCCGGATACTCTGTATCGGATGATGTGGCTGTTTGTGGTTGGCTGAGAGATGTGAACTCGTTAGTTTGTGTCACTCTTCCAGCTGCTGTCAGGTTGAGTTTCCATTATGACAAACATCTCTGATCTGACATCAGATGTGACGGGACAATTAATATAGATACAAATGTATGTGCTGGTTCAGATGGTTACATTAAATAGTGGTTGCTGTGATTGTTTATTGCATTGAAATGTGCCTGACACTCTGGATACCTGCCTGTGTGGTTTTGGTGATGTGTGCACACTGCGCGCCTGTCAGCCAAATTACCACTGCACCAAGTGTGCTTCGCCTGTGCCGAGAATAGACCAGATTGGAGCTGGCGAGCTTACAGCGAACCTTCCACGTAGTTTTTTGGCACGAAATTGTCACTGCGCCAAGCTGAATCTTTCGACACCTTCCCCCTGGTGCGCTGCCACACCCATCTTGGCGCAGCCGGTCTATCAAATTGACTGCGCACGGCAGTGTGCTGGACAAAATGACCACTGCATAGGGTGCGCCAGGCTGTGCCACCCTGCACCACCCTGCGCTGCGCTAGGAAATTAAGGCCCCTCATATCAAGACATATCCAAAATTGTCGGGGCGAGTTATTGTCAAGAATGAGGAAAACTGCCCTATCTCACAATGTTAGAACATTCTTTAACAAAAATCCTCTATCTGCATCTGGATTTTTATCACCACCAATATCTAGTCATGTCTTTTTTGTGCCATGACCAACAGTTCCAAAACTTTCCACCGAAATTTGTTAACTTTTTGAGTTACTCTGTCCACAATCTCAAAATCAAACAAACTAAAAGGTAATTGGTAATAAAACACTGTATGTGTTTTGATCTTGTAGATGTGTGACAGTCTCTCTAATCCATCCTAAAAATAGCAGAAACACTCTGCATCAGAGACTTTAAAGCAGCTATATATATATTAAAAAAAAAAAAAAAACAAACAATTATATATATATACATATATATATACATATATATATACATATATATATATACACACACATATATATGTATGTGTATGTATGTATATCTATCAATCTATCTATCTATCTATCTATTTATATATATATATATATATATATATGTATATATATATATGTATATACATGTATATATATATATGTATATGTATATATATATATATATATGTATATATATATATATATATGTATATATATATATATATATATATATATATATATATATATATATATATATATATATATATATATATATATATATATATATATATATTTATACATAATATACATTTGCTATTTTAACAACGTGAGTGTGAGGTGTTAAAAAGTGACACCTGCGTCAGGCAGAAATCAGAAAATACACCTGTGCTTGACATCAAAAACATTTTACGCTTGGCATTTGATAGAGCCACTTGAAGAAAGAAATTGAGTAATTGGCCTGTCTCATCCGTCAAAAAACCACAGTTCATGATCTATTATCTCCAGACAAGGTGCACAAGGGTGATGTAGGCAAAGCTTGCAAAATTATAGACAGTGATGTTGACACTTTAAATATTTTGCATTTAGCAGGAGAACAAATGTTCACATTGAACCCTTGAGGCCAAGCAAAAATTAACATTAACCTTAAAGTTTTTAGAAAACATGTTTTGATGGTCCTAATTCATAATTTATTCCATACTAGCTGCCAACTTTTGCCCGCAGATAAAGTGTGTTTAGAGACCAAATTTCTTCAATCACAGTCTTAAAACTAAGAGAAAACATCCATTCTCTACCCATAAGCAAGAAGAAACTGTAATCACTTGAATTATAAAAGAAGGTGTTGCTTAATAACACATGATTACAGAGTCATGAAACACAATTGTTGGATTTGATTACAGTGACACACGGAGAGACAGATCAGTGGGCACATTGCTGTTTAAAGGGTTTCTCCCATCTCATTAAGCACACAAATAACAGATGCTTGCAGCCACAGTATAGACTGAAGAAGGGAAAGGGGTATTTCCGCATTTCACTTCTTCCTCACTCCCTTTTTCTTTCTCCAAGTTTTTTTTTCACTATCTGCAGCACATGAAGACTGCTTAGCCGTCAGCTAAGTAGGAAGCGGAAGAGGTTGAGGGCGTTTCTCCATCAGCAACTGAGCGGGGGAGACACACGGCCCTGCTGTGATCCCACTTCAAATGGAAGCAAAAAGAAAAAAAGAACTCCCTCAAGACAGACACTTTCATCGTCTGTCTGAGGAGTGCCGAGAGATGCCTGAGAAGATTTGGGAAAGTGGAATCAAAACAAACTTTGGGAGCTCCTCTTTATCCATGAATGGAAAGTGTAATGGGGAAAACAATGACATTGAGTGTGTTTGTGGTGTAACCTATTTTTTAAAAAAAATACAATTTTGGCAACTATTTAAAGCTGCAGTAGGCAACATTGTTTTTGTATAATTGAGTAAAAATTCTATAATATCCTCCAAGCATAATGTAAGGCAAGTGGTCTGAGACAAGCAATAGGTTCTGCACCTCACCATGGCTCTGTGTTCAGCCTCTAAAGAATCAGTATCAGAATGATGTGCATCAACCAATCAAAGGTCAGCTCAGACCACTGCGTTCCTATTGGCTGTTCTACTGCATATGCGCGTGCCTGTGCTGACGGCAGAAGGAGAGGGCAAGCGGCAGTGGCGGACAGTGCACCAGGTAAAATAGCTGCTCCAGCATTGGCTACAAATGCCTACATGCCCGCTGACAGTGGGGGGACAAACGGGTCTGTTGTTCCGGGCCCAGGGTAGAGGGGGTCCCGCTGCCCCGGAGTGGAGGGACAGAGCCAGGCCACCGGTAAGTTGAATGTTGCTAACAGTTTAGCCGTCTGCTAACTGTCAGTAAGGAGTATGGTTGAAGCTTGACTCGGACATTACTCAAAATTGCACTAAGTGGACCGGTGAATTCCAGCAGCGGGTCAATAGTGACTGTCGAAAAAATGCTGTGTGCGCGTGCTCGTCTGGTAGGAGGGGCTCAGGGCTTCTGCCCATATGAAAAAGACAGACAATAACCTCTCTATTACTTGGTGAAAAGATGAGATAAACCGTTTCCAGTAGAACCCACAAAAATATTGAATATTGCTTTAGCATGTATGTGTTTTGCCAGCACTTTCAAAAGTTTTAAATGGTCTTTCATTAACTGATTTTGATGACATTGCTGTTTCAATGCTTTACATGTTATTGGCTGCTTTTGACACAGTGGGCCAAGCAACTGTAAACTCTTGATGCAAGCACTATGGGGGTTAAAATGGCATAGTTGAAACCTGGTTTCGGTCTTGAAAAGGTTGAAAAGGTGTTTCTGAGTCAGATTTGGGGATTTTTCATCATTTTTTGGCATCCCTTCCTCCCATGCGATGTCCCTCATAGTTCCATTCTTGGACCAGTTCCTTTCTCTATGTTTTGACTGATTTATCAGCACATCTCCCACCATCCGTATGATGACACTCAAATCTATGGCAGCTCAGTGAAAACCCCCCCAGCCTGGGGCCCTATTTTGATGGCGAGAAGAGCATTGTCCAAAGGGCATGGCGCACAGCTGTTTGGGGCATGTTGGTCTATGTTTTGCTATTTTTGGCCATGCAGATTCCTGGTGCAAAGCCAGGCTCAAGAGGATGGAATAATACGTCTTGATTATACAGTGCATGGGTGTGTTTTGGACATAACATAGATCAAGCCAATCACATCATCACATCTCATTGCCTTTATATCAGTGTTTGCCTGGCAGCTGGTGTTTTGCAATTTACACAGCAGGCTTGTTGTTTGGTCTGAATTTTGGATGGATTATGTGTCTCCTCTCCCTTTATCATGCCACTATACTCTTAGTACACACATAACACTGATTCAGAAAAGATGAGTCAGACACCATATGAGCATGAATGTTAAACCTAATTAACTATTAAAGTCTCCAATTATAGCCAACAGAATCAGACCTCTATATGTTTAGGAGAGACCTGTTTATTGTACATCAAATGATTCTAGGCTTTACGCAGTTTAATTTCCTAATTTATTTTCATTTTCTAATTTAATTTTTGGCTCCATTATCTATTGTGTGTGTAAAGCCTGTTGGACACTCTGTTTTATTACCTGTGAGTATAGTTACTGTTTGACAGTCATTAGTATCATAGTATGTTCACAAATATTAGAAATGTAGGTATGTGTTTCAAAATCCTCAATTATGTGTTTGTTTATCTCATTTCTGGGAGTATTACACACACTGGAACACATGGGAGTAAAGCAATGAGCAACGCTTCAAAGAAATCTTTCTCTCGGCTTGCTGTCGTCTTATAAAAAAACTTTAAACTGAATTCGTCAACAAATGGTCTGATATGTAATGAAATGATTTGCACCAGGCATGAGATAGGGCCCAATGTCTTTTTTTGTTTTGTTTTTACAGCTTTTTTAATCCTATCCCAAGTCAACATTATTTTTCTTTAGCAAATTTCAATCTTTTTATGGAAAAGAAAACACAGATCAAATTAGTAATCACTTTTATTTGTTGCCAGTACTTCCAACCATATTTTATGTCATGAATTAAACTGGTGGTCTCATGTTCCCCAAGCAATAAGCCCATGGAGGCTTACTCACTGAATAATGGGACTTTAGCAGAGAGTTATTAGAGTTCACTGGAGTTAAAGGGGACCAGAATAAGTAGAGCGTCTGTTCTCCTCGTGCCGTTTTGGCTGGAGTGTGAGTGAGGATCCCCTGGGGGTGGGGTCAGGAGCTGGAGAACCAGGGTGTCATGCCATTATCGGTACAAAGCCTTGTGTTCCCGAATCCTCGTGTGTGTTTGTGCGGAGATGATGTCACGGAACAAAATGAAAGCCACATGGAGTATCAGAGGGACAACGAGAGAGGGGAAGGGAGCTATACTGTAAATGTTTCTCGGTAATAAAGACCAAGTAGAGGGCCTGTAACCTGATTGATGTCATAAATTAATAGAGTTCCTGAAGTACTGACAGTTTATAATTTAATCAGCCCCAATAGATTCAGTATATACCTCTCAATCAGACACTGAAGCTATTCATGGAAATATAATGTATTTTAATAAGCTTTTCCAAATAGAAGTGCAATGTTCCTGACTGACATTTAATTAAAATCTATCCCATCTGTTCCAGACTGCACGACCTCACCCGTGCCTTTATCTGTCCCCACAGTTCAAGTGATTTGGACGTTGATGTGGCTAACTGCGTCTCATACAACTCTGTAAGTTAACTACCCAGAAAATGTTATCTGATTTTCCACTGTACTGTCATATACTTCGGTGTTTTAAGCCATGTCTGTCGAAAAAAAACCCTAAGCTAACCCTGCCCTGTTATGTTAAGCATATATGTAACAAACATGCATGCTTTCATGTGGGATTTTCTCCAGTTTTAATTTGTAGGTGGAGTTTAACTGTTTTCCAGCATTTCAACATGTTTTGGCTGTATGTGCAGAATGTGAATAGCGAGAGAGTCAGGCAACATAAACCATAATCATAGCCTGTAGGACATACAGAATAAGTCTTGGTGGTGTCATTTGTTGGTTTTAAAAGTAAAGTTTAAAATCAAACAGTTTTGGCCACCATGTTAGAGATGGTGTCTCCAGCTAACTTCAGCCAATCTAGTAACAGACAAAAAGGTAGAGTCATGGCAGGCCTTAAGCCCCCTGGCAAAATGCCTCTGTGCTTACTTGTAGGTCAACTCAGCCAGCCCCATTTATGCAAAGGTATCCTAACTCGCCTAACAATTTTCACCAAAATCAAGTAAAGTGTGCACCAGTGAACACACAACATATTAGTTTAAAATTTAGTTTTGAACCAGGACTCAAAGATGTTAAATTCTTTCATTAAACTACTTTTTCATTTGGATGGCTTTTGGAGCTAGCCTCTCGTAGACACATGAAGAACTGCTATATTTGCACTTCTGTAGTGGCTTCATAATTTGGCATCATACGTAGATGTTTGGCCCGTAGACTGTGAAAACAATTGGACAAAGTCATGTGATGTCATTTATTTGTTTATCAAAGGAGCCTTTGGAAAGTTGATGATGCGTTGCAATATACACTGCCATACTGCAAGTGCCACCTCAACCATACTTTAACTCAACTTTCTCACACAGGCATTGAGGCTGGACTTAAGGCAGTCTGACCAAAAGCAACTCTGTGTGGATGTGTGGGCATGCCAATTATGTAATTAATTTCCAAAACCAGAAATAAGATAAAAGTGGACCATTATATAAAAAGAAAAATCATCCGCATACATTGTGTTCCGCTTGCCAATCATGTAACCTTCAGGGTTCCTGCAGCCAGCCTTAAGTGTACACTCGAGGTATCACAGCTTTTGACACTTCCACATAGACCCCCCTTTTCAACCTGAGTTTGCCGCTTGGATTGGTCATAAAAGAACTCCAAGCAGTCAGTTAACAACTATATGCATTTTCTAATTTATTTGAAAATTCATCAGCAAGAGAGGAGACCTGACAGTCCAGTGTTCACCACAGCCTTTATATTTTAAGTTGGATTTTTAAGGTAGCAGCTTCTAAACTACGGTCAGAGAGATAACAAACAAACAAACTGATCATAACTAAAATATGAAATGATGATTTGATAATATGACAAAAGAGACAGGAGATGTTTAAAACTGCCTTTGCAATTTTACTCTATGATAGTTATCCAGTGCTTGAACATGGCTGCATTCACATCTACTCATGTGTACACCATTCAAGTGACCCTGGTGCTCAAGACCACCTCTTTAAGTTGACTCAGACACAGCGGTTGAGTCTGGTAAACATTTGTTTACGCTGATCAAATGGTTCAGACTTTAGGGTCAAATGTACTTGGATCTTGGCTCAATTTCCTATCTCAAATTCCTCCAAATTGGCCAATAGTCCTTTTTGGCTGACCCATGGCTGCACTGCTAGACTTGAAAATCTTGCCATCACACCCAGAGGCAACAGACAATTGATGGCTTTCAGTCACTTAACCAGCATGGTTGGCTGGAGGGCAGGATGAGTAACAGCTAGTGCTGACCACTTTATAGGGCTTTGGAACAGGCTTTTGATTGCAGTTCCTACACGTGTATGAACACTACAGGGAATCAGATATTTTGAGTAAACTTTAAATTTGGATAGAGTTGGGGCACTTTGGATACTTGTGCAGCACTTGGGACACCATTTGATTTTTTTGTTTTTAACAACTGCTGACACCAGATAGAGGGCAGGAGAGAGAGACCTTAATGTTGTGGACTTTTTTTCTTGCTTATAGGGGTGCTCTATCATGCGAAGGAGACTTGTTTATCACACTAAAGGGCATGTAAAACTAGAAAAAAGGAGAATATGTGCTCTGTAAGGGCAGTGATTCGTGAAGGAAGTTATATTTAGATCAAGTTCACACATAAATTTATGCCAAGATTTAGAAAAGTCTGTTTGTCACCGCTTTGACACAGTGGAACATCTAACAGCATTTATCTGCTATTTGCTCTTCTTTGGGTTTTGTGTCTGAGGTGGGCCCCATTGATGCATAATTCAGGTTGTTTCCTCATTGGTAAGAGCAGCTTATTGAAAAATTAATGTCTTCTGTTCAAAGAGGAAAGATTATTCTGTTTTTAAAAATGCAGCTGGCAACCATGAATGATGTTAACTTCTTTAAAGTGTAAAGTGTAGAGCAAAAATTTATTTTTTTAAAATTTGGCCATCAGGGTAGTTTTTATGAGTGTGTGACATCATGTGAAAGTTATTCTTTACCAATAGAATTAAAGATTAGGGCAATTAAAACTCACATTTTGGATCAGTTTTCTGATTTTCTTGATGTGTATTTTGTTGCATACATTCAGTTTTAAATCAGAGTTTTTGGTCTCTGTCCTATCAAATTGCTGTAGCAACATAAAGGATAGTCGGCGTTGCTTTCAGTCAACAATGCACAGTCTGACCTGGGATTTTCTTTGTTTTGAAGTGCTATCTAACTTATGGTCCTTCATCTTCCTCTGTCCCCTCTGTAACATCACCATAAAAGACACTGCGCCTCTCCTCTCCCATTCTACAAACTTAACTCATCTCCTCTCTGTGGTCCCTACATGGGAAAAGGTCAGAAAGGATATTAGAGTTTCACCAGCTGCCTTCCCCTCTGGACATCTCATTAATGAACTGGAGTGCACACACATAACACAATGGGAGAGAAGAGGACGCTGAGGTGTAAACAGACAAAATGAGAAAGTGAGGGAGAGAGGTGAAAGAGGAGGGAAGGGGTTGAAAAAATACTGGTTTTCCTTTGCTGACCTGAAAGGTGTGATTTATCTAATCATCATCATTTTCCACTGCAGTGATATAAGGCCTGACTGCCCCATGGCCATGATCCAACGTGGTAAAAGTTAATTATAGGTCTGAGAATGAGGGCGGAAGAAATTTAATAGGACTCCTCACTTTGCACATTAGCTTTCAGGCAGACACAACTTCAGGCCATATCGGTATTCCCCATCTCCCCTTCAGAGGAAAGTCACCTACAGCCACATCATTTAAGGCCTGTAAAATGAAGAGAGACTCCTTTCTTGTCTGGAGAGGAAGGTTTAAAATTACAGCTCAAAGGGGGGTTTCATACATAGATAATTGCCACCTGAGTAATCCTTGCGTTCACACGTGCTGGCACCCAGGTGCCTCTTCTGCTGAAATTGCATAGTTTTACATGAAAAGCTGGAGACAGTAATGTTTGAAGAAAGTTTAACATCTGCTGATGGATGTTTTGGTCGAAGCGCTTCATGTTAATTTAACAGACCAGGTAAAAATGAAGCATACAGCATGGTGCAGGACAGTTGATGTACAGAGGGGCTTTGCGTGACTGTCATGATGTAATATATGGGACCAGCACCATAATGGGGATGTGAGGGGTCTCCTTTTTGTCCTCTCAATATTAGTTAAGTTGAGCTTTTGTCTATTTCTGAGGTTTATTTGATGTCACTAAATGAGCCCACATACTTCCTTTTTGACTTTCATTTGCCCAATGAGCTCCGCATGTCTCCTCTGCGTGATAGTGTACTTTCATGCACAGGACATTAAGTCTGTGGCATCAGGATTCCCCATGTACAGCCCCACTGGCTGCCTATAGTGGCTGTCTCTTTCCACCTAGATAAGACCTACCAGTGTGACATCCAAACATTGTTTCTTTGAGGATCTAGCCCATTGGCTCAGTGTAGCAAGCCCAGTGCAGAGCACAGACTGTGGAGTGAATGCAGTCATTGGCAACCTAAACACCCAAACCAAACACTAAACCACTTTTGCGCAAATTATAGGGCCCTCATTAATAATCAGGTGTAAAAACCTGTGCAGATACTAGTGCAGAAGTCCTCTAACACCAGATGTGATAAATAAACTTGTTGTGGACAAGTGTTGCCAATTGGCACCTGTGCTAAAACACTCAAACAATGCATCCGGTTTGTCCTATGCAATTGTGATGTCCACATCAAAATAAACAATAAATGAATAAGTGATGGCTGAAGATGATTGTCATTTCAGTAACTTGTACCCTTAGGATGCTTATTTGATCAGTGCATCAGTTGGCAACCTTAGTTTCCTTGACAATATTTAAGGGTTCAAACAAAAATGAGGAACTCATACAGATTTTGTATAAGGTAAAAATAATTGTAATTATGTGTAATTCACATATTAAGGTTTGATAGACATTAAATGCTCAGCACAACTCTAACTCTAACCCTCTAAAGTCAATTCCAAGATCTCTGAATAAGTCAACAAATTCAAATGTGCAGAAGTAAAGACTCTTTAGAAGTGACTTTGTAAACTGCTGTATCACACTCTCTGCAGTGTAAGCCAAGCATGACAGTGCTGGAAAGTCTGCGAAATAAATTAAAACCTGGCAAAATACCTGCAGCCTGCTGGCATTTTGACACATGCAAGCTGTGTTACAGCTTCATTAGCAGCAGAATTAATAGCTGTCCTCAAAGAAATCATTCCACTCCATGGGCCTCCACAGGTCTGGGATTGAAGCTGCTGCCAGTATAGACTCATGTATCTGTGTCCAGTGGCTCTAGAAGTATAACTAAAAGACCATCTTCATTTGTTGACTGAGGGCCCATCACACCAAGCAATGTATTGTGCCAAAACTTGATGATCCACATAAGACCAACTATGAGTTGCACTTGTTCTTTGTGAGTTCAAGCATATCCTAGTTTGGATATCAGTGTGTGCCCTTTTAATGCTTAAGGGGTTGCATTTAGGTTTTTTTTTTAACATACTGTGTGCTTAGGTTATGACACAGATCTTTCACCTACCCCCTTGTGGTTGAAAAGAACCACATAAAATAAGGTTGTCACGGTGACATAATTTAAAGAGGTCATATTTTGCCTTAAATCAGTTTCATGTATTGATTTTTGATGACTTCTAAGCTATGCTCACAAACACAAATATTCACAAAACATCAAGTTTCCATATAGAGTACCCCTGATAGAACTGTATACCCAGTCTGCCTCAGATGCTCTGTCAGAGCTCCTGTTTCATTAAGGCTCCAATCCCCACATGGACCCAGTCTACTCTGACTGGTTCACAAAACTGTTTGGTGATAAGTCAGTTCAGGGCTGCTCTGCGCCATGTTGTCAATGACTCTACATTCATTCTAACGTCTGTGCTCTGCAATGGATTTGCTACTATGATCTAGTGGCTAAACTAACAATGAAGCAATGGTATGATGTCACACTGCTGCAGCATACTTCTTGCTTTGTTCACAGAGGTGCTCTATAATGCAGAGAAATGTTTAATACACTAAAGGACATGGGAAAAAAAATGTTAATTTTTAGCCATTAGTCTGTTAGTAAATAATCCATGCACAGTAGGCGGCATTGTAAAAATCAATAATGTTCTTTAGTGTTCAGTCAAATGCATGAAAGACCTTGCATCTTTGACAATAGTTCTCTTAGTTTGGACATCAAACTCTACTGAAAAGATGAGTCATCTGTACTGAATTTGTGGTGCAATCAAATGAGGCACAACTTTATTTATATTTTAACCAGTTTAATCACAGGGCGTTTTATGAGCCTTGCAACAGAAATCAGAATAGAACAGGCTGCATTTAATTTGACCAGATGAAGACATACCAGCTGATTAAAACCCCATCCATTTAATAGATAAAAGATGGATGGCCCCAAAATGAGCAACAAAGTCAGTTATGGTGCAGTCATATTCTCTGTGATGCTCTATATTAATGGATGCTGCTAGTTCTTAACTTCATGTGTCATATTATGGCACAATGACATTGCGTGTTAGGGCCCAGTTGAGGCTGGTGCAGTGTAGGGTCACTTTCACACCTAAACTTTCGCAGACTCAGTTGTGTTTGGCGGTGAAGTTGCATCATTGTTTCACTTTTTCACTTGACACTGCACTTATCAGATGGGCCAAAGCCTGTCAAATACTGTGCAATATAGCCTCACATCACTACACTGTAACTGCAGTCTTGTTCCCGCCAACTGACCCTTTGTTGCACTATGACCCAGAAATACACAACTGGTTGAGGATAATGACATTGTTTTACTTGAAGCAGTTCAGAAGTATTCTGTGCCATAATAAAAGATAATTCTGCATTTAGGCTGCATCAGGTGATACTTGAATATTGACTGGTATGGTGTGTTAGCATATTTCACATATTTGTAGACGTCAACCTGTGAAGAGGGCTGGAGGCTGGCGTTGCTTAGTGTTAGCTGCTCTATACTTGATATTGTTGGTGAATGCTACATTAGCTTAATTACTACCGTGACAATTCGCTTCCTTTTGGTTAGTTTGGCTTGTTTGATCCCTGTTTGGTTCAGATTGCTTTCACACCTACCTCAAACCAAACTCTTCTTTGCTTCTTTGGCCCATGCTAGAGTTTGAATGAGCTTTCACATCACCCCAAATTATCTGAACTTTTCAAAAAGTGAACCAGAGTTTATTGGTCCAGACTAAAGGTGTTGGGTATGAAAGGACCCTATGGTCAGGCAGTAGGGAAAACAGGGAGGGGAGACAATTGTGGACTGTCGCAGGACAACTGAGCCTACAGAATGGCCTTGATGGGTGAATATCCCAAGAAGGGCCTTTCTATGCCAAGACAGGATTTGTAGTCCTTTCTTCTACATTTATAAGCAACTGATGTATTTGACCATCCTTGATCTCTATTTTGGGCCTTTTGAAGCTGTGCAGTCACGGATAAGGTTCATTGCTTTGGGAGGGCTGTGTACAGTCTGTTATTGTAACTTAATGCTCCATGTTATTAACAGTTAATTGGGGGTGCATAAAAATAAAAGGGTGGCCAGGATGAAACTGAATCATTTGGAATAATCATCACCGCTCAAATAATCTAGACAAAGAGATAAGGAGAAGATGAAAGAGAGATGGATAATTCCACCCCATATGTGAGCTGAAGCTAACATCAAAGTATGCGTCAAGGCATACATACTGCACGGTTGGAAACGCATGAGGATGTGCCCAAAGGAATTCTTTCCCAGAAATCAGGGGAAAGTTGATCTGATATTTTATTGACAACACTATTGATCAAACACTTGGAATCTGACTGCTCTGGCCAGAGTCGGGTTAAAAACACTCACTTATGACTCTTTCTGGCAGAGAAAAGAATGTAGTTTCTCCACTTTGTTGTGATAGCAGATGTTATGGTAATATTTTTTTTAATCCTGAGGGTGGATAATTAAAACTGCATCCCTCCTTATCTCCCTGAACTGCATCCAAGCCAGCGGTGTGTGAAGAATTCTCACTATTATGCTTTTAGATGAGTGTGTGTGTATGTGTGTGTTCGCTTGAATTTAAGGGTGTGTGCAAAAATCACCATCAGGGCCCATGAGGCATATATTAAGGCTTAGATGTTTTTCATTCCGTAATGATAGGATCCAACTGCAGTCTTTTCATGGTGCTATGCTAGCCAGAACATGTACTGGGGAAAGGAGAGAGACAGACAGAGAAGTGTAGAAGAGAGACGGGTGGGATGTCAATCACAGCAGCAGCTTTCCCTTCAGGCTCTATATGAATTAGGTGATATATGAAAGAAGTCAGTATAGTAATGTGGCATGTATGACTAAGCACATCAGCTCTGGTCTGCTGACTTTTTGTAGATACATGAACTTTGTCAACTTAAAGAGCCTCACTTTCCCCACATATTTCACAAGTGCTAACAACATTTGTCTTCTCTTCCCATCAGCTTTTTATTGAAATCTGCTTCTTATTGTTTTTATCAAGAACAGGTACTAAATCACAGTGGGACACAGAGCCCATAAATTGACAAAAAAGAACAAAAGACTCTGACTGAAACAGGCAGAAAAAGAGCAAAAAAACCACAACAAAAAACAAGTAGAAGTGCCTTGAGAGCACCACCAAAATTGAATCACTTGTCGTGTGTGCCATGACAAATGTTTCATCACAATGTCATCAAAATCCATTGATAACTGTTTGAGTTAACCTGCTAAAAACGAACCAATAGACGCAAACAAAAACATAACCTCCTCGGTGGAGGTAACAAAAATGCAGTTATAATAACTGGCATAGATCACAAAATAAAATGTACTGTATTGTTATTCAGTCTTATTTGATAGAAGACAAACTTCCATCCAGCCAAAGTTTTTTTTCAGTGAAATGAAGAGAAATTGTGACCTTTTATTTTCATACATTACATATTTTACTCCCTTTCACTAATTTTACACTTGTCCTAGTTGTCCCTGAAGCATACTTTTGAGGTCTCTGGTCTAAAAATCTGCCTAAACATTCAATTTGGCATGCTTAGAAAACCATCTGTTTTAACCCTGCTCAGAACAGCTGTCTAATGTAAATCCTCATGAGCTGTGTCTAAGTGCACCCCTCCAAAGAAGCGGGCGTGGCCTCGGCTCAACAACGCTATGCTCTAACATTGAATGTGGTTGCACAGACATACCTCAACATGTCTACTGGAGCTGACTCTGCACTAGAAAAACATCTGGCTCAGAGAGTGCATATACCTTAATGAGATCACTAGGGGAATTTTTGAGCAGTCATTTTCTGATAGTTGTAGCAAGCAGTAGAAGGAGAGAGTGGATTTATCACGTTTGGGGTGGTTGTAGACAAGCCACGGCCATGTTTGGAATAAAAAACTTTTAAAATTACATATTGCTTACATTACCTTTAAAGCATTTGCAATAGCATTTTAAGCTACAAATACACATCATATTCCTGGGGAATTTCATCAGACACTTAAAAACCACAGCCTTCATCTAGTTCACAATCCTAAAAATATACTAATATATTTTTTGGGGAAATTGACATTTTTTTAAGAAATGTTTATTTTGAAGAAAGTGTTGGCATAATATTTAGCAAACATTCTCCTGGTATGCTGCTAGAAACAAGCAAAGTGTGGTTTTGATATTACTATTCTATAACATTAAGTAACATTGAAGTCAACTCACAAGTCAACAGTAATGCTGGTCTGCTAAGATCAAAATGTAAAAAGTATCCCCTCACCCAGCCGCCTCCAACATGACAATAATTCCTGAAAAGGGGGCCTATTTTCAAAAAAAATCTGTGCACAAACAGTCTGTTTGAGATATGTACCTCAACAGTGTCATTAGCGGATTTGCCACCTCCTCCAGATGGTGGACAACTGTTTGTTCAACCCACAGGTGGCTCCGGTGCAAGAGAGATGTCTATGTCTGTGCAGCCAAAGCAAACATTAGAGCACATTGTTGGAAAGTTGAATCCTCATTTAGTTTCTTAGTAAAAGCATGTTCATACATAGTTCACAAAGACTTACATCAAAACAGATTTAAAGGCAATCCAATATCTCAGTGGATTTCAGGTGAGAAACTTTGAAAACATTGACTGCATTAACAAAACATGTTTTGAGCTTGACATCTTGACTCTGAGCTCATCACTCATTGGATGTTTATTATATGTGCAGATTGTGAGCGGGGTTGAGATAATTATCCAACATTCTCCGTTAGAGCCTACAGGTGGATATTGACGTAGTGGAGGGTTAAAAACAAGAGCTGGCAGAGGCAAAGCAGAGAACACCCAGCAGAATTATGTAGTTAAATAGGCTGCTAATTGGTTGAATGTTTGGCAGGGATAGAAAAATGTTGCATGTCAAGAGAGAAATCAACACAACTTGAGTTTCCTGCCTGAACAAGCTAAAGCTGAACATGCACGGTTTCAAGCCAACAGTCACAATGAGTGACTGGATTGTTTACAATGCACAACCATTGTGCACAAGTAATGTGCTTACATTATACGATGTTATGGTTGTAAACAACCTGAGTAGTCAATGGGACGGGACATTGACGAAAGTCAAAAATGGAAAAAAAAAAAAAAAATTACAATATGTCACTGTCATTCTGAAGCGCTGCATTTTCCTTCTCATTCATATATTTCTTAATATGACAGGAGGACACATCACTCAGACATTCTTGCAGAGACATATCAATGAGACAAAAAGTTCAAGAATCAGCATGTACTGATGGGGCCACTTAAATGTTCCCTACTTTCCTTTATAGAGCCTTGGCTGGTCCATGACAGGAAAGTGCTGGCATCTGCCCACCCTTGTGATCATAATGAGACCCCCTGTGATGTGGTTAACACATAGTGACTGGTTAATGCCCCCAATTAACCCAGGGTTTTAAAACTGTGGCCTCCTCCACCATAAATCCCTTTTCTTTCTGCTATTCCCCCAAGAGACAACGCACTGTAAACAGCATGACTTAAATATGACATTTCATTTTACAAAACAGTTTTGCAGTTTTGAGCTGGACTGATTGTTTTTCATTCGATATTTTTAGGCAGAGAGACTGAATTGGTGGAGAATTAAAGCCTTCTTTGCCTCCAATTTTATCCAATTAAGAAATTAATGTAATAATGTGGTCAGAGCTACTGAAACACACATTCATTTATAGACGGATATTTTTTTATTCTCTTCTTATGTCACTGTAATTTTTCGCACATGCCTACAGAGATGGAGCAGATTCCTATTGACAGGAAGTTGGCTGGCCACCTTTTGGCTGGGAGGGTAATATTCAAGAGGCTGCATCCGAACTTGCTCTCATTGTGTGAGTCACTGCATGAGTAAAACCAAAAAACATCAAACATGTCATCAATCCACCAGACTGGTTGGGAGTTGTTAGTAGGGCTCAGGTCTGGCTGGGATCCACTTTTGTGTTTCTATGTTCTGTACATGACAAATGTCATACAGCCACGCTCAAGTCTGCAATGACCTCAGAGTCAGTCTTTCGACGAGAAATTCTGGTCGAAGCCTTTATGAATTCACACAGTGTATGCCTGGCTTTACAGTAATCACCCTATTTACTGATGAAGCCACCTAAATTTTCCCCACTTTCCTTGATCGAATCTTGGCTGGTCTGACTCGAATCCTACTGAGTTGGGGGGGAGTCCCAGTGAATGGAAGTTGGCAGGAAGTTGGCTGGTAATTGGCTGGAAGTAAGCAGGCATTCAATTGGAGGTGAAAAATTGAAGTGGCTGTATCTGTAGATTTATCTTGGGTATTGTTATTTATTTAAAATTGTAGAGTGTAGTGATGTTTTGTTTAGCTTAGCAACAAAGCCAAGGAGGGATGTACTTTAAAAGGGGTCTTTGGAGCCTTGTCTCAGAAAATGATTGGTATAGATTTAAGCCCCCAAGCCCCTTTTACTTTTTAATCTCACATTGGACTCATAGCCAGAAATGTGCTATTTTTGGACATGAGAAAAATGGATGGCCATAACTGCCCAAACCCCTCACATGGATAAGCGCATTGGGTCATATTTACATAGAATAGCTGAGGTCACATAAAGTCTGTGGATAATCTGATATTAGAGATGATTTGTGAAAACAGATATTTTTTAACATTAAATAAATCAACTTATTCATTTCATTTATGAGGAGATTTTATTGATTACTGTATTGCTATTTTTTATTTGCTGTTTTACCATTGTCAAAGTCAATTATCCAAAAAGAGAAACAAATCCAGAAAACATCTGCTCAAAAAAAGGGAACCCTCTTCACGACTGATGAAGCAGACCTGTCATAACAAACCCTCAGTACTGTTTTTATGAGTTATTGACCATCCAAATTCCACACCTATATTCAACCATGACTAACAGGCTTATGTGGAATCATCACCTTCTGTTGCCATACAGATCAAAGAAACTGTGAGAAAAAAATTGCAATGTTTACACAAGACCTTTATCTCCAAAAGTCAGAAGATAAAACCCCCATTATTACTAAAGAGATACACAAGAATCAGACTGCATACCACGGCGTGAACATCCATATCACATACTCCCACACACACATAAACACACATAAACACCTCTCACCTTCTTGTTCCCATACCTCTGCGGGAAAAAAAAACTCCATCTTTCTGCCATGATGGCATGAGAGAAAGCCACATTGTGCATTTTCAGCCAGCATGGCCAAGGGATCAAAACAAACATTGAGGAGGCTCAACAGGCAGTGGGAAAAAAAGGACACACAGCATAGTGTGCAAGCAGAAGTCAGTTGGAGTCAGTCCTGCATGGTGGGTTGTTTTCCCTCCAAGGCTGAAACTTAAATCTTCAATGAACTCTGCAAACCACAGCATCTTCAAGTCACACAGAGGATGCTGCCTCTCTTTTATGATACATTTTCTTCGTTAGTAAAATTTTTCAATTTTATTTTATTTAATATATATATTCTTTCTGTTTGTTTTTTTTTTTTTTTTTTTTTTTGGGGGGGGGGGGGGGGGGGGGGTTACAAGCACACTGGTATTAACAGAAAAGGTGTTAGCTCTTGAATACCAAAAATAATCTGTGAAAATGAACTTTATAGCATGCTAGCTCAAACTTTAATTGGTGGTACCAGTACAACTGTTATATATAAACTAATACAGATTTGAAGTGTGGAAGTCTAGGGCAGATATTCTCAAATGGTGTGGTTGGGTCACACTGGTGTGCCTCAAGTCCAGATGTGCGGAACCATGTGTTATTACTATGAGTATACAGCAGCTGATGCTTTAGCTTTAAATGTACTCTATTAGAACTTTATATGCTTTCATGACTGTATGAAATGTTGATTAAGTCACTTAAAGGGACAATGTGTAGCATTATAAGAATTTGTGAGCTAAAAACAATGTCTACATCCATAAATATGTCCTTATTTGGGTCAAATTGCCTCTGCCAACAATCTTGTCACTGCCCTGGCAAATTTGAGAGCCTAACACTAGTGATTCAATGCAGTTTATAGTTTGTTTTAAATAATGTAACACCAGAAAGAAAACTCGATGAAGTGTTGGATGACATGTTGACATAGCTTCTAGCCACATACTGGCTACCGAGTTCAGCAGTTGCAACACACATTTGAAAAAGCGAGGCGCTAGAGGGCAGTAATCGTTTGAATGCAAAATACAGTTTCACCACTAGATGGGAGAACAAAAACTATACAGTATGGCTTTAAAATCCCTGTAAAACCTTAGAGTCATGCAGTTAACAGCAAGAGCAGGTCAGAAGAGAGATTAAAACAGACCCTGTTTGGCATATTTTTCAAAACTTGAATATCAAAAAAATGCTTAAGCTTTATCGTTACTCAACTATTATAAAATGTGTGAGCATTAAGCATCACACTAAACCAAAACGCCTTTTGACTTTCAGCTTGAAAAAATCTTTGATAACGCTGAGTCCTGTTTGTCTGAAATATCAATACAATAATGACATCTGTGTTGAAATTGTCAGGGTAAAAGTACTTTTTTTGACTTAGCATTTCTGACAAATAGTTACAATGATTTTGAAAAATATAAATCATGGTCCGTTTAAGTAAATATACTGTACATCCAATTGTAATATCTTATGAGTTATGTATACAGTAAAAAACAAAACTATAATTCACAATAAAAAAAAAAACTGTCAGCTGTGGTTGTCAGAGCCTTACTGTAAAACATGTTACAACTATTTTTTTATCATCAAGGGTTAAAGGACATCAGTTCTTTTGATTTTAGCCTAAATGTTGCAGTTTGATGACAGAATTTACAGTTTAAGTTTTTTAAACAGAAGTGCTGATATACTGTGCTTAAGCCTTTCTTGCACACACAAATGCTGTTTTAGGCCACTGATGCAAACTCCTGCTGGGGTAAAGATTTTCAGAAACTCCTTTAATATTGTTTTTGTCTAGATAGGAAAAATGACATTTTAGTCTTGGGCCGTCACATCGTGTATGTCACACTGTGCAACATTATTGCTTCTGTTTACATGGCCGTTATGCTCTGGTGGACATTGCTGCACTTTCACTGGTTACAGCATTGCTATTGGTATTTACAAGCTTATACATAAACTCAAAGCTTCTCTCCCATTATGTTGCCGCTTAACACGGCACTTGAGGATATGAACCCTGCCAATGTTTTTTGGGGGGCTGGTGTTATTGTTTAAAGTGTGACCGTGTTAAGTGGTGAACTTCAATCTGCGGTTGCTGTTGTTACAACAGTTTTGAATATGGCAAGAGTTGTCGCAGAAGTCTCTGTGCTTTTTCAGAGAATGCCTGCTTACAGTGGTTAAAATTAATGCATGATAGATCAAAACAATGGTCAGACTTCGGGTTGGTTGAATAATTTTGGAATTAAAACAGTGATTCCTGAGCAACGGCCAAAAAGTGAACACATTTTGTGGTGCATTTATTTTGCATTTTCATGTGAATACGGACAGTTTTAAAGACTTTATACTCTATGTGTGGATAGGATTGGTCTTAAAGTGATATTTTCACAAACATTAATAAATATAAGACTAAAACATTTTGTTTTATAGTGTACAATACATGTTTCAACACAAAAATGAAATGAACTTTTTACACCGGGTGTGCTGTATATATATATATATATATATATATATATATATAATTTTTCATTGACAGGGTCTTTTTCCCTTAAAGATATTTAAGTAAATTTGTCCTATTTTCTTCTGGTGGAAACATCACAGCTGGCATGTGGAGGTGGGCATGGCCACAAAACTAGTTTAAGGGAGAAGAAAACCAACTTCATCATAATTACTGGAGTAACAGTGCAGTGGTGCTTTGGCAAACTTAAGTGCTCTAAATACTACTTAAAAAAATCCTGCAATGCATTAGTCCAGTCAAAAATGTATATAAATGTGGTGCACATTTCAGAAATAATTCACATAACATGGGCTTTTAGATGCAGCTATGGGCACTCCAGTAGAGAATTGCAGCTATTATTGGGAGCTCTGAGTGAGTGGTCCGATCTAAGAGACAATCATTTCACATTTTTTGATTCAACATTTTTATCTCATCCCCTGTTTCTAGTGACATCAAGAGCACACTTAAAATGTGAACAAAACAATGTGACGCATGACATGTAGATATTGCAACGTCACTTAATGCAAAAAGCTAAGAACCACTGGTCATGAGTCTAGTTCTGAGCTGGTAGGTTGGGACCCAAAATTGGGTCACAGAACTGTTTTCATTATGCTGGAAATTGGTGCCTGTCTGTACTATTCAGAAGCTAAAAGCCGACACACAGTACTTGATTATTATTATTTTTATGATCAATTGTTTTACTGTGCTGTGCTGTCATTAAAGCTTTTCCCTGAGATCTGGACTTCAGCTTCTTATCTTGAAATTAGATTTATTTTCCCCCATGATATTATATTATTCACTTTAGACCTTTGAAAAACAAGTCAAATGCATATGTTTTCAAATAAAATGGAGAAAATAAATTTAAAAAATCAGACTTGTTTTTTAGTTGCTCATATATTTTGTTACTTTGAAGGTCTTGACTGCAACATTGCTCATAAAATAAAAAAAAGTGGCTATATATTGTCACTCTCAGGCCAAGTCCTCTTATCTCAACCTGTTATAATTTCCTTTTTTTCATGAAACAGAACTATCAGTTAACTTCCATGTTGGTGAGTAGGTTTTTAGAAATTTTAACCCAATTAAAAGTACAAAAAATGTCTTATTAGGACAGAACAATATGTATCTACTCAGTAGTACAGTGTTTTTTTTAAGTTTCCCAAAAAGTAGCAGTTTTTGAGGTGAGAGGTTTGTGCCAGACAGAAACAATATATATTTTGATTCCTGAGGGTAGACCAGTCAAGAACCGCCGGCAGTGGTTTTCATTAAGTGGAACAGAACCCAAAAGTTGGTCACAGGGCTGTTTTCAATAGGTTGTGAATGTATCTGGAAAAACAATTTTGACAAAAAGTCTGTTATGTAAAGAAAAAATGAGGAGAAACATCTTCAGTGCACATGAGCCCTAAGTGGACATATATTCATCCATCTTTTTTCGCAAACATTTTCTACAATACTTAATTCTGGTTGTTTTCTTGAGATACTGACTCAATTGTGTTTTACCCTTAATAAAAAAGCGCTTGTCTTCTATATGAAAACAATGTCATTTTCTTAAGATTTTTAGAAAAAGCCAAAATGTGCACGTTATTAGAGGAAAATAAAGTAAAACCAAATGTATGCAAGCATGTCCTCCTCGGGGCAAGTGTCATGATACACATTTAGAATCATTTTCTGTCTAAGGATACACAGTATTGAACTTTTGTCAATATCTAAAATGATGTTTATGTATAAAGCATCTTGTTAAACAGGTGTTTGCTTTGACAGTTTGGCACAGAGAATAATAAAATGAACATACAATTTAGGCCAAAACAAAATGACCAGAAAATTCAAACAAAATGCAAAGAACAATATGCAAACACAGTGAATCAACAAGAATGAAAAATAAAGCAGAGTGAAGGTGATTACTGGCATAGCTCTAGAGAAAGTCAGGATACCATATGGATAGCAATTTTATGATAAGGACAAAGACCAACAAGATATAATGACATGTAAAATGGTGCAGTAAGACAAAATAAAAAAGAATACATCTAATTATCAAATATGCAAATAATTTCTAACTGCTTTAAGACAATTATGAAATTGATATACTCTAAATTCTTTTAGAGCATATCACTGACTCTCTTCCAGGATTCATCTTTAACAGCAATTGTTTTACAAACAGACATAAAACAAGTCAATCAACTTGTTTTCTCTTAGCATGTGTATGTTCAGTTGCAAAAAGAAAGGAATTCCTTTGATTAGCATGTATATGAATGTGGATAATGTGCACCATGTATTTTCAACAGCTTCATTTGTGCACTCTGCAGATGTACGGCAGGTAAACTTTCATATCTCTGATTCACTAATTATCTTTCTAAGTGATCATTTGCCCCTACTGATGTGTGGATTATATTGTGCACCTTCGGTCCTTTGTCTTCTTCCATTTATGTGTGCTGATACATTCTAGGTCCAAATGCCAGAATGAATTTGAGAGGTAAAAATATTTCAAAGATTTGGGTCACAAAGTCTCATTAGGACAGGTATCCCTGGGGCTAAACCACACCTCTAGTCTGCATGATTAAAAAAAATCTGCTTGGTTACACCTGTTTTATTTTCAACAGCATGAAAGTCAGTGAACAGAGCATGATTGTTCCACTTGATGCTGCATCAACTATTTTGGACAGTCAACAAAATATTGCATCACCTTCAGGCTGCCTTTGCCTTTATATTCTTGCAGCAGAGCAGAGCGTTTAGATTTGTGCAAGAGCAGGTAAAAGAAACACACACTTTGTCTTACCTTGGTGTGAGAGCCGTATCCTGGGGTAGATGCTGTGGGCTGCGTAAGCCGTACTCAGCAGAAGATACAGCAGCATCAGCATTAGAGACACAGTCCTCGTGCACTCTGCCATTATAGTTCGGACAAACACTTCATTTAAACAGAAGTCCACTTAACCAGGGCTGCGAAGTCCATGAAAAGGAAGTAAGTCCACTGTTCAGTCCTGCAAGTTCCAACAATCTGGCAAGTCTTGAATGTAAAGATTTTTTTTTTTTCTAGTGATGTATCTCTGCAGCCTCTATACAGTCTTTGCTTTCCCCTATAGCAGTCGGCTGAATGCTGCATCCACCCACCACCTCAGTGGACAGGATAGTGATCTGACTACTATCCTTGTTTGGTCTTAGTAACCAGGGAGAGGAGAAGTCCAGTTGCTACATTCACGCCGCAGTGCTCACTGCTCTCAGTCCATATGTCAGTCCTTCTGTCTGTATGCCCAGCTTAGATCCGGTCCTTGTGATCTGATAACAGGAGAAAAAAAAATTCTCAAAAAAAAATTTTTCTCAGAAGGTAAGGAGGTGCTGATTTGTGAAACCTGAATAAATCTGTCTGTCCCACCAGGCAGAAGCTCCTGCACTGTATCCTCAGGCTGTGTACCTCCTCTGAAGTCCACTGGAGCCAGTCATTCTCTGGACACAAGCCCAAGAAAGGCAAAAAAAAAAAAAAAAAGAGAGAGAGGCAGAGTGGGAGAAGGGGGAGGAAGAGGGGAGGAGTAGGGAGCCTCGTGCCTGGCGTGCCGTCTCTCTGCGCTGGGGGAAGAAAGTGAAGCTTTAGCTTCTAACTCTGCTCACGCTCCAGCAGTCAGGGAGGATCCCAACAAACCTCAGCTCCAAACCTCAGTGAGTCAGTTGAAAGATGGCTCCTACCACATGCTACTGATCTGGGCAGAGGCCACCTGCCATGCTGTGTGAGGGAAAGCCAGTGTGTTAGTGAGTGTGTGGCAGGGGGTGTGTATCAGCTTAAAAATTGCCTGCTCCTTCCTCTAGATTGCCTTGAGATCCCCTCTCTTGCTCCCTCCCAGGCAGCTGGATTAAGTGTGCTGAGTCTCCCAGGCAGTGAGACTCTCCTCTTGCCTCTCATGTCACTCTACAGACCACCCCTTGCTTCTCCTCCCCTCCACCACTACCACTTTTTTTTTTTTTTTTTTTCTGCAACCTCGGCTGCATTAACTTGGACCAGAGCCGAAGCTTTTCAGCCTCTTAACTCTGGCACCTCTTTCATTTTCAATTATTGCTCTCTCTTTGTGTTTGTTTCCATTTGGATCGTCATTATCACTGTTACCATGGATTTTCACGAACAAGGTTCCTTTCATGGCAATTTTCTTCTCCCTCTGCTTTTAATCTCTCTTTGTGTTTATCTGTCTACCCATCTCTCACACTCCTCAGACGTGTAAAACCTGGTTGTTAGTCCATCCGTGTGCACAGTGTGGCCTTCATTAATAAACCATGACAACCTGACATTTGAGCATTTTTCCTCTGGAACTGTGTTATCTGTTTGAGTTGGTATATCTTCTTTTTTACAAGCTTATTTTATTTATTCATAAGAGCAATTGCTGGGGCTGGAGAGATTATGTCTGTGAACTATCAGTACATCCATACACAGAAAAATCTGCACAGACAAATTAACACAGTCAGAGTAAAATCAGCACTTCTTAAGTGTCTATATCTGTCCTCACCACACAAGTTGTTTTCACTCTTTTCTGGAAGTTGCTGCTGTATTCAGTGTTCAGTGTTCACAATGCACTCTCAATGAGTATATTTTTTTAACTACTAAGTGTGAACTAGATATTAACACTACAAAGTGTGAACATTGACTTTTGCTGTATATTAAAAGGGAAACTTAGCTGGAATGAAGATATGTTTGGTTAGAGCAACAACAGCATATGAAGAAAAAAAACAAACATTTGCACTGCAATTTTTGATGGCATTGGCTTGTGGCATCTGTTGGTACATCAATGAGGGATGGGCTAGATGATTGACTGTATAAGTTTCACTTACAGGTTAAGAATAGAGAGTGAAAAGTTCAGAGTTAAAGAACATACAATGAAAGCTATGGACAGAGTCGCCCCCCACCCCCAAGACGCGCTCCGCCGAGCTGCGCCGATACCAAGCCGTCCCCGCGCAGGAGGGTTTTCCGTCAGAGTTGGACCCGCGCAACGCCGAGCCGCGCTACGCCGAGCTGCGCCGAGCCGAACCGTCCCTGCGCAGGAGGGTTTCCCGTCAGAGTCGAGTTTTTTTTTCTTTGGTCCTCCAGTACTCATAGTAGATTCCACCATTTTCACTTAAAACCTGTTGACTCGCCGTCTACAGAAGTGTCTCCTGTGTGTACTCCAATTCATACAAGTATTCCAAAATATCCAAAGTCATATTCGCTGCAGAAATCATCAATATATCCCATTTGGTAATGATACTTTTTTTCTTGTGAAGCAAACTAGTAGGCGCTGTAGGTGGAAGGACATGTAGTCTGTGTCATATCACAAAATAGTGCCTTATCAAAGCTGCAGTCTGGTGGAAAATTATGATTTAAAAAAAAAACTGTTTGTAGTGTGTGATGACCTTACACTGTTTCTGTAGCTTGTTTTCTGCGACAGTTCTTTTAATTACACAAAATGCTTGGCACCATGCACAGCTTTGTTCACTGTATAGAATTTATCGTCTGTCCCAAGATTTGACACTGTGGCACATGTTCAGGCTCATGCCATGTCCCTCACACTACCCCACTTAAAAAAAAAAACACTCTGACTTAAACTACAGTTACCTTTATAAACCAGAGTAGAAAAGAAATTCTTCAGAACAGGATTCAGAGGGTCAAAAGAGAGAGGGAACAAATTTCTGAGGAATAAGTGTGCACAGGCCAAAAAACATACAGCCAGTCAAAATCACTCATATTTGGTTCAAACAAAGCGAAACAGCAGATTGGTGGAAGAACACAGTCCTTTGTTGCATTGTAAAATAGTGCCAAACACAAAATGATAAATGATAAACCAAATGTATTTTGAAGGTTCAAGGTTAAGGTCAAGGTCATGGTGACCTTGAATCTGATTACTAAACATGCACCAAAGCTATAATAATAATAATAATGATAAAAATAAATCCAAATCACACTCGCTCAGAAACCTCCCTTCTTTTTGACCCACCACAGAGTTCTAGATGTCACTGTAGCAGTTTGATAGGCTTTCTGATGTTGCCAGTGTTGTGTGTAAAGCATCAAGAAAATCTCTGGTATTCATCATGGAAATTTGTCTTTGTGTGCTTGTAATTCGTCTGAAGTTTTAAAGCTTTCTCTTCTCTTTTTCTCATGAACAAGCACACAGACACTCCTTTTCTCTCTGGAAAAATAGACAAGATGTGACTGTATTCTTTATTGAATTTGTGCACATCCCACTGGAAAGTCCCCACGGCATCCAGTTACTGGTGCAGAGTGTCGTCCATCTTCGGTAATACATCTGTTTCTCTCTGTCTCTCTTTCTCACTGCTGCGTGTGGTGACAACAACATTGAGTCACGTTGATCCCTAAAATGAATGCTTTCCATCAGTATGCAAGAAAAAAAAAATGTTTCTTGAGTTGATTTTGAAATCTAGGTCTGCTTCACATTGTGGTGTTGCTGTTTTTCAATTTGTGAAAAACAGGATTTGACAAAAACACTTCCCAGTGAGTAGACAATACCAAAACTGTATGCACACTTAAACCAAACAACAGTGCAAGGAGCGGGGTCATAAGAAAAAAAAAAAAAATACCGAGTGGGAATCTGTTCATGAGAAGAATGTGAGCACCTTTAAATTAAGACACAATCTAATATGGAATTTATATGATTGTATTCAGCTATGGCAGCTGCACCCCCACCCCATTGCACCACCCTTGGATCTGATGACTCCAACTCCCACGTTGCACCTGTTCCCCGCCAGAACAGAAGGACTTTGTATGTGGAAAGAAAAGGGGGGTTGGTGGTCTCAGACATACATTACCACTGTTATTCCATTGCCTGGTGCAATTACAGACTCATCTGTTGTTGAGGGTGAGACAACTGTTCAATGTCAGCTTCCCATGGCGCCGGCACTATCTGACACGCTATTTCATCACCCTGAACCTCAGCGTTAATGTAAGAGTATTTTTAAATTCTTACATGCAGATGAAATGTGGTCCTGGATTTTTTTAATTCTGAGCTCTTAAGCCACTAAAGCAGATTAATAGCTGTTTAAAGAGGCTAATGCACACACCCCAGTGGGCATGGCATCCACTCACATGGGCTCCTCAGTGACCACGCAGGTCTCTCCCTCCTTTACTCCGTCTAATAGCAGCAATCAGTCAAAAACAGAAACAGCAACAGCTCAATCCAGCCCTCCTTTTAAACCACCCCCTCCCTCTCTCTGCCTCTGCTTCCCTCCCTTTTTCTTGATTTGTGTTGTTCTTTTAGCCCTTGATGTTTCCATTAGTATGATTCTAACTGCGCCAGGAGCTCCCAGTGCTCTCCTCCAATACAGCACTGTACTACTCAGCAACCACACACCCACTTTCTTTCCACCTGCATTGAAATTCTGTCCTCTTCCATGCATCCCAGGGATTTCACCAATTTCTTGAATATTTATCCGGCATGTACTGCACTGCAGAAAAATGTGTCTGCACTGTGCATGAGCTCAATTAATCAGTGTTTGAGCAGCTATTAGGTTTGGCCTATTGACAGAAGATGTGTATCGGTTTTAGTCACATTTTGGTTATTTCTTCCCCCACAAATCTAGGTTTTTGCCATGGTTTGTTTGGTTTTCTGTCCGTCCATCCATGTGTGAGCAAGAACGCTCAAAAAATAATCTGGATTGTGATGAAATGTTTCGGAAAGGCTGGTCATGACACAATGGAGAAGTGATCAGATTTTGGCGGTGATCTGTGTCTGGATGCACATCTGAGAATCTTTCAAGGTCAAGTTTTTTTTTTTTTTCGTACATTGCAAGGTAGGGCAGTTCTCAAAATTGTGCCAAGAAGGCAAAAAGTTCTCAATAAATTTTAACGCACTTTTCCAGGAATTTTGGTTATGGCACAAGGGAGAAGTGTGGATTTTGCTGATGATCCAAATTGGATGCAGATCTATGTGTATCTGACTTCAACGAATTAGGATAAACAAACTTTAGGCTACAACATTCATCAGTATCAATACTATTAATCCCTCTTTGGGTCACAGGGGCTGGAGTTTATCCCAGCTGACACTGGGAGAGAGGCAGGGTACACCCTGATCCAGTCACAAGCCAATCACAGGGCCACATAGAGAGATGGATAACCACATGGACATTTTTTTTTTTTTTTTTTTTTGGTATGTGGAGGAAACTGAAGTGCACAGAGAGAACCCATGAAAGCATGATGAGACCATGCAAACTCAAAACAGAAAGACCCTGACCGACCGTCTTGATTAGGGGCACACATACTATTTGTGCCACCGTGCCACCTGCTACAACAACTAAATAGGTTGAAACAAATAATCAAAACCTTCAGTTCTACATGTAATGATGACTCGTGCCAAATGATAGAGCAGATTTCCATATTTTCAAAAACAACTTATACAAACACCCCACACACACACACACACACACACGCATATGTATATATATATAAATATATATGAAATCAAGGAAAATAGACAGGTGACAAGTATTTTTGTCTGCTCAAAATGTGAAAGAAACACAAAGATGGTAGCACTTATGATCAAAAGTGCTAAATTTAACTCCAGGTCTGGCCACTGGAGTATGAAACCCGTCTGTTTGGTTGTAGTTGTATCATTAGGAAGCTGTCTTGTGTGAAAGGACACTTTGATTGAGTGCTGATGTCTCTGGTTTGTTTGAACAGGCCATGTCCAAACGTCTGGCAGTGCCCTGTTCATGCTCTCTGAACACAGAAAATATTTTCATTCATGTTGATGCTGTGTCAATATCCGCCCCTGTTTGACACAAGCCTTCCTCACCTCCTGTGTGACCAGCAGAGACAGATATGTGCCCCCTCTGCCCCTTGCACTGTTATTGCACTCGGAAGGATCTGATAATTATGCATACTGAACTGAGTTTTATATTGTGAGAGAGTACAGGAAATAAAGATTAAAAGCAAGATAGACTTTACTGTGTGAGTATTTATTCATGAATTCATGCATGAAAATGTGTGTATGTTGAAGTCTGCCCCTGACCACCTGCAGGGCTCCCTTCTGTTAAGGAGAGGTCAAGTCTCTGGTCTCCTACATCAACAGTAGCAGCACTCCAAGGATCCAGTGTCTCAGAGCAACTAGATTTTTCAGTTTACACAGGTGGCAATCATATGGCAGGTTAAGTTTGTCTCCAAATACAGCAATGTCAGTCAAAATTTGTTACTTGGTAATAGGGATTTCTCTAAGTTAAATAATGGTGATTACAGGACTTTGTAGAACTTGTGGAACGACTGGTTTGTGCAGTTTGAAGTTTTCTGTCAGGAAGCTTGTGTTACATTTTTGTTAGATATGAGGCCTGCTCTGACTGAGAAGCCAGGTGTGTTATGTTTGGCTCTGTTTGCTTGAACATTATGGTGGAATTCTTACTGTGCATGTCTCCATGCCTGTGGTATTAGAAGCACTTTAAATGGAGGTTCATAGTTGGTGGATTGACATCTGCATATAGTCTTTAACACTCAATCATTTCCTCATCTGAGCTACTGAGTACTGGTAAAGCTCAGGTGTGGCCTAAAGTAGGTGCATATACAGTCTATGCCTCTGCACACTATATGAACATTGTTCCTTTAAGCCCATTATTATGGAAGACCCATTTTTGTGAGACCACTTGAGAAAAATCTCAAAGGAGACATATTTTGCTCCTTTTCTGCAATTTAACATGGGTCGTTGATGTCTTCATGAATGTTAGTAAGATGCTTTGGTACCAACAAAAAAAAAAAAAACGATGAATCAAGCACAGCTGCATTCTTTTAACACTCACATAACCTCTCTGTTCACAACGGCTGGTTTTGAGGGCGGTTGCCTTTATATGCTAATGAGCCAGAGCATAAAAGTTTGCCTCGTAGACAGATCTCTATTCATTTTAACAGCGGCCAACACAATAACATACAACAGGGACTTAACGCAATCCTGAACACACCCAAACCGCAAATTCATATCAGTTACCAGATATCAGCGAAGCTCGTTTCCCGCAAACATTACAGGCTAAAGCACAACATGCTAACCTTGGCTTAGTCGCAGTGGGACTCAGCCACAACTTAGCCTACCTTCCAGCCTAACGTTAGATGAAATGGAGTGGTATTGGGGTGGGTAAAGGACTGATTATATTCAGCCAACTGTTAAACTTCTCTTGACCAATGTAGGAATGCTCATACCTTGAAGTTTACCCTTCAGACTTTCAACAAGTAACGTTATCATTGACGAACATGTTGTGCAGTTACCTCTGGTTTATTCCCCCTGCTGTTAGCATTAGCTCGTAGCAATGAGCAAAGTAAATACTACACAGCATTAAAATACTCACATTTCCATCATCAGGTTTGGTGACGGATTGTTGGTACTGAGCCTGGATTCAGGAAAAGTCTAGTTACCAGTCCTGTGTTGAACTGACCGAAGTTGGAGAAGCAGTCGGACGTGAAGTGATCGTCACACGTGTACAGGTTTTACCTGACTGTAGCTGGCTCATTCCTTTCAAAAATAAGATTAATCCACTAGGCCCTTTGGTCCTCCGAGGCTTGTGGCCCAAATGTGAAGCTATATGTGACTGTTTACAGCCAACAACCGAGCTGTGATAGGTTTTGGCTCTAGGCATGGTGTACGTGGATCTCTCACTAACAGTGAAAACAACAATGGCGGCACTTCCCAAAGAAACTTCTCAAGCCGGGGGGTGGGGATACTAAGGTAGAGGTAATCTTATGCGAATGAAAATGCTTGTTACGTAACTGTATATCCACAGACTCAACAGCTTGCCAAATACCATGAATTTACATTTATATGCAGCCTGCTAAATACAGGTTTTGTTGTTTACTCTGTGGGCTGGAAGGCAGGCCAAATACCCAAAAATATGTTCAAAAGCCTTAAAAAGGTGATTTTTGCATAATATTTCCTCTTTAAAACTTTGCATAATGTCCACTGTGACTCAAGAATAAAATTATTTTAAAAGGTACTGGTCAAAGTTCAAGGTCATTCTGCTTTATGTTCCTCAAACATTTCTAAAAAAAAAAAAATCTCAAGAATGCATAGAAGGGGTTTCTTTAAACTCAGCACAAGCATTCACTCTTAATGAAGGATCAGTTAGTTCATCGGTCATAGGTTAAAGCTTAAGGTCATTAGGTCTGCTTATCAACCCTTTCTAGAGAATGTTACATCCCAGAAGGCTCAGAGAGATTTTCTCCAACTTTGCACAAATATCCACTTGAAGGTAAACTTACTAATTATTGGAAGTCAAAGGTCAAGATCACTGAGGCTTGTCTTCACTTCTTACCTGTCAAAGCAACGTCTGATAAAAAAAGATATTTGATAGGATCTTACAGGTAAAGCACCGAACAATGCATCACTGCTGACCACTGATCAGTGTGATATCAAAGCAATGGGGGATTGCTGGGCAGGTCATTGGTGATTAGTTGGTGTATGAAATGACAGATATATGACATTATCTTACAGGCAGTATTTAGTCATAACGCGAAGCAGATTTTACCAGAGGCCTTGGGTTTGGCATGCCTGCTTTGACAGATTCCTTTTTTTCAATGAGTTTTAAGTTCTTCTGTGACTCGTGGGTAAATTAATTTGATTTTTGAGGTCAAAAGTCAAGACAATTGGCCTCATTGTCTTCCTCTGCTCTGAACTTCATTTTTCAAGAACCCTCTAATCAATTTTCTTCAATCTTTCTACAAATCTTTGCTCTGACTCAAGGATAATCTTGTCATATAAAACATACACCAGTGCCATTAAAGGAATAATTTCTACAAACCAAATCACCACAAAAAAACGAACACCAATTCTTTATGACTCACCAGTGTGCTGTCACCCTAATGTTTAACTTTATGGATGCACAGAACCAATGTGGAGACACAAAACCACCAGGCAGATGTTTGAGTTATAGTGGCACCAAAGATTGTAATTCATTCTCCCCTTGCTAAGTAAACTGGCAGAATAATCACAGTGTCATCCAAGCTCAGATATTTTAAAACCACCACTAAAAAAAAGTTACATGTCCAGCATTTCTGCTGTTTCCTGGGATTCAGCTTTCGGATGTATGTCTCTGTCACAGACTTGGTAATGGGAAACCCAGCTTGGACCTCTACTCCGCAGTCACAGATGGTTAACAAAGGAATGGGTCGCACCTCTGAAGTGATATGTAGAAGTGACCATCTGGCCTCGTGTGTATGCTCATCCATCATCATGGTAACCGTCACCTAATCCACAGGTGTGTGTATGTGTGTGAATGCATCTGCATTGTTTGCATGTGTTTATGTCCTTTTAGGTGGATTCTGGCGTGTTTTTGCTCATGAGGCACATATATGAAAAAGCTCGCTAACATGTATGTTTGCACATTTGACATGCTTGGCATAGGGCCATGAGTGTATTTATGTGGAGCTGTTGGAGATGGAAAGGACAGGTGGCTTCTTAATGTAGCCTTGTCTCTTTCTGGACCCTTTTTCCTAAACACTTAATTTTGATCAGTGTTAGCAGAGAAATGGAGATTGATATAATTATAACGGTGTCAAGCGTAGACTAAACATCTGCCTTCAACATGTGCCCATGGCAGGTTTTTTTTTTTTTTTCCAGCTTTCTGGTTTTCTGATTTATGTCCATAGAGAGATGTCAGTCGCATTGCATTCAACACTAGAGTTGGGAGTGGGAATATGTGGAAAAGCAATTCCAATCACTGTGGGTGCACCACAATTGTACATTGCAACAATTTATATTCTGGTTTTGCTGGAAAGAGAAACTGCACAATATCAAAATATGCAATTTTTGGGGTGTATATGTGAATGTGGTTGATTGTGTGCAGGGCTCAGAGATGTGTGCTTGTGAATGGCACTTGTATATGAGAGATATCCTCTGTGTGTGTTAATAAAATATGACTTGTGCTGTACATTGTGGGGAGGGAGTGCGAATTGTGTCACTTTTTACAGCTTCACAGTTTCATTCAGCTGGTTTTCAAGTGGCTCACAAGCAGTAAATTATTCTGACTGTTTGTGAGCAGTAACAATCAGACTTCGTATTTACACCCAAACATTAAATTAACATCCAATCAAAACAATGTAAAACCTTTAAAAATGCATGAACTTAAAGTTTAATTTGGACCACATGCTTGAAAAAAGAACTTCATACAGAATCCACATCCATCAATTAAAGTGTGAGTCATGTGTTTAAGTAAAGTATGGCTCAATATGTTTCCTCCTGTATTTTTTTTTTTCTTTTACTTATGCCAGACATGTTTTACATTAACACCTAGTCCTTGTCTGCCCCAACTTATCAACGGGACAGTAGTTTGATACAACCCTTCAATCCTAAACACACAAGTCAGTCTGCAACATGCTCTGTGTGTGGGGGGTTAGTAAGAATGTGGGTGGGGAGCACTGGGTGAAGGGGTATCAGGCGTGATGCTTGTTACAGATGTGTTGTTCCCTCGGGCAGAACTATCAGTTAACCTGTTAACCTGCACTATATCACTCTGTCTGCTTCAAATGACACCACAGTGACCTTTGTCAGATGTCCTGTTCATCCATTTGTTTGTGTCAATTAGTTTACATTTCACACTAATTCAGATTAACGACTTTCAAACATGGACTGCACAGTGTTTGTAATCTTTAATGATTGCATTTCTGTTAAAGGCATCAGGGCCAAACTGACTTTTATCTTAAATGATGGTGAATCTCCATTACAGCACATTCTTACATGTGATCTGAACTAAAGTTGCAGATTTCTTTTAACCAAAATGATCAGCCGAGAGTCATGTAGAGTTGTATGCTACACTCTGTATGCTTTTGTCCTTAAGTCACTCTGACCACCTCCACTAATACTGTTTTTTGAAAGACAAGTCATGTCAATCAAACCACCTCTCAACAAAGATGATTGTCTCACTTATTTAACTTCTTTTGAACAAATTTATACCCGTCCCAGATAACTCCTCAACATATTTTGACGTTTCTTGCCAAAAGTCCACTCAGAAATTGGATTTTAGCATACAATCTACTACTTATGTACTCCTCAAAGAGAGTTTGGAAACATTCATTTAGTCAATTATTTCTCCACTTTCAAAATACCAGCTGATATTGTATTTGATATTATTGGAAAACCTGATTAGTCACCTTTACAACAAAGTACAACTGATAAGGATTGTGCATTTGTGGAATATGCAACACAGCTAAATGTGTGGGTAGCGCCCAGCAAAAATGTGCCAAAATACCACAGGGCGCATGAACAAACCACCACTTGTAAGAAGGACAGCAAAACAAAGTATGTCCATGGTGGTTTGCACATGTGCCCTGTGGTTCAGTTTCATATGTATTTCTTTCAAAAATTACAAAAAGTGCTAATCTTAGTCTAAAAACACATAACGTAACATAACACGGTAAAAAAAATGAGTCACAACAAGCACACAGGACCATCTATAGTTGCTAAAGAGTTTATCTGATGACTGTAGGCAGAGGCAGGCTAATACTACCCACTGGCTCCCAGTGTTAAAGCCAGGCTAATTCACAGTAGGGGAGTTCTGCCCATCTCTTTCTTGTTACTGCACGCACAGTCGAAAGAGTGGTGTCTATCTGCTTGTCACGGACTTGGGTGTGAGGCAAAACACGAAAACAAAAACAAAAACTGGCATATCCCTTTAAATCATAAGACTGTCCTCACATCCACTGGAAGACAAAGGTAGAGTTATGCATCTGAACAAAACAAAGTGTTCTGTAAAAGGCTGCTTAGTGCTTATTAAGGATAGTCAATATTTCCTAACTCCTATATGATGGGAATTTTGTATAGAGTGGTGCAGGAATTACATATTTTGTAAGCCAACCAGGAAGTGAGCTTCACATTGGTTCCCTTGACTAAAAGCCTCTGGGATTATGCTGTGTTCTGGACTTACTTCTGATAATAAGGTCTGTGGAGGACAAAAATTCATAAAACTTTAATGTTTTGTTCATCATGATAAACCAACTTTCACATGTTTTTAGGGCTCAACGCTTTCACCAAGAGTAAAGAGATACTATCATGTTATAAAACGAACAGAAGCAGCTGCCACACTTCCAGTCTTTAACGCCACGTTGTTACCACTTGTTTGAAAATTCCCCTTTAATCTCGTAATAGATCAAGTTGGTGGCCATGGCTGTAGCTATGGTGTATGTATTATTTATTAAAAACTAGTCAAAAATGATTGAATAGGGTCCCTGGCCATTTTTGTAGTACCTTTTAGCAGTTTGCAACCGTCCTATTAAAAGAACAATAATAGTTTAAAATTCAAAAGGAAGAAAATATCAGTTTTATCATAAAAATGATGAAATGATTATATTTTGTATGCATGGGTTTAACACAGACCTCATTTCAGATATTCAAGAGGCCAGTCTAAAAAAATATCATTTCAGCTGGAGGACCTGTGGGTTTTAAAATACTAACTTTTGGACTCATTCCTGTAACTACTCTATTGCCCAAAGACTGACACAGATGTTTCATTTTGACCACATATATAGACCATTGACAGGGGGAAAAAGTGTATGGTATGTCTCCTCTGAAAGAAGGTGCAACACTAAAGCCTCAACGATAAATATACCACATAGAGATGCACTTTATTACTATTGGTACGATTCCCAAACAGCTGATTTCGGCTTAAAAAGTTAAATATAGCTATCAGCCAATACCAAATTTTTTGCAGATTTTTACAGCCAGTATTCAAATGTTTGCCAAATATCTGTAATACCAGTAAAGAGCATAAATGTACTATGTTCCTGCACCTTATCATTGTGTGGGTACAATAAAAAATCAAGAGTTACATTTTTGAAAGAGTGAAGTGTTTATTTGATTTATTTTTTTATTTTCATCTGTTTCTTACACAAAAAGATTGTAATACTGAAAGCAACACATCAGTTTTTAAAAAGTGAGGACTTTGTGCTCACGAAAAAATCATTTAAATCAATATCTGGGATAATGACTTAAAAAATGTTAGCAAAAATACACTATAATGCTTAATTACACAGCTTGTTATTTATTTCAGCTTTGCACAAAGACACAGCAAAACTGCCTTGCTTCATCCAAAGGTGGAAAAATCCATCTTCAAAGTACACTTTTTGATACATCATATCGTTTTGGATAGTTTGATGTAAGTGCAAAGGATTCATTTTATGTTTTTCCCTCTTTCTGATTATGAGGTTAGCTAATGCTCATTTTCAATAGCATCACCTTCACTGCAGTGATATAAGTGCGAAAAAACGTATTCATGTCCTTTCCAAAATGAGACACATTGAGATCCCTTCAGGTTTTGTTCCCTTTTCTTCAACATCCATCTTTTCAACTTGCAGTCTAACACCAGTGACTGCAAAACAACCATAAATCCATTAATAACCTACAGTTTCAGATTGACGTCAATGTGGCACTGAAGAAATGCCAGTAAAACTTGTGTCTGCTCTCTGTTCAGTGATTTAATGCTCTTTAGCTTCCAGCATCTCAGTTTGTCACTTCATGTACCCACAATTACTGGACTAACAATGCCACAGCAACCACAGCAAGATCCGCTCTGACTCTTTGAAGAGAAGCAGAGGTAAACACTGGGGTTTTCAGTGTCAATAAAATCAACACTTTGTCTCTGGCTGACAAACATGTTTCCGGGAACAAAACACACTTGTTTTGGGTCACATATTTCAAGCCACACATGTATACTCATCAACATAGTCTAACACTACCAGCAGGAACAGTGCAGTTCAACAGTGCAAGTAGATTGTGTGGTGACAAGGGAATTTCTCTCTTTAACCACTAATTGGATAATGTGGCAACAGCACAAAACAGATGTGCTATTTTCAAATGTTTGCCACATGAAAAAGGATAGCCAAAGGTTAAATTTAGGTGAAAAAAACAACTAAAAGTAACACCTGTGACTGATGCATCTGTCAAACAACACTCAGGCAGCAAAAGTGTCTTCTCATCCTGACAGCTGTCAGTTATTCAAAGTGCTTTGAAAAAAACGACCATGATTCTGACTTTGCAAGGCCAGGTGATAGAGAAAGGAGGCTTTTTAAAGGCTCCGGTGCAGTGGGTCTCCACTGTTACTGATAACAACAGCAGAGACCTATTTCTCAAACATTTAAACTACTCAAACTTATTTAATGAACCCACATTTTTATGAGGCAGAGTATCACAGTATCCAAACATTACAAAACACAACAGTATACTTTCAACTAAAACCCCAGTGCCTAAAATCAGCAGTTATTCTCTTCAAGTATAAAAGCCTGCTATCAAACTGCACAGCCCCAGGGTCTTAACATACCAAGGGCAATGTGACGAAAAGAATGAAATATCAAATATTTTGGAGCCAATTTTTCCATGCTGCTTTCTCCTTGCCACAAACGTATTCTCCCTTACTTCACAGAGCAGTATCTTCAAAAATGTCACACTTATGTCATGGTTTCACTGAAATTAGTGAAAAAGATTTTTTGTTGACAATATGGAGAACCATCATGGGAAGTTGATATTTTTTCAAATTTTAAATAACCAGTAAAACCTCCACTACTTGCATTGAAAAAGTAGCCTATTTGTCCAGAATACTGTGTTAATCTCACGAGGTCACAAGGATATCTACTCACATTTGGGTCAAATCATACACCATTATACCTTTTTGTTAGGGCTTTTTAGTTCCTGTTGATATTTTATAACTACAAATCCTATTTCCAGTGAAGTTGGGATGTATTGTGGAACCTAAATATAAACAGAATACAATGATTTGAAAATCCTTTTCAACCTGTGTTCAGTTGAATACACGACAGTGACAATAGTCAAATTGATTCACTTTATTCAGTTTTTGCAAATATTCACTCATTTTGAATTGGATGCCAGCAAAACATTTAAAAAAAAAAAAAAAGCTTGAACAGGAGCATGTTTACCACTGTGTTGCATTACCTTTCTTTTTTCACAACACTCAGTAAGCGTTTGGGAACTGAGGAGCTTCATAATGTGCCACACATTTTCAGTGGGAGATAGGTGTGGACTGCAGGCAGGCTAGTCCTGTACCAGAACTCTTTTACTATAAAGTCACTCTGTTGTCACTCACATGCAGAAAGTGGCTTGGGAGTGTCTTGTTGAAAAATGCTTGAATGGCAGCATCTGTTGCTCCAAAATCTATATGTACATTTCGGCATTAATGGTGCCTTTACTGAAGTGCAAGTCACCCAAGTCATGGGCACCCCCATATCATCACAGATGCTGGCTTTTGAACTTTGTGCTGATAATGGTCTGGTGGGTTCTGAAGAATACGACATCCATGATTTCCAGAAACAATTTGAAATGTGGACTTGACAGACCACAACACACTTTTCACCTTTGAATCAGTTTATCCCGAGCTCGTGCTTAGAGAGGCTGGTGTCATTTCTGGGTGTTGTTGATTTTGGATTTGCATGGTGGAGTTTGAACTTGCACTTGTGTTATGTTTTTGTTATTTCATTCTTATGTTTTTGTTATTTCATTCTGTTTTATTTTGTGAAGCACTTTGGGTTGCATTTTCCTATGTATGAAAAGTGCTATATAAATGTTGTTGTTGTTGTTGTAGATGTAGTGCTGAACTGTATTAACTGACGTGGTTTTCTGAAATCCTTTACAGAATGACGTTGGTTTTTAATGCAGTGCTGCCTAAAGGATTGAGGGTCACAGGCATTCAGTTTTGATTTTTAGCCATGCTAACATGTAGAGATTCCTCCAGATTCTGTTAATATTTTGATGATATTTAGGACTGTAGGTGATGAAATCCCTAAATTCCTTGCAAGTGGACATTGAGAAACATTGTTTTTGAACTGTTGGACTATTTGCTCATGCAGTTGTTCACAAAGTGTTGAACCTCGTCCCATCCTCGCTTGTGAACAACTGAGCATTTCAGGGACACTCCCAGTTGTTCACAAAGTGTTGAACCTCGTCCCATCCTCGCTTGTGAACAACTGAGCATTTCAGGGACACTCCTTTTATACCTGATCATGACACTCGTTTGTTTCCAAGTAACCTGCTTATTGGTGGAATGTTCCAAACATGAGTTTTTTGAGCTTTCCTTAACTTTCTCAGTCTTTACTTGACCCTGTCCCAGCTTTTTTGGCATCAAATTCAAAATAACTACATATTTGCAAAAAATAAATAAATAAAAAAAAGAAGTTGTTGTAATGTATTCCAGTGAGTCCCAACCTAGGGGTACATGAGCACATTGCAGGGGGTACGTGGAAACATTTAATAATTTAATTCCAACTTGAAAGTACTGAGATAAGCTTGTCAATAAAATGGTCAGTGTGCGCTACTACTAGTTTCCCTGTCTTTTACAGACACTTCTCAGGTGTTTGGTGCTCTGGCGTCACTGTAAATGTGCTGGCTTCATTGAGTTATTTGTCAGAACTTCACCACAAAAGAAGCACTGAGGCTGCAGTGAGTCCACAGATGTAGACGAGGATCCATATAAACCAGGTTGATTACATTCTACTTTTGAAGAATAATCAACACGTATGAGTGAGGGGGTCTTCATGGTAAAAAGACTCAGGGGGTACACAAGACAAAAAAGACTGGAAACCATCGGTGTATTCAATTGAATATAGGTGGAAAAGGATTTGCATATCATTTAATAATATCTTTATTTATTTTACACAATGTCCCAACTTCATTGAACTGGGGGTTTGTGACTCTAATTGTAAAGGAGAGCAATCCTCCTTTACACCGTTGTCGCAATTCAGCCCTCTGGCAATGAGAACGAAACTACTGTGGCTTTCATACTTACCAGAGTTTTCCATCCCTAAACCAGACTGAGCGTGCTCAGACATCCAGAACAAAATGATTGGAATTTATTTTGCTCAGAGTCAAAGTTCATCCTAATTGCTGATGGTGTTGGCTTTTCTTTTGTTTGTTGTTTCTCCTTCTTCATCTAGACAGAAAATTAAAGATAGCAAAAGATAATGATGTATGTATGTGTATTTGCTTTTTTTCTGGGCAAATGAACAAGACACAAAAATATGTGTGCAGTAGATTCAGAGACGCTGATAAGTTTGTTATGTGTCCTGCTGCCAAAGTTCTTAATGACATCAAGTTTGAGATAGTGTTTTTAATAAGTGGCACAGCTTTTAGTGCCCTTTGCATTAGCTGAGTTTGCTAATCTGTTCTGACAAAGATTAATTTGGGTGCTGAATGTTTAAGCTCCTTTGTCTGCAATTCATCTCCAATTACATCAACAAGGGAAGCAGAGATGAGGATGGGGGTTTAGTTGTATATACTCCAAAATTTTGGGAAAGTTTAATTGCAAAAGGGAAAAAAAAAACTTTTAGAGCCTGACCTTCCTGTAAAACTTGTGTTTGCACCATTGATTTCAAATAAGTGGTATGTTTTCCTTGTTCTCCTAATATTTGGTAAGACAAGCTGGGCAAGTGTGTCAAAGCTAAGCCCTCCACAGGGTGATGTGTTCCAGGAGCTCCGGCCAAACTTTGCCTAAACAGCCTCTCAATCAGTCACAGATTAGACATGTAGAGCAGCCAGAAAACAGTTAGACACACGGCAGGCTACCCAGACACATTTCTCTGGATCTATGACCTCTGCTCTTTGGTGCATCTGCTCTTTAACCCATCTCAGGGTCCACAGAGGTCAAGCCTGAAGCCCTGTTCATCCATTGTCTGATCCTATCTCATCCTCTCCTTTCAGCAGCTTTCATGCTGCTGTTTTCATTGCCCCCTCGAAGGCCTGTAGTCTGATATCTGCTCAGACCACTCTGCACAAACCTCTACCCCCCAAAGGCTTGAAGTAGCACGATTTCTTTGATTCTGAGATTTTTTGCATTCTTTAATCAAAAAACAAACATTTTACAGGAAATAAGATAAAAAAGGTAAACAAGGAGCTGATATTGAGGTTCAAATGATGAAAAGGATAAAATCCCTTGTTCAATAAGCTAGACTTAAGTCTGAAAAGCCAAAAAGTTATTGGGCCAGTGGATGTTTTAAAGTCTTGTGATGCTCTGCTGACAAGACATTGAATAATGGCTGCCTGTTTCTATACTATTCCGTGTTAAGTTGTAGTGCCAAGTTTTTTAGACACGTTTTTTCAAAAATGGCCAATTTTGACTCCAGTTTGACAACAGTTTGGCATCATCATTTTTAGGCCAAATTTAGAGGTTTTTTTTTTTAACATTTTCAAAAATGGCAGACTTTTACTTCATTTTGGCAACAGGGCTGACATCATTGCATTTTGGCCAAATTAAGACATTTTTACAAAATGGCGAATTTTGATTCTAGTTTGGCCAGAGGTCTGGCATCATCGCGTTTCAGGCCAATTCTTTTTTTTTTTTTTTTATGGGCATTTTTGACTCCTGTTTTGCCGAAGGGCTGGTGTTATTGTGTTTTGATCCGAATTTGAGGTTTTTCAAAAACTGTAGTTTTTCACTTTAGTTTGAATCAAGGGCTTTTATCATCATGTTTTAGGAAAGTTTAAAGTTTTCTTTAAAAGTGCCAATTTTGACTGTAGTTTGATGACAAGGACAGCATAATCACATTTTGGGCCAAAATTGAATTTAGCCCGATGACAACTCCAGTTTGGCAACAGGGTCAGCATCGTCACACCTGGGCCAAATCTGAAGTTTCCTCAAAGATGGCTGATTTTGATTCCAGTTTGACTACAGTTTGACTGCCATGGAGTATATTTGAGCAGAGAGATGGTCCAGTGCCCTGTGAATATTTTGATACATGGGCATTTTGATCAAATGATATTACATGACAGTTTAAAAGTAGACAAAGTCCTTGCACTTTTGCTTTTATTTAGGTTGCTGGTGTCAACCGTTGGTGTCATCAGTTAGTATGTTACTTTTTTACAATGTAACACCTGTAGTTAGGGCTGTCACCTTATATTCGATATTCGAATAACTGTTCGAAAGGGGGAAAAATAATAAATATATCTTCGGTTATTTGGGTGTATGTTCGAAAACTGTTCGAGTTTGATTTTTAGGAAAAGTGACAGCCTTAGTGGTAGAACTTACTGAAAAACTCTGACAAGGACATAGAAAGACTGAGAGCAGCTTTGAAAAAGTGGAGGTTCAAATGATAAATTCCCTTGTTCAATAAGCTAGACTTTAGTCTGAAAATTAAACAAGTTATTGGTCCAGTGGTTTTAAAATCCTGTGATGCTCAGCTGACAAGACATTGAATAATGGCCGCCTGTTTCTATACTTCTGTTTTGTGGTGCCCAAACACCAAAAGCAACTAAATTTTATCATCCTTGGTATTTTGCTATCAGTTGTCATCAAAGTTGTCTGACAGCTGTTACAAAAATACTTCTGCCGCCACATTTTATGGTCAGATTGTCGTGAGTCAACCAATCAGCCTGTTGGTCTTTGTTACTAGGGATTGTAGTATACAGTATCAAAGTGTAAGCACTTTTACAAGTACTTACTTAGTATTGAGTACTTCCATTAAGTATCAATAGCAAATGACTACTGTAAAAATGTACATATGTGCTCTTCTTTCCAAAAAAAGATTACTTTATTTTCCTTTTATAATTTTGATGGTCAATATCATGTTTTATTGTGGTTTTGATCATCAAAAACATTATAATAATGTTTGCACCGTGTGAGGTGATTAGCAAATATAAGCAAAAAGTATTGATATTTTATAGTTTGAAAAGGTTTGGTAATGCGCGTCCCTACCAGTTAATGCATAGATTATGTTGTCACTGCAAACTGCTCCAGGGCTGTAACAGAACCAAGACCAGTCTGCCTCCCAAAAGATTCCAGTTTCTGTTTTTAACTATCTATAGCCAATCTGCTCAAAAGGAAACAGATTTTTTTTCAGGAATACTCTCCTAAATGATCTTAGTCAGAGCACCTCAAGTGGTCCTGATATATTGTATTCACAAGCAAGAGGTGAACTTGAGATATTAATACCTTGACCTGTGACCTTCAAAATTTAACAAGATCACCCTTGAGTTGGAAATGGCACATGTGCAAAGTCAGAAATCATCAAAGAAGTCTAGAGATACAGTTTCAGGAGTGTGGGATGAACATGAGGAAAATGAGCCTGATTTAAGTCCTTCTAATGTAACCAAATTCACCCTTGAGTTTGCAACAGTTTGTGTTTGCACTAAAAGTAAAGATTGAGCAATCGTCTAGTCATTTTACCTGCGATTCAAGTCAGTTCACTGTAGAGATAGAGCGGACATATGTGCATATTACAAGGAAATCCATCAAAATGGTATTATGAAATCCTGTTCACAATTACGGCCTGGAAGCATGTACAAATGAACAGATAGACAGATCCACCAATGGCCTAAAAACATGATGCCTCTAGCCCTGGAAATCCCTAATGTACGGGCATAAAAACCCTCAAAACAACACCCACGTTTACATCCCAGACTCATGTTTAATGCTGATGCGGTATTATACAGTCTAGAGAATTACTCTACCCAGAACTGTACACATCGATGAATTTTCTGGCGGTGTACATCATAGTTACTGTATAAACAATTCAGAGAGCCTACAAACAGACTTAGGATGATTGACTACTGATGGTGAGGTTTATTCTGGAGTAATTGCATGTTTATGAGCGCTCTTCATGAGTCAAGTAGGGGCTCGTAAAGGTGAAGGAAGAGAGAGACTGCACATTTCTTTTGTTTACATGATCCATAGGATGTTTTAGAATTTCCTCTAGTCATCAAAGTATTGGGAAGAGGAGTACTGACAGGCATGTGTACTCTTTTATACGTGGGCTGACAAAACTTGAATGGTTGCAATTAAAGATGACATCTTGCAAATTACTGTGCAAGTCTGCTGCCCTTATGGAAACCAGTTAAATGCTTTTCATGTTAAGAGTTTATTTGTGATCAAGAAAATATATTTTTTTATGTCTGACATCAGGCAGAAATTGTTAAAGGTTTACCTTTGTGTGCCTGTGCTAAGCCTACATGGGCTCTAAATTGATAAAGGGACTGAAACTTGTACGGTCCTCCTCCAGTATTATGACTGCTTAGAGTGCTTTCACACCACAGATCAAAGGCATTCATTCACAACACAGCTTCACACTAAGAATGATGGATTCTTCGTCAAATGTATTTGTCTGCAGGGGTCAATCTCTCAACATCTATACTGTTAAAATCATCATACTTCCGCAGTTTTTTACTGCAGATTTACACAGTATATTACACAGTATGGTAATACTATATAGCATTATAAACTATACTATTATATAGTATAGTAATAGTACAGTATGGACATTATGGGCGATGCGAGTCACCCTCTGCACACCGTCATCAGCAACCAGACGAGCCTGTTCAGCCAAAGACTGCTCCTTCGCAAGTGCAGGACCAACAGACTGAGAAACTCTTTTGTCCCTCAGTCCATCAGACTGTACAACTCCTCACTAGTGGGGGGGGGGGGGGGGGGGGGGGAGTGTAACAGGAAGACTGAGGACGGGAAGGAGCAGTAGCCAGCCAGTAGCCATGTTTTTATTTTTTATTTGTATTTTTTTAATTTATATTTATTTATATTTTTGTTTATCATTTGATCTATTTTTCAAACTGCTACTGGAATCCTAATTTCCCTGCACACTAAAAACTGGTGAGTTAAAAATAACCCACTTTAGGTTGTTTTATAACCCACCTACTGGTTCATTATAGCACCAGCCCAGCAGTAGTTAATTTGACCCAACAAGATGAGTTGGTCCATTGTAACCAATCAGATGAGTTAAATATTTTACCCAAATTCTGGGTCAAATTAACTACAATTCTAGGTAAATTGAACCACACATATTTGTTATATACTCTGCCCTAATGCTGGGTCAAATCAATTTCTGTTCTGGGTTGTTTCAACTACATTTATTTACTATATACTCTACTCAGATACTGGGCAAATTAGTTTCAATTCTGGGTGGTTTCAATCACATACAGTTGTTGTAGACCCAAATGCCACAGTTGCTCACTGATGCGACAGTTCTTTATGAACTTCCAAGATGCTGTCTTGCATCATGGTTGAAATTTAAGTTGAGTAGCAAAGGATTGAATATCTGATAAAAACATGAGTATCATTACCATGAAAATCAATAACTTTGCTTAATTTCTTACATTTGTGCGCTTCCTTCGGTCTCAGCTCTGCCATCTTGTCAGCGGGCGAGGTGTGTTATGGGTAATTTCTCATACCCCTTCCTTTCAAGTGAGGTCCCGGTTTGTCTTCATTTCAAGGGCTGTGTAGCCCTTCCCCTTAACCTTATGGATAATTGGGATACCCCTTCACTAGACGTGAACGCGCAAAACCAAGGGTAACCAAGGTAACTTATGTGCCTCCGCTTTAGTGAAACCAAATCACAGCTCAATTCATTAATGATAACTGGAAAACCCTGGCTTAATCCCCTATTTAGGTTTTGTGAAATACCCCTCTGGTGGTAATATGCGTGGGCGCTCAATGCACAGAAACTAAATGGAAACTATGTTGTAAACTGGTGTGGTGTGTGGATTCATGGTGGAGCACGTCTGTCAACGTGATGACGTTCAAAGCACAAACAACCCAGGTGCTGAGTAAACCGATGTATGTGGGGTTGATGGATTTTTACTCAGCGGATGAGTTGCGCAAAAACAACCCAAATCTAATATAAATAATCCATAATGGGTAAAACATTTCATAACCCCACGGTTGAGTAGAAGAAATAACCCAGCTGTTTTTAGTGTGTGAGGGAGTTTCTCTATGTAATCTAATCTAATCTAATCTAATTGTTAACAGGCTTTTGTAGTATGTGACGGGTAAATATTTGTAAGATTACAAAAATTGTACTATTTTCAAATGTGTGGCCAAGTTCCGTAAGATGAGTGAAGTCAAAGACAGACTGCAAAGTGGGCATAGACAACACCCCAAGAATGCCAGTTCCTCACCTTTGCTGCACATAAGAACAGTAGGGTTTGTGGTGCTACCCAGACGTTTAGCTGTGTTGAACAATGCACAAAAGCATGATCTTAACAAGATATACCTCATTGTAAAGATGACTAATCAAGCTTTCCAGTGATATAAATTGAAGTAACAACTGGTATTATTAAAGGGAGGAAATAATTGACTGAAATGATGTTTCCAAACTTTTTGAAGAAGTTTTTAGTAATTTCAGAATTATAAAGGATTTAGGATTAATGTCCTTTCACTTGACCTCTTTCAATTGAAAGATGATCATGACTTAAAAAGAAACAAATCCAAAGTAAATCAATATATTTATTTCAGGTCCAATCCAAACTCATCCTTCATCAGACCCATGGCAGTCATTCCTATTTTTCCACCCACCATGACACCAGCTATATGACAGTTATAAGAATAACACAGAGTCAAGTTTGTTTCAGATGGAAAATGAGCTGGGGGGCCTGCCATACCTCAAGTCTTTGCCTTTTGTGTCATTGTGTCACTCGTTTCAAAGAGGCAGTCGAGGTTCCTGCCAACTGTACAGCACATCACCAGCTCTACAGCTGCTAAGCTGCCACAGCTAAATGCTCTGTCCTCTATTTTACCCCAGCCAAGTGATATGTCCCTGCATGCTAAGGCAGTTCTAACAAAACCAAAACAAAACACTGCTAATGTGTGGCAGGAAAAAGCACACATCAGCACTCAGAACTTGATCGACCTTGAAAGCATAATCCATCCATGATCTCCCTCCTGGCCTGCAAAATTAGGTTTTCTAGATAATAAGATTTCACCCCAAACACTAAAAATCACACTTACACACACTTTCAGTATTGACTGTATGACGCAGACAAGGATACTGCCAGAAATTGAAAAGCCTTTGAGGCCTGACAGCTGGATGAAAAGAATAGATTATTACCTCACTCAGAGAGTGCTGTGATATACCATACTGTGCTCTGAGTTAACAGAACTGAGCTGTGACATATGGATGTTATTTCTCACCTCTCTAATGGGCTTAGTGCTGTCTGGGTTCATTCTTGAGTTAATTTCAGAAGTATTGTGGCTATGAATGTCTTGTGTAGCTGCCCTAGAGTTTTGGGTGATGCAGCTCATCTTTCTTTGTTATCAGTTTATGTTCCCTGTGATAATGAAAATAAATATTTTTCTTAACATTTTGGCCATTTGTGCTATTTGTAGAGAAGAACAGTTGAAAGATTCAGGAACAAGTATGAAAAAATGGGGGATGACATGGAAAAGTGCTGAAGGTCTTACTCAACCCAGGGGTGCATGCTTAGTGGACCATATCCTTTATTACATACCTGGCCAGTGCTGCATGGTGTAAGTGCAGAGAAAGAGTGATGGGTGTAAAAACAGCACTCATACAGTTCTGATTGTGTATGTTTTGTCCAGAAGTCCAAGCTGATCTTCTATCTTTTGAAGACAGATTTTTCAGTAGTTCTTACCTCTGAATTGAATCAGTCCACATTAATAAGTTATGTGCTCTCATGTGCCTTGACTGTCCTCCAGTTACACACAGTGCAGAGTCAAATATATTGATAACTATGTCCAAAGCACAAGAGGAAGAGTGCATGAGCACAAGGTATACTTGTATATTTATCTGTGAGTATGCAGACTGAGGCGCAGGGCCAGGGAGGGTGGCACATTTAAATACAATTAAAAATCCTTCCATTGATATTTCAGCCTCTATCATAATGATTTAAAGAATGAAAACTTTAATTACATATATGTTATTGCTTATTGCAAAATAAGCAATAACATATATATATATGTAAGCATAGCTGTCTATTCCAAAAGTTTGTATTGATGCTATGGATTCATTTGAGTTTGATCTTCATAAAAACATGAGATCTTACCTCTGAATCCCAGGCAAGTTGGCATTTCCTTGCACGTGAAGCCGAGGCCACAAAATGGAGCCTTGAAGAGCAATTTTAATAAAATTCTGATAAAATACCCTCCCATTGAGTGAACTACAGATCACATCAAAAAATAGTGATTTAATTAAACAGGATTGTCTGTCTAGGTCTGATTTTGGTGCTGCACCTCGACCCTCCCAGTTCCCGGCAGGCTTGTCTGTTTATGCCTTTTATAAATAAAAGCTGCACAAGCGTGCTAACCGCTGTATATCAGTGAAATCGCAGATTGCCAAATGTCATTAATGGCGGGGAATAGCTCATGTAAAAGTCTGGAGCACCACTCCTAAAGGTGTAAATGTGTTAGTCTACCTTGAACATATGCCCGCTATCAGCAGCAACTTGCATGTAAACATTGTTGTAGGTTTTACATTCCCAACTGGAGTCTTCACTGTACACAGTGAAGAGGAGCACTCTCATGCTAACCTCAACTAATCCAGAATAAGTTCACAGTCTTATGACAGTTTTTCTAAAGGTCTCTTGGACAAACTGGACTTAGATAGATGTGTTGGAAGTCTGCTTACCTCAGCTCTGGCGAACTTGTTTCCGTTTCTTGACACAATAGTGGGTGGATACTTTACACAATGATTGACATCAGTAAAGGGCCAGTGACAGTTGGAGGAGCACATGGGGCGGGGACAATCAGTGCTGCCCATGGCTGACAGACTATGAAAAAATTCCACAGTGAAACCTTTAAATATGCTCACAGCCTAATGGATGGGTGGAAAAACTTCGACTGGTAAGAAACAAATACTTATTTGCTAGAAAACACCCATGACAGTCATAATTTGCCCAGTGAGGGATGCTTAGGCTGGGTTAAACGGCTGTAATGCTATGTGACTTCTTCCGATGATGGTTGCCATGACTAATGATGGGATTCTCATAATGGAAGTTTACACGCCGCATTCACAGTTTAAGCTCACAAATCAAGAAAGTACACAGAAACTTAAATTAATTTATCCCCCCCTTAATACTTTAAATACTGACTTTACTGTAGTTAAGCCCCTAATTTCACAAATGACTGATGGGGATTTATATTTCCAGAAGCTGTGAGAAAATAATCTAAAATGATGGGACTGTCCATCCCTGCTGTTTGCTGTTTGTGGGTGTAAATGGTAAAACTCGGTCCCGAATTTTCTCCTCTTGGAATTTACCATCAATCTTCCAGATAAACCTATGTGTTGTCTCTCGAGCTGACCCAGAACAGAGCACCAGTGATCTGTTTATGCCTCCAGCAGAGCCCCACTGGGCCTAGTGAAGCATCAGCACAGTGCATTGTGTCTTGTTAAAATAAATGGGCCCAACTCTGCTCCATTTCACTTTTTCCAAGCCTCCTGATAGAAGATGCCTCTTTCCCATGGCTGCAGTGAAAGATGATAGGTGTCTGTGGGAAAGAGTCAAATGCACGTGTTTCTGTATTCAAACCTGTGCTCTTATATTTTCACCCAGCTGTCTGCCAGATGACTCCTGATCCACACCTTCTTTTTAAAAGTCTAAAGGCGAAGTGAATTTGAAGTGTTGAAAGATCAGGAAATTACTTTAAACTTTGAACTCTCCTGGCAGTTTCTCTCAGAAATGCAAAAAAAAGGTTGGAATAACTGATGGTGAAGTTTTGTAATACCTTTTAAATAAATGCAAGTTTTTCAAAAGTCTTGAGGAAAACTCCTTAAAAAGTTCTTCAACGTAAAAAACAGCCACCACACTGTCAATAACTCCCAAATCCTGATATCCATTCCTCATCCCTCGTGTCAGATTTTCCACTGATTTTAAAAGGTCCTTTGTGTCAGGGCGTCACTTCTCACTCATCCATGGCCTTGACTAGAGGCCAAGGGGGTGCTGCAGTTTTTCCATTTGGCAATGTGGAGTTAAACAGTAGAACAATCCTCCCTCTTGCCACAAGAGGGCAGTCATACCCTGTGTTAATATACGCCTGCAATTCCAAAAGCACGACTGTAATAGAACCCAGAGCAGGAGATGGCTGAGAAAGAGCTTTAGAGTCATCGGGAATGTTTTAAGTTTTAAGATATTCTGATGTACACTCAAACAAGATAAACTGTAAGAAAATATTGTATTATTTTATTCAGGCTATGTAGATATCAATTTAAAAATGAGAGAGAGAGAGAGCAATGTAAAGCCTCATGCTAAGTAAAAGAGATGTTAAAAGAGAGAACAACTAACAGCAAAATATTAAAACATGGATGTCTATTTGAAATGTTTGATATAAATGGGTCATTTTTATATGTTAATTTACTTAAGACGTACTTTATAATTCTATATATTTTACTCACAAAAGGGAAGTACTTTTTATTGAACTGAATTGAGTGTAAAATTTTATCGTTTATATGTATGATAGTCAAGTTATCATACATATAATGTGACAAAGATATGATAATAATCGACAAAATTGAATTTAAAAAGAGGTGGTTTACTTATTTGAAAAGAGGAAGAAAGAAGTACAAACCTATATTATCCACACCCGACTCTAGAAACTAGTAAGAGTTACCTTTTTAGCACATTGTTTTCAACATTCACATGAATTGTTGTACTTATGCTGAGTGCAGGTAAATGTAATAATAATAATAGTAATAAAAACCAAATAACATTTTCTTACAACAAGATTAAAACTGGTTTCTATATTTTTATCTCCGACAGTTAATCAGACCATTAATCACTAGGTACAAACCTTAATTTAAAAAAAAAAAAAAAAATACAACAGTTATATTGAACAATAGCAAAACACTGACATCCTTATCAAACCTGAGCTCATACCTGAAACATTATATGTTTACTTCAACAAAATCATATTCAAATGACTGACTGTTTACAACCCACCTATTTAATTCTTAATTCAGTGTGTTAAGTAGAAAAAATAATAATTTGTGCTATGTACATAAAAAAATACACGATCCTTGGTCTATCCTTGGCTCCCTACAACGGATCTTATGAGGTGCAGAACTTTTTCAGTTTTTAACTCAATTTAAAGATATTGACGAAAACAATGAGTACACATTTGCTTTTTCAAAGATCTTTTGCTAAAAACTTACATGTATACCCAATAAAGACCCATTTTTGGGATTGTTAAACTATTAAGATTTATTTTAATATTTGACTGCAAATAAAAAAACTTTTTTTTTTTTTCAGGTTGGTCCTGAGGAGGGGTGGGCTCAGGGATGGGCTCTTCTGAGGTGTAATTTAAAGTCAGAGGCTTCAAGGCAAAAACTACTTGAGAACCAGTGCTGTCATAAATCCCAACATGTGTTTAATTTGTGTTAAATATTTGATTCCAAAAGTCATGTATTTAATTCTAAGGTCTGGTTAATCTTCACGGCACTACCAAAACACAACCCCCTCCATTCTTTCCTTTCGAAGTGTCTGGGGCAGTCATAAGAGCTCACAAACACCCTGCTCAGCAGTTGAACTGGCTACAAAGGTGAAGGTCAAAGCCCAGGTGAAACATATGCTCCCTAACCTTTGACCCTGGATCAGAGGTGCCCTAAAGATGTCAGTCCAAGTTCATTTTCCATCACACAAATTTATGTTTTATCTTATCCATCTCTGTGGGTGTGCTTTTTTTTGTATGACCAGCAGAGGGCAGTAGTAAAACACAATACACATTTTGAAGTGGGACACAATAAAATCAACTCTTAGTCAAGCCCTACAGAGTCGGTGGTGATAGCAGGATGGAAGTTCTCCTTATACATCATTTCTAGTGAGAGACTAAAGTGATACAGTGTCTTTTACTCCAGCTCCCTGACTGTATGCAAATATAACTGCTGGGTTTCAGTGAGACTGTGGGGGACCTCATGTATAATTCACTTCACATTAAACATCAAGATCTGGCAGTAATTTCCCACTGCTGGAGGCTCTCAATCCTGCACAACTCCTCTTTTAAAGACGAGTGTCAGGCACTTGAGTTGATTGGTGTTCTATAATCAGTGTTGGACAAAGAACAAAACTTGAGCAATAAATACTCCTTTTAATATTGATCCAGCTTTAGTTTAAGTTGCGCAGTCAAATACAAAAATGGACATCAGTTCCAGATAGTGGATGCCCTTCGTGAAGCCATCTTCACCACTTGGAGCAACATTCCCACTAACCTCCTAGAAACATTCTTAAGCATACCTAAATAAAATTTTAAAGTGATCATTGAGAACGGTGGAGCAACTCATTACTGAGTCTTTTTTTTTTTTTTTTTTTTTTTTTGACACTTATTTTTGTTTTGAGGGTTATTTTGTTTTTTTGAGCTACGGTCTTAAACTTTTGATCAGATGATGAACAGCCGATTTCAGTTTAACTGTTGCTTTCCATAAATTGCACGCTCAGTGTTTTTGTCTCTCCCTCCCATTTCTTTTTGCATTTTGAAGCTCTACTTAGAACCTTCTTTAGATCCAGCAGTGCAACATGCAAAATCTTGCAATTTTTCAACTGGTCTTCAGATTTTTATCAGGAGTTTATATAACTTTATAAATATGTTTTTAACTCATTATAAACATTGGTATGCGTTATGTACTTCTGCATGCCAGCCTAATGTCTTGTGATGCTTCTACCAGAGGTAATAAAACAAAACTATGTGGAACTATTTACTGGTAAAAAAAAAACAGCATATATTACTGCAAGGAAAAATAGTTTGTAAGATACACCTTTGATTGAAAGGTTCTCAGAGTTTATTTAGGTGTTGCTTTCATGCTGTCAGTGGGCTTAATTTTAAACAATCATTTTTCTAAACGCTCCTCATCACAGAGACAAAAAATAAGAGTGAGTGTGTCAAATGTGATATAAAACACACTGCATTTTCAGTCACACAATTCATTTTGATTTTGTGACTTTTAATGTAAATACACAAACTCAAAAAGTGTATTCTGTTTCTGCCCACCACTGCCCTTAACCACTTGATTGTTTTAATGTCATATTTTATGGTCTTTACTTTGGCTGATCTATTAGCTTGCTTAGGATAATAGTAGCAATAAAGTAAAGCATCAGATAAAGCCAAATATTAAGGATGTTAAATAAGTTTTTAAACGACACTTTCATTAATATGTAAATATATGCAGCCAGGTGCGCCATCATCTAATCCTATAATCCTCTCCACGGGAAACTTTTCTGTACAAAACCACATGCCATGATATTAGCAGGACATCACACATTAAAAATAGATTACAATCAAGCTGGCACTTTATGAAGAGACATTTATTAGATCAGTAGAATACATCATAACCATCATCATCATCATCATTATGCCAAAAAGCAGCAGCAGCATCACTTCATTTCCTCACTTTTACTGAGAGTCCAAAATAGATGAAGTGAGGCATCCTTTTTTCATTTTAATAATAATGAAGAGCTTATCATATGCACATCTCAACTGAAAGTCTGGTGTTCACCTCCTTGGGCTGAGAAGACTTCCTGGTTTGTAGACACAAGCTAAACAAGATCTTTTAGTATACCGACATGTCCATTGTCCATTGTCGTAACATGTCTGTGAATATTTAAACCCACAGCAAGACCCTTTTTAGATCTTTTTTGTAATTTTTTACTGACTACCTACCTTAGGAGTTATCATTTATACAGGTCATTGTCCTAACAGAAATAGTATTTACATCTTTATCATCACATACTGCATAAGCAAGAACAGAAGAACGCTGACAAACACCAGACTAGGATATCATGGCTATAGCAGAAACAGGAACACTACAACAGTATTCACATGCACTAGTAAACAGTGTCCACCATAGATCATAGTTTATATTTACATGATGTTCACAGCTACATTCCAGTTTTGTGTGTGTATATTTATATATTTATATATATAATGTTAAAAATGGTTCATAGTTAGAGTGATTTATGTTTTATGAAGTGACATGAAGTATTGACGCTGTGCTGCCTGTGAAGATGCAGAAAAGAGGAAATATACATGTAGAAAAATATATGATACAGGGTTATTGCTCGGTGTATTTTTTGTGAATGGCGACCAAAGTGGATTAAAAATATTAGGGATGCATGATACTGTTGGAATAATAATCATACTGGACTTTAAATTTAGATCTGAACTACAATTAGTTTCATGTTTTGCATTAAGAATTTTAATTTTTGTATTTTTAAGCACTTTGTTATGATCAGAGGCATGTCCGAAACAGGGTTTTTAACAGGGGTGAAATCAGGGTTGTGAGCACAGACACAGTACTGAACGTGTACTATACACTCTCAGTCTTCAAACAGCAAACTATCAAGCGTATGTTACCTTCTTCTTCTGCTTTTTTCACATTAAAAAGTGGCAACCTGCAGACCTTAAGCTGCTCTTTGAGGACCCTGAATAGTGGATGAATGATCAAAAGTACAATTCTAAGTTAACTTATTTTACCCCTTTTCAACATGTTTACACGGGTCACAAATGTCCCCAGAAACACAGACTGTTAAAAGGACTGGACGAAGCCATGTGATGTCAGACATTTGATAATCAAAAGAGCCTTTGGAACGTTGATGCGTCGTAATGGACGCTGCCATACTGTTGGTGCAATCTCAACCAAACTTTAGCTCAATGTACTCACAAAGTGGCTGCACTGAGGCGGGACTTAACATGTTGCAGCAGTAGTCATACCACAGTATTTGTGATGATACAGTCATCTGTAGAGATTGGTTACGTGAATACAAAGGTATCAGAGCATGTCCTACAATGAGGGAAAAAAATGCCTACACATGGAAGAATATTTTCACAATTTACATATCTGTATATCAATAAATAGAGATGTAATTAAAAATGCATGTATACAAAGCAGAATGAAGATGGAAGAGGCAAAAGGGACGGTATGTGCATCGAGAAGATGCAGCTGGTGGTGGTCTATTAAAAGAGACAGAGCTGCTGACACTGGAAGGAATCTGATGATTAAAAAAAAACAGATAAACAAGGCAGATTTATAAAACCTGGCCGTGTTTTGGGAACACTTATCTAGGGCGTAAACACAAAGATTTGTACAATATCTCCTGTTTACATTTGCTTAAATAAAGTTCTATCTTAGAGAAACAACAAAAAGCAACAAGATGACGAGCCGTTCCCTTTAGTTCGAGGAGAAGTCATAGAATACAATATTTACACTTAATAGCTACATCATTTTATCTATCAACAGTGATGACTGTTCCTCGTTTCTTGCAGCGCTTGGGCATTTATCTATTTGATGCCAAGGTCAGACTACATGTTTTATGCATGATTTAGACCAATCTGACAGTCCTATGAAGGGATAAGAATCAAGAACCGGTTTCAGTTGGAAAGTGACTTCAAATAGTTTGAATAATTTATATTTTTTTGCCTTTTTTGCTCAATAATTCTGTCCGCTTTGTCCCTTACATTGACTAAAAAGTGCTCCGCTCATGTAGCAGACACAAAAGTAAACAAACCAAATGACAAAGCAAAAGAAAACTGAATTTTGTGCAGTGAGATGGAATTATGAGACAGAGCAAAAGTTAGCAAGGTGTGGCAATAACATCCCTGCTTTTGTGTCCATGTCCTGAGCTGAAAAATACTCTTTCACTGAAAAACAGTTCAACTTCTGGAACAGCAGCACACTTATTGGTGTGACCTTTCCCTCACTGACTTCTTAAAATCAAAAAGAGGCAGGACTTCTGATGTCTACTTTTTCAACAACTGTGGTAGAAGAGAAAGTAATCTGACTTTTCTTTTCAAGAATAAAGTTCCTAGTCTTCAGCTGTCATATTGGGACATGTTTCCATCACTTTTATATTCATGGTTCCTTGGTGATATTTATGTGTGTAAAGGCCAATATGATGCACCTGGGGCTTTTTAGAACAAACTTTCTAACAGTAAAAAGAGAAAAATGCAAATTTTTATGGCACTAATTTGTCTCTGTAACCATCTAATCAGACACAGAGACGATCGCAACAGTCTAAAAAAAGTAGTCTGACCTTGGCATGATGTTGACTGATGACCAAAAATACTAAAAAAAAATGTTACCCAATTTGTGCTTTTCCATGAGTTTTACATATTGTGTGCTTGTTTTTCAGATACAAGTCCATTTACTCTGCACACTGTTTTGAATACAGCCCCACTACCTCATGTTTCCTAATGGTGTAGTAGAAAATAAATTATTTTTTAGGTATCTACTTAGTTTCACACCTAAAAAGCATGCCTTCAGACAATGCTGTGAAAACAGTGATATCAATAGTGATGCCAACATGGAGTCAGTCATGTCTTTAGGATGAATGGATGTGTCTAGGTCTTGTGCTGGTTCACACTGTCTCTCTGAAGTGCTCCGGCCTCAGAGGCCAGCTGAGATAATATGCTCCAATAACATCCTGTGTCCTGCAGTCCTGTGCACCTGCATTCTGTAAACATGGCTGCCCACGCACGAAAGCATCCACCTGCGGATCAGGATAGTTTCACCAGTTCAACTTTTCTGTCCTTGTTGGAAAAGTCCATATCTCAGTATGAAGGAGAAAAGTGAGGCAGTTAATATGTAATACAGGATGAGAACTGAGTGTGGTTTTAGGTTTGAGTGCTTGAAGTCTAGGTTTATGGGTTAGACACTGCGGGGGGCCCTCTCCAGTTCATGGGTCCTGCGGTTGCGTCCCCTCTGCCTCTCTTGCAGGTGTTTCCACTTGGCAGACAGCACTGGAGTGTGCATGTGAGGATGAGGGTTCACCACCACCTTCGGCTGCTGCTGCTGCTGATGGTGCATTTGCACCTGCTGCACCAAGTGAGCTTTCTGCTTCCTGTGCTTCCTCTCCCTCTTCCACACCTGCTCACAGAACTCATCCACGCTGTTCAGAGTCGGGTGATTGACCAAAGAAAGGAAGTCTCTGTACCACAGCTTCTGATTGGGTGATTCTTGAACAGCGGGGTGGTCTTGGGCTGGAGTCTCTTTGTCGCGATGTAACAGATCTTCTAAGCGCTCCGTGTCGATGACCTCCAGAGTGACCCTCAGGAGTGTCTGCATGAAGCCGTGCTCCACTGCCTGGCACAGATAGATCCCAGAATCTTTCTTGTTTAAAGAACGAATCAGAAGGCCCTGGTCTGTGCGGATGAGGCTTTCATCTGATTTGATCTACAGAGAAAAAAAAAAAGAGAAAGATTAAGACAGACTGACAAGGCAGTCAAACAAAAAAATCCTTATTCAGATTAATTTCTGAATTTCAATGTTTGATTACAATTAATCTCATTTATAAAAGCATGTTTAAATTGTAATTTTGCATTTGTCAAAATAATTTGAAGTCAATACTGACAATGTGAAGTACTTCATGATTTTTTTGAGGGGGACTCAAACAAATGCAGTTGACGATACCTTGGGTCATTGACTGTTTAATTCAGTTTCTTGTTTGCATAAAAAACAGATGGGGGGTTTACATTTTTCTGGGAAAAAAAGTCAAAAAATGGAAAAGATAAGCTGCATTTAGCATGGATTCGGATTGGTACAGGAAGAATAGGTTTCAAGAGGGATTCTACCTGTAAGATCTGGCAGGCCAAAGCCACAAAGAAGATCTTGAACATTACATTATTAAGAAATACACGTGAAGGAAAATAAAAGGCCCAATGCTATAACAAGAAAACAAATGATGTTATACGATATGAAAAATGGCCTGTGTGTGTGTGTGTAACAACCAGCATTAGTGATGTGTCCACCTCTCTAAGTGTCAACAAGACAGTTAGGGCTCAGCCTGGACTGAAGCTCTGGATGTGTCCATGGGTGTTGGCTCCCTGGCTTGTGCTGTGCATTTTGCACTTCGTAGTGTGGTGCTCTGCTGGTCCACCTCATTTTAATGTTAGCAAAAGCTTGCTAATACAAGAATGTCAGCTTGTTTTGTGCTGTCTTCAGTCTAATTATGGTAACTAGGGCTGCATACCATTTTGTTCCACATCATCCATTGTCAGATGTAGGAAATGTATTTTATCAGTGAAAAAATAACTATCAGAGATAGTGTCAATCTAGATGTAATAAAAACAGGTTGGAAGTCAATGGTTCAAGCCCGGCTTCAGCTGTCTCATATCGATGTGTCCTTGGGCAAGATATTACAGATGGAGTCACTCAAATGTTTCCACTTTCCTTGACTGAGTCTTGACGGGTCCTTGACTGGAACCTGACCTGGCCGCTGTCATGGCTGTAATACAATCCCCCACAATAACGTAACAAACACCTGGTGACTGGTTAATTCTACTCTGATGGCATGTTCTCCTTTACCTCTGACCTCGAATGTGGATACTGAAAATTGCGTCCCTTTCTGGATAAATGCAGTTGTGAGCTAGTAGAGTTGGGGAACCTGAAGATCATTTGAGCTTCCAAGTATAAATGCCGACCAAAGGAAGCATTCCCAGTTACGTTTCTAATTTGCACCTCAGTAGCTGACCTGCGAGATCAAATGGAAGGTGCCATAAGGACAAAGGTTGAAGCCCACTGGACGCATTCTTGTAACTGTTGCGCCATCTCATAAAGACGTCCTGCAGTTGCATGAATGGGTGTTTTTCAGGTGGAATTTTGGCACAACCCTTGAGAGTTAGGGGGAAGCTCAAGTCCATTCACTTGAATGCATTGTTTTTTCATTCTATCACTGTTACAGTTGAAATATGCTACAAAAATTAGCATAAAGCTGTTGCCCCAATACAGTGACTTTAGATTCTTGCTTGCTTACTCTCAGATGTATGCCGCTTTTGACAAAAGCGAAATGACATTGTAACTTTTTAACTTCATTTTGGTGTCCCTTAAATCACAAAAAGCATGAGATTTGTGTAATTTAAATATGTGATTGATCAGTTTGGGCCTTGATCTCATGTAGATTAAGAAGTTAAGCTAACAGACCCCATAGCATTATATAAAAGAGAAAGCACTCAAATTTAATCACTCATGCTTTGCATATTTATTAATATTTCTCATTAGATCTACATGAAATACCAAACAAACATGAAGCTGTATTATCTCAAAATCATGCACCAGGTTTAATCTGTGTATGTTATCATAAACATTTCAAAGTGTATGGTCAGGTAGTACCAACCTCTATTTTGCGGTCATCAGCAGAGAGCTGATACTGCCAATACGTCAGAGCTCTCTGAGATTTGGGACTGCACTCAAGGAAAGTGCTGCTGTTCTCCACGCCGTACACCGTCTTATCCACCAGAGTTGTTTGTCCACTTAGTTCATCTGGATGAAAAAACAGAACAGTTACAGATACGTGTTTTGGTAGTTTGTGTTATTAGTTATGTTAAAGGCTGGTATCACAGGCTATATTTTTCCTTTTGCTTTTCCTCTGTACTACAATAGTGAAATGGATATATTCAGGTCAGAGTTCTTCTGCTTACTCTCTCAAATCGGATTGTACATTTTACAATCCAGACATCAGTTGAAAAACATTGTTATTCTCAATTTGTTATGTCTGGCTGCACAAATTGAAGACTAACACTATGTTTAAGTGTCTTTGTTCATCCTCCTAAAATCAGCAGTGTGGGGTCAGCATTTTCCATTTATTCTTATCACTGAATAGAAAGAAATGCATTGCCAAGACAGCAGGAAAGTGAAGCAGACAGTAGTAGAAGTCTTGTTTTTAGACTGAGACCACTAACAGGGCAGCAGAGTGGAGGGCTTGTCGACACAGAGGAGCTCAGAGGAATCCTGCTCATGTTAATTACACCGTTCACATGGACCAGCTCTTCAGTTTCACAACACCAGAAACACATAAAACACAAACTAACAGCCACACACTGTCAATTGGATTCTCCACTATATAGCTCACCATGGGTCAGTTTTAACTTAGAAAGCGTAAATCCTCAAATGAGGGCTCTTTAGTATGAACACCCATTTACACCATTGGAAAAGAGGGATAAATTAACCACTGATGAAAAATAAATCTTAATACTTAATTTTGGGAGAAAGCCATTGTGAGATAAAGACATGGTTTAAACTATGCAATTAAAAGTCATAATCATTAAATAAAAAGTCCTAAGTATAAGGAACTAATTCATCTGATAGAGAATGATCGTTTTGGCATTTTGTCTTATAATTGTAACTTCATGTCATGTTATTATAGCATTTTATGCCTAAAAAATGACAATGAATTCATTAATGAATGAATTCAACTTGTTTCTTCTAATTTGGGCTTTTTAAACTAAGTATTTGACTAATCATCACTTAATGTTTTTTCAGAAATGTGACTTTTTTATTTTGTAATATAAGCTATTTATCTCACAATTTTCAGTTGTCTGAGAATTTTGACTTGCTATCTGGTAAAACACTTTTAAACTATGTCAAGATTATGACTCATGTCAAATTTTGGCTTTTTAATTAAACTTAATGTAAGTAATCTAATTACTTTGACTGTTTTTCACATGATTATGACTTGAACCTCCATGAATGTGACATAGATATAAGTTACAATTTTTATTTTGTAAAGACACTTTTTTTTAACATCAAAATTGTGAGTGGTAAAAAAATCTTTGGATAATGTCACCTATTTATGGCTTTCATTTCAGGAATCTTACTCTACTTTTTCATTTTTATGGGTATTTATTTTATAATTTGGCTTTAAATGTCATAACTTTGACTCTTTAGCTTATAATATTGGCATTTTACAGTATTTTGATTTCTAATTGCATTTATCATGTATATTTTTGATAAGCCTGTAACACATTTGATTTTTAATATATTATTAAAGCTATTTTAATTTTTAGATTTTTTTATTATGCTTTTTTTATGATTGTTTCCTACTTTTTATAATTGCAAACATAAACTCATGATCAAAACTTTGTATCTTATAATTATGACTTAGTATGCAATTATTTTGATTGTTGTAACCATAATGATCTTACCTTATAATTATTTTTTCTCTTACAATGAATATTTGTTTGATATGTTTTGCTTCCCTCTCATAATCACGTCTATTTTCATAGTTTTACTCTTTTTACACATTTGCAGATTATTTTCTTTTAATTAGAAATATTAAACCCATAATATCAACTTTCATACATTTATTTAGACTTCTTCCCCCCTTATCCTTTTTGTCATGAATTAATCATCTTCAGTTTAGATTATTAAAGTTTTTTAATGTTATGTTTATAATTTTTTTATCTTCAAAATATGACATTAAGATACTGTTTTAACATTTTATTTATTTATTTATTTTCATGTGACAGAACTGGGCATCCATAATTTGGCCTTTGTATTTGTTGAGAATTGCCATTTTATGTGCTCCGTTGCATAACAGAGACAAAGAAACAGCACATCTTATCAGTAGGTCTGCTAAACTATGAATAAAAATCTCTGTAATAATGTTTAAAGGGCACGCCCTCACTAAAGTGCGCACATGTAGATATCTCTTTTCGGTGACCTACCATTGTGCTGCAGATCTGAGCACTGTGTGAGTGGGTCTCCGTTCCTGATATCCTGCCTCCTTGTTCTCCTGCAACAACAAAAATAATGAAATAGAGCCCTCATGAATCAGCAGACACAACAGTTTCTTTGTGTTATTGTGTAACAGTATTCTTGTTTGCAGGGTGTTTGCCAAAAGTAACAGATAAACCAATAGCAGTCAGCCATTCTCATGTCAGAGACTTAATTACAGGGTGTGTATGACAGCAATCTAATCAATCATTCGCGCCTGTCGTCTCCTACATTGCAATTGCAAGCGAGTTTCAAGTAGAGCTGCAAGAACAACAGTGATGATGTTTTCTGTAAACAATCACTGAGGAAGCTATGGCGACACCAAAGCGAACTGGTGACTCCCTGCTCTCTGCTGTGCTTGCTCTAAAACAGCGCTCGTAAGTTGTTGGTAATTGGAGGTAAGAGTTTGCCCTCCCTGTTTTATTTTTAAATGTAAGACTCTAGAGTCTAACTAGCACAGAGAACAGGATCCTGTGAAGCAAACATTCAAATCAATAAGCCTCATGGAGCTGTGAGTGGGAGGCACACACACAAATACACACATACTGTACATGCACACATACACATCAGTACACATCCACCTCCAAACCCCTACCAACCAGCAGCTCACCCCTGGTTCACCCAGACAGCCTCCAGACATCACCGACGCTGCTTCTCATTTACAGTAAACACATGAGGCAGGTTAGATTTCCTGCTTTCTGGTAGAAAACACGGTACCAGACCATTAGGGTTTCTTTTGGCAAGTATACAAAGCCTGCACTCTAAGTGTGCCTAGCTCAGGCTCTGAACCTCCATCTGACTGCACATGTCCTCAATCTGTGTGAAGGCTTTATATATAATCTAGTTTGCCTCATGCTAAATATGTCAAACAAGGAGTAATTCTTCTACATACATTTCAACATTTGTTTCAAGTTTAGAAATGCCAGAGGCTTTTTGCCTCTAGAAGTGCAAGACAGCTATTTCTAGAGGCTGTACCACTATACTCCTCAAATAAGTTTGGAAACATTATTTTAGTGTATTATTTCTCCTCTTGAATTATATCAATTGGTATTATATTTTATTCATCTTTGGAAAGCCTGATTATTCACCTTTACAATAATGTATAACTTGTAAGGATCATGCATTTGTGGAATGACCAACACAGCAAAATGTTTTCCAAAGCCCTGCAACTTTAGGCTGGTGTTCAGGTATGCAGAATGGCATCACTACTTGGTGTTAGCTCCGGTACCATTTCCAAACTTCCATGAGACTGTTAAGGTCAGAGACAGGCTGAAAAGTGGGCGTCCCTGCAATACAACACCAATAGAAGACCAGTTCCTCAGCCTTGCTTTACTGAGGAACTGTGGGCTATCTTCCAGGGGATTTGGATTTTTTTTTTGTAGCTGCTACTCAGTGCTTTAGCTGTGTTGCTCATTCCACAAATACACAACCCTTACAAGTTGTAACACATTGTAAATGTGACTAATCCACCTTACTAATGATAAAAAATGCAATACCAGTTGGTATTGTTACAGGGGAGACAAATCAACTGAAATAACATTTCCAAACATTTTTGAGGAGTATATATTGACTTCCCAGCCCTCCTGTACTTTAACAGTATGTAGCTTTATAAACAATGACCTCTGTGCTTGATTTAAGTCATCATAATCCATAAAACTAAATAACACCAAACTGTGGTAAAATCACGGTTGTATGGTATGTGAGGAGTACCTCTTTGCCATGGGAAAGTATCTGGAGCATTCAGCGCCGTCCCATGCACAGTAAGGGTCTCTGGCCAAGCAGCATTCAGCACAAGCCTTCCCATACACCTCACATCGATGCAAAGGCATCTGGGACACACCGATGTCTGAGCCCAAGTACAGTTGTTGCTGTGTGGGTAAAGGAAGACACAAAATTCAATGTAAGAAATGAATACTGTTTTATTGTTGATTAAATCACTACTTAATTCCATATATTTCTCCTTATTTGTACATTACTTCAGCTTATATCTATGTTCATTTATTTATTTTTCACCTCTCAATTCAATGATCATTTCTTCTTTTTATTTAAGTCCATGCACATATACTCCTGTTCATGAACTTATTTACTATTTTATTCCATTCACATATAAACCGCTTTATTTTAGCTGTTTATTTTTACTCAGGTCCTCACACACACAATCTTGTTTACGATTTTACCTGCTCACAACTTCATGTCATGCATAATTGTTTATGCTCAGTTGTACATTGCTGTAGCTCCCGCACAAATGCTTTTGTAGATGCTTGTGATGACTGGGACTTTGTAGCAAATGACAAATTAGTGTTTGGCTCTTGTCTAAATTTATAATGGGCATCAAACAGTAACATCTTAACTCGAAATCAAATAGTTGGACTATAATGAATGACCTTAATGCCATTTTAAGTCAACAGAGGCACTTCAAGGCAAGAATGGCTTTTACAAATCTTTTACTGATACTTTTGTAATTAATTTAATAATTCTTCATGAATAGTTAAAAAAAAGGGACAAAAAAATGCAAAATCTGCCATCAAATCATAAAGATTTGAAATATTTCGAGGAAAACCTTTGATTTCTGGTATTTTTTTTTTTTTTTTTGCAAGACAATAGAAACAAACAGCTGTAAGTAATTGAACACTCTGTCCGCATGAGTTTCCCATTTTAATTGCACATTATATGGCGTTTCCTTTATTTTTGGTTTTTATTGATTATTTGGAATGGACTTGTTGGCTGCATTAACACAGATAGACAGACAGACAGACAGTCAGACAGATAGATAGATAGATAGATAGATAGATAGATAGATAGATAGATAGATAGATAGATAGATAGAGAGATAAACTTTATTGTCCCTTGCAGGAAATTTGTCTTAGACAGCTGTGCTATGTCTACTCATTCATACCCATTTACACTCACGTTCACTCACTGATGGTTGGAGTTTCTATGTCAGTTGTCCATCAGTATCAACTAACACATTCATGCCCTTTCATAACCACTGATGCAGCAGTGAGAGCAACTGTCCTGTCCTGCCTTATCCTGTCTTGTCTTGTCCAGGACACACAGCCGAAGCTGGGCTTGAACCTTCAACCTTCCATTTACCAAACAAGTGCACTATCAGGCTGTGGCACTGACTTTGAGAACAGTTAAACTATCCTTTCAGGGGATTAACAAATATATTTATGTCATAATAGCTGCACCTGTGCTTGAGTGCACATTTTGGAAATACGTTGATGCTACAGTCAGTTAGAAATAATACCAGACAGGAATGTGGACAGACCATCCCTCTCCAGGTCGTCAGAACAATCTTACTGTCTCTCTCCCTGTTATTAACGTTTACAAGCTGACTGCTGTTGACAAGCTAGTGGTTGGGGAGGGTGATAAAATGTGTCATCACAAAGTGTTTAAAAAGTGGGAACAATTTTGTATTTGCATCATGTAAACATTCCAGGAAGTGTGTCACCTGTAAGAGAAAGTCCTCCTTTCTAATGCGTCAGCTAAGACCTTAGTTAAACCCCTTTTCTTAAGTGATATTATTCTGAAAATATTTGTTTAATAAGCCTTAGGTCTTCTTGCTGCTAAGGGTGTGCACTTATGTTCCTTCAGTTTTATGAAATACGCTGGAAGAATCAAACTGGATACCTGTTTGGTCGACAGCTCCATGGCTGTTATGGCTGTTGGCTCCTGAAGAAAAAGTAAAAGACAAAAAACAACAGATTAGACTTCAGCTTTTTCTGTTGTTGTCCTATTATATAAAAAAGCAAAAAGGAAGAGAATAAGCTTACTCTGAAAACAGTCATTTCCTCTAAAAGGACTTCCTCTAGGTCATGCCAGGAGCCGCGAGGGATGGATACGACCTTGAGTATTGTCCCGATGTCTGGCACAGGATAAAAGCACACAGGCAATTCATATAAACTCTTAAGTACAGTATAATATTCACAATAGTTCAAATAGTTAAAGGTTATACCTGTGCCAATGAACATGACATCATATAGACCATCCTCTGCCTCTACCTTATCCACCACTATCTGTGTGAACTGGTAGTCCACGTCTGTTTTGACTACAATGGGCCGATTGTTAATGGGATAGACTGGGTTGAACATGGCCGGGTGACTTCTGGCAAAAGTTACCACATCGTCAGGGAGGTCCTTGGTCGTATCAAATCCTCCAAATGTCTTACTTGGGCACTGTAGAAGAAAATGAAGACAGATTTACCTGTGAGTTTAGCTCAAAGCTAAGTCAACAACACACACATCCCAAATCAGGAACATTGTACTTACTGTTCCTGGTCGTGGGTAAGGCACACGGCCTTGAAAAGGCACCCATTGATAGTTTGGTCCATCTCTGTGAGCATAAGGACCCAGGAAAACTCTCCTGATGTCTGTCATGCTGTACATACACACAGCTGAACCTTTGAAGATATTGCTGATGGACAGAGAAAACAAGTTAATTCATAAATGGGTTCTTATTGTATGTTTTGCCTATTCGATTATTTCAGTGCTTGGCTTAGTACCTGGAAGTAGTAAACACTGCATAAATGACTGGGCTCTTTGGATCCTTGGTGCTCATGAGAAACACATCCTCTGAGAAAAAAAGAAATATTTACAATATATCCACTTACAGTTCATCTGAATGACATTACACATGAAAAGTCTTTAATGATGAGCAAGATCGTCACTTACGTAATTCATCGAAGTGTGTGTCTATTCCATTGCTGCCAGGCACAGAGCAGATAAGTCGAGCCTTTAAGAAGGTGGTCCACTTGTTTACCAGACTCCTGTGACCTCCAAGGTCATTCTGTTAGAGAGATAAGATAACGAGGTTCACATGGGAATTTCAGTGGCTCAATAATGGCTTAAATAATAACTCTTTCCCTTCGTAGTAAATCAACATATATTTTTCAACATCTGGTCATGTTTCTTGCATGATGGATGCTCTTGGTCTTTAAGTGTAAGATGGGTTCATGACTTTTTTTTTTTTTGTAGTTTTAGGGCAGGCTTTCTCTTCTCTTGGCACAACAATGAATAAAAAAGTTTGATATTATCATTAGCCTCTCAGCTTGTCTTTTCAAATCGTCTTTTACAACAAAATGGCCATTGTCAGAAAACAGTACTAGCAGGCTCAAGAACACTAAACAGGCATACAAGGGAAGCAAAGGTTTGTGCTGCACGACTCACTCTTTGACTCCTTCTCTTTCAATAAGATACTAATGAATAGTCTCTTTTAACCAATCATCTCTATTTTAGGGGCTAAAACGTTGAACAAAGTGACGCAAATACATTCAATATAAAATAAACAAAAGCTTTCATGCGTCACAGCATCCCCAGCCCTAGGATGTGTATCTTTTGACACTGTTATGTGTAGTTGTCTATTTTTTTATTGTGATTTGGTAAATCCCAGGACAAATAGCTGCTGTGCCAAAGCTAACAGGATCTAAAAACAGCTTGAAAAAAAAAAGGGAACAATAGAGACACTCTAAGAGGGAATAAACACACCTTTTAAGTTTCTATGATAAAGGAATGAACAATGTCTTTGTCCGGAAACTAAATCTAGTGTAAGCAAATCTTGTTATTGATAAAACATCTCCATTGTTTTCTATTATATTCAGAATTATCTTTTAATAATGATTTTAAGATGGCCTGGGAGACTGTCTATAAATTGTATTTTCCAGTATGCCCTTCAAATGTGCAGCTCTGCTCACAGTATGGTGTTTGTTTTCCAGCACATAGCCCACAAACACAGAAGCACAGAGAACTGCCTCGTAAAAAACTTATCCCACATGCTGTTGATTTATGACAGTGAATTAGAATGTGTCCAAATATGCACAGGCCCAAATTAATACCACATCTTGCATAATGGATGGCTTGTGTTGTGTTGAGCAAGACAGATTCCTGACATTCTGGGTAATCAGGCTGCTGTGACAGAGGCATGATAGTTAGCAGTTAAAGTTAAATGTGAGGTTTCGTCCGGTCATCAGTGACTGATCTGCAGTCAGCTTAGTGGATTTCTCCTTAATGAATAGGAAAAGGGTTTGGAAAGTGAAAGTTGATACAAGGCCAGCTATTTAACATAACCATCCCCTGCAGCTCAGGGGCGTGGCGGATACAATCGGTGCCAAAGCCTGGCATTAGGATAACAGTGCTGCTATTATGAGTGCATTTGACTCTCAGGTTCTGGTGACATTTAACATTTCTCTCAGGTTTCTGTCTTCAGGGGCGATTGTACCGCACACAACAAAGCCAACCTTGCCCTGGGCTAAAAATAATCACTGATAACAGCCCCTGAATCCTGCCATTATGAAAGCCACTCAGACACACGTCAAGTGTTTTTTTTTCCAGATACAGGAGCTATTTTATTCAATGTGTGCAAGTGTGTGTGTCTTAGTTATACCCATACTTGTGTGTCTTAATTTTTACGTGTGAAGGCTTGTGTGTATCTTTGTGAGTGCATACTTTGCAGAGCTGTCCGATACGAGCATGTGTGGCCTTCCCAGCATGTTCTCCATCGATGGCGTTTTCTTTGAAAAACAGGTAGATTTTGTCGTCCTCTGGGTTGTCACTCTCTGGTACCTGATGAACGCCCACAAACCGAGGATCTGCGACACATACAATCAAACAATGAGAGATTGTATTGGCAAAATTAAATTATTCCAGTTATGTGTTTTATCTTTATTATTGTTCTTAACAGCTACAAAGAGCTTCATCATAACACCACAAATTCTAATACCAGTCAATCAATATATCAATGAATCAATCAATGGAACGCAAAGTCATAAGACATGTTTTCTCAAGAAACTGCAAAAGCATAGGTCAGTGCAATACTCTTCTTTTTGAAAATAAATATTTAAATTGAATTTTACCCAATTTTTATTTATGAACTTATTTTTATTTTAATTGTTTTTTTTGTTTCGTTTTTTTTTTTTTTTTTTTTTTTTTTGCGGGGGGTGGTTGCCAGACAGACAAGTTATACTTAAAGCATAATAACTAAATTTACCCTTTTATAAAATAAATAAATAAATAAATAAATCTTGTAAGACTTCTTTGTTAGTCCAAGAATCAAGACCTTGCAATTGCAAATGCAGTGGATGGTTCCACTATTTAGGGGCCTCTGGGTAATATAAAAGTGTCTTTAATGACAAAATTGTACCATTACAAAGTAGACCCACCACTTGAATGAGCTGTTTTAAGTATGACTAGTTGTTCAAAGATCATTTTTATTGATAGAAAACAATGAGTGTATGCAACAGTGACAACTTAATCCTCATGATTTATGCTGTATATCTTGAAATAAGAGGAAGAAAGAAACAAACTACAGCAGACGCTTTTGGGAACACTCTGGGGCTGGTAATTAGATTTTCGATTACATGACTCTGTCTTTCTCACCAATTAGTGATGGCACTCTTTGGGCCAATCATCTATTATTTTGTTTTACCTTTATTTAGAAGTTAAGAAAATGAAGGCCCGTGTTCCTTGCAGTGTAGTGTTTTATGATTCCTTCTGGTTGAACACTTAAGAAGCATACTTCTTCTTAAATTGACAATCAGGAACACCTTGGTGTCATCTGCATAAAGGTGAATATCAATGCCATCCATAGAGAGTAAAATATGTGCGAGGGACAAAAACTGGGGGGGTAAGGAATCACCTAATCAAAAGAAACCTTTGATTTCATACAGGGAAATTAGTGAATTGCATGTCTCTTCTGAAATTCAGAAACAAAAGTTTTGAAAATTATTTGCCTTCTCAAAGAGTTGTGAAATTATGTTCCTATTTTTTCTCAATATTAAGACAGTACGCACTCTTTTAATCTCTTTACTTCTCATAATGAAATCTTAAAAAAGATCATACACTATTCTTCAAAGTCTAGAGCCCTAAGATGCCCTGTTTTAGCACAGTCTCATTGTGTACTTGAATCTTTTGCTGGACAGAAATGTACAACTGAGTGTCATCTGAGGAGAGTTGCTATACCAAAACAAACAAAATAGAGAATGGAGAGTAAAATGCACTGTGCATAGACACTTGATGGACATGGACCAACCTCTGTGGCTGGCTAGAGATCACAAATATCCAAATTTTATTTTTTTCTACTTTATGAAGAACCAAAAAGTTGTGCACTTTTTGTGATCAAAGATGATTTTCCCCTCTTACCATTCAGCCATCGAGAGTCATGTTGCTCGGTTCTGATTGGGTGATGCTTTCCAAGAGTGCGAAAGATGGCAAAGTCCCGTCCCATGAAATCAGCTGATGTCCCAGCATATAGTTCTCCATCTGGGGTCAAGAGAGAAGTGAGTTATTTTGAATATGAAAACAGTCTGAGGTGATTTCCTCCCGACGATGGAGGTGTTAAGATGTAAAGTGTTGTTCAGGGTTTAGCAGTAAGGATAGATTAAGTAACCTGGGAAAACAAGGCAGTGATGGGCAGGATGAACATCAGGAGTGTGAAATTGACATTATCCCAGTAGGCGGGGCCGAGAGGGGAGGCAAGAGGGATAGGGACAGATGAGTAGGGACAGAACAGAGGTGTGAGACAGGGGGAGTACATACTAATGCTCGTAAAAGGGGAGAGAAAAAGGGGAGAGAAGATTGGGAGTGATGGGCTGGAAAATGGCCATCTGCTAGGTTAAACGGTGTGATATAACACAATGTGACTGGCAATAATTAAGGCTAGAGGAACTACACGGCTTGCGTAGTCCTGCTTTATTTGATTCTGTGCAAAAGAAACTCAACAAAGTGTCATCTGTCATTCACACCCAGCACTTAAAGGAGGTGATTTAGATTGAAATAGAGTTTACAGTCCTGTCAATGAGGGGTTTCATGGGTGTAAATACCAACTACAGAGCAGATCCACTTGTAATGAATGACAGGAATGTCCTGTTCTGTTATTTACACCCTGTATATCAGCTTAAATGAAAGAGGAAGGCAGAGGGTGTTTTCTGGCCTCTCGTGTTTTATATTTCCTAACACAGTGAAGAGCAGCACCGTGTATCCGGTCTCAAACTTACCAATTAGCATGGAGGCCGTCAGCAGCTTGGGGTCGTAAGGACTTTTTCCTCTGCCATTTTCTATGTGAGGCTCCAGCCTGAACACACTGTCCTGCAATTGAGAAGACAGAAAGTCAAATGAGCTTAAGGAAACATCTAAAAGCAGGGGTTAGCAGAATTTGTGAGCAATGGGTGTTTGAATTACACCCTCAGAAAAGAGCTGATTCAGTGTGAGTGGAATTCTGTCTGGTGAATTCATTTTGCTCTCTACTTCAAGTAATGAAAAAAAAAAAGGGTTTCATGAATATCCACATGTGTAGCCCACAAAATGTAACTCTTAATAACACTCACTGGTTATGAAAAGCATTTATGATTTGATATGCATTACACTCTTCATGGATTTGCTCAAAATTGCATTTATAAATTCATAAATATAAAACAGGAAAGTGCCAACACTGCACTAAGTTGAAAAATAAGCGACCTTTGCAAGCAAGTTCATACAGACAACTCAAGCTGCACTGATTTTGCACCTGACACTCAATCACCAGAAAAAAAGCATCTTCTCAATGGATGTATGTAAGCTTCAAAATGTAGTTAATTTTCACTGCTATGCCTCCGTCAGTTCTGCTTTGCATCAGTACTGCACTCTTGCTTTCAACCCTTCACCATGTCAGCACCACCTGAAGGCCCTGACAGGAAGTTCAAGCTATTATCCTACCACTCCTTAAATTCTGCAGGTAAATTAAATCTTCAAAGAATGATAAGGTATGAGCCTATGTGCCAAATCAAACCATATTCTGCTGCTGTGATAAATGCTGTAAACTCAAAAGTGAGTTGTCTAACTGGGCTTTTGTGATTAAAAAAGCAGAATCCAAACAACAGTGAAGCCTTACGTAACACAATTGTAAGTATCAGTCCAGTCTGACTTCAACATCAAGAGGCTGTGTTCTAACAACTACTGCTCAGTGAAATCAAATCATACATAATGCTTTGGTACCAAATTAAACCCATATATGAAACTTATAATCACTAACAAATATGACACATATCCTCATGACAAAATGGTTTTAAATACTTTGGTCTTTGAATACATGTTTGAATGCACGTCATGTGATTGTATGCCATTAAAATGCTTTGTTTGCAATAAAACAGGAGGAGCTCGACATACCTTTACTGATAATCTTTATCCACTTGATCCCTGTGGGGACATTTGATGAGTGGCCATGTCCCCGACAATATCTCAATAATTAGGCTTTAGGAGCATGTTCAACCAAGGGCAACATGCCAGGACATATAAAAGCCTATTGGAACCATACCCAAGTCCCAAGTGTAAGTCAGCCATTTTGGTTTGAATTTCAAACTTGAACTGAGATTTTTCTGATTAACAAAAAAGACTGATGTCGCTCCAGCATATACATCATCCAGATTTTTACAAATTTCTCATGGCTGGGAGAACTGATGATTTCCGATATCTTTTTGTTTTTGATTTTTTTGGTGAAGTATTGTCTTGTGTTTTCACAGTATAACATAAGAAACATCCGCTGGGACTTAAGGGTTCAGATTGTGTTATTTAAGACATTAAGACACAAGAGCTGTGCATGTAGTTTAAATACAAAGCATGGCTGCTCTTTGTCAAAATAGGGCCCTGATTAAAAGCCTTTCCAGGCCACAAAATGTCATTCTAACAACAAATACATATACAAACAAAATAGTTTGTTTTAATCTTATTCTATATTTTTGCTCCTAGTTAAGGTAGACGGGGCATCTGCTATTCTTTTTCAATGTCTTGCTGCAAATTTGATTTCTGTTGACACTCCTTTTAAAAACCAAATGGCAAATCTCAAGGGATTCATCCCAGTGCATTTTCCACATAGATGGAAAATTCTAAAATGAGAGAAAATGAGAGGAAAGCTGGGTAGCAAATCAATAAATCCCAGCACTTTCTCATACTTTGTGACCTTGGCATCTGTAGAGACCCATCAGATGAATTTCATTTGTCGCCTCAGATCTTTATTCAGAAGATGTCTTACCTCTTAGACATTTTCCTCCTCTAATTGCTTGTAAATAGTCATCTAATGAAGAGTGAACACAGATTTATAGGGCTGACACTGTGACATTTAGAGGAGAAAAGAGCAATTTCCCTGGTGCTCACTTTAATGAACACACACATTCAGCAGTTCCATATTAGAGTGATGAATTGTAAATCCTGCAGACTATGAAGCCCTGTGTTTAATTTTCCAGCTCATTTTGCTGATTTGAACTGGCTTTATGCTCTTAAATCATTTATTTGGAAGACTTTGCAGCTTGAATCTGTTCCTAAAAATGTCCCCCTGAACAACTTACAGCATAAGTCAGACATTCTTGATCTTTCAGACAATCAAACAGTTTGTACCTCTGTTTTCTTGCCGACTTCCAGGTAGGAGCACACTGGGTGGAAGGCTCCTGTCCCACAGACGTAGAGATGGGTCTGGTTGAACGGCTGCAGCACTTTAATGAAATTTGCACACTCTCTCTGATGGAAAAAGAACAGATGACGCATGATGAGTAATCAGTCCAGTGCGACTTTGCATTAGATGAATAGATAGATAGACAGACAGACAGATAGTGTATTGATAACTGCATTTTCATTGAATGTTCATTTGAAGCTTGCTGCAGAAGTCACTGTCACGTACACACTTCCTTTTTGTTTCCACACTGCACGGAGGGGGTACAAACTATGCATTAATGGAGGAATGGAGGGATGGCTGATATGACTGCACTCCTACATGTTGTAACTGTCTTCAGGTGGCTTAAGACCAGTGTTGTAGGACTCGAGTCCAGGACTCGGACTCAAGCCCGGATATGTCAGACTCGTGGCTCGACTCGGACTCGTGCCCTGATGACTTGGACTTGTACTCGGACTCGAGCTCTACCTGCATTAGGACTCAGAGGACTCGAGCTTGTTTATCAATGAATCCTTTGTATTTTTATTGTTACATGTGTGACATGTAAATGCGACATGACATGTTGTAAATATGTACCCTAAAAGCCCTTGACCATCTCTATTATGGTGTTAAAAACAGTTGTCCACAAACAGTAACAGAAGTAAAGGTCTTTTATAAACAATACGCTCAATCACATTCTATTGCTTGTCAAAAAGATGCCATGATGACTGCTGGTTAATATTTACTGGTTGCCAAATCTTGATTCCATATTTGATCATGTGACGACGATACATCATAGTTTCCCATCATTGTAGCCTGTATTGGGGTCTGTTATTACTGTCTTGCTTTCATGAGGTCATCTTAGTCTGTAAAATAAGGGGTAAAACTGTTGGATAAAACTAACTAGATGCCAAGGTCTTAGCAGAAAAAAAATCCAGTACCTAAATAGAGACATCTGTGACGATGCCCGAATGCAAAGCCTACCATAATCTTCTGTAATTCCCCAGGGAACAGCATTTGAACTCATGAAATGTGCTGAGTAATGCTTTAGAAATTAATATCATGACCAGACTATGCATTATCATCCATGACTCAGTGCTTTTTCCGCTCCATCTGTATAAAGTAACAGACCTCTGGACCTCCTGCTTCTTTTTCTCTCTGAACCCAGTGACTTCTGTTTCTGCCAGCCTCACATCAGCTGTTTAATTTCCTTTGCAATCATTGTGATAATCTATTCAGGAGGTAATGACATGCAGAGTAATCAAAGAGGCAGACAAAGACAAAAACAACAGAAATTCTCTTAAATAACTGTTTCATATAATTTATTTTATTTTATTTATTCACAGTTTTAAAGCTGGAACATTGTGATAGACTTTTCTTGACCGAGGGCTTAGATGCTTACAGCCTCCTTATTACTTGTTTATATGCAGATGTAGTTTATCTAATCCTTTCCTTGTGTCTTTGTGTGTGTGTTTGGCAGTCTGTATGTTTTGTATGCATTGCCCCCCTACCATATGGCAACACATATTTCCTCGTGCTCATGCAGCACGTGTCTGAGCAGACCTGACCTCATGTAAAACTGACTATGTCATCACATATTTAAAAAGGAGAAAAAAAAAAAACAAGAGAGAATAGCACCAGAAATAATGCATGGCTAAGTTCATCTGGCTTTACTGGGTCAGCAGCAGACAGCAGCCTGTGTTTGTGTCAGCTTTTGTTTTTATTTAAGCATCTGTCTTTCTTTGGGTTTATATGGTTTATAAAATGGGTGGGTTTATCTGAGGAATGATCTACTGTGTTGCAAACAAAAGAAATCCACCAAAAGTGTCTGAAAGGTTTGCTTCACTGCAGTTTTTCAGAAAATAAAGTCACATGAAAAGAATGGGAAATTATAGTTTAACACTAGAACTACCAAGATAATTTTTACCTTCCCAATGTTTCCTCATGCAACAGCGTTATGGAGAATTTATCTAAGTTACGGTAGAGAGGTGTACGCTAACGCGAAAGTTAGCATTGCGCTGGTTCCCTCGACTGCAAGCCAACTAAAAGCCTATGGGATTTTTCACTGTGTGTAGTATCATTACTGATAATAGGTTCGATAGCAAACAAAAAATATGAAACTCACAAGTTTTGCTCTTTGTGATAATCATAACACACAAACTTACTTTTCAGGGTTTTTTTAATGCCTAAATAAACATCATTAGCAAGAGTAAAAAGCTATTGTTAAGCTGCTATAGAACTACAACATGGCAGTTCAAATTACAATATTTTCACTGTATAACATTTTATTGTAACCTCTTTTTGAGAGTTTTCTGATAATCTAGTGACCTTATCAAGTTGTTCCTCATGGCTGTGGCAATAGTGTACGAAAAATTGATTATTAAAAAACAAGCAAAAATGCTTGCAGTCCCCAGACATATTTGTAGTGACTTAGCGACTGTTATTTAAACACACACACACCGAGGCTTTAAAATTCAAAAACAAGAAATGTCATATGCATTTTATTATTTTAACATGTGCTTTCCACAAACCTTTACTCCCTGGGGTTGTGAGCCAGGAAGTGCTAAATGCTCACTTCCACATTGTTGGACTCATTCCTGCACCACTATAGGAATGTATTCATATAAGTGTGTCTATTCTCTATTTTAATGGTAGTCTTTAAATAATATTGCAAAATACAAACAAGCTCTGAGTATTTCTACCCCAGTGCCAATGAGGCTGGGACGTTGTGTAAAACGTAAACTAAACAGAAAACAATTATCTGCAAATCCTTTTTGACCTTTATTCAATTGAATACACTGTGAAGACAAGATGTATAATGTTCAAACTTAAAAACTTCGCATGTTCTTTTTTTTTTCTTTTTTTTTTTCTGCAAATATTGACTCATTTTGAACCTGGTGCCTGCATTACGTTGCATCCCCAAAAGGCTCAGCTGATCAAAAGCAAGAATCACCATTGTGTGAACTGCATTTAAAACAGGGCACAAATCATTATCTACTATTTTCTCCTGTGCCTGTTCAGGTGTCACAATTGTCTCACAGCTTTTGCTTCTGGTAATTTTCAGAATGTAAACTTAAGATGAACTGCTGAAACGTAATAGCATTGACAGAAATGCTACTTGATAGCATTGACATGATTGTTAATTAATTTGCGATTCCTCAATGACAGGAATACTTAACTATAATAATAACCATACGTATATAATTCTACAACATGGTTGTAAAAGTAAATATTTGAACAAAAAATTATGGCCATAGTTTGGCAATTGTCATATTAATTTTCTGTGATGGCCAGATCAGTTGTTCATGTTACTTTGGTAAAAAAAAAAAGAAAAAAAAAAAGTGATTCATACATGCTGTTAACGGGTTTTACTCAACTTTAAAATGTATGTTCTTATACTGTTAAATCGTAAAATTAAAGGAACAATTTATTTTATTCAGTACTAACAAGAAAATAAAAGAATAGGTCTACCCATTGATGTTCAATTTCAAAACTGTTCGTATTGTTAAAAAAGTGTTGTGAAATTCAAGCTATGTCAATTGAGATGTAAGTTGTATGAGTTATAATATTAGTTTAAATACTTAAAATAGATAACCATGTTTGGTTGAAAATAAATAATTAAGTTTACAATGACTTATTTGTATCTAACAATCATCACACATTTATAAATCTGTGCAAAAACAGCTTGCTTTTTTCCTTTGAGGATGCTCTATAACACCTTTAGCTTTCATCCATCTCTTCCCTCTGCTCCACAGGTATTTGTTTTCAGTGCATCATGGGGTGTCAACAGCCTTTTACTGCCTATCCTTCAATTCTCACTCCACTCCAGCTCCATCACAGAAAGACCAGCCCTCAAGGCTCTTTATTCATCCATGCCACAATGTTTACAGAAAACACACAAAGGACTTCATGGTTCTTAAAATAAGCCATGGAGAAGTGTGGAAGGGCAGAGGAGCTTGGCCTGTTCTGGCCAATGTCCAAGCAGCAAACTGAGGCAGAGTGCAGCCATGTTTTATATCCCTGTGTATTGCCCAGGGCTTTATTGAAGGCAGAGCTTATAACACAAGCTTTCAGGGGGCAGAGAGAAACCTCTCAGTATGTTTACATAAGGTTTCCACACAAACTGCCTTAAAACTACACTCAGCTGCGTACAGGGAGATGTGATGCTTGGTAGGTCAAAAGAGCTTCTAAACAAGTCATCTTTTGTTTCTGATTGTTTTAGTGGTAAAATGAATAACACATTTTCCTGATCAGCAAATAAATGCAGTTTGGGGATTTAACTTGATCAAATAGTCTGATTTAGTTTTAAAAATCTAATAAGCATACAAGCTGAACAAATGTTATCCAATAGGATGACACAACTCACAGGTTTATGTTGGCCAGCAGGCATTGTAAGTGCCTTAAACTGGTTTGGAAAGATTAGTTTTACAGCCGGGTCAAGTCTAGACTAAGTTGTATCTTGTCATGCTTGTGACGTTAAAGCACTGATGGTATAATGTATTGGATGTAGTGCACGTCATGTTACCCATTTGGTCACTGAGGCCAATCAATGACATTTGCAATGCTGAAAACCCTGTCTTTAACTAACTCTTGCTCAACATTGGAGATAGACAAAACGTGAAGCTGAGCTAAGCCTTAAGACTCTCAAAAAAAAGCTTCACTGTGCCAACTCCCAGTCATATCGGCCATGCCCCTTGTTATTTATAGCTTATATTCTTTACATGACCAAAATTAATGAGTAAAAAAAAAGAGAATCCAGCCCTGTAGAGCGTGTCCATGAACACATTAAAAATTCTGACAAAACCACACATGTGTATGTAATTCATGACTAAATATAAATAATACACATGTTTAACAATTCAAGAATTGATTAATGCATTAAGTAAGTTGGTAGAGTTACACATGTTGTATATCCTGCTCATAATTTTTTTCCAATCTGGACCAATCTGCTGAATTCCAAGTGTTTGTACTGATTACTTTAACTGACTGCTAATGTTGTGGCCCATTAAATACAGCAGAGCACAGATCATCAGCATCATGACGCACCTCAACAACTCATAACTCATATTTAAACATTTAATTTTAGTGACATCTAGCGTTCAGATTTGGAATGAGCCCGTCCGTTACTAAAACATCACATCTCTAAGCGACGAGAGCCGGTGAAGACCAAAAAAAATCATAAACAGGGCATCATTTACAACAGTTACATACACCGCGCCCTCTTCTTCTCTTGTAATACCCTCTCTCTCTTTTCTTCTTCTTTGCATGCCATCCAGGTAGATTTCAGGACCGGTGGCCAGATTTGTTCTTTTTGTCCCCAAAATATACTAGTAGACAACATGATGGATCGTTATGTCAGCCTCCACAAAGGGGAGACCCAAAACATAAAAAGCTTTTTCCAACTTAATAAAAAGAAAACAAAAGTTTTATGGGGATTATTGTACACCTATTTCGACGGACTTTAGAAACATAATATCCTATATTCACCATTTCTGTCCGGCGAAATGCTGCCAACTTCTACACACTACACCTTTAAGTCAATACATTTATTAATGTATGGGGTTAGGCTTTAAGGTCCCATATTCTACTCATTTTGACAAGTTTACACTGGTCAAGATTTACGTCCTCAAAAGTCACTCAGATATTGAATTTTGATGTGCCTATAAACCCTCTGTTTCATCCTTGCTCAGGTCGGGCTGTTTTAATGTAATTCCCTACTACCAGAGCCAACTGTGGGCTAAAAATGTCTGAGGAGAAAGGGAGAGTCTCTCTCCTGTTGGCGTACCCACTAATGACATCATTAGGGGAGACAAGGGATTTTTCATTTTCTCATGATGGAGGGGGAGTGTAGACAGGACATGGACGCACACTGTAGTCTTGTACAAAAACATCAAAAGGTGTTGTTTACATGATGTGGAGTCTGTAAAACATTTTAATAAATGCTTGTTTGTTCCAACAAGATTTTATGGTAGCTGTTCAATCCAAAGCGTTTATTCAATGTCCCTATTTACATTCAGTTTGAGGGAATTCTACTTGCAAGACAGTAGCCATTAAGCAGAGTTACAGTGGCCTCTAGTGGTGGCTGGCTGTGTTACGGTGTAGACAGGGCAATTGACTAGGATTTGGGGATTTTGTTAACAAATTTATTAGGAATTAATTTGACACGTGTTAATCTGGTGCCATTTATTTAGTCATCCAACCTAAATCATTTAACCAAGAACATCTTCTTTGACATTTGCACTGCATGTGATCTCTTCTGTTGCCAGCTTAAAACAGGCACTCAAGGAACTACGGTTTTTACTTTCTAAATTGGCCTAACTTTTTTTTGTGTTTGTAAAGGGTTGTACAACATAGAAAATAGAAGAAAACATATAAAGAAGAGTCTCATTTTAAATGTACTAAAGCCTATGATCCCTGAATATATGGCAGCTTGTATTATTTATATAACAGTTAAACCATAGGTTATTCAGATTTACCGTACTCTGTTAAATGGAGCGCCTAGAAGCTTGATAAGTGATTAAGGTCAAATGATGGTTTCAATCTTGGCTTTAAGACTATAATCAGACCTATAGCTATTGTCCGCACAGATTAGAAATGTCAACACACTGGTATAAACAAACTAAAAGATTAAAAAATGTCCATGTTTAAAAGCACATATCAGATGTAATCCCAGTGCAGCTTTAAGTGATGTTTACTTTAAGACCTGCATACTTGCACATATTTAACAATACAGTAGAACAGAGATATTTTTACACAGCTGTGGGAGAGCAGAGGAAAAATGCTGACACCCACTTGAAAGAAAGATGTTTTTAGCTCTTACTGAGAGATCTTTTCCTGCCCACTTGCACTCGTCTCTTCTGGTGGGAGAAGCCAGCCAAGGGATCTGCAAAACAAACAGAGTTCCTGTGCATGTTAGTGGAGAATCACCCCCTTCTTGAATCAATTTTGCACACTGTGTCGATACAGCTACAACTTGTGTGCGGGCATGTGTATGTGTATGTGGGTTGAAGGTTTACAAATGTGATTTGTTATCCACTTTGTTTCAGTTTACTCCATTATTTATCCAGGTGTGCGGAGAGCGACTAACATGCCTGGCACAGCGTGTGATCGTGTGCGACAGGCCTGCTTTGAAATATTCACAAGGCACTTTTCGTTGGAAACAGAAAAGAACGTCCCGGGATACCTGAGCCTCTGACTGGCACTTTGGATTGAAAAGTGCAGTCCAGATAGATAGGAAGTTGGTCAGAAATGCAAACAGACTCTCAATCATGATAAAAGGATGAACAGATAAAGCTACCAGACGGGAAGACCAAAAAAAAAAAAAAACAGACTCTGCTTTTACCTGCACGTAGTCTCTGCTAATATTGATGAGGTTAAAGGAGAAGATGTGGTCCTTGGCTCCCACCACCAGTCTGCCTTTCTCCTCATCTAACAGGAAGGTGTGGTAAGACGAGCTGTTGGCCAGGCCTTCAAATGTCACAAGGTTGTTAGACTCCAGCATTTCTGCAGAGCATAAAGGAAAGACAGATGATCATCAAATAGAATATTACACTTAGTGTTAAAAACACAAAACTGCAGCGTTTAAAGTGGAAGAGAAGCCATCAGGTCAGTATTTGGTTGCACGCTTTCATTAAAATTTACTTTTGAGAGACATGACCTTAGAGTAGTAGAGCTTTTAGTGTTCACATACAACTCGAACTTCTGTGACCACATGGTCCTATCTAACAAAACATTCAAAATGGCACACTAGGCTGATTTTGCGGCACTTTCCTTTTATCCTCACTATCTCAACAGCTTTTAAATGCTTTGTTTTGGTGAAAATTAGGCCACATTTTCAATTAAGCCTGTCCTATAATGCATTATCACACATTATGACATACTTGTTGTGTATTGAAAAGGCCCTAAAGTTGAACATAATCATATTTGTAAGCACTCACTCCCTCATTCATTCATTCATTTATTATTCAATTAGTCTTTATCTTAATTAGAGAAATCGTTGAGGGTCTTTCCTCATTTTCAATTAGTGATTAAAACAGAACAACAAAACATATAATAGAATGAAATGAGTTTCATCAAATAAACAAGAAGATGGGTTAAAAAACAATGACATTATTGAGTAAAGTAGTTCATTATGTTTTTAAGTTGACCAATGGTAACAACTGTGTTGAATTTTAATGTGTGTCAGAAGTTGTTCCAGCTGATAAGTGTTTGTGCTTAGTGAAGCCTTCAGATATTTTCTATGAACATGACCAGACAGGGACCCTGAAAAGAAATCAAGACTTTCAAGAGTTATTTATGCTTTTGTATTAATAGTGTTATTTGAAAACTACTCTGACACAAGTTTTCTTCTGTCTGAGGACAATACACAGCTTTATTCAGAAGGATTAATTGTTTGAAGAAACAAAATATGTTAAGTCTGGTACGGAGCAAACAGAAAAGAAAAAATACGAGAGAAGGCAAAGTTACATGTGCCACCTACAAGCCATGAAAAATGTTAATTTGAATTGTAAATAAGGGAAAATCATTTTTGGGGAGAACTGACCTTGCTCCTTCCAAAATATTACTCTTTTATGCATCTATTGTTTTTTTTTTTTAAGCTCTGATTGTGGGCATTGCAAGGTTCTATACGATCTGTTGCTGTTTCCATTAATACTTGTTGAATACAGTTAAATTTACTGGCACTTTCACATTGCAATTTTAAATGATGGATCATCTTCCTGTCAGATTTAGGCCTGCCAGTGATATTTCAATGGTGGTCGTGGCCCCCTTGGTCGTCCTTTGGTTGCGCCATTGGCCTCCACCTATCTCTCTGAATACTGTCTACCTGTATCCTTTGTGGGGACAAATTGTGAATGCTGATCCAATAAACAATTAGTCTAACTACTTTTAAAATGCTGTTATTATTTTACCATTCAATTAAAATGTTTTACTAATAAACATTCAAAATATATGTTGTCTTGATTTGGAGACAGCATCTTTTGCAAATACTTTAGATAAAAACAACCTTTTTATGAGATTGCCACTCTGATCTTCAAACTTGAAGAGGCATAACAACAGTTGACAATGTTAAGAAAGATATTAAATCTGCAATGTAGTAATACTGGTGTGGTGAAACATCCTGGCCAAGTAAGGCCGCTGACAGTAGAAGACAACAGCCAAACCAAGTAGACTGGGCAGGTAATGCCAGAACAGGGAGCCAGTAACCAGACAGTCTGCTTGGAGGAGTTGACCTTGAACAGAGAGGCCAAGAAGAACTCAGTGCACTTTTAGTGGAAAACTGTGAGGGAAAATGTCATGTCAAAAGACTCTGCTAATATCTCATGGTCCAAACTGCAGGGTTAAGCTAAACCACACTAATTATCAGGACATGTTACTATGGGCCACAGCTTGAGTTTTGCAGTGTAATGCAGTGATCCTCCAGGTCTGATGCAGGAGTGACATTTGCACTCACAGTCGAAGGCCAAACTTGTCACCAACAGACATTAAATATCTCATGACCATGACGACCTCTAAAGGTGGCATTATGGCTGCTGCATTATAATTCCTTTGTGTATCACAGACATACACACATTCATGCTCTGTCCTTCTCACACTTTTTTCGCACCCACAAAGTCTAACCACACGATGACCCCCTCCACCTGACCGCCCACATAAAAGATTGGAGAGCCGAGGGGCAAGAAGCAGACCGGTCTATTCTGCACTCTCTTTCTCCCTCCTTCATTCTCATACCCTTTTCTTGAGGAGTAAATAACAAATACGTTCATGAATCTTTTAATGTGGAGAATGCCCCTCTCTCTGAAGTGTGTCAGAGCCCAGGAGAGTAAGAGGACATGCTGCAGCACTGCTGGTGAAAAGAAAAAGAACAATAAAGAAGGCGAGGGCATCACATTGGCAGAAAACTGAGATTTCCAAAGGAAATATTTGTCAAAGCTGCAGTGAAAAAACATACTGGTAGCCACATTGCAATGTCTGGAGGCTAAAATAGGTTTTCTTCACAGCAACTGGGCACATCATGCCTTCGTTTCTGTCTCAATGCGATGTACTATCTCTAAAAGATGAAAGAACGTAGAGCCCCCTCAAAATCTTAAAGGCCATATATTAAAACCTTTACAAAAAATCAGAATGGTTCCACATGCCTAAAAATTCACTTAGATATTGAATTTTATCATGCCTCTAAACCCCTTGCTTCAACCCACCTATTTTAGGCTATTTTAGTGTATTTCCTCTTGAGCTGTGTCTGGCCATGCCCCTCTCTGAAGACATGGATGTGGTTTTGGCTTTTCAGTTGTGTTTTAATCTTTACTGTGGCTGCACAGACATGCTTAGACATATTCCTTCCACTGAAGTCTAGTGAGTGCCAAACGGCAAGGTAGTGTCTCCCATCTTTGGAGGAGGTGGCATACCCCTGAATGATGCTCTTTAGGGGGATATTGTCAAAGAATTTGTTTGAAGACATATTTTCTGTTAGGTGTGGCAAGTGAAATATAGAGACTTAGGATTTGGGAGTTATAAAAAGACCCTGGACACACATGTTTGTGCTTTTGCGTTGTATTTTGCCTAATGTGGCAATTAAAAATATGGTAGAGTTGTCAGGCTAAACTCAAGAAGCTGTAGCTGCTAAAGTCACTATATTGCATAATTTCACTGAAGGCTCCTGCTACAACAACATAACAAGTTTTATATAATCGTAAAGCACATGAACTTCTAATTCAAATATGCTGTTATATGTGATGAAGGGTAATTTTCTACTGTCCACTTTTTACCTTTCATTGATTAAATGGCTAATTACAAAAGCATCACGGAAGAGGAGCACTAAGACATTCTGTTCAAAATACTTATGCTACATATATTATAATTTTTATAGGCTGAAATGAACTAACCTCTATTTAAAGTTTTGCAGTATATAACAAGGAAGCGTTGTGTGGTTTGTTTCTTATTTGTGCTGCTTCCAAAAAAAAAAATTAAACAGCTGGATCTACAATCGATGAAAGCCAATAAAAATAAGACAAATATTGAAAATAGAGAGTGATGACATGAATAAATGTAATCTTTGTACTTGTAGCAGGACAAAAGTTAAATGGTGGCCAAACACAGCTGTAACAATGACTGAGGAAAGGGGAAAACTTCTTGGCTGGTTTAAACTCCCTTGTCTTCATGTAACATTTTGGTTCCAGCAAACAGTTTTGGACAAAGCTTTATTTTTCCCATAAATAAATGTATCCACAAGTGACAGTTTGGCACAAACACAGCTGCAATACTATACACACAGGAAGGTCATATACAATAGAGCTACAATATTGTGTCTTTTTGTATTGTTTGAGAGGTTCAGTTGGTTTCCTGTGCCCCACAGTTGAAGAAAGATTGAGATCATCTCCTAAATATAAACTCACAGAATGCAGTGTGCCCTAGACTTAAAGGTATATAACTGGAGAGGCCAGACACACAAACTTAGCAGGATGACTGATCCACTTTAACATGCGTCCCCCTGGTTATTTTAAAGTTATTAAAATTTAAATAAGGTCACAGTATGCTTAGCAAATTAATATGTTTAGCTAAAAATGACTGCCAATATCACAGCCTTCCATCAGTGGCCTGGCAAATGGCTTGTACACTGTCAAAGATTTTAGAGTGACCAATCAGATTTCAGATGGGCTTGCCACTGAATTCATCCCTGCTCAGGATGAGAACAACTGTTCATGATTCAAGGTAAAAAAAAAAACAATAAAAAAATGATAGCCTGTTTACATTTTCAGACACAAAAGAAGAGACAACTGCAAAAAATGCCAAAATTTAACGTTGTTGGTACCTAAGGGTGATAAATGCAATATGTTTAATAAATGGATCTTGAAAAGAGCAAATGGCCAAGAAAAAGAACACGATAGGTGTTATTTCCTACCATGAATTATTACTCGTCATTCATCACTTTAAAACACTTCATTGTGCTTTAACCATCTCAATATATACATACATGTTTTAACCATTTGTTCCTTAATGATGTTTTTTTTTGTTTGTTTGTTTGGGTTTTTTTTTTTTAGGAGAACAGGCTTGAATTGTACTTCTACCGAGGACCACCTCTGAGTTAAAAATACAAAAGTGACAAACAGGTATCTCCTTGTCCTCAGGATCCATCAGGATAATATCTCCTTTAATAAAACATGCCATCCCAAAACATGAAAGTAACAGTGATTCTGGTGTGATTTCTAAACAACATTAACAAGCTAATGTTACCTTCTAACTAATTAAAGTTTCAATGATGAAAACAAATTGTGTTCCTCCTGTCCCTGATCTAAACACATCAAAAACACATATAACTGCTGATCTGACTGAGGATGTGTGTAAGGAGAAGGATTCCCCAATATTTTGTTTGTGAACATATTTGAAAAACATGTATTGTTTCAGGCCCCAAAGTGCGTATAAAATGGGTAACTTTTATTTGCTGTTGTTTTCATATGATGTAAACGTGTTGTTATGCGGTGGTGAAAATAAAAAAAGCCTGTGTCAGAGCTCCACAAACTGGCCAAAAACATACACCTTTTTCACAGGCCCCCATACTGGTAGTGCTACTGAAATCTATTTGTGGCCTTTTAGAGAAGTAAAAATCTGAACTATTTGGTCAAACATTTCTGACTTTAAACAACAAGGGAACATAAATAAATAATAAACAGGTTCCAAGCCCAAACCTGGCCCACACGTATCAACACCTGACACTTTAATAAATGATTACCTCAAACAATTTCAATTCTGCCCCTGTTTATAGCCTCTAAGTATCTAAAATATGAGCCTTGGAGTAGTTAATTTATTATGATTCTCCTAATTTTACTTTTTAAAGACTTTTCTAGGCTGCCAACCACAACATGGCCTCAACAATGAAAGAGAAGCCGGTGGTCATAAAAACTTGCTGTAGCTGTTAAAGTATTTTTCAGCCCAGGCCAAAACTGTGCCCCAGATTTATGTTTCTCTGTAACTTTGGTGATCAATCATATGTGGAAACACTGTAAGCCCTTCACTGACAGCACAATAACACCGACCTTCCTTTAACTCTGCTTTGGCTGTGTGTGTGTGGGATGGAAATATCAAAAATTGTGCAGTCCTCTAAATATCATATTGTTCAGCTTTACTTGTGGTTAAGATACTGCAGTGCAGATTTTAATATCATCCAGGTATCCAGATTAATAATATTACATAAGCTTTGTGTTAGAAAAAGGAAAGTCAGTGTTAGTGTGAATTTTATACGTTTTAAGATTCACACATAATATAAAAAGCATGGTTTAAAGTAGGGCTAGTGTCACATCTAGTTAAGCTACGAGGACACTATTTCATTTTTGTTCAGTGTTTTTGTCATTTCCAGAAATATTTTGTTAATTTTGCTTGTCTTTGGCAGCATCTGAAAGAATATATTTTCACACCATTCACATTAAATGTCATGTCACATTGTGCATTTAATTAAATTCAAAGCATGCAATTCCTTTATGAAAGAAGATATACTTTAGGTCTTAATTAGACTGCCTATTATACTAAGGGAACCCCAAATGCAGCTCTCTGACAACAGCCGTAAAACAAGAATTAGAAGAAGAAGCATTGCAACTCTCAGACTATCTAATAGCAGAGTTTGCTGGCCAGCCAACAAACTTGTGATCACATTTAAATACATTTTGCATTACACTCAAATTACTATACATTGACCATAAAAGTTTGAGGTTTGTTTTAACTTTTTTTTGACAGATCGAGCACTGTGCTGCCTTGTTGCATACATTATCAGCCAAACCGAGACCGGAAAAAGAACAACAGTCTTCATGAAAAGTGGAGATGTTTGTTTTTGTAGAGGAGCAGCACACAGGTTAGTTGTAGGCAGCCTTCAAATGGAAGTTATGGAGTCATTAAGACATATCATGCAGCTATGAAGGGGTTTTGAAAATGCACAATAGGGTCAGTCTTCATTCTGCCCTTTTTATTCTGTTGACTACATAACTTATTAAGGTTTCAAGGGGATTTTTTTTATTTAAAGTGCTCTATAAGTAAAGTTGAATGAATGAATGAACTAGAAAAGCACTCAGAGAGCGCAGACCTCCGCCAAGCAGCTTCGGTCCACTTTGGCGAAAATGGTCCTATCTGGCAATGTTAAAGAATCCTTTAAAAAGTTCCTGGATCCAGACGGTGATCCAGATCACCTCCAAAATTTAATCAGTTCTTCCATATCCCATTTCTGACAGTTCCTGAAAATTTCAACCAAATCCGTTCAAAACTTTTCAAGTTATTTTGAACACAAACCAACAAACAGACAGATAATCGCTGGCAAAAACATAACCTCCTTGGCGGAGGTAATGAATGAATGAATGAATGAATGAATGAATGAATGCATTTTTAAAAGTTACTGAACTTGCATTTTGGTTTTTTTTGGTTTTTTTTACAGAAATTTAAAAAGTACTGATAGAGTATATAAAAGACCAAATCATAATTTGCTATATAGTTGAAGTAAAGATACCTGGCTGCGCAATTTCTCAAGGCACACCGGTGTGCCCTGCCACACCATTTAAGAACCACTGGACTAAGCTAACTGTTTGGTGTGAGTACAAAGCCAACAGAAATGCCTTAAAAGTGTAGATAAAAGGTCCTTAGTTTTGAAATGTGACTCAGGCAGCTTGAGTGATGCCTTTGCAGTCCTGTCAGTTGTCATTTTGGGATGAGCTTGCTAACTGTAGAAGAGCTCTGTTCCCTCTTTGCTATATTAAATCTGTTACTTTTATAAGACAGTTGAGTTCAGAAATCTCTGAAACAATAAGGTTACAAGGACAAAAAACTGATTCATTTAAACTTAGCATTATCTTAAATTAGATTATAAACCTAACTAAAAGGATGAGCATTACAAACAAGCTTAAAGTCAACAGAGCTGTCCCTAACCAGTTTGGTGTCCCAGGCAAGATTATAGCTGCAGAGCACTGGGTTGCTGCCAAAATGAAAAATACAGTAAAAATGATTGATTCTAACGTAACGGTTTATAAGATGTATCAGTTAACATGAGTCATTTATCTATGACCAGCTAGCTTACTGACTGATTCATTCCTTTCCTACTCTCATTTTTCATCCTCAGCCCCACTGGCATCGATTTTCAGACATAATGCTTGTATATGCACCTGATATTATTTATGATTGGCAATGTCACTCACTTTTTTTAACTTCCTTGCCCTCTTCCCCAATAATGATGAGGTAACACACAGCTGTGATGTACCAGGATCAAGCTGGGAACTAGAAAAAGGGGTCTCTTTTAATTATTTATCCATCCATTATCTATACCACTAACCACTTTTGGTTTCGTGGGGCCTGGAGCCTATCCCAGCGAGCACTGAGCGAGAGGCGGGGTACACCTTGGACCCGTCGCCAGCAGATCACAAGGCCACATAGAGGGACAGACGACCATTCACACAAACTCACTCCTGTGTCAATTTAGAGTCACCAACCTAGTGAGCATATTTTGGTCTGTGGGAGAAAACTGCAGTATCTGTAGAGAAACCTGGCATGCAGACACGTGAAGATAATGCAGACTCCACACAGAGAGGCCCCGACCGACACAGGTAGTCAAACTAGCAACCTTCTTGCTGTGAGGCACGTGGACCAACCTGCTGCACTACCCCTCTGCTCCATTTTAAATGTGTCGTGTAATAATTTTCTTTAGCATCATTACTTAAAAATAAGCTGAAATTAGCATTTAATAAAGCAATATCGAGTAGAAGCTTAACACATTTTCTTTTGATTCACTTAGGCTTTTTCCTCCTCACTGATTTGGGGGTGTCGGTGGTGCCCCTTATGGACAGCTGGTGTCCCTAACATTTGCCTATGTTCCCTAATGCCATGGGCCCGTCCTGAAACTCAACTGAAATGGAAAATATAATTTCAACACAAATCAAATATTAAAAAAAAATATCCACAACTCTTAGAACCTTGGTGTCAAGGAGCTGCAGAGAAACAGCGCAGACATGATCACTTCTCCTCAAACCACATCCACCCACCATACACACAACCACACACAGCTCTGGTTCGTGGAAACTGTCTCTGTGAGTCATGTCCATGGTAACAGACCATTCAGCAGAGAATACAGTGAAGTTATTAAAAGCTATTCATCCAGAGACAAATACTCCACGGGCATTGTGTGTGGAGCTGCATGTGTGTTTATGGAGCATGTGGTGTTTTATGTTATTGGAAAGATGTAGGATGTTTCCGTTCTGCACCAGGGATCTATGCATGTCTGAACGAGTGTCCCCTCTGGTTAAATATCCAACAGGGTGACACTTTGTGAATGGAAAGAGAAATGTTTGTCTCCCACCTGTTACGCTTGCAGCTGCATATCAAGAATCTCACTTTCAATCCCTAACTCATGTTTTTACATATATGTTTGTATGCTTAGCTGCAGAAAGTCACACTTCCACTCGGACAAACAAACAGGCAGACGTGAAGACAAGTTGAGGCAAATGTGTCCTGAAACAGGTGTCAGCTGCTGCCCTGCTGGATTTTTGAAAGTTTTTCTCTTAGCTGTTGAAGTGTGCCGGGGAATATTTCAGCAAATGTTACTATTTACTGGTTGTTTTTACGAACTTTCTCCCTCACTCCCATTAATTAGGAAAATTTATAATTCTTCGCCAGCTATCTTCTTTGTTTGTATTTCATTTTCACCACATCTATTCTGGAACATAAAATAAGAGAGAAAACGACAGAGGGAGTGGAGAGAAATAAAAGTGAGGGAGGAAGAAACAGAGAATAAAAGAGAGTTGAGGGGGCAGATGGAATGGATGCAAAGAATCAACAGTCCCATGTGAGACTGATAAAAATAAACTCTTTTAGCCTACATTCTCTCCAGCTTTCTCTCTCCCTCTCCCCCGTTCTCGACTGGAGGGCACAGCAAGTGTAATCTAAGTGCTCCCTAAGAAAAACCAGAAACACGTCCCTAACAATAACCCACGTGCAGCCGCCACACTGTACATGGGAACTCTGATGTTTGGCCCTGGTTCAGCGTCTTCGCTTACGTTTATCATTCTCGAGGCTGACAGCGTGATTGCACATTGACAAAACACTTGAAGTGCGTACAGTGACTGATTCACTCATGCCCGAGAGTGCAGGGGAGAGTGCACAAAGCTTCATCAGTGCTGTAATTTGTTTCGAGTCAAACAGGAATGGAAACTGTCCCACAAGCGCCTGCAGACACTAACAGACTGGTTTGTGGTTGATGTGGTTGATTTCTTATATTTATATATGATTTATTATTCATATACTCATCGGTCACCTCAGCCACAATTCTTGGATAGAGTCAGCAAGATGCTTTAAACGTTCCTCAGAGATTTTTTAACTCTATTGACGTGATAGCACCACACAGTTGCTGCAGATTTTCTCAGCTGCAGAACCATGATGTAAATCCCCTCTTCCACCACATCCCAAAGGTGCTCAATTGGATTTCCATTAGGTGACTGTGGAGGCCAACTGCGCACAGTGAATTCAATCTCCAGTTCAAAAAAACAGTTTGAGATGATTTGAGTTTGTTTAGAAAAGCCTCATTACAAAGCCAATCTCATGAAACAAGGATCATCCCATTCCAACATGATCTGAGTGCTCAGTGTGTGCAATTCTTAAGACAGCTCATGGACTTTTGATGGTAAACACACATGGTCTTGAAGTTTTAGATTATTTTTCTGACCTTTTTTCCTCGGAGCACCCCCTAGTTGTGCCTATGCAAAGTAAACACTAGGTTTGATTGTTTTGGTTAGTAAAATAACTATTAAAATAAACTTACAAAAAATCTTGCAAATACCTTAAGAAAAAGTATCCCCTTAAGTGTGTCATTATTATTTTAGATTTTACAATCTCAGTGGAGACACATCCTTGCAACCCCCTTGAGGACCTAAAGGAGTTATTACTGCTCATTCACCTCTCACATCTGTTTTTTGATTTATTTTTTATTTTGTTAAGTTCTATCCAACACCAACATTTACAGACCACTAATGCAGCAGTATGGGTAGACTGGGGTTAAGTATCTTGCAAAGGACAGCTTGTCATGAGACGGCAGGAGTCAGTATCAAACCCTAAACCATATCGCTAAAAGCTGCCTGACTCTACCACTGATCCACTCACCTTATTACACCAACCCAGAGGTTGTGTTTTGTGGTGTTTGGCGTTTGTTAGGTTGTCTGTTAGCAAGATAACTTGAAAAGTTCTAAACAGATTTGGATACAATTTTCAGGAAATGGTGGTCATGGCACAAAGGAGAAGTGGTATGATTTTGGTGGTGATACAAATCTGAATGCAGATCCAGAAATTTTTAGAACCATTTATTAACAACTGTAATTTTCACTAACTCAGTAAGTTCTCAATGGATTTTGATGTCTTTTTCAGGGAATGCCAGTCACGGCAAAATGGAGAAGTGATTAGATTTTGGTGGTGATCTGAATCCAGATGTGGATCCAGGATTTTTTCAAGGATTTGTTAACTGTGCAAGATTTTCCAGTTTGCCACATATTTCATTGTAACTCACCCAGCATTGTTGGAAATGCCTTGGCAGGGGTTGTGCTCTTAGAGCCCCTCTAGTTTTTCAACTTGTTTCTCCAATTTAAGCCTTAGACTTCAGGCTGGTAAGTCCCTATAGCAGGGGTGACCCAGAACAGGCCAATACTTGACAATCTCATAATTTAACACTTGTGTTTGAGCAAGGATCATTCCTCAAGCTATATGTGGATGCTCAATGCTTGACTTTAGATTTTCATCTTCCCCTTTGGAATTCGTGCCCCACTGTTTGAGAAATACAACACTAACCACATGGCCCAAAACAATCTTCTTTGTAATAAAAAGATAAACTTACAAATAAAACTCAGTCCCTAGTTATGCAACAGAGTGAGAAATAGTTCACTGCATGTTACTTTGGTGTAAATTGGAATCTAAAACTAATTTAAACTACATTGCCCAGCGCTGCATGACACTATGCCTGTTTGTCATGCGGTCTAATCCCATGTGTGATTATGTTACCAGGCCTATTTTTTTCACTCTTAACTTCCAGTACAGACGACTACATGGAGAAATCTCATAGCTACAAAAACTGTACACAGCCACCCACATCTTGAACATGTGGGGAATGATAACTATCCCGTATGCGAGAAAGCCTCCAAACATCAGGGGCGTACACCTTCTATGACCATTCTGAGTTTACATTGTGCACACCATGAGAAACCAAACCCCGATCCAAAGATTCTTAACATGCTTATGGATTTATAGTCTTAAGCGAGCTTCTCCATTATCCTGCTCGGGTAAAATGTCACAGGGAACAGCCTGAAAACTGAAGTGTAGTTTTGGTGTTCGGGACCTTTTTTTTTTCCTTCTTGGTGTTTTGTTTGCTGGTGTGATTGTATGTAAGTCAATGCTCTTCTGTGCTGGTCCTTGGCTCTGCTACGGAAAAGGGTGGACAGGTTGAAAAAGAAGGAGTACTTTTGGCAGTACATCCAAATCCTATAAAACTGAAGTACCCTCTCTTCCCTCTCTGGACAGTAAACAACATGTGCACCACATTTTCTTCTCCATAAAAATCAAACCATATGGATCTGTTTACTCCCCAGAGGATCCACTTACCCCAGGGGTGCTGATCGATCTCTAATCAGCTCATGTCAAAGTGTAACACATGTTGGAAGAACTCCATTTATAGCACCATGGTTTATTATAAAAACCATCAGCTCCCACTATACCTCATCATCACCCAGTTTCTTGGTTGTTGATTCAGTTGGACCTTAGCTCATGTTTAGGTAGCCATGGGGTACCATTGTTATCTTTCCCCCTACTCCAGTGCCCTTCTGCCCCTTCCACCCTCGCTTTCAAAGATCTGTTGGAATCTCCTGGGGTTCAAGGGGGAGGTTGGGGATGTGCGTGAGAGGATGCCTGTATGTGGGGGCACGTGAATGTGTGTTAGTCGGTTGGTGGGTTTGGTATGTATTTGGCCTCATACTGTGGGGGGAGAGCTGGCTGCTGCTTGGGTTCACACTTTCTAGGGAAACACTTCCCTGCTGTGTTCATGTTAGTTAGGATTTCAGTGAGATTAAAAACACATTTTTTACAAGATTAAAACTGTCTGTGAAACTTAAGGTATTTTTGGTGGCATGGCTTGACTTTTGATCAAATGTCCATCAGTTTCTAAGACCTTGTGGCAAATAAATAGCAGTTGAGGTTTCAAAGGGATTCAAGATTTCTCTATATGGACTCAAATCATGTCAGATAATTTACAACATATATATGTAAAGGATTTGGTCAGCTACAATGACTTCTGTGTTAATTGCTTTCATCATTTTTATCTTAAAGCCTTGTCAATCATTGCCCTATTTTTTGCACACTTTAATCTTGACCTGTATTAATTGAACACACTCATCATGGCATGTGCGCATATACACCATGAAGGAGCTTTAGCACATGCAATTCACTCTTTGTAGATAAAGTTCCTTTTCTCTTTAAATTTTTAAGCTAGCATAACCATATGCAAAACAAATGTGACAGGGAACAAAATGGCCACCAAGACCCCTCTAGTTTTAACCAGCATGGAGGACTCCAGGCTTCTGGTCCTAGCACTGCAAAAATTATCCACACCTAGCAAATTTATCCGAACATAAAACTCAATATGTATGGGCTGCCGCATACTCAGCCAAATTAAAAACATGATGCGCTGCTCTGCGTCTCACTCCCATTGTTTGTGCCTTATTTGGTTTGTATTGTGTTCTCAACAAACACTGTACATCTAATTGACAACAGCCAATTGGTTTCTGAGAGGCATATTTGAGTCAAGTCTACTGTGGCCACCACGGGGAAAACACTGTGTCAAACTGACTTTGAGTCAACTTATAACAAACAAAGGGTTGGCGCTTATGCTTGACAAATAGCAGCTCTATGCAGGCTTGCAGTAGTATTAGCCTTGCCCTTCATCATGCATAATTTGAATCTTTAATGACGTCAGAATCAATGAGTTATAGAAGTATCAACCCTGCACAACACAAAGATTTAAAGACATTAACTGATCAGACCAAAACATTTTTTGAACTGCAGTGCTTCTGCAGGCAGCCTCAAGTGGACACTCTAGGAACTGCACTTTTTTTGTACTTCCACACTGGCTTCAGTTTTCTAAATATATAGGAGGTTCCTGCTTAATTCTGACAAGTAAAACAAACTCTGGTGCACTTGGAAACAAACTATAAACATGCTTTAAATCAGAGTACAGTTCTTTGGTTTATGGTGATATGTCTGCTTTTAAAAACTCCAGAAAGAACCAAACAAACTATCTGTCAAAGTGCACCATCGTTTATTTAAAAGCAAAAGCTCCCTTAGTTTGACAATTTAGGCCCCACTTTCTTTCAAAATGTGTATTTCCCTCATGTTTGTTTGGTAGTGATCTTTTTTTTTAATGCACAACAGTAATTTAAAAATGATTGCTACATTTTAAAGAGTCTTGTTTCAATCAAATAGTTCAAGCAAGATAAAAGTTAAAACATGTCAAAGTGTGTATGCCTGCACCCACACAGGGCAGAGTCCCCCCAGTATCTCCAGTGACCTGTAGAGGTCAGAGTTCCCATGTGTCACTTGGTAGCTGTTTAACACTTCAGATAAGAACCTCCTCAGGCTGTCTCCACAGATTATGTTCAGCACTTCACCACAGTAAATCATCTGATTTCCTCTCCAGGAGTAAATCTGAGTTGGCTTCACCTATCACAGGGGTAATACATAATTTATATGATGGTATAAATGATTCATAGTGCAATAATCCCATGTCACTTGCCTAATGGGACTTGGAGTTTGATGGAATTCTACAGTATTATGAGAATAATATTTCTGCCACATTCCAGGCATGAATGTGATACCTGCTTCAGTATCCTCTGGCTAGAAATTCAAAGCCAGGGATGGTGCCAAATATCACCCTCACTAGCATAAATGTGAATGAGGATGAAAAAATTGAACAGAGAGGTGGCAATCCAATAACCCATCTGTCCACACTGCTACCTGGGGGCCCGACTTCTAATAGAGATATCAGTGCATGGGCGTGTTTCACCAAACTGACAGCATGTTGTTTTAAATGACTGATAAGCTCACAGGTATTAGTTATCTACAGATGGTCATGAGTGTGTGTGTGTGCGTGTGTGCCTGTGTGTATAATTACGGATCTCCCAGTGCTGAGCGAGAGGCATTGCTCTTTGGGAAAGCCATCTGCTGAAACAGACCTGCACCATTCATCCTCAGTATAATTACCATGCAGGAAAGAACGGAGCGGAAAAATGACATGAAGGAAAAAAAAAAGGAAGAGAAAAGGATAGAGTGAGAGAGAGTGGGGGATAAATGATGCTCAACTGGCAGGGAGTCCGTGTCTGGCACCACTTTTCATTGCAAATGTGACTACAGCAGTTGATCAAAATGAGGATGGAGAGATGGAAAAAGAGAAAGAATCTAAGACAGATTTGAGCTGTACGATGGAGACACATATGGCAGAAGCACTTTGTCTGATTTGGCAGGTGAAGCTTTAATCCAAAACTCTGTTTAGTGTCTGATTTTGGCAAAACAGTTTATAAAGTGATCAATCAATTATCATAAATCATTTTAAGAGCCCCATTTGATTGTTTTACTGATCTAATTTAGTCATGCTTTAAAGCACAAACCACAAGAATTCCATGAGAGCAACACTTTTTCCAACTAAACTTGATTTAATGGAACATAAATCCTTTCTACCACTGCACGCTGAATGGCTGTTTTATCATAGAGTTAGAACTTTCAAAGGGGTTATATGAACCAGGGGTTCCAAATGATAGCCATGCCAAGGACCCCCATGTAGCATGTCTGGGTATCCCCTTGCAAAATTTCTAAAATTCCATATTTCTCACAATGGTAAATGCAGTATTTCCTTAATGTAAATGTAAATAGTCTGGCCAATCATTCAAATTTTAAATTTATTGTCTCTTTAAATCTAAATTGCACCAATGAGTTATGTCTCAGTAGTAATGGAAACAGGTCCCCCCCCCCCCTTATTATTTAATCATTATATGATCATTATATCAAATATGTGTTTGTTTTTTATAACAATGCTGTAATTCCTGTTAAACATTAGTTAGCATATATAGAAAAGACATAAAATAAAGTTGAAGAATAATTAAAAAAAACACAGCTTTGAATGTGCAGTGATAAATAAAAGCCAAGACCTTTTTTTCTTCTTCAAGTTTCCACACCCCCTCCTAGCCTGTTACAGCTCCCTTAGGGGTCAGGGTCCCAACTTTGAAAAACGCTGATCTAGAGCAGTGGTTCTTAACTGATGGGCTGGGGCTCAAAAGTGGGTTGCAAAGCTGGTTACTGTCGGTGTGCTCGTCACAAAAAATAGATGTACAGAGATTTCAAGTGAACATTCATGCACACATTTCCTATACACTCTTTTTTTCTTATTAATTCTTATTTTGGGGACATTTATGCTTTTATTGACTGAGGAGAGGAACAGTGTGTAGACTTGTGAAATGGGGTGGGAGAGCAGGGGAGGACATTCTGCAAACTGGCCTTAGACAGGAATCGAATTCAGGTCGGCAGAGGCACATGCATATATCTGCCTGTCTTCCTTTACCACTCCAAACCAGCACCCTTGCTATAGTCTGTTTTAACACAGTGAAAAGTAGAATTCATAAATCTGTCTTGTGATTCCAACCTATTTGTCTCTTTGCACACAATAAGGCTAGTTTATGTATGACAAGTCATTTTCTTCGGATAGGGATCAAAATAAATATGATTTTATTGATATCAATGTCATTATCATTTTTGCTTATTGATCAAATTCTTCATGGATTCTCTAACCAATTGTTATGGACTTTGTGTTGATAAACCTGCACAAGTTGCCTGTGTCAACAATATCAAAAACATGGCACTGCTGGTATTCAGAGCTGTTCCAACAAATTTAACCCTTATCCAAAGTTTCACAGAGCTGTTGGCCTCATTCTGTATAAAATTAAGCCACACTGTTTGCTCTGATTACTGCCTTTGCTCCTTTGTTTTCTAATAATGGGACTAAATATTAGTATCATGATATTTTGGCGTCCTCACATGTACAATGCAATAATAAAAATTCTGGTGGAGGTGATATCTTTATAATGTCTGTCAAAGGTTTTTGTCATTATTTTATGTCTTAATGTTAAGAAGTGTGTTTTAACAGTAACTTGCCCATGCAGTTGTGTAATTTTTATTTTATTTGAAACATAAAACCAAGAATATTCTTTAATTTCAAGCTTTGCCAAATTTTGTGCATGTTACACGTAATTGCATTGTGAATATATTGATCATTAAGTTTACCTCAATAGAGCCTTTTTGTTCTCCTCAGCTCTTCAGATATTTGTTGTATGATATTCTTGCAATATGTTACTTATTGCAGTATTGCCATATCATAATATTTTCAGCATAGAAGATTAACTATAGCATATTGTATCATAATGGGAGCCACCCTGTGACACCCAGCTCTATCATCTTGTATATGCTGACCACTTCTTGCAATTACGTGACATTATTGTCTTGCTGAGCATTTGGAAAAAGGTGAAACACAATGAAATGAGTCAAATGATGCTGATTCTTTGAGCTAGTTGTAGCAGATTTATCCAAGCAAAGACACAGTATGAATTAAACCCTTTTAATAGAGCACAGATAAACACAAAAAAGAAAAAATCAAATTTCCAAGCAATATTTTTATCTAGTTAAATAAGCGGTTTTCTGTTTTTTCATGGAAGAGGTTGTGTTGGGTCCTGAGGCTAGACCAGCAGAGAACATTGATGTAGAGGATTGATGCCAAATTACAAAGCTCAGTAATAAAAATGCACCTTTTATATATGAAAGCTTATTATTAAACTCAAAATATTAATTACTCCAACACACAGTTTCAGCATACAGTTGAAACATCACACAATCCACTATCCATGTGAAAAATCGGCCCATAAAATTTATCTTTCGGGTAGATAATCTGGGAGTGTGTACTCTAACTTCAGCAAGTAATGCATTTCCATAATAAAACATGCAGCAAATGGTTTAAAGTCCTTATGATCCTGAGGCCATACTTTAGGATATTTGGGAAAAGAACTGACATTTCAAATATTTATCACTTAATGCAAGAGCAAGGACTTACCTTTGTAGGAGAGTTTTAGTCGGGGCACATTGTTCTTGGTTTCTTGGACTTGATAACCCTCCGCCCTGAGGAGAACCACCCCACACAGCAGCAAAACGCTGCCCGTGAGAGAGCCCATGGTCCTGGGGCAAATAAGGCCAGAGAGGTCTCTTGAACACCCACCTCCAGAGCGGTTGGTCTTGGATCTGGTGAAGATGACCAAGTCCTTCAAGAAGGAGTCTTTACTGTCCTTTGATAATTAAATAAAAGCTTGCGACTCAGTCCAGACTGAATCTCGGCAGGTCTTGTCCCCTTCTGAAATCCAAAAGACCATTTCTTGTTCCAGAGGTCAAATGCCAAAAATGACAAGTCCAACTCCAGGGCAGATCCTGCAAAAAAAGAATTTGAGGTTATGGGTCAGTGTCACAGCAAGGGTCCAAAGTGAACTCTACTAAAGTGAGCCATGTGAGAGATTCTCACCATATTAAATGCTAGGAGGAGTGAGAGGATCTGGGTTTGTCTGCCATAATTTTCCTTCTTGGTGCCAAACCAGCATGCAGCTGTGTTTCTACAACCATCCACGTTCTTGCTGAGACTCTACCTCAGGCTAAAAAGAGAAAACAGGTCCAGTTTGTTTCAGCTGTTAATCCAGTCTGCTTGGCAAGCACAATCTTCAGCAAGTCTGTCTGTCCCTCTCTCACGCTGCTTTCATCAACTTCTCACTCTCTCTTCACTTAGCAGAGCTCCGGACGAGTTCAGCCCCACTCAGCGCAGCTCTGTCCCCACAGCACAAGGCACACAGTGCAACTGAGAACAGCTGAGGCAGACAGCAGAGTCAGAGGGAGAGGGAGAGAGAGAGTGAGAGAGTGAGAGAGAGAGAGAGAGAGAGACAGAGAGAGAGAGTAAAGTGAGTGGTGTAGGTGGGAGAGAGGGTGAGAGAGACCATAGAAAGCGTGTAAGAGAAAACAGTGAAATCTAAGGTGGAAGAGGAGGAGGAAAGGTTGGGGCAGGGCAAGAGGCTAGAAGGAGCATAAAAACTAAAGCACACGGCAGAACATGTGAGAAGAACTTCAGGGGAAACTAATTCTTAGAAAACATTTGAGATTTTAGTTAAGATGTGACCCTAAATAAATTATGTCATTAGATATGCATTTTAGCAAATTATTGCCAAAAAAGAGGAAAAACGGTGCCCTCCTGCCCATAGCGTCTTTGCTTGGTCCTGATTCAGGTCCAGGTTTCTTTTGGCATTATTTTGTTCACACTGCAATATTCTTAAGTAGGCCAAAGCTCACACCGACACAGCACTGGCCTTATGTCATGACATTACAGCCTGCCCTTTTCCATTGTGTTGGTATACAAATGCTTCACATACTGTCTCACTGTGCGTGAGGCTAGCTAGTTCAGGGCCAATTGAACTAGCCAATTTAAAACAAATGTAGTTCAGTGTTCCAAGTACTCGGTGCCCTGAGTGGAAAAATGCACCCTGCGCTCTTGGTAAAAAAAAAATCTCCACTTTTGAGAGAGTGGTGCTTATCAGTGTTACTCCCCCCTCATAGGCAAATCAGAATCAAGAAGGGGTGGGACATCTGCTGTTCATTTGGAAACACCAATGGCAGAAGTGATAATGAAATGTCTCAAATTTACAAGGGAACTACAGTATCTCTTGGTCTTCAGCTTCTATCAGTGGTAGGACATGATTTCATGACTCTGTTTTCATGTTTTCAGGTTGATATTTCTGTGAATTAAAGAAAATACGATGCGCATGGAGTAATTTCATACTCCAAAGCCTCATTTCCACTTTTGAGAGTGGTTGGTGTCTTATAGGTGAATATATAGACAATGCCTCCAATGGTCCAACACAAAAACGAACATTACTTCCCAGATGGATTAAGCTTGTGGTAACTACCAGTAGCCATTCAGTAAGAAGCTAACTTGGCCCATTTTCTGAAGAATAGAGATAACAGTTTGGAGAATTTATACTGTAGGCTCTCCAGAAACACTGACAGAATTGGACTGTGTCTGTTTGCATTTCTGTTAGCTTAACCAAGGCAAAACAGAAATAATTCTGCATGGTAGTAAGCAAAGAGCATGGTCTGACAGGAAATATCAAATATTTCGATAAAATTTGTGTTAAAGGCTGAACTGGTCATATGCCTCCAATGTAAAATTGCATTTTAATTTATCTCTTTTTTGCTATAGATGTGTCCTTGCTTTCCCCTAATAAATAAACTTATATCAAACTTACTCGAATGATCTGACTGAACATTATATCAGAAAGAGGATACATGCTGATGCACAAATTTTGGATATATTTCACTTAAAAATTCCTCCAACATCAGCAACAATCGAAAAGATGTGCTGGACTCTTCCCCATTTTAGTAATAGCATAACCTTTATATTTGTTAAAGTCTTTGGAAACATTGACATTACTAAACCGTATATATTCAGTTAACCTACTGTGAACTCAAATAAGGCAAAACAGGACTAATTCTACATGGCATTCAAAAAATGTTTATGGAGGAGATGAAATGTCTCATTGAAATTGAGATGTCTATATCTCGTTCTCAAGAGACATATCTCATGAGGTAAAACGTATAAATATTATTCAATAGAATAACTAAACAAGGAGGCATCTGTGAATCTTGATGGTTTCAATGTCTTTTTAAATCATGGCAATCACAGATACAGATTCCTAAGGTTCTCGGTAAAAATGAAGGCTCTTAATTCAATGGCGTAACGTGAGTTGTCTATAGATGTGTGTTGGGGTGTGTCCATCCATGTTTTAGTTTCTAGAGGGAGCACAATCCCATTGCGAAGTCAACTTCGGAGTGCTCAAAACAGGAATCAAAACAATCAGAGCTTAAATTCCCTGAACAGATATCCTGATGATGTGTTTGAGTTAAAATATTTTTAAAGACAGCCTGGCTGACACTTGATGTGACTAGTTTTAGGAATTATTGCTAATTATATTTTCTACTTTAGGCGTAATAAAGTTTAGCAGTTGTTCTGGTAATAGTTTAATATAGAATCATGCTACGTACATACCTCTCTGTTTGGTCCTGAAACGTAATTTGTTTTAAATGTAACAAACTTGTATCATGCCTGCCCTAAGTAACACTCAAAAAGCACACACAGGTTTCAAGCACAGCCACCTTCTGCAAAAAAAGATAGGGATGTGCTAGCTTTATGCATGACCAGTCTGCATATTGAGAGTGGCTAGTAGGGTCTGTTAACTTACTATTTAAACAATGTGATTGCTGGGTGCAAATGTTACAACTGCATCAGGTGTAGAATTGGAGAAACAACTGACCTACCAGCAAAGGTTCTTTATGGTGGGTGAATGATGGCATCCATAACTCATCACACTGGTAGCAGGGCCAGCAAATAGGCTCTGATGGTGATATGCATAATCTGATACCACCTTTTCTAGTTGATCCTGGCCCAGTTATGTTGTTCGTAATTATAGTGTGATTGCTGCATTTACATATGTCTATGACCAAGGCTATATGTCCAGGGGGGTGGGATGGACATTGCAGGATAATTCCTTTCCAAGTCTGCCATATCTTCCTGAAACTTCTTTGAAAAAATATTGATCATATGAAAAAGATTTTTTTTACAACATATTGTATACCCAAGATTATTAATCCTGTTACAACCTAAGGCTGTTATGAATGAGTACTAAGAATCAGACAGTGAAGCCAGACAGTGCGGCTGCAGAGAGACTACATCAATTGCATGCTAGTTAACTGGCTCCTGCATCATGTAAAACATCAGCAATCTAGTTCAGCTGAGGTAGATTGATTTGAAGTAAAGATGACATCACAGTGATGTAGCTCATGCTCTGTCAGGGAACTTTCAGGACAATAGACAAACACATCTTTTCAGGTCCATCTGTGTGCTGATGGCGCCACTTACATTTCAACAATCACATGGGTGAACACAGGAGTTCCTAGAATGAATTTCAAGCTAACATTCATTTTCAAGCTAACCTATCTGAAAGATTAAAGTGTGACAGATCTCTTTGGGGGGGAAACAAGAAAACATCCACTGCTGAACACAAGAGATAACTGCAGTGAGATAAAGCAAAGCAAGTTTAACAGATATGGGGACTCATGCACACGTGTAAATTTATGTACTTACATGCAAACCTGGTCTTGGTGAAAAACTGAATGTTTTTAATAATCCACATCTTACAAATGGCATGTTTACATGAACCAATCATTATCTGACTTTTGGAGTTGCCTGATTACTAAAGTAGTCATGTAAGCAGCATAATGTAATATTGTTTATCAGATACTGACATTATTGGATTACAAGATATCAGAATAACATGTCTAGGTTATGGCAAAATAATCCGTCTTATTTAGTACACAAACAGTGTTTTATTTCTTTTGTTCTGTTTTATATGTGTAGGGGTAAATATGTCAGTAGAAGTGATGTAAGTATATTTTTTTTCTTACAGGGGCAATAAAGGAATGGCAAAATGCTTCAGAATGTGTAAAAGAAAATAAAAGCACAACCTACAAATAATGAAAAGGCAACCACCAGACCTCAATCTTAAGTTACAATATTTCATTTATTTATATGATCTGCCTTTCAATCTTAACATAATCTTGTATCTGATAAAAACACTTTTTCAACATTCTACATAATTTCAAAGAGTTACAATCCCTCTTTCTCATAAAAACTCAATTTAGTAATAATAAAATCATGTCTTTGCATAAAAACCCTTCTTTAAAGAGATTAGTTTAAAAGTCTCAGAGTTAAATTCTAAGTATGTTGTTGCTATGATTAATGTGTGGTTCATGTTTGCTCTGAGACATGTTTAACTGCTACTGAAAACACCTAGAGCCTGATCTACTAAAGGTTTGCATAAAAACATGTGCAAACTTGATAGCGTGCAAAGCTGATCTACTAACAGGGTGCACTGAGGATTGTGTCTGTCAAATAAGCAAAATAGCACGCACAATTTTTGTGGCTATATTTAGCATGTTTGAAAGGCAGGTGCAAATCGGCACAGTGTTACGCACAGAAGGCTGACGACGGAGAGAGAGAATCTTCCGTGTGCATGTCATCATGTTTGGACTGTCATAAACAGCATTAACCATTTTTTCATCATTTACCATACTTTGTGATGAATGATGGTAAGATTTTGAGGCTGTCTGTCATCATGCTGGACTGGGAAAAGAGGGATGATCCAGTGTGCCATCATACTCATGTAGACAAGTGCATAAAGTAAACCCTCTCTGTTTTGCGCTCTTAATACATTGTGGAGGTCATTAACCTATGCAAAAAAGATCCCCTTCATAGCCAGAATCAGTGGGTTTGTCACTCACAGCTGATAGATGGATTGTGCGGATTTTCAGTTGAAGGAACGATCAGTCAGCGTGTGTGTAACTGTAAGACTACTCTTTATATGAGAGGTTTTTGGTGATGAAGCTGTGTAACTACATGAATGCTGTCATTTAGATTATATCTAATTGGAATCAGAAAAGGAAAATTAAAAATGACGGATAAAAATATGGCATGAGGGAAAAGTGATAATCTTGTCCATCAAAATGACAGACATTAAAAAAGGTTAGCACAACCTCTGATCAGAAATAAAAATAGTAGAGACATATTGTCTATCCAGCAATGCCAGTTTTGAGCTGGCCTCCAAAATGGCCTTTCTTCCGGCAACGCAGAGATGTCTCTGCTGGAGTTCACCAGTGTGTTTATTTGCCTCAAACTCCATGGTATCAAACTTGATTTTTTGTTTATGGCCGCTCTGTTCTCCCAAACTCTCCATGGTGACAGCAGGTAGCACACGCAAAATCCTCATTTAAATAGAGCGGTCCGCACCACTTTTCCACCAGTTATCAATTGCGCACGCAGTCATAGTAGATTACCCACAACACGCCCACTAATAGCACATGCAGTTTTTTAGTTTGCACACGCAATTTAGCACTTGTTATTTGGGATCTTAGTAGATCAGGGCCCTAATGTCTTGGTTTGGTTATTTGAAAGAAAAGCATTTGCCTGTCATTACAAATGAGATCTTTTATTGTGAGAAGCTTGTTGGAAGTGAAATGTTAGCTGGCTGACTTCATATGCTACAATTGCCAAGTGAGTGTTCAAAGCTGTAGTGTTTTCAGCTGCATCTCTGAATTATTTTGGATTTTGAACAAGCAAGACATTGATTCAAAGTCACATTTTAGCCATGTTAGAAAGTGAAACAAGGATACAAATGACTGCAGTCCAGAATCAATCAGTATCAGTTAATTGAAGCAAAAGCAGAAGATGCCTCTTAAAAAGACAAGGCTCTCAAACAAACACATTCAAGCGGGCCACCATGTTGAATGTTTGGGCAGACTGTGACGCACATGCCAACAACTAGTGCATTCATTGGCCAGATGTGGGCTTCACCGAGGCAAACCTTGTCAGAGTTTAAATATCAACCATAGTCCCAAAAAGCTGCTATTTTGCTGAGCGATATCAAGTCACTGATGTGTAAGTCTGCATTTACTGGCTGCATTTTACTGTTTTGAACAAAAAGCATCACATGTAAATTATTGACAGGAAAATAATGGCATCTGGTGTGCAAAGGCGTCAAGTGACCCAAAACTTCTAACAATATCCTCTGCCATTGTTGGAAAAAAAGAGATTTTGTTTCTAACTAGCGCTGGCTAGCATGTCTTGTAAATTGTTTTACCTCTTCTCTGCTTGCTGTAGGAAGTTTAAGGGCTTCATCATGCACTTTGGGAAGAAATTAAACAATTGAAAGACTGATGTGCACAACCTCTTTGTGATAACGCTATACTTAAGTGCCTGTAAACATGTCAGATCAGATTACTTTCACAATCTGATTTTAATCTCACTTATCTGATAAGATGATCAAGTAAACTTACCCAATGATGCAGTTTTAACAGTATTTATAAGACCTGATTTCATTTTACACTGTCACTTCAGAACAAAGACAGATAAATCGGGGCGTTTGCGTGCTACTCCATCATGGTCTAAAGGGGAGGTTCCCATCTTTTCTTTTAAACCATTCCAAATGAGACGTCAATCTCTCTTTAAACACCAGACCCTCAGTGAGCTGATCCCTCCTCGTGGTGAATGATAATGACTTTAGTGGCAATGGTGTGGGTAAGACCTCTAACAGGCTGTATCCATCTGGATAAAGAGCCATCAGACAGTGGGAGGAGAGCTGAACTAATCCTGTAGTGAGTGGATGGGCCTCACGGTTATGCTAATGCGAGCTGGCGCTTGGAGGTTCCAGGGAGAACACTGGAGAGACTATGGAGAACAAGTGTCACGCCACAGTCCCAGTTTCCCAAACAGACCGGATTAGGGGCTGGAACAGACAGGTCCCTTTCTTTGCTGTGTGGGATTGGAAGTGTTGACGTACTAGTTCATTATTCTGGGAATCATGTAACACAATCTGCCATAACTGATTTCAGACAGAGGGATTGTTTGGAGTGAATTACTGAGTGAATGGCCCACTGGAAAAGGGCCTCCACACTCCAACTAGTCATACTCTTTGCATGTTGATAACTGCTGAGACTTTGCATGCTTTTAAAGTTCAAGTGTTTTGTGAATAACAGCAACTTTAAGATGTTCTCAGCACTTAAAATAATCTTCAACTGGGATTTTCTAAATTTAAAGTACAGTATTTTCATTCTTTTCTCTGGAATGTTTTAACAAATTAAAAAATGACTTATTCTAGCTTACGTAATGGATTTGTAGTTGAGAGCTTACATTATCTTTAATATTTCCAGCAGCTTTTATAGCCACACATAACCTCATAATTCCCGTAACACACTTAATACCATTTTTTTTTTAAATCTGAAAATATGCGTCCTTTACTTTCAGAAATGCGTGCTCAGACTGTGGGTTTTAATATTGTCTCTCATGATGTCATTGAGGAAAATACCATCCCCTCTAGGTTGGAAATGTCCTCTGAACAAAGTGATCTGCCCACAGCTGGCACGGGTGGAGGGAACATATATATACAGGACTGTGCAGCCCCAGTAAACATTAAAGCACAGCACATGAAATCCTCAGACACATCTTAGAATTTACACTAAAGCAACCTGTTCTGAACAGGGCTGAAACATTGGGGTTTATGGGTATGCCAAAATCCAAATGCCAAAATATACTCAGGGGACGCCTGGAACCAGTGTAAATCTGTTGAAAAGAAGTTAAATACTGGACCTTTGTATTCTATAATTGTAGTGATCCATGTCTAAACATGACAGCCCCTTTTATTGCGCACATGCTAATCTTTGCCACAGATGACATATCATTTTTTGTCATCCATCTTGCATCATCAGGAAGCAAGTTTTATATTTTGTGTCTCTTTTAATTGTCAGATTCAAGTACACTCTGGAAAACAAGTCTCGCAGAATTGAGTAAAAAAAAACAAAAATAGATTTCACTTTCAGGAACACATCAAAGTTTAATTAACTTTTAACGTTTTTTCAGTATTCTAAACTGCATATTCTTATTTTTCCCCCATGTACTTAAACCACGTTCTTGCCACCAGTATGTGTGCCCATCTGCTGTGACATAACTATGACATCTACTCTTAAATGACCCGTACATAACAATTTAAATAGATTGATTGATTGGATCATTAATTAGCCAACTGAGCAATGTTTTTACAGCCCTGATTCTTAGTCTGATATTTCTAAACAAAAATGCTTAATACTGAATTATGTTGTGTATGTGTCAAGGAGATGCCCCACTCTGAAGTGCCATTTGAGTCTGGGGGTCTTAACTCTTCTATTCAGTAAGACAAAGAGCTCTGAGTACTTGAAACATCTCAGAGTTCATCAGCTCAGAGGTCCAAGTGCCGTAGTGAGGGGTGGGTTTCTTTAACATGTAGAGTGGTATGGTGTGCTTGGGCAGTTGTGTTGAGGAGAGCTGTGAAGTATGGACAGGACTGGAGGAGATCTGTCGATACCCCTTGAAAGCTGGAGCCCCCCATCATAGTTCACTCAGCTCTCCCTAAACAGTACCCTCCCCACCCCACCACATTTGCCCACACAGGCACACCCCCGCCCCTTAGATCTCTCCACACACAAGCCGCTCTCCCCTTTGAGCGTTACCTCCCCCGCCATACGAAAACCCCCTACTGCTGCCATGTCTGTCAGTCCCTCTGCATCTATACCCCACATGGAAAGGCTCATTCCAACACTTTCCCCCATTCCTCCTCTTTGCTGTTCCATCTCCTCTGGCATAAACCTTACACTGGGTGGTGGTCTGATAAATATGTTAAGCACTTTATGACTCAGCAATACATGCTATGCTAAATTACAAACAAAATGATATTCAAACAATAATTTAAAGATGAAAACACTGTACCAATAAGTCACTTTTGGGGAAAAAAAACTCAACAAGAAATCTGTAATGGTGTGAAACTTGTGGTACGACACATTACTGTTAGTGCTATAAACCAAACCATGTTGTGAAATATTCTTGAAGTGGATGTTTGAGAGGATTGAACAATTGCACAGAAGGAAGTTTGTTTTTATGTCATTATTTCTGTAAGAGCTGAGCCCCCCTAAAAGTCAGATCTAAAAATAGCCCCTGCATTGCCCTTTGACCTCCAAAATCTATTTGGTCGATCCTTGAATCTTGGATATTTGTTAAAAGTTAGGGGAAAATACCTCAAAGCTTTTTAAATGTTGCATTCACAAGAGCCATACATATACAGACAACCTAAAAACACAATGCCTTTGTCCTCGACTGTTGAGAAAGAGGAGGCAAAATCCAGTGTTAAAAAAAAAAGGTTAAAAATTTGGTTTAACTGAGTTGGAATAATTCTGCTGCCATATTTCCTGACAGGACTATATTCCCATAAGTGAGTTTAAGTATCTGAATGTGTCACTGCATTCTGAAGCCCCAGACAGGATGAGAAATATGATTCAGTGACGCACTCTGGCCTGGATATTAAGTTGCAGCCTGTGACAGGACTGATGTATTGGCATAATGGTTATTATAGGCATAAAACACACTCACATAAACATGCACTGATGGAAGCCAGCTGTGTGTGCTGAGAGAGTTTGGTAAAATGGAGCTAACGCTACTGGGATCTGTGCTAACTAACTTGCCCTGGGGGCATCTGAGAGACAATATGCAAGAAAAACATATCTCATGTTGAACACTGGTAGCTCTGCTTAGAAAACTAGTTGGGACAAAGTAAAACGGTACTTTAGCACATCTGTGTCCCCTCATCAAAGAGTGGAGAAACTATTTTCAACTCCGGATCTTCTATGTGAGCAGACTCGTGAGAGTGTGGCATAAATAGAGTATGCTGTGCACTATTCATGACTGAATACACCAAACGCTGTTGGTGATTTACCCTTTCTTAATGAAATATGGATGAAAATTCAGCAAAAACCTCAGAGCTATGAATAAATTACTGGGAACAGCGCATCATCTTCAACACCAAGGCAACCACACCCTTCTGGCTGCAGCCAGAGCGTCCAACACGGCAAATCTGAGAGTGTGCATTTTGTCGGTCCATGTGATCATGCAGGACGGCCTACACCCTATTAAAACACCACAAAATTTCAGGAGGGCTCATACAGCTTTCTTAAAGTACATCAATTGTTAATGAATATACAAATTTCATCTCATTCACAACACGGCTCCTTCAGAGGACGGTGCCAGCTCGCCACAGATCACATTAACGCCAAGATCAGAAAACACAGCGTCTGCTTGGATGTGCTTCACTCTTTTGCCAGCTGCATGAATTTATCATCATCCATCAATATTTCAACCTTCTGGCTACCTGCTTCTCACCTCTGCAGGGAACAACAAAAACACACAGCCACTCTCTGACTCACATGTAGTCACTCAAGGATCACAGACGGCACCTCTGTTGGTCATACCCACAGACTGCTACAGTGTGGCAAACTTAGCTGAAGATGTTCAAGACAAAGCAGCATGTGGAACTAAAAAGTTTTATCCATGACATTGATTTGGATAGGACAGTATGCTTTAAAATTTTGAAAAAGCCGTAAGCCACTGGTGCTGCTAGATGCTACTTTGTATTTTTGTCTTGCTTTTGGAAGAAAGAGTGCAGGGTCAGCTGCAGAAAATGACCCTGGGTTCAGAACGCTTCAGGTTTTTGCTCAGCGTTCAAGTGGAAACTTGTTGCAGGATTTTTTTTATTTTAATGATATCGACTGAGCTGCTCTCCACCAAATCCCTTCAACACAGGTTCTGAGTTTGTTGCTGAAGTTTAACAGCCCCACTTGGCAAACACATTTAATTTCCTTGGCAGTCTTTTTCTATGACTGTGAATATTGAGGCCTTCCTATTCAAACTGTTTTGCAATCATGGTAGATCAGCTCCTTTTTAAACCACCTTTGCATTATCTGAACTGTATGATTTGAAGATTCGATACAAATAAACAGTACAGCCTAATGGTTCAGTCAGATTAGTTGTTTGTTTGGTTGTTTTTTTTTTTGTTTGTTTGTTTGGTTGGTTAGATTTTGTCTCTTTCATGGCACCACTTATACTGGACTGTGAAAATCTCATCCTAACCAACTGAAGTACTTTGTGTGATGCTAGGAGTCTTCAGAAAAGAAAAGAAAGGAAGAAAATGAAGAAGTATTGTAAGTACATGTCTAAACTCACTGGCATCCATGTATAGGTCAGGGTCCTCATTATAAAGCTTGCTTACGCACAAAACAGGGCTTGAGAGTGCCGCACACCATTTCTCACGCAAAGGTTGTGATTTATAAAAAAAACTTGGCGGGAGATCGTGTGCACCGGTACGTCAACTTTGATCCTGTCAGGTGTTTTCAATAATTTATGTTTGGGCTGATTTACTCCATCCTTTAAGAGAAAAATCTGTCATCTGTAGTTTTGTTTTCAAAGTTTCTTAGAATGCTGCATGCTGCAGTTTCCCTGATTTATTTTATTTCATTGAGGGAATCATAATGACGCCTATTTCACAAAGTGTTAGAGCAGTCTTACTTCCCGTGAAGAATGAGTTACACTGTGTGTAAGTCTCTGGTAAAATTCGGAGTGTGTGTAAGTGGGATTGTGCGTATGCATGTGTGTATGTGTGTGTGGTGGAGAAAGACAAGCTGAAACTCATCACTGATGCTGTTTATTGACTCAGTTCACTGTGGCAGTGGTCTAGACATCACACAGCCCACTTCCCTACATTAGCACTGAGCCGACTGCCATGACCGTGCACATTAAGCTGTATCTCTCAGTCGGTCACACTTCTGGTGGTTAACACAGCAAACTTTATGTAGCACGAAGTGTGAAGAGGAAAATGTGAGGAATGAGCCATTGACTGAACCCAGAAACACTAATCCATGGCCCAGCATGTCATGGTATACCTGCTGGAAGTAGACATAACAATAACTAACTGAGTCAAACCTCTTTTTTCCTGTCATTGCAGGCTGTGCCAATGGCAAAGTAGTTAGAAAGACACACAGGAGCTACTGTTCAACCTTTCTCAAACAGTTAAAACTGCTGATAGACTCTTCTATGGAACAGGGAATGATTCTCACTCTCTGGTCTGTGCCAACTCATGCAGAGACAGGACATAATATTCAACTTTTAATATTTTTAAGGGTTTTGTCCCATAAGGAACAAAAAAATGTAACTGTTAAAAGAAAACTACTTTAAGTGTCTGGTTTAAACATAACTCAAAATCTACCATGACAGTCACCACCTGGGATTATTGTCATACTACCTGGGTCTTACTAGGTGTTAAAGGTTAGACTTAATTTAAAACCCATTCTAAAGACTTGAGATTACACCCCTGCTGAGTCTTCGATCAGAAAAAAACAAGTCAGATTAAAGCCTGTGTCAATGTGGGTTCATCCCAACATCTAAGCCTTTAAATCCATTTGTTTGAACCAATATCTACTATCAGTAAGCGGGAAAAAAAAAAAATGCTTAGGCTCAGGCCTGGAGTGGCTAATCTGGAGAACCATGACAATTCCTGGAGGGCTGGGCTGGGTGTAGGCCCTCACCAAAACTGTGCATGTTAGAGGCTTGAGGGCGACATCTATGTTATATATTTCTGTAGCAATATTTCACTACAGGAATGCAGGCAGCCAGTTTTGGCAGGGTCCGTGTGTCCCACTAGAAACCAATGTTTTATTCCTGGTCGGTTTGGCAACATAGTGAAAAGAGCGTGGAGAAAGTTAGGTTTAAGAAAGGGGCAGCTGTTGACGGTGACAGGGCAAAATTCCCCAAACATTATCTGTTAAAGCAAGCTCGCAGCCTGGTTTGATGATACAGGTAAGCTGGTAGTGAAACATTAAGACACCTGATACACAAAACATCACAACATATACAGTGTAAATGATGTCTAATTAGGTAATGAAGTGTGTGTTATTATCAAGCATTTAAAAATTATTTAAATAGGTTCAGTGTAAATAGAAGGCCAGTGTTACAGCCAGAACTAACTATTAACCACTCATGTAGCCCCTCATCAGCATCAGCAGAACCTCACTGAGAGAGAGACTGAGCCACCGCAGCCAAGCACAAGCCCCAAGCCCATGTCCTCAGAAAGGGGAAGGTAGGATTTACTGCTAACTTGAAACAAAGACTGTAGCTCGGCCCTTTTTTATTAGTAAAACAGACCTGAATAAAAGACAATTGAAAACGAGAGGAAACTAATAACAGGCTTGTAGAGCTGTAAAACCCACCAGATTAAAAAAAAAAAATCTACATTTATTCATAAATATAATACAACATTTCCAAGGTCAGAGTCATAAGTTTAAAATAATTACATTTTATCAAACAAATATGATTTTTAAGTCATAACTTCCTGTTTTATAAATATGACTTCTCTGAGATTTTTCCAAATCAGTGTCAGTTTTTCACAAACATGTAGTGGTGTAAATGGGTTTGACTTTAATAGACTTGAGCAACAACAATCAAAAAATCAAAACTTTTTTTTGACAGAAGCTCTGAAAGGACGCAGCAAGGTTAGCAGTTGTTCCACAAAGTATGAATAATAACACATGATCACTTTTTGTTCCAGTACCTTCCATCCATCCATTTTCTATACTGCATATCCCTTTCGCGGTCCCAGGGGGCTGTAGCCTTTCACAGCTGACATTTGGGGTGAGGCGAGGTACACCATGAACAGGTCGCCAGTCAATCGCAGGGCCACATAGAGAGACAGACAACCATTCATGCTCACACTCACACCTAAGGGCAAGCTGAATTCACCAATCAAACTTTTGGGCATGTTTTTGGACTGTGGGAGGAAGCTGGAGTGCCCAGAGAGAACCCACACATGCTCAGGGAGAACTTGCAAACTTCACATAGAAAGGCCCTGATCGACCAGGATTAGGTTACGTCGGGCTGAAATCAACTCTTCGCTCAGCACCATTCTCCCTTTCATCATATTAGCCTTACAAGGAAATTACTGACCCATTATTTATATTTGTGCATGTATGTTTCTGAAACTATTTACTGTTTATTGTAGGTGCATTTAACTATATTTTTTTCCTCAGAAAACACTTTTCAACACAATATTTTTTAATCAAGGGTGTCAACCAAACAAGACAAAATGGATAGTTCTTCCATTTCTGTTGAAATACCCTGCATTCTGTCACAACCTTCCACCTTCTAGACAGCTTTGTAGAAAAGAGATCATCTGTTAATGCTATCATGATAAATTTAGAAGCTTAAAAGGAAACCAACTCCCATCAGGAGCTGGTTTCTATCACTCACATGGAAGAGCTGTCTCTCTGAGCTATCTCTTTTGCCATCAACATGGCTAACAAAATCAGACTAAAAGACTTATGCTACCATTATCATTTATGCATATTGACCGCAGGATGAATCCTGGCTTCTGTCAGACTGTAGCAGTCAGGTACAAGTGGAGTGTGATATGTGAGACTAGTGTTTTCATATTCAGTTTAAAAGTTTTGATCAATAGTAAAAAACACATACTCCTGTGTAATAATATGTATTCTTATGAAAATATTAGAGATTCATACAAACTAATTCAAAGTTACCATACATGTACTTCTTTTCAAAGATAATACATGTTGAATGTCCTTGTAATGTTCCCTTGTGCATTTTAATGAAGTCACCTTGCTTACCACCGCTGACCCCTGAATGTGCACATCAGCAGTGTCAGGTGAGCCCATAAACATTGTGTATTCTGACATTAAGCGATGGATTAACTGACCTTGTCAATAGCAGAGCAGTCTGGAGGATAAGGGTGGGACTTGATCGATCGATCTGATGTGTCTCTTTTAATGGGGCTTCTGGTGTTAAGCTGAGGTCAAACAGGAGGGATCCATGTGCCTCCATCTTTCCACAAGGATTTATTCCTTCAGTCAGAACCTTGACTCTGACATAAACCCAATAACTCCCATTCAGCCTTGGACTGTTGTGTCCTTACTGAATACAATCTGCCTGCTCTAAATCACTGAGGGCTACAAAAGATGAAAGGAGAAAAAGGTGTAAAGAGGGGACGATATGTTGAGAGCAGCTCCAACAAAGAAAATAAAGCAGCAATTAAAAAAAAAAAAAAAGAAATAGGAGGTTAAAAGTGATCCAGTGGGTGAAAAGGACCAGAGGATGGGATACGTTTTTTCATGTTAAGGCTGAAAAAAATTGAAGTTCACAGAATTACGCTGCAGAAGAGCTGTCAATAAAAACAACAACACAAGACATCTAATATACAGTTTGCTCCATCAACCTCCTGTTGTTTTGAATATAGGACTCTATTTAATAACAACTGTACTCTACCAGGTGTATTAAGGATGCAACCAATGGCCATCTTTTTAATTAACCTGTCATGGACTACTGGCTTTAACCAGCTGAATAATTTTTTCCACATCTTTTGGCACTTATGCCAGACCAGATGATTTATGCACAACTGTGCATAAATCCAATGTTCGGAGGGGTTCAGGACCCGTCAGCCAATGAAAATCAGTTGTTCTGTCTCTTGAAGTGTGTCATAATGACCAACAACAGACCAGTCTGGGATGCCTGACAACTCCACAACGGTCTTGTAGATTTGATTTTTGTTCTGCCTTGTACGAGTTATCCCTCCACATTAGAGACTTTGACATTGAACACTGTTTCACTGCATGTGCAACAATCACGGACATAAACAAAGCAAGGTTTGTGCGAACGACTTAACAGAGAAAAAGTTTGTCAAGCTCTGAAAAACAGCATCCCTGCCCTTGTAAAATGCTGTCGAGATGCTACCACAGACTGTAAAAAGAGAAATGTTGGAGAGAAAGAGATGCAAAATGGTGACTGCTTACATTCATCAGCAAACTAACATATTGTTCAGCATACAGTACGTTTGTTTGCCTTCTTGAGTGTTGACCCTCCTTCTTTCAGACATACTTCTAGGCACATACCAACTACCGTATAGTTCAGCAGTTGCAACTCACATTTGAAAAAACAAGGCGCTATAGAGCATTATTCGATTGAATGCAAAATACAGTTTCACCATTAGATGAGAGAACAAACGACAGTGTTGCTTTAAGGTGGCTCTGAGGCTGTTGGAAATATTTATGGTTATGTAAGTACTGTGCTAAGTTTAGTAACATAAAACCCTTCATTTTACCTTTAATACAGACATTTTGGTTAAAGAAAACAATATATTGTGCCTTTAAGGAAAGATAACTACCCATTTTTTCAGGTGAACATCAATCAACATTAAGTTCTATGTCACAGAGCAAAATTATCTTTGAGAGGGATCATTACCTGTCCCCCTCACAGCCCTAAGGCTGCACAGCTCTGACTGCACTAGTGCAACAAAAGAGCTTGTGTCTCAGTTCACATTGCCCCGTATAAAACCAACAGACATCCTCTTCTTTGCTCACACTTCTCCACCCGTGTCAACTCCGTCTGTCTATACTCATCCAGATAGCTTCAAGCCTTCCGAAGCCCGTGCTGGGAGCTCACTCCCCCTGAAGCCCCGGGGAGGTTGATAAAACAGCACCAATTCCACACTAATTAGTCAAGAGGAAATTGTGCCTCATTTGAGCTTATTGGTGGACACGGAGCAGAAATGTGACACATGTCTTTCTTCCTGCTCTGTCAGCCCAGGTGTGTACTCAGATTTTACCACGGTTAATTCCTATTAACAATGAGCGAAAGTATATTTTCTCGCTGAAGGGAATGTTTTGCATTTTTGCCTTCAAAGATTTTCACTTCCTCAGTTCACAGCTCTTAGACTCAAATGCTTGGACTTCTGCTCCTGTCTGCCAGGTGCAGCTATATACGTTTAACAAGTTTTTTAACATCCTGCTCATAAATAATTGTATGGCAAGTAGCAATTTAGGATTATTGTTTCTTACCCTCGCCACAATAAATGCCTTGCATTGAACCCTAATATTTCGTAGATAGAGAAAAGTCTGTCAAACATGTTTTCAGCGGATCAAATTTCATGTCCATGATTTATCAAAATGAGCGCCCTGCAGACAAAAACAAGTCATCATGAGAGGGTTATGAGTCTTAGTTTCACTTCTAAGAACAAGGCCTGCATTCCTGTAAGGTAATATAGGGCTCTTAGAGACTTGGACAGGGTTCTGCTCCAAATTAGGCAGAAAGAGCCCCTACAACCTGCAGGAAGAGAGGGGAGTATTTTTGTATAACCCTCTTAGCTGAAGTAATAACTGCTGGGCTTGTCATGGTCCAGTGAGGATGGCTGTTACCTTGGGTAGAAGAGAGGCACAAACACAGTACCCCCACCAGTCAATACCAAAGCAGGACCAGTGAAAATAAACCGAATTAAACCAAACCAAATTATTGACAAATAAATAAAATCCTGTTACCTCCGCCAAGGAGGGGATGTTTTCGCCAGGGTCCGTCTCTGTGTTTGTTTGTCTGTTAGCAAGATTGCGGAAAAACTACTGGATGGATTTACATGAAAATTTTACTAGAGCTGTGTTTTGGTCCAAGGAAGAACCCATTACATTTTGGTGGTGATCTGCACATTTGTTTGGATGCAAAAAATTCCCAAAATTTGCAAAAAATCCCATAACTTAATAGTGGGCAGTATTTAAAAAAAAAAATCACATCTCTGACATTATTTGATGGATTCGCCTCAAAATTTACAGGATAATATATATATATATATATATATATATATATATATATATATATATATATATATATATAATATACCTCTATCATCACAGTCGATTTCATCTGGATCTGATCCAGATTGATGTCACAAAAAACACTGAAGTTTATAATGTCATAGTCCATTCATTTCTCCTCGGCTGCTGTGAGGGTCCTGCCCCCTCTACGTCATTATGGGAATTGTAGTTTATTTGCAAACTCATGTCAACGTTTTTCAAGCCTATATCACCAAATTACCCAGCTTCCCTTGCAATGCCAGTGGAGGATTTCTCCATATGGACAGACATGAGCGGAGACTCGGCCGTCATATCGGAGCGCGTGGTGATCCAGAATTTTATCTTGGCAGAGGTCTGCGCTCTCCGAGTGCTTTTCTAGTTTTAATATTGAAATGACATTAGGATATTATTTGAACATTTTTATAATATATATTTAATTATCTCTACTAAGGAGATTTTTACTGGTGTTTATTACTTTCTTTGGTTGTTTGTGAACAGAATAACTCAAAAACAAATGAACTCAAAAGGTTCTAAGCAGATTTGAGTGAAATTTCCCAAAATGTTGATCATGACAGAAGGAACTAGAAAAGCACTCAGAGAGCGCAGACCTCCGCCAAGCAGCTTCGGTCCACTTCGTCGAAAATGGTCCTATCTGGCAATGTTAAAGAATCTTTTAAAAAACTCCTGGATCCAGATGGTGATCCGGATCACCCCCAAAATTTAATCAGTTCTTCCATACCCCATTTCCGACAATTCCTGAAAATTTAATCCAAATCCGTTCAGAACTTTTCAAGTTATTTTAAACACAAACAAACAGACAGACAGACAGATAAACACCGGCAAAAGCATAGCCTCCTTGGCGGAGGTAATAAGTGATCAGATTCTAGTGGTAATCTGAATCCGCATGGTTATCAAGGAATTATTTCATGAATTACCTAAATTATGAAATAGCGCAGTTTTCCACATATTTGCTAATGACTTTACAATGGATTTTAATGGCATTTTGTGGGATGTTGATCATGGCACAATAAAGCAGTGATTAGATTCTGGTGGTGATCCATTTTCAGATCCTAGCAAATTTTCAAGGACTTCTAAACATTGCTAGATAGGGCAGAATTCATTTTTTTTTTGGCCAAAAATTGAATTAGTTCTGAATGCATTTTGGTGGGATTTTTTTGTGATGTTGATCATGGCAGAATGAAGCAGTAGATGATGGTGATCCAAATCCAGATCCAGAATTTTTTTACTAAGGATTTCTTAAAATTGCACTTTACTATATTTTTGCTAATAACTAAGTACAGTTAAAATGGTTTTAAGTGGTATTTTATTCAGGAATGTTGGTCATGGCCATGGAAACAGTGATTAGAATCTAGTGTTTATTCAAATCCAGATCCAGTTTTTTTTTTTAGGATTTCTAAACGTTGCAAGATAGGTAGATTTTTCCTACATTTTTCCTTATAAGTTTTCAATGGATTTTCAATGTTGATCATGGCACAAGGAAAATGTGATATGAGTTTGGTGGTTAACCAAATTAGGATCCAGGATTTTTCCAAGGATTTCTTTACATGGATAGATAGGGCATTTCCACATTTTTCACTAATAATTTAATACATTTTCAGTGGTGATCATGACATTTTCAGAATATATTCAGTGTTGATCATGACAATTTTAGGGAAAACTGGTTATAAGACAAGAAAGAGGTGCTAAGGGTTTGGGAGGATCTGAATCTGGATTTGGATCCAGGAATTTTCAGCAAGGATTTGTGTACAGTGCAAGATTGTGCAGTTTTCCACATTTTTGACAATAACTCGTTTAACAGTGTTGGAAATGCACTGGTCTAAGAGCAGTTCTTGTAATAATTATATCAGCCTTTAATCATGGTATCATGACTACCTTAACTTACAAAATATAACAAATTTAAATCATAACTTTTAAATATTGGCCTTTTTAAGTAAATTTGACTTTTTGTATTCAATTCAGTGCTTTGGCAATACTGTTCTGCAAGATCCATGGGAATAAAGCCCTTTTGAATTAAAATATGATAACATATTCATGTCTCCGGATCTGATATTAGCACTGATGCCAAACAAAATTTTAAATAATGTCAATATTGGCCCTGGGAAGTAGCAGAGAGGAGTCAGGAAGTAATGAGAAGCTTACAGCATCCTCCTCTGTGAAAATATGTGGGTAAAGTGGTCCAGCTGTCCAATTAAGCAGAAGCTCCAACCCAGAAACTCTTGCCCAGGAAGGAACCCTTGGCCCTTCTTTCAGTACCCAGTGTATCACGCCACATTAGTCAGGCGCCAGTCTCTGCCAAAGCATCAAACACAACACAGCTACTCCTTTCCAAGTCGAAAGTCTCATTTATCTGCCCCTTTCCTCTCCCTTTCAAATCCATTTATCTCAGCTTCGTCCAAGCCTCATGTCCGTCTGCCTGGGTGCCTCAACACAGTGCCCATAGATGTATAGTCTTAAGTGACCCACGGGTGAACAAAGATGAAGGCAAAGCACTGTTACAGTGAGTGGACACATTCTGGTAATGCTGCTGATTGCATACAAACACAAACAAAGAACGCAGGCAAACAATCCCCACATGCAAAGCGGTGCTATTTCTGTCGATGACCCGATGACCTCTATGTTCAATGGCTCTGCCCCGTTGCCACTGATCACACAGGGTTTGAGTAGCCATCCTGCCATTTCCAATCATTTCACAATGCTCGGTGTCTTTCATGTTTTTCCGCCAATTGGGAATCATTGTGAGAGTGCATCATTTTGTTTTCATCGTTATGGCTGATCTATCCAATATGAGCACCCAGAGTGTTGTAAACATGGGTTTAAATGATTGTTAATGAGGGCTTGGTTTTTGAATCTTTTTCTGCTGAGGGCTCACTATTTCAAGTTTCCCCCACAAAATTTGTGATGTTCATTTTATAAGCTATGACAGGCTCTCGGGGGTTGGTGACTGGCTATATTCTGGCAACATGAAATTAAACAAAACTAGAGCCAAGCTCATACCACTGAATATTTAGTCTTTTGTTCGAAACAACCAAATCTAGAGGAAACGAGAACTACTGCCTCGTTGTTAATGTCCATGCAAGGTATGTAATTGCTGGGCAGTGAAAGTTCAGCAGTATTTGGAGAGGTGCTAAAATGTTTTCAGTAATGTGATTTGCAGAAATCAAGGTATGAACATGAAGCCACGACTTTGGCCTTAAACCTCTTTAATACAATGAGTTTATCCCTGAGTCGGAAAGGACATTTGGATGGAAAAATTCATACGTGTTCCATTTTGACTAAAAGTTTTCTTGATATTTTTTTTTACAGCAAAGAGACGTTCATTAGGAGCAATGGCCATGACACTGTACCTCCAAAATATGACCACCAATCAATGAGTCAAACTGACAATAGTGCAGGGGCTGAATTAAAAAGTCTAATCCAAATGTTCTTGAAATATCACATTTAGATACAAAGGATGAAGCTGAGACTCCATGACCTTGACATTTGACCTAACTCCTTAAAATTTAATGTGTATCTTGGAAGAGTTTTTCTCAAAGTTTTTAGGAAATCCCAAAAAGCATGTTTGTGGTATATATCTTGTTAAAATTTAAGAGGTGAGTTTAAAATTCCATGCAGTTGACTTATGACCTCTAAAATCTGATCACTTCATTTTTGTGACCAAGTGGACATCCATGAGGTTCTGTGCCGTTGACCTTCGATATATGAAATTCCAGTTTAATAAAGGGCCCAAATCGATGTTGACACCAAGGTCAAAGAAAAACCCTGAAAATAATATTGAATAGAAAAGCATAAACATGAATCTCAATAACATTAAACTTTGATCTTTAACCTCCAGAATCGAAGGATTTGTTCCCAGAATCATGGTTGAAACTCACTAAAGGTTTGAGGAATATCCTTCAAAGCTTTCTCATGGAAAAATGTTCACAATCAAGGGATGAACATGAGGCCTGTTGACCTTGACCTTTGGTCCATGACCTCCAAAAGCATTCATACTTGTCTAAGAGAGAAGTGTTTTCAGTTATTGTGCTCACATTCAAGGGATATACATGAGACCACATGACGATGCAAGAGTGCTGCTAGAAATTTTAGGCCCAATGAAAAGATATCATATTGAGCCCTAAACCGGCTCTGCAGTTTCATTTACTTTAACAATATAACCAGCCCTCATCACTGATCTTTAAACTCTGTTAAAGATTTTAAAAGTTTTGCAGATTATACATTTATCTTACTCTATTGACGTCATTTTAAAGACCCAAATATTTAAACACACTATTCAGACATTTACTGTAGATATACCTCAATTGCACAAACAAAATTAATGTTGCTGTTGTGCACAAACCTACAATCTCCACTTTTATAATTTTAATTTTTTTCCCCTCCCATGTTGGTGAGTTGCTTCTATTAACGTTTAACCAAATCACAGTACCAAAAAATAATTAGCAATAAGGTCAATCAAATATTCATCCATTTGGAAGTAGGGCGGTTTTTTAAATTTCTTGGAAAGTAGCAGTGTTGGAGATAAGAGGTTTGTGCCTCACAGAGACAAGATATAGGCCATGTAAGTGTCTTAAATGGCCTATTTTTTATTTAAATAATATTTGATGAGTATTAAGCAATAGGGCTGCCACAAGCAACTATTTTGATAATCGACTAGTCAACGATTATTTTTTGAGATTAGTCGACTAATCACATCATGCATGAATTGCAGCTTACCACACCAGCATGCGCCTGCTCTTGTATAACCATCTTTAGCTTCCAGCTTGAAATGTTAAAGGTATGTACTAACTAAAAATAAAGACAATTTAGATGGTAGTTCATTCAACTTTTAATGAACTTTGCAGCTCTTATAACGTTACAGCAAACACATAACATATGTGTTCTAAGGCTAATGAAATCATCATCGTTATTAAAGTTCACTGTTCAATGCTAATGTTAGCAGCTAACTAGCCAATTAGCTTACTGAGACGACTCTCCCTCTTTGTCAGAAACTGAATCAGCCTCCTTTTCAGATGCTGATGCATCACCGTCGTACTGCCATGGCAGGCAAGTTCTGCCTTGCAGATTTTACATTACACATTCTTCTCTTTTGTTTTGGTAAAATGCTCCCAAACTTTCGAGCTCTGTTGCGGGCTACCCATGATACTGTTTGGGCATAACTCCTCCGGTGACATCACGGCTGACCCGATTACCACTACTGCACATGTGCGTCAAGGACAGAAAGGCAGACAAGACAGCAGAAGGTACAGCGACAGTTTTGAGAGAAAACAACGCTTAAAAAAACAAAGGACAACGTCGACTATTAAATTAGTAGTTGACTATTTTGATCGTCGATGTCGTCATGACTAGTCGACTAATTGTGGCAGCCCTATTAAGCAATGTTTCCTTGTATGTCCCTTACTGTACCTTTCTTTTACTGTCCTGCTTTAAAATGAGCACAACTCAGGAAGCGCATCAATTTTGTTGTATCCATTTACAATGACAAACCTATTCTTTTCTTCCTCTATTTTAAAACATACCTAAATACTTTTTTCTGCATTAAAAAGCAAGGAAAACACTGTATTTTTGTAGGTGAGGAGTAAAGAAATCCTTAAACACCTATGGCAAAATGTTGCTATATTATTTTAGGAGCCCTTGTCAGTCATGAACATTTACATCTAACATCTTCCTAACTTTTCCCCCCTTTACACCACCCCCTGTGACCATGACCTTTTACCTCCAAAATTCAATCATTTAATCCTTGAGGCAGGGCTGACTTTTATTCAAAGTTTAAGGAAAACCCCTCATAGCATCCTTGTTATTTGGTAAATGACAAATCTCTCTAACAACTCAAAGTGCTTTCACACTGCAGGTTACACTTACAAAATCACACCCATTCACTGCGTGATGGTTCTGAGTTTGTATATAAGTCATCTGTCATTAGGCAGGGCTGTAGGTTAACTTTTTTGTCCATAGCACTGGTGCTACAGGGGTTGACAATCTTGTAACATAAGACAAAAACTTGTAGCACAATATATAATATCTAAAGTAACAGGTTGTATGACTTCCCAGGAGGTCCCCAGCAAAAAGGGGAGACATTTATTTTCACTATAATTCAATCCATAAATAACACAGTAACAGAATGCACAACTATTTTGGTCATAGGATTCATCCACTTTTTTTTAATACAACATCTAAAAGAAAAAATCTTAAAAGATGGGGATTTGTGGTCTAATTACAGTTGGACTCATCTTCTAGAGTACACTGCATGTAAATCTCTTGTGATTTCCACAAAATATCATTTTAACTGGATAATATTACAAATGTGCTTGTCTTTATCTAAATGCAGGTGATAAGATTGCAGAGTTGACAACAATCGTTGATATCATTTCCCCACATCTGACGGGGTTGTCATATGAGGGGGTAATAGTTGCTCCATTTTTTTTGCAGAGCAATAAGAGATCCAAACTTTGTGATAGGGAGCTCCTCTTTAGCTATAAAATAGGCTATATTCATTTTTGCTTTTACTTCTTGGAGGGAAGCATCACTGGCTTTGGCCACTTGGTTCTGTAATGAGTGCAGCAAAGTGTCAGCTCATTCAGGCTGCTGTTTGGCTGAAAACGCATCTCATGCAAGAAGATGACAGTGGGAGGTACTGTGTTTCTTGACATAATCTTTTTTAAAATATATTCGTGCCCTGCACATACAGATTTTCTGTTCTGATACTTCCCAGTTCCTCCCTGCACCACTTACAGAACAACAGTTGCTCGTTAGCTTTAAACACTAATCAAGGAAAATCTGCTTCCCAAGCAATGCTGTATTTGTACCGTTTTCCTTTCTCTTTGCCATAACTTTTGTTTATCTGTACGTCTTCGGAGTCTGTTAGTATATGTAGTCCGGTGTAGTCCTCTTCATGTGCTTGTTTCTGTCTGCTATTCTGCAGACCTGGAAGTATTGTTTCCAGTCTCGTCTCACGATTTGCATGTCCGACTTGCGGGAAGTGAAGCAGTGAAGGAACTATGGGAACTGGTTTGCCATATGTAGTCTTTAGCCAGGCAGAGAACAAAACTAGAAACTACGACTACCATACTGCTTTTAAGTAGAATCTACTGGTGAAAATAACGCGCACACATACACACTATGTGTACAGCGGCTCATTGGCTCTCATAAAAAAAGACAAAAAAAAAACAAAAAAAAAAACTGTAGCACAGGATGATTTTCTTGTAGTATTTGTGACATATATGTCTCATTGTCCAGCCCTGCAGTAGGGTTAAGTGCCTTGCCTAAGGACACATCAACATGTGACAGCTTGGGCTTGAACCTTTAACCTTTTGGTTGATGGTAGAGCATTGATTAAGCCACTGATGCCTCTTGTGATAGTAGGATAAACAAAGGCTTGAACAGACATACAGCCGGGTGGGCATGCAGACAGGCTGAAAACAGATTTTATTACTCTGAGAATGAAAAAAACAACATGATGAAGAAGACAATGTCAGCTACATTGTTAAAAAGAGTGTTTAACCAAACCTGAAGTGGGCGATTATTATGTTTGCCCCCTCTCTATCTAGTATGTGCTCTGCCATGTTCTTGCATAATATATTGTGTTATGACAGAGTTAAGACCAAACAGGAAGCCTTGGCTCAATTTCAACTCAATATTATCAGCAAGAAGCCTGCAGCTCAAGGGATCCATAAGACTATATTACACCACAGAACAATAATAATATTCGGAGCAAACACAGACACTCAAGATTATTTGTGATTTCTTGTGGTCTGTATTATTTCCTCACAGCCTTCACTTGAGGCTTTCTACTCTTTCCCCTAGACTTTGATTACTTTATATGTCTGGACAATGATGTGTTAGGGATCTTTTGGAGACGTGAGTGATCATACAACTGTTTTTGAACACACCTGCTCGGACGTGCTCGTCAAAACACAGCCACACCCTACCACCATTTTCTTCATGAGGGGGAAGGTCAGAGTGCAAGGGGAGGAGCAGGGATTAATGGCACACTTAGAGAGTCTTCTCCAAACATAGTGAAACTCACCTCAGGACATCATGGTCAATAAAACACTCTCCTTTTAAAAGTCTGTTACCTTCCTTTCCTCAAAAAGACTGAGGGGGGTAAGTGGCCCTCAGGCACCCTGTATCCTTCATTACACTGCCATTTTTCTGTTCTGCCATTTTTTTCTTTACTGAGGAACCTTGTTAAGGTATTAATGGAGGATCCCACACTGTGCCAATGCAGTAACTTTACTTGAATGATGTCCTTAAATTATTTGATTTAAGATCTTTACATTAAATGTTACTGTTACTATCATGATTAACATCACGGTAGTATGATTCAGCTCTGTCTCAGGCCATTGTGTTAAAACTAAAAATCAAAAGTCAACATTCTCAATGCAGTTAAAGCAAAAAAAATACATAAAAATAGAATGCTCAGTGGATTATTGTAAACATTTTACACTAAGCAAAGGAATGCAGGACCTCTTTGCTAGCTCTCTACATAAATGGTACCTATCAGTAACTTACATCAGTATGTTTATATCTGAACATAAATGGTACCTATCAGTAACTTACATCAGTATGTTTATATCTGAACATAAATAGCTGAACATGGATACATATACAGTATGTTTAGATATTTTTACTCAGCAAGGATTATGCTGATTAGACCAGTTAGCTGGGCTACTGTCCTTAATAAAAAAGAAAGTAAACAATGGAGTATAGTTGATGTATCAAGGGAAGCATCTCTGTCTCCGCGACAGCGAGTACCATTATGTCAACTCTCAGAAGAGTCACTCTCTGGCCTTCTTCCACTTGACCTACCAAACAACCAACACACAAGTTTTACAAAAAAACTGAACTTGAACTGTAAGATGACAAATGGGCTCACTGCTAACGGCAACAATGCCAAGAGCTTAACAGGCCAAAGACTCAATAGACCAAATTACAGGTGAGCTTATTCCTCTTTCAATCAATCAGTCAATTGATCCGTCAATCAACCAACCTTTATTTGTATTACGCCACTTTATAGCAAGTCTTTTCTCAAGAGACTTTCCAATAGAGCAGGCCTAAGCTATGCTCTTCATTTGGTTCATCCAAATCGTGAGGCAAAAACTAAGTCAAAGATAAGAGCTAGGCCATACACAACAAGACAAGATAGAATGCTGTAATAAGACTATGAGGTACTACGAACTGGCACAGGACAAATGAAGACATGAGGTTAAATACACAAGGTGATTGGGGGTGATTAGACATAGCTGGAGAGGAACAATCAAGAAGCAGGTGTGATGAAACCAGACAGGAATCAAACATATGGACAGAAACAAGGGTTAGTGATTTCAAAATAAAACAGGAAACAAAAGACAAAACATGAAATGAGGAAACAGAAAGGGGAACTTAACTAAGAGATGCGGGATCATGGCAGTGTTGCTTTTAATGTTTCCAATTGTGAAAACCTCTTGCGTCTTTCTTGTGTCTGGCGCCTGTCCCTGACTTGCTTGATTTAAGTGGGGTACACAACACAATAATCAGTCGGACTTTGGGCTCGCATCCCTTTTTTTGACCAAATTTAGCAAAGGCTCGATAATCTGTTGGTCCTTAAGATTGGAGCAAAGCCAGTCAGAGAGCAAGCTGGATGAAGCAGAAAGCAAACATCGCTATGGCAACGAGAGTGATGGTAAAGCATAAAGTTAAATGGACATCAGAAACAATGGTCTAAATTGTAGTTGTGGCAAAACAGGAGCATCTTTACAGCATTAATTGTAAATTCTATCCAACAAGCTGATAAGGGGACGGAAATGACAGCTGCCAGGGATGTCATAAAAACCATTTGCTAGCAGCAGTTGGTTTTTAGCTTCCATTCTTCCTGACATTGCCGGGCATGTTTGTTCACGATAAAGCTGCATTTGATCACAAATTACAAATTGTAACAGTGAGTGGCTAGCTTTGGATCAGCTGTTTAACAATGAAATGCTGGTATAAAAGCAATCTTGACCCTGTGTCCTGCCAGAACTAATGTTATGCTTAATTTGTGGCACACCACACTCTAAGAGACCAAAAATCTGATCTTAAATCTGACAATGTGTGGGCTCTCACTGTTTCAAAACCAGTTAAGAAATAAAAATTGGTGCGTGTGCTAGACCCTGGCTCTTGCACCGTCTGAGGCAGTGCCACTTGTAATCAAACATTCCTCTAAAGTGGATGTTCTGCTTTCTATCTCTGTATTGAGACCTGCTTTTAAAAATTACCACACTCATCGGCAGAGGAACTGAGGTAGGCTAAAGAAAAGTAAACTCTCCACTAAAGTTCCCACAGCTCCAAAGATACAGCAGTTAGATGGAGCTCTAATTTAAGGCAGTTTTCTGCAAGGAAAGCAGATAAGTATGATAATGGAGAAGCAGTAGATAATGTGTAAATGGGCGTAACAGACATTTCGATTCATCATGTCTTAATTAGTCCTACCTTCATTAACTTTATCTTAATAACACTCCGCTAAAGTTAATGACTCATTTAGCTAATTAGGATATATTCGTGTGTGTGCGTGTATAATTCTGTGCCTTGGAGTCACTTTAGCATCAGCCAAACAATCATTTAAGTTAATTTAATAAGGCTTTGTCCTTCAATGACACAGGCTGACTTTAATTCAGAACAGCAGTCTAACCACTAAGGGTTTCGCTCATCTGGTTTTTCAGGAATGTGTGTTGAGTGAATGTGTGTTAGTGTGTGTGTTAAAGAGGGAGCATGCAAAGACATGTCTATATGTGCACCACAGGCTGGGGTTTAGAGGGGTGATAGGTAATATCAGTGAACGTGCCCAGATCTCCTGTTCCTCCACGCTTTCTGCACTTAGAGAGAAGAGTAAATCTGATACTTTGTCGTAGTTTGCAAACAGAAGCGTGCAGTGGGGCAAAGGGGTCACCTGAAGGGTCAGCTAGCATGAGCTAACAGAGCACCCATCTGTGTCAACATCAGGGTGCTTTTTGGTGGGGAGGAAGCTGTGAGGCCCAGGCAAGCTCAGAGAATGGAGAGGAACAGAGGTAATGTAAATTATCATTGGGGGTCTCAGTAAATTAATCTCAATTCATGTAAGACTCGTGTTTCCAAAAAGTCTTTAAACTGCCTACAAGCAAAGCAGCGCAAAACACTTTATACCCAGGGTGCTGCTTCTGAGGTTGCCTTCACATCTGCCCTTTGCTTTTTTTGCTATGATTCAGTTATGCATTTTTAAAATTTTCCTTTAGGTCATTTCATGTTCTTGCTGCAGTTAAAATGAGCCAAAAGGCAGGGCTGATTTTTCTTCATTACATCACATACTGCCTCTCTCACTGTGTAAATACATGTTGCCATATCAATGTCGCATTGTGCATCACTGGAACAGATTTTACCAGCTAAGCTACAACAAAATCAGCCAATGTTTAACAGTAATACAGGTTAATGTATTCATCAATGCTTGACTCATATTGCAAAGCTGATGGTCTTTTAATGGTTGCTGGTGTCAACAGTGGACCACAAAAGGAACAAGATAGCATAGTAACTTTATACCCCATTACCCCTGTCGAGGTATTAGCAGAAAAACTGACAAAGTTTTGACAAAGGCAAGATTCAAGTGATAATGCTTATGCATATTCCTACCTCAGTAAACTGGACTTAATTCAGGGAATCAAGTTTTTAACAGTTAATCAGTTAATATTGTTGAATCCTGTCATGACTTACTGATGAGTTGGAGATTAATGCTAGCCTATTGTGATTTTTAAGGTATGTTGTGCCTGAGCACTGAAAATGACCCTTTGGCAAACAGACACACTACAGTGACTCTATCCACCGCAGGATAGTTACCCTCTGCTCAAATCAGCCATAGAAAGCAGACCCAAGCTTTGTAATGAGTCTTGTTAGAAAAAAATATTAACCATATGTTGAAGTCAGTGTGTCAGTCATTTGTCTCAATAGCAATCAATACCTAACCCAATGAGCTGACATTTGTACCGCTTTCATACTAAAATTAGCGGATCAACTCGGAATTTTTTAACACGGGTTAACCCGCTAACAATTGGAAATTGATTTAGTGACTTCTCGGCATGTGACCCTAATCAGCAGCAGGCGAGCTGCGTGGCTGTTTTTTTTTCCTCTGGTGCATCAAGCTGATGTCATCACATTGATGACATCATCAGTGCGCCAAAACACGGCCATGTAACAATGGATAGGAGCATAGAAGCAGTGGACACGGTGGTCAGCTGTTTTCCGTACTTTGTACTTTTGTCACTCTTTAAAAATTTACAAACTCAGTGCAGAATGGACAATATTCGAGCACTAATGCTATGAAGGCAGATGGAATTTTTTTGCTGATCTGGCCAAGAGTTGCACAAGTTAGAGACCGAGGAGACAAGCCTTCTTGTCTCTATGGTGGCTATTGTTGACGATGCTGCCCCGACTGTTTGCCGTATGTGGGTCCAGGATAGAGCACACAGCTTTTGGTCAGCAATAGAGCATTTTGGCACAGCAGATGCTGTGCCATTTTACTGATGTAAATTTCATACGCTGAATCCAAAAAACAACAATGGTCCCCGCAGCTGCCGGCGTCCTTTTGTTGACAAAGTAGCGGGCACAGTATTATGACGTAGGCAAGTCACGCCACCGTCATCCTGTAAATTAGCAAGTTGACCCGGGTGTGATGTTCCCACTGAAGCCGATCGGAGGTGAGCTGATAAAAACCTGTGTCGCTTGCAGGGTCAGTCGATCTTGGTCGAAATGCCGATTAGACCCTTTCCCACTGCTGACAGGAGCCGGTTTTTACCGGGTTTAAACGGGTTTTGTGGCCGGTGTGAAAGGGGTATTGGTTATATTATAATCTGTTCAAGGTCAGCTCAGGAAATCACTAGTTGGTGAATGTGAATAAAATATCACCATCGATCCATTATCCAAACCACTCAATATACCACTCATCCTTTTTCATTGTCTAAGGGGCTGTAGCCTATCCCAGCTGACACTGGGCATGAGGTACAGCCTGGACAGATAACCAACCACAATAGCTGAAATAGCACAAAAGCTGACATCTATGTGTCAGTTGCAAATAAAGGTTCTAGAGACTTGGAAAACCACATCGCCACCGATAAGCACAGGGCTGCTGTGCGACGTGAGAGCTCCTCCAACTGATGAACTTCTTTGTACAGTCTAGCAAATCAGAGGATGCAACACATGCTGCTGAGGGTCCTCTTTTTGGGTTTTCAGAATATGGGCACCCCTGCAATCACAAAGAAATCACAATGGAGTCTAAGCACCAAAGAGAAGGTAATCACAAAGACATTTCACATTTTTAATACTGTAAACTCGTAAAATAAAAAACACAAAAAAAACTGTTGACTCAGTTTTGGTCTCCCTGATTGAAATGTCACTATTCCCCGCAAAGACGGGTCACATAACCAAAACTGTGTGCTACACGTGCAAGAAACAAATCTGCAAAGGCCATGCACACATTTACTTTATCCCATGTATTCATTTCTTACATTTCCTTCTTACATTTTTGATTTTATAATCTTATCCTCATGTCTGGTATTGTTTATACCTCATGTTGCTGGAAGCAATGATTAATAAATGGGAGAAGAATGGTATTTTTATGTATAGTGTATGATAATTATGTGTAGTATTTTGCTAAAAAAGTCAACTTTTACACACATATTCTAATTCTCCAATTATGTAGAAACTTCGGCAACAATAATAACTCTGAAAAACCTCTAATTTTGTGTAGAAAACAGTTCAAACAGAAGACCAGTGATAAAAAAAAAGTTGTCTTTAGTGGGTGAGTTCAGTCTTTTCCTTTGTGAAAAGGTAAAATCCAGATTTTTAAAAGTTTGAGATGACAGACAGGTTGTCCCATCATGCAGAACAACTTTAGGCTTCAAATTCTGTTTAGCTGCTTTATTTCTGAAGTTTGGTGAAGATGGGTCGTTTTTGACCAATAGGACAAGAGGAGAATACAGATTGTATAGACATCAGGAGGGTTAAAGAGTTTATTAGAAGTATTAAACAAGGTATGTGGTGCGTTCAAGTGGTGTCACCATAATTATGTGAAATCCTTTCCTGAATGACTCACTCACCCACTTAGTAATTCACTGTTGAGTTGTTAAATAGATTTGTTTGTCACTCTACCCAAAAACATGGTAACGTTTGCCAAAAAGCAAGGTGTTTGCACCCTTGTAAATACCACTTTTTACAGGGCATAAATACTCTACAACAGTTTTGAATAATCCAAAGCAGCAAGCGTTTAATTACCTAACATGGCTTCACAACATTTGGGAATTTTCCAGTCTCTGTAGATTATATAAGATATTACTTCTCATAACACCGAAAACCTACACATGAGCTTTAGATAAAGTACAACAGATATTATGTAAGAAAACCTAAGTGCTTTCTTTTAGCATTCCTTTGTCTGCCACTTTTAGAGGGGGTTCATTAGGCTATCTACAGAGGACAGACTCTTTATTGCACCACGGACAAACACTTGGAGGGAATGCCTGTTTCATAATAAAACCATAATAATCACTGAGAATGTTACCTCACATGCCATTGACAGATTGTGGCTGGAGAAAGCCAGCAGCACATTTCTTCAGAGCCATGTTAAGGCTCAATTAGCCCAGTGCATGTTGCCCTGGGCTGTGAGTGAAGAAGTTGTAATGAGAGGAAATCATAGAAGTGGCTCCATGCTCTCTGTCACCCTACTAGATGACAAATAATGTTGTAATTGTTTTTGTTAGGTTTTCAGCAGTTATAGGGGAAAATGGGTTAAAACAAAGGGGTTACTTTAAATTCTTTTATGGGGTACTGATGCCCATTAGTTATTTTAGCCCTTTTTTGGGGCTAAAACACCTTTAATTCTCATCCTAGTTCCCCTAACATAAAAACACTGAAAGATATAACAATTGTAGCTCAATTGAAGGATCTGTCCCTTTATATATTTGGAGTAGGAGCCCCAACGCAACCCCAAAAATGCCAAGAGACATTGAACACTGAGTTGATGGAAGGAACAGTTTTTTTGTTTCCTCAAAGTAATTTAGCAGAACATGAATGTATTTTATGTGTGCTACTATCCCCCTACAGAGGGCACTTTTGTTTTTGTTTTTTTTAACATTAACATACTTACTCTTCTTTTGTGGTTTGCACATTATGCAGCAGCTAGGGAATGGTTTCTGACAGAGCCTTTTTAGAAGTAAGAGGGTACTTTTGTTTCCTATTTTTAAAAGATGTTTCCTATTTGTTTCTTTGTAGATAATTCTCTGTGTGCTTGTTATAACTGACACAGCACAGCATGCTTTTCCCATTGTGTTATATTTGTATGAATTGTTTCTACCAGTACATCAAGTTTTCTATCCATCTATCTATCTATCTATCTATCTATCTATCTATCTATCTATCTATCTATCTATCTATCTATCTATCTAGAGCAATGACTCTCAAAAGGTATGCCAGGGCCCACTGGTGTGCGTTGAAGCAAGTCTAGGTGTGCCTTAGAAATTTGTAAAAAGATGTAATATTAATGCAACTGCAGGGTTTTTGATTTACTCTGTCAGCACTTCAGTGCTTGTCTTCATATATTCAACTGCAAATTCAGAAACTTTTAAAATCCATGGAAGGATTTCAGAGGTTTTGCAGTCCTCAGAGTGCCTGGTTGGAATTAGGATTGAAGTAGATCCTGTTTTGCATTTTTCAAACCCAAAAATGCATCATTCTTTAGTTTATTGACGCCAATGTTAAGTCTCTTAGGTCCTGTGACATAGCATAATGGAATCTTTTATTGTACCACTAGTGCACTACCAAACAGCAACTCTTGCCATGGGACCGCAGCTTTGAGCATGCTAATTGTGCATTAAATTAAACCAAAGTGTCTTACATTTTGACTGTTAACTTGGAAAAAAAAAAAACTTTGTGAACTCTGTGAATCTCAGAAAAATGACTGCTCAAGATCAGCTCAGAACAAAATGGCTCCATAATGTGTTCACTTGTAACAATTAAAAAAAAAAACATTTTGGGTGAGTTATGCAGTTGCTTGTGAATATTTATTGGACAGTAGCAGATATAAACATTCATGCTCAGACTGAAAAGCCACTTTCCCACAGAGACATCTTTGCATGAATATAAATGTGGTGTGCCTTGAGTTTTTAGCTTGATCATACGCAAAAAAAACAGTCTGAAAACAATGGTGGGGAGACCCCACACTTGACAAAAAATAAAGGCAGATTGAACAGTTTTGGTCTAACAATGCATGGTGTTCAATAACATGAGCGACACAACAATCCACACAATGTTGTTCACCAGCCAACAGCCACAGTCTCCCTTCTTGCAGCTCGTAATCCCGCATGGTAAAAAGTAAATTTAAGGTGAACAAAATGGCAAGAGATGAGCAGAAAGAATTTTAGCTAAATGTGGCTAGCTGTTAGCTGCTTCATATACATTCATGGCAATAGCAATTTCTGTGCATCTCTTCTCTTTGTCAGCTGGTTATGGTACATTTTACAGGACATTTTGTATAAATGCTCATACAGACAAATCAACAAGTTGTTTCTCCATTTTCGACATGCACCCAAACTTTATGTTTGCAGCTGTTGTCATGGGTGTTTGTTGTGCTTTCTGCTGTACCCAGCTTGCTTCTTTGTGGCATCTGGAACTTAGTTTAGTGAGCTACTCTACTGTTGATAGGAGGGTCAAAGATTCAGGCCAAGCTCTAACTGTCACATGTTTATCTGTCCTTGGGAAAAACCCTTAACTGCAAATTGCTTCCAGTGCGGAATTAGTGGGGTGTTAATGGATGTGCTAACTGATCATGATGGATAACTTCTGTTGAAACATCAGTAAGTGGATGTAGATGAGGATGGGTGTGAATGGGTAGGTGTGGGAGTTTGCTTTGAGTAGTCACGAGACAAGAAAAGTGCCATACAAGCTCAAGTCCATTCACCATTTACCTGATTTGTTGTTCTTCGTTCCATGTGACAAAACATGCTCACCTGTTCTCTATGTTCTTCCCACTCAACAGGATTTTTGATCACAAACATTTAACATGTTTGATGATTACAGTTTCAGATAGGAGCAACCCGTATTGATCCTGTAAACCAATCATGGAGGGTAAAATCCCCTTTAACACATCTCAATTCACAGGGAAATCAGGGAATATCTAGCAAGATTTTTGACTTGATGGAAGGGGGAACCCGCCAAAAAACAGAGATTATCTTGAATGTGTGTGCCAAGCTCTACTTGAGTAAAATAATGTGAATGCTTTCACACAAAAACTATTCAGAGGATGTTTCCACCCATAATTCCCTTAAAATGGTATCTTGAGAGGAAGGACTGGACTTTTACAAAAGACTTTACTTTTCATGGGGACCTGGGCCCCCTGAATGTCTAATAATAATAATCAATCATCTTACTCTGACCTACTCCTCTAGGCATGCCATGTATTACAAGTTAAAGAAAAATTATTAAGAAAATCCATCTAACCGAAATACACTGCCTGGCCAAAAAAAAAAGTCACCACCAAAAAAAAGGTTGCACACTTTAATATTTTGTTGGACCACCTTTAGCTTTGATTACAGCATGCATTTGCCGTGGCATTGTTTTGATAACCTTCTGCAATGTCACAAGATTTATTTACATCCAGTGTTATATTTGGCCAATGGTGGCCAATCCAAGTGTGAAAATGGTGTCTCATGCTCCCTGAACCACTCTTTCACAATTTGAGCCAGATGAGTCCTGGCATTGTCATTGTGGAATATGCCCATGCCATAAGGGAAGAAAAATATCCATTGATGGAATAACCTGGTCATTCGGTATATTCAGGTAGTCACCTGACCTCATTCTTTGGGCGCATAATATTGCTGAACCTAGACCTGACCAACTGCAGCAGCCCCAGATCATAGCACTGCTCCCACAGGCTTGTACAGTAGGCACTAGGCATGATGGGTGCATCACTTCACCTGCCTCTCTTCTTGCCCTGATGCGCCCATCACTCTGGAACAGGGTAAATCTGGACTCATCAGACCACATAGGCAATCTAAATACAGATAATAAATAATACAAATAATTAGGTCTTCATCATTACAGCTAGTACACAAAACAAAATTAAACACCTTTTGTCCAATCATCAAACCTGTTATTTTCTTGCAAACATTTTAGTTTAAAACTGCTCTTACCTTAATTGTTTGTGATACAAGTCTCACATATAAGAAAATATTCATTAGCATTTAGGGACATGTTTTGACAGAATGATTAAATCTTTGCTAAGAAATCTAAATGCCACAGTTTCTTCAGTAGCCGAGCAGTCTGTTCCATTAATTACCCTTTTAAACAAATTTGCTGCTTTTACTCTCTGCTCTTTAAATATTTCATTTCACAGTGTGATCATAGACTTTTCAAAGCACAATAACTTATGTAAGCCTATTCGGCTTAGTTCCAGTCTTGTAGAAGCAAAAGTTGTTTTTTCTCTCTGCAGTTCTGTTTTTGCGTATTTCATTTTCAAACACTGAGCCCCCTCCTCCTTTTCTTAGAAGGTGTTTAAATTTCACAGGCTCTGGCTGAGCAGTAGCGGATGAGTTATGCTAAAAACCCCCTCTCAGCCTCACTTCCATGTGGTAATGGTCAGCTCCACTTCGTACAAGGTATTCTGTTGCATTGTGCCTCGAGGAATACAAACATAACATGCACATTCTTTTGGCTTTGCAAACAGCTGACCATGAGGGAAGAAATACTAGCCTAAAATGTCCGGAGACGATTCATTTTGGTTCCAGCTGGCCCAAATATAATGCAACAACAGAGACTAAGCACTTTGGGTTTCGCAAGAGGAGGCTGCAAGTTTTCAGGAGCTCAGATATCGATTAAAAGACAAAAAAAAAAAAAATCACTTTCTGTGCTTTTTAAATTCAATGTAAGATGTCTGAATTGTGTCCACATGTAAAATACCTGTCAATCTATATGTTTATTGTTGTTACACTTCTAATGTAAGTATAACTTCAGAGAAAATTGGGAGTGGTCTTGTTGAGGAGTTTGCTCCTTTCTCCGTCTGTCACTCTCTCTTGAGACAGGGCAGCTGTGCACTATCTATCTCTCCCTAATGGCCCTGTACATCTCTCTGTGTCCATGTGTGTGTTTGTTGCACGTGTTACAGTATTCAAACCAGCATGAGCCACTGTCAGTACCCTTAACTAGTCCCCACGGGGCAACATGACAGTAAATAACATATTATACCTTTCAGTGTCTCACTTAAGAGAACACATCCCTTTACAAAGCTTTTGAAAAGACTTTCGAGAGATGAGGTTAATCACACACAAGCGTGCAAAATCGCATGTTTTTGATTACTGCAGAATTTTGCAAGGATATCTGCACAGGATTTTGGGGCTGATTTAATGTTACTAAATATGTTTCAGAGGGATACACCATCACAATGCATCCAAAAGGCTGGTTTGAATCAATTTCCTTAATCACAAACCATGTGTGCTGTGTCTCAGAGATGCAGGTGCCAAGATTTTTCAGTGCCTGTCATGGGGATGTTTATTGTTCAAGGCCAGAGATGTACCTGCTGTATAACCTGCATTCACATAATGCAGTCTGGCGCATCATTTACTTGACTCTGCATGACCTGATAGGATGACTCTGGGCCAGCCCTATCAAAACTTAGCTTTGCTGTGGTGCAATTTGATATCAGAAAATTATTTGGGAGCCACTAGAACCCTCATACAGCAGTAACATGGAACAGGGTGTTTTTAACCAGACATTATCATTTGGATGCTTTTTTTTCACCTCTATGTTCTTATATATAATATTCAGTTTTATAAAAAAAAAAATTGTGACTCAGTAAATGAACAAAAGAGAAACTAGAAAAGCACTCTGAGAATGCAGACCTCCGCCAAACAGCTCTGCTCCACCCATAAATTGTGATTTCCACCCAACATTATAGTCCTATATTTATTTTATTCGCACATTGTGGCATGAAAAAGATCAGTCTGCAAGAAGTGGGATTATTGTTGATATAAATATCAACTTGTTGACTGAACCAATTTGCTGCTGCTTGTACAGATGTTGGTTTTGTGTGTGCTGCGGCACTTCCAGTGGGAGATGTCACCAGCCTGTCGGTCGGAGCAAAACCACGGCACTTCAGTGCACGGCGCCCTCGCTCTATGGGGAATTGGGGGGTTACGTTTTTACTCACACACACATACAGACTTCTGCTATGACGGACTATTTTCGTATTCACATTTTCAGCAACCTTGTTTCGAGTGATTAAACAACACGTTTGGAGGGACTGCGAGCGAGCAGAGCAGCGGCGGATGTTTTTATAACGTTAATGGGCTCACAGTAATGTTACTAGTAGTTGTGAGTTGTTGAAGGCTGGGATGTATATTACAATTTGGGGAGAGTCTGCTGAGAAACCAAGGCTCCAGGAACAGTGCTGAGGTTTCTCTATTGGCAAAACGTTTCCTCCTGTCCTCTGTGTCTGTGAGCAGAACTCTGCATGCCCCAGCTTTCACTGCTGATTGGCTGATCGCTCTGCCATGCCTCTGCATGTAACCAAAGCGTGTAACCAATCGGATGGTGCTGTGGGTGGGACAAAATACGGCCCAGTGTTAAGTAATGGGACTTCAACATAAACTTTAATGTTTTTTGTGATGTCAATCTGGATCGAATCAGCACCAAAAAATGAATAAAGGTCTTCCTTGGATCAAACCACACCTTTGGTAAAATTTTCATGTAAATTCATCAAGTAGTTTTGTCGTAATCTTGCTAACAGACAAACAGACAGACAAACAAACAGACAGACTCCAGCAAAAACATAACCTCCTTGGCAGAGGTAACAAAAATCAAATCAGTGTTTGACGTGACCTTTAAAACAGCCCCAATTCTTGTAGGTACACCGTGCATACAGTTTTTTTAAAAGAACTTGGCAGGTATCTCATTCCAAACATCTTGGAGATCTAACCACAGATCTTGTGTGGCACCAATCCTCCTGGTTCTTTGTGTAATATCAGACACATTCAATGGTGTTGAGATCAGGGCTCTGTGGGGGTGATAAAATTGCTTCCAGGACTCCTTGTTCTTCTTTTTGGTGAAAAAAGTTCTCCATGACATTGGCAGTATGCTTTGGGTTGTTGTCTTGCTGCAGACACATTTGGGGCCAATCAGGAGCCTATCTGGTGGTAGAAGCATGGTGGATAAGTTTCTGACTGGATTTCTCAGCATTGAGGACATCATTAGTCTTGACCAAATCCCCAACTCCATTTACAGAAATGCAGCCCCATCCTCAAACTCATTGTTGGAACACTCTCCAGCCCTTTGGTGAACAAACTGTCTTCTGCCACAAACAAATAGTTTACATTTTAACTCATTGACCTAGATGCCTGCTCCTGTTTCCATTTTTCTTAGTTGAAGTAGTTGAGTCACTTTGTCTTGTTTACATGTCATGGGCTCTTTTGTGGCACATCTTCCATGTAGACCACTTCTGGAGAGTCTTCTCTGGATATCTCCTAATTTTAAAGGAAAGTGAGCATGATGTGTCTGTCATTGCTACACTGAGTTCCCTTGGCCAACCACTTGGTCCTTTTTTTAAGCTTCTTTAGAAGAGCATGAGGAGCACATTTTGAAACCCAAGTCTGCTTAGAAATTTTTCCAAGAGAGGGGCCTTGCTGATGCAGTATAACTACCTTGTGTCTTGTTGCTGTGCTCAGTCTTGTCGTGTTGTATGACCCTCAACAACGTCTTCTTAGTAGCAGAATTTGGCTATTCCTCACTTAGTGTTAAGCCTCTTTCACAACTGTTTCTGTTTCAAATAATGATTTTGTTTAACTCAACTTTGACTGGTATAAATGTAAAAAACGACATTCTTTTTTGGCTTGTCATTCAATAAATATTTGTGATTTCCAAGCATGCAGGCACAAATACAGCTGGATTCAGAGAAAAGTCAGTTAGGGAAGCAGAAGACAAATGGGTGATCACACAGAATTACATTTCATCAAAGCATGCACAAAATACCTATGGGTCTCTTTTGGAACAAAGTTAACCAGGAATATTGGGCAAAACAGTTTTGCAAGTGTCATATTTCACTCAATGGCTGTCCAGAAAACACTTTCAGAATCAAAGCCTCGTGTGAAAAAGTCAGTGGCCCAAGCATGGAATAAAAACGGTTGAGCTCTTTCTTCAAAAACAGCACACAAGACCACCATTTCTACATTTTTGGCCTGGTACATCTTAAGTGTGTGCCTGGTACACTCTCTGTTAAGGCCAAGGCTAATGGTAGTTTCATTTTCAATAGACTATGAATATCTAAGTACGTGCAAGAAATAATTTTGGAATGCATTTTTTATAATGGCATACAATATGTAAAGTACATAGATTAATATAAAATAATATAAATTAAGATGAATATAAGATAAGGTATGATGAGTTGAGGGAGACTATTGACCCCACTTAATACAAAACTTGGTTGTTACAAATGCTCAAAACACAGAGATCCAAGACAGCAAATACAACAACATGTATACATATGACATATAACAAGTTACTTGCTGGCTAAGTTATCATTAAGGTCAACAGGAGAAATGTATAATAACAGGCTGAAATAGGACGTATTCTCAGGCAATAAACTGACTTTCCCGAGAGCATGTAAACATGAAAAACAAGAATCCAATTAGTGTAACCTGTAACTCTGCATGTAGACATATTGACTGAGGCTACATCCACACGTAGTCTTGCTGTCCACATGTGAACTGTGTTCTTTTGAGACGACCTCTTCTTGGGATGATGCCACACTCTGAGACATTCACTGTTATTTGCATGTGCTGCTGCAGACATTGATCGAGCTTATCAGATATGTCTTGAATAGAAAAATAAACAAATACTCAACATGCCTGCTGTCACCAGTTGACATAGCCACAAGTTAAAACAAAACACCAGGCAGACAAGTGGTTGGAACAGATTTAAAAAACAAACGGCTTTTGCGTAGAAATTTGCATTGCTACAAGGTAATAAACAGCGTTTTGCAGTGCGTCAATGCGAAGTTCCATTTTTGTGTGGACAAAGATGTTTTTAAAAATGTAACTTGTGTGGATAGGATTTTTTTATTAATGGAGTAGCAAAACTTCTGTGTTGAAAATACTTGACTACATGTTTAACCTGGGGGATTAGGCAATCTCAATGCATCATTTTGAGTGGTTTCCAGAACAAAATGAGGGATTAAAGGTCTTCAGTCACCCCAACTAAAGTTTGTACTTTCTGTTTCAGTGCTAATAATCAATCATGATCTTCATCTTTAATAATGGTACATGTGTTGTTTTTGTGGTTTGTTAGAGTGCTTGATTTATAATGAGTAATTGTGACCATTTCCCACGAAACCAACCAAACAATAATTTAATCAAGACGATATGGCATTTGAACACATTTCCCCAGGCACAACTTGCAAAAATAAGACAAAAGTGTTTCCCACATTGAGCGTCTTGTTCTAAATCCTGAGCAATCTGTTATGACACTGCAAAGACTCCATGAATCCATCAGTTTATTATCGCACACTGAACACCAAATAGTTCAACAAACTGCGAATGCCATAAATCACAAGTGAGCGAACGCTGAGTTCTTCTCCCTCTCACTACTCTGTCATGTACACACACGAACATGCACACAAGAATAACGGGTTTTGTTACCAGATCAAATCCAACAAAGTGCAATTGTGAGTCATTTTATTGCCATGACAAAAGATGTGATCACTGAACTCTTCACACGTATGCTGTTATATGAGCAATGACAAAACAATAGACCTGTGTCTGAAAAACCAACAACAACCAACTCCCTCTCATCCCCAGATAGACATGTTATGTTTTGTTTAATTGTACAAAAGAGACAGTTTAATAAGAAAAGGTGTGCACTTACAATTTATAGCCCAGAGGGTGTTTGTGTAGAGTCCTGTGCATTTTGGAGGAGAGTATAATTAAAGTCTCGAGTCTTCAGATGCATGAAAAAGAGAAACAGAGAGATGTGGATAGAGTCCAGCCGTGTAGTATTGTTGGGGGTTGGAGTAACAGCGGATGGGTTTAGGTGTGCAGTAGTATCTGTCTGCTACATCACTCCACCATCTGCCAGCTTCTCATCATTAGCATGCCTCTCTCTGTTTTTTTAAAACATAAACACAGCTGTGCATGTGTGTGTGCAGATGCTGCCTTAGAAACTGGTCTGATGTGTAAAAAAAAAAAAAAAAATCATATGCAGGTGTCAAAGTGTTGCTGTGCCTCATAAAATCACCTGGGATCAGGAGGGTGATGTCAGCTACTCTCAGAGGAGGACAGTGTGTTGGCGCTGAGCATGCCCGCCCTGTCGCCCGCCTGTAGGCAACCTGGGAGAGTGCTATTTGGCAATGAGAGCTAGAAAGGAGTGTTGCCAGATATATTGAGAGGAATAAGCCACCAGTTATATAGAGAAAAAACAGTAGATGTGACCGTACAGGCGAAAAACACCCCCATTGCCCACTTCATTGGGCAGACCTGAGTATCAGGTTGGGCCCCTCTTTTGCCTTCAGAACTGCTTTAATTCTTTGTGTCATGATTCAACAAGGTGCTGGAAATATTCTGCCAAGGTTTGGGTCCATGTTGACATGATAGAATCACTCAGATGCTGCAGAGTTGTTGGCTGCATGAACTTGATGGGAATCTAGTTCCAGCACATCCTAAGGGTGCTCTACTGGATTGATATTTGGTATCCACTGGTGGAGGCCACTGGACAAAATTCAATGACTCAGTAATATTCAATGTCATAAATGGTTAATGACTGATTTAATTGTTGGATAGTCATCAAAGTACACCATCCTTTGTTTCTAGTGCAATGCATGGAGGTCATTGTTTTCTGGAGTAGATTTTTGTGTGGAGTGAGTCATCTTACATCTTTTACAATCTTTGTTGAGAGCAAACAGGAAGCATAGCATCTCAGCCAAAGCCACTGTAACAACTTTGCGTCTTAAACTTTATTTCTTTCTACGTTTTTTTAACCTCTATACTGGCAATAAAGGCTTAAGCATCCTCTTATCACAGACTCCATTGTGTAAGAGGCATAATAGAGACTTATTTGTCTGCACCAAGGCAGAAGTTGCAGAGCTAATGATGTGGCTAATTTAAGAGCTATCCCTTTCCCCTGAACACTTAAACACAAGCACTTACTTTCCTGAAGATTCAAAAGAGTAGAGTTTGTTACAAGTCTACACAGTCCAGTTGCCTTGCTTTTGAATCTTCAGGATGACCATGACCTGGATGAATGAGAATATACACAGAAGCACTTACTTTAATACAGCATAGTGGAGATGAGGTAGATTGATACTCACACAGATAAAACTAAACATTCATGCTGATATTTCTTACTTTTGGAGATCATAGTGCTCCATTTGTGACAACATAACACAAACTCAGTCTCAGTTGTCTCGACTGTCCTCACTCAACTACAGTTTAACAGACGTGTGGAAGGATCAATTTTGATGTTGTTTAGCAGCCTTTTAGTATTAGGAGTTTAAAGAGTAAATAATAATAAAAAACTTTTGACTATTCCTCTGACTTGTCTTTAAGGTTTTTTAAACTGGACATTTAAAGGTGCAGTGTGTAGAAATTGGCATTTTAGTGACATCTAGCGTTCAGATTTAGAGCCCATCCGTTACTAAAACATCACATCACTAAGCGACGAGAGCCAGTGAAGACCAAAAAGGATCGTGAACAGAGCATCATTTACAACAGTTACGAGGTGAGGGTTTTTTTTATTCATATTTGTAATATTATTTTTATAGATTATAGGTCAGTTAAGATGATGATTATAGGCTTTGTAAACTTTTGTAGACTCGTATTCAAAAATTGTGTTTCGCTCGTTTTGTCCCCAAAACCCACCAGCAGACAACATGGCGGATCGTTATGTCAGCCTCCACAAAGGGGAGACCCGCGGTACATAAATATAAAAATCTTTTTCTAACTTAATAAAAAGAAAACAAAAGTTTTATGGGGATGATTGTACACCTATTTTGACAGACTTTACATACAAATAGAAACATTATATCCTATATTCACCGTTTTTGTTCGGCGAAATGCTGCCAACTTCTACACACTACACCTTTAAAGGAATAGCAGTGTTTCACTAATATGAGTGCAAGGGACACTACAGTAACACTGTGTCCTAACTGATTGAAACATCAACAACATAATCAAGCTAGTTTTAAGAGATTACATATGAATGTCCAAACTACTGACAAGCATTGTAGCACAATGCAATGTTTTTTTTCTCGAAGCATCAACTCTATTTTCCTCTTCATCCCGTTTAATTCTCTTTGACTTTTCTGACTCAGCAGAGCTTGATAATCTGTTTGACTTAGTGTAAGTAGTGGAGAATTCATCTATTTCCCTGAATGAAATGATTTACTTTCACTTTCAACGCTGAGGTAGAAACTTTGTTTGACTCACACCAAGCTGTGTTTTTTGACCAGTCTTGAAGTTAACCATCAATACAAAGCTCTCTATGCCTGTTTCTCCACCTGTATAGTTAATCACTTGATGTACTGTTTACAAGGGGAAATATAGGGCATAGAATTACATTTTTCACAGATGCAATGTGGACAGCAGGTGTGCCACACACCGGGATGTGGTGCTACAGCCAGTGCTCAGTGTAAGAAGCGTTTAGCTGTGACTTGCTTGCTGTAGACAATCCAGTGTGACTTGTCTTTGGTCTTTGGTTGGAAAGGGGAGCTCTTTGCCTCAGCTATGTGCTAAGGCAGTAAGTAGTGTGTGAGACTCAATGTATTTTAGTAGTTGTTTAGGTCATATCAACAGTAAATGTAAATCACTTTGTTGCTGTTGAAAGAACCATCTATCAAGGCTTTAAAAATGGCCTTTCTCTTCAAAAATATACTTCAACCAAGCCCTAAAATCACTTACAATAAGCAGACATGGCAACATTGCAACAAAGATAAGCAAAGGACAGGTATACAGAGTGACTGAGTGTGGGTGGGGATTCACAGATGCATATGTCTCCCTTCAGAGATTCGATGAGCCTGGATACAAACATTACACCACAGATATTCAGCCGGTGAAAAAGGACTCATCTGTGACTCATTCATGTGGACGTGTATGATTGACTGCTTGTTCCAGATGCCACAGACACATAAAAAGGTAACATTATGTGCCGCTTAGGGATCCCCAGTGACATGGATTTACAGCCCTCCAAAGTGCCATACACAGTAGAGAGCGTGCCTGGTAACCATTCAGAATATTCCAGCACAGCAGCAAATCTTTCCTTTACTCCTGTCCAACATATGACTTCATTCCACTTTTTTGCTGTGTGCCCTCATTCAGAAAACACACAAACATGTGAATGAGCTGGAGACATGTCTACACATGCATCAAGTAAATTTGCTATGAGAGTGCAAAATGTCCATTGAGTGAAGACCACAAGCTTTTAAATATATGCTTCCATGAAAACCCACACAGTTTGGGAATTTCATGTCATTTCCATCTACACATAATGTCACCACTGTGTTGCCATGGAACATAAAGCACATTTAGAGCAAGTACTTTTACTAAAACATACAAACATTAAAGGGCCAACTCAGAAAAACAAATAATCCATTCAGATTTGTTGATGTATGCATTATAATGTCAGGATTAAAAAATACAGCATTTTGACCACATCATGAACACTACTTAATTCTACCCATGCACATATACCTAAAATTATGTGTGCATTTAAGTGTACACTTTTCTCCATAAATAAATCCATGTTGGTTTGTCCATTTTGCACTAAATGCAAAAAACAACACAGTTAATGTCAATTGAGATTCATACTGTCTGTTCAAATAGACTGATCAGTGCTACTTGTTGCAGCCACAAGAGACAAAACTGCATTTGCCATAAATAGGAAGATGATTTTGTGTGGAAAAGTGAAATTTGTATTCTGCCTGATAGGATTATATATTTCATTATTCCATCCATTTATTCCTCCTTCAAAACAATAGTCATATTTTAATTTGAGTGGAAACTTTTACTCTGATAACTATGGGAGAAAAAATGTTTCAGTGAGCACTAGGGAAATTATGAGACTCTAACAATATTTACTGCAAAATTTTGTAAAAAGAAAAAAAACCCAAATCATTCCAAAGTTCAAGAGAAGATAATAAAGATAGATAGAAGGTAGTAAAAGAAGATAATAAGAAAATAAAGTTTTTAGAACAACTTCATCAGGTGAAAATGTTATTGTCTGATATGTAACCCCAGTGCAGGCTACTCCAACACACAGTCGGCACCATGGCATTAGGGACATCAGCACCTTGCAATGCTGTGGCTCTGCATCACAGTCCTAAAGTCTCAACCTTTGACACAGAGGTTGTAATCAGTTTATCTTTGGGTCACAGTGTACATTTTTGAAAAATCTGACATAAATGCCTCAAAGCTGTCTCAACATTTCACATTTGCAAGCAATAGATGGACACCAGGCTCTGTGACTTTGACCTTTGAACTTTTGACCACTACACTCAAAATTCAATGAGTCCACCTTCAGGCAAGAGGAGACTCATGTCCTAACTTAAATGAAAGTTCCTTGAAGTAGTCTTAACATATGATTCTCATAGCAAAGCACTGATCATAAAACACAATGTCTCTCAACCATTTTGCTTCTCCAAAAGAAAAATAAGGAAAGTCCAAGTGGACATTTTTGAAAAAAAAGTTAACCCCTCAAAGCATTATGAAAAATGTTCACAAGCAAGATACAAATTTGTATCTTTTGGAAAAGATTTTTTTTTTTTGTCTTTTACAAATATAGGTACAGATGTTGGCCTGTGACTTCCAAAATCTTCAGAGTTTGTCTTTGTGTTGAAGGAGACATGTTTGGTTAGTTTAAAGAAAATGCCTTCAGGTATTGCTGAGATATAACAGTGATAGGCAACAGACTGGCATGAGGCTTCCAGTCCTTGACCTTTGACCTATGACCTCTAAAATGTAAAGAGTCCATCTATCAGAGTTGTTGTTTGAGCATAGCTTTAAAAAAAATCCAACTTAACTTTCTTAGGACATTGTATTCACAAGTTAATGATGAACACGAGAGCATGGTATTTGACCTATACCCTTCAAATCAAATCAGTTCATCCCTGAGTCTTGGTGAATGTAAGTGCTCATTCAAAAGAAAATTTTTTGTTGTACTGGGTGAAATCAAAGACAAGGTTTCAAAAGCAAAGGATGAGCAAAATGCTTCATGAACTTGACATTTGGCCTTGAATATCAATGTACTTCATGCTTGAGTCACAGAGCTTATAAGCCTGACAGAAGTCCCTCAAAGTACAAAACCAGTGAAGTTGACACGTTGTGTAAATCGTAAATAAAAACAGAATACAATGATTTGCAAATCCCTTTCAACCTATAGTCAATTGAATACACAGCAAAGACAAGATACTTAACGTTCGAACTGGTAAACTGTGTTATTTTTTGCAAATATTAGCTCATTTTGAATTTGATGCCTGCAACATGTTTCAAAAAAGCTGGCACAAGTGGCAAAAAAGACTGAGAAAGTTGAGGAATGCTCATCAAACACTTATTTGGAACATCCCACAGGTGAACAGGCTTATTGAGAACAGGTGGGTGCCATGATTTGGTATAAAAGCAGCTTCCCTGAAATGGTCAGTCATTCACAAACAAGGATGGGGTGAGGGTCACCACTTTGTGAACAAAGCAAATTGTCGAACAGTTTAAGAACAACATTTCTCAACGAGCTATTGCAAGGAATTTAGGGATTTCATCATCTACGGTCCGTAATATCATCAAAAGGTTCAGAGAATCTGGAGAAATTACTGCACGTAAGCGGCAAGGCCGAAAACCAACATTGAATGCCCGTGACCTTCGATCCCTCAGGCGGTACTGCATCAAAAACCGGCATCACTGTGTAAAGGATATCACCACATGGGCTCAGGAACACTTCAGAAAACCACTGTCAGTAACTTCAGTTGGTCGCTACATCTGAAAGTGCAAGTTAATACTCTACTATGCAAAGCGAAAGCCATTTATCAACAACACCCAGAAACGCTGCCGGCTTCGCTGGGCCTGAGCTCATCTAAGATGGACTGATGCAAAGTGGAAAAATGTTCTGTGGTCTGACAAGTCCACATTTCAAATTGTTTTTGGAAAGTGTGGTCGTCGTGTCCTCCGGACCAAAGAGGAAAAGAACCAGCCGGACTGTTATAGGCGCAAAGTTCAAAAGCCAGCATCTGTGATGGTATGGGGGTGTATTAGTGCCCAAGGCATGGGTAACTTACACATCTGTGAAGGCACCATTAATGCTGAAAGGTACAAACAGGTTTTGGAGCAACATATGTTGCCATCCAAGCAACGTCTTTTTCATGGACGCCCCTGCTTATTTCAGCAAGACAATGCCAAGCCACATTCTGCACGTGTTACAACAGCGTGGCTTCGTAGTAAAAGAGTGCGGGTACTAGACTGGCCTGCCTGTAGTCCAGACCTGTCCCCCATTAAAAATGTGGGGCGCATTATGAAGCGTAAAATACAACAACGGAGACCCCGGACTGTTGAACAACTTAAGCTGTACATCAAGCAAGAATAGGAAAGAATTCCACCTGAAAAGCTTCAAAAATTGGTCTCCTCAGTTCCCAAACGTTTACTGAGTGTTGTTAAAAGGAAAGGCGATGTAACACAGTGGTAAAAATGCCCCTGTGCCAACTTTTTTGGAATGTGTTGCTGCCATTAAATTCTAAGTTGATGATTATTTGCAAAAGAAAATAAAGTTTCTCAGTTCGAACATTAAATATCTTGTCTTTGCAGTGTATTCAGTTGAATATAAGTTGAAAAGGATTTGCAAATCATTGTATTCTGTTTTTATTTACGATTTACACAACGTGCCAACTTCACTGGTTTTGGGTTTTGTAGATTGAGATACAGTGTTTGCATTTAATGGATGAATATATGACCTTATGACCTTTACCAATGACAAAATCTGATCAGGTCATCCTTAAATCTAAGTGGAACTCTGTACTAAGTTTGAAGAAAATCCTTCATAATGTTTTGAAAATAGTATGCCCACAGGAATTGGCAGTATGGGTAGATGGGCAGACAGAAGGACACCCTGAAAATGCCGTCTGTTGCCATCATCCTTGGATGTTTTTGGCACAGGAGCATTAAAAGTTGTCTTAATTAGCAGTGAACGCGGGTATTTTTTATAACCTTGCCTCTTCTTTTATATTGAGAGTAATAGTTAGGCAGATGATATCATTGTTAGGGGCAGACCATATTTTTTTACAGGCATTGATTTTTTTCTTGTATCGACCTCTTTGCCCTCACTGCAGGGATTTAAAATAAGTTTCTAATCATTTCCAGTGTGCCATCTGCCTTTGTTTGACACCAGAACCCGACTTCCGAAATCAGTAACATCATTGAGACAAGTTAGTCCATGTTTTATACTGTTTATGATATCATCTTGTAAAATGTGAACCCTTAAAATGGTGCTTAAAGACCCAACAGAGACCACTATGGCCTGTAAAGATTTGGAAATTATGCTTGAGTGGCTGTTAATTTTTCGATCTCTGACAATATTATCATTATTTTTCCCCATATTCTTCACTCAGTGATCAATGGCTCCACTGTTTCCCCCGAGTGAGTGTTGAAAATGATTGATCAAGTGGTGAACATCTGTGGTAGTAATTCTGTCCCCTCAGATCTAATTTTTCAATTATGTGTTGTGCATGTGTGTGTGTGTGTGTGTGTGTGTGTGTGTGTGTGTGTGTGTGGGAGGGAGTTGAAGTGGGTGTCTATCCTGGTCCCTGTCCCGGGCTGCTCTCACCAGGGTCGTAAAGTTATCCCGTGTCACCACAGGACTATTGGACTGCTGTCAGCACGCTAAATTAAAAACCACGAGCACGCAGCGTTTAATTTCTGTGTTTTTACCCCTAACAGAGTGGGACTGCCTGTCGCCGCGGAGCTGGAGAGTGTGTTTGTGTGGGCACATGACTGTGCGGTAATATATGTGTGTGTATCACCTTAACAAAGTCCCTTTGTGTGTTGGTACTGCTGTCTCTCCTGGCTGTCTTCCTGTGAGGATAGAGCCAAGGAGACTGGGCCTCATCTAATAGTATTACATAAAACAACACGGACGAGTAATTTGTCTCTTATGAAGGTTATCAGAATAGAATATAGTCCATGATGAATAGTTGAACTGAGGCCTGTCCTGCTTCATCAGCAAAAACTCATTTAAATCATTTAGTCCAAATGACAAGACAATTTAGCCTGACCAGAAAGTTGTGAGTCAATGAAATTGAAGGACCAGTACTGCCAAGACAAAAAAAGCCTTTAAAGGGGACAATCAGTTGTCTACACAGATTAGCATACTGATGGTTAGTTTGGTAAACAACTGTTATTCAAGGCTCCAGTGCGGGTATTGGCTTAACAACAGAAGATCAGTGCAGACCAAGAGCTATTTACAAGCTTAACATGGAACTAAACAGCACTAATTGGACACTGTTTTGAGTTGCAGTCAAATAATTTTGAACATTTTGTAACTGAAAGTCATTCGAGCTTAAATAAAAGCTGTATTTTTGTCAATTGAGCAAATCCACCCAACTGAGGTGTTTGTCAAGCAAGAAGCAGGGAAATAAGTGTGTAATCTGATATACTCAAGGTATCTAAGTGCATGCTGTAACAGACCTTTAAAGAGAATTCAAGCATAAAATGTTCAGCCATTTCCAGAATGTGACACTTGTGTGACCTCCACTGTGAAGCTCCCTGCACAGAGCGCAGACACCCTTTAGCAGAGTGCACCACTTTAATACAGGACTGAGGACAGAAACAGATGTGATGAGGCATACTGAAAAAATTACAAACCTCAAAGAAGCCTGATAAGCAATAAATATGTAGACAAACCTGCAGATCCATTAACACCCAAGTTAAAATGTCCCTCACAGCAGAAAAGAACAAACAGGATACCTGGTTTTAAATGCTTATGTCATACTGACTTTATAGGGGGTCAGTAGCTCATTGTTTTTTGTTATACAACAGCTAAGGGTTGTTCAGTGTTAGCATAATTCAGGGCACGTAAGAGTTGACAGCTTGCAAAAAAAAAAAGTAGACCTAGCTGCCTTAAGGTTAGGACTGGGCGATATTACCTGATCTCAGTATCACGATTAATTGAAGCTCTTACCTCGATTACGATTAACGAACAATTATTTTATGCTTGGCTGGAAAAAATTGTTGGTGTTACTGACGGTCCTTGAAACGGTCTTCCTACAGTATTTACATTTAATTTCTTTCTGTTCAATGTCTTCTGCACAGAATCCAAAATGTGCCCAAACAACAGAGACGGCATTTTTCTTGGCTACAAGGTCCTCTGATAGATTGGCACTTGTCTCCTCCATATTGGCAGCGCGTCCTTTGCTCTTGGCGAAAGTGAACGCAGACTGTATGGAGGGGGCGCGACTTACACAGGGAAAATAATCAAAATAATCGACACGAGTAAAATTACTTCAATTAGAGGGTCTAAATGTCGTTTTCCATTAGTTTTCGATCAATTGCCCAGCCCTACTTGTGGTGCTCACAGACACGGGCATAAAGTGAGCAGCACGGACTCCGTGTGGATTGTCCTGAGAGCTTTCATAGTCGAGCTCACCGCCACATAGTAGTGTTTTGTGAAATTACCGTGAAACCCTACATTTCCCACTATCCTTGCACGTTGTTTACATTTATCTGGGTTGATTTGTCGTTGAAGTTGCAGTAGCAGAGTGGGTGGCAATTATATCAAACTTAATGATTTTTTTCCCAACAGCCGGAGCCAGTTAGATCTCCAGATTGCGTATTTACAGACTATGACATGCAGATTATTATCAGACTCAGTAAATCCCTGACGAATTGCTGTATAAAGGATCTGCTCCAAGAATGTCTACACAGACATTATCAGAGCCCAGGTCGGGCTTTGGTGTATCAGATAGCAAAGACTGTCAGAGGAAAAAGTGATGGGGTTCATAATCCTGGGTCATTTTGTTTCAATACAAAAACATGACTTCAAACAAATCACTGCGGTGCTGTCTGAGATCAGCCACTATATCATCAGTTTAGTTTTCTGTGAATGTTATTGTATATATCCACAACATGTCTACATGGTGTTTCCTTGTATGGGGATTAACTATATAATTTACATTTTGACTCAGCTTCTTTGTTTTTCACTCAATGATTCCTAAAATGTTTTTGGACATATTCCCACTGAAAGGAAAAACACTTGCCATAATATATAGAGTGTGAACTTCATCAGTGGAGTCAAAGTGTAGAAAATCCAAGTCAAACACAATTCCAATATACTTAAGTATAACTTAGTCAAATAATTACTTCAGTATAAGTGCTGCAGTGCTTGCTTTTAAAAATACTTCAGTATTAAAGAGCTTTTTCCAGAATATATCAATACATATTTCCACATTCTATAGTAGCTTAAATATGTTTGTGCACCTTCTCATAATGATATAGATCATTCCTCATTTTAAATCCTCAAACATGAAAAGTGGGGCCCATTGGGGAGCCCGAGGCAAAAACCGGGGCTGCCCAGTAGGGCTGTTGTAATATATGACATAGACGATAACCATCTTTAAAAAAAGAAAATAATAAAATAATTATGTTGAACTAAAATAGGCTCACAGTAGTACCATGTGACTATTTAAGTTTGTGGAAAGATCTGTCAATAATAAACTTCTGACAAAAAATTAAAAACAATGAAAGTCTCCATTTTTAATTACAAGCAACTGCTTTTATTCTGAAACTATTTGATCAAACAAAGCAGGACATTGTGTGATCTCAAACTGCAGCTTAACAAAACTCTAATAAATGAACAACTGAATCTGTTATAGATACAACAAACTAACTGATTTTTATACTAACATGAGCTGTTTGTAAAATTACAAACTCTTATTGCGATAATTTTTGGCCACAATAATTGTGAGGTAAATTTGATGTCATGACAGCCTCAGTGCCCAGAAGATTCAGTAAAAACAACTCACATCATCTTGCATTGCAACCAAAAAACATAAGAAATTTTGTGGAGACTTACATCAGGTTAACATCGGGCTAATATGAATCTTCACAGGTCATCACAATTACTAATTATCTCACTCCATGGTTGGACTACTGATCTGTTACACCACACATCTGGGGAGTGAAGATAGCTCTTTGATTTTTATTTCAGTGTAACTGCAGATCATCTACACATAGAGCCGGGGCAACATCCTGTTTTCACAAAGACAGCTCAAATCATGTCTCCTACCAATTCAGGTTTGAAAGCAATTGATTGTTTTCATATCTGATTGTTAAACCTTAGAACTTTGCATCCTCTCTAAAAGTTGCTTCTATGTTTGTTTTGTGCACAAACTGAAATTGCTATTTTGATCTTTTTGTGGACTTTTTAGATAAATTTTGCAGCTTATACATTCATTTACTAGCAGAGAGCATGACCAAATGTGTGATCAGTTTATGTTGTTGATGTGCTGATGTGTTTAGTAAGGGTTTGAGTGGGACTGAAAAAAAAGGGACTTGACAGAAAAGTGTGGGCACCACTGACATAGCCATAGACATGCACTCATCTGAAAGATATCAGCTCAATCAAACAATCTTTAGTTGTATAGTGCCAATTCATAACAAGTGTTATCTCAAGACACTTTGAAATAGAGCAGGCTGAAGAAAAAACTCTTCAATTTATGGATACAGATGTATGTATGCACATAATACACATACATACATCCAAAACTCAACATGAATCCATCATGGAGGCAAGAAAAAACTCTGTTTAGCAGCAGGAGATCTTGAATGTGGATCCCAGTCTCATGATGAACAGCCATCCACACAAAGCTGTGTTGGGTGTGTGGGCAAAGAAAGGGAGGTGAGCAAAGACAAGTGGACTGAAGTAAGAACTAAAGCTAGTGACAGATCCATGGACCAATCATAGACCTGTCTTTGTCATATTTGTCTCTGCTGAAAAAAGGGGCCATCTCGTTTTCATGCCTATATGATTGTAGTGATAGTTTCCATAGATGTATAATAAATAACAATCATGAAAGTGCAATTAATCTAATATTTACATTAACATCTATACAAGGTAGAGATGACTGACATCAAATAATACAGCAGCATCCAAATGAGAATTTATAATCCCATGGATGCCCAGACCATAAATCCATCCTTACCATATTTGTCTCAGCTGAGTACAAATTCATTAAATGTAAGCCTCTTGAGATGTGGCATCTCATTTTCAAGAGGGACCTCATGTCTATATCGTGCTAAAGATAGTTACTATGGATGCATAATCATGGATAGAGGGATCATGCCAATGTCTACATTAAGAACTATAATGATTATGAACTGGAATGGGCCTAAAGAAATGGCCAAATATTTGTTATGTATGTAACTGTAGTCATTGAAGATTCATAATTCCATGGCAGCAGGCAGTCTACACCAAGGATCCCAGGCCACCTACAGGACAAGAGCCAGAGATGAGTACAGAAGCAAACAAAAAGGGGCAAAGGCATATAGAGAGGAGATGGAAAGAAAGTGTTAGAGAGACAGAGAGATAGAGCTCAGTGTGCCAGATCCCCTCGGCAGTCTAAGCCTATTGCACCTTAGCTATGTACAATGAGCTGGTTCCTAACTGGAAGCTTTGTCAAAAAGAATGTTTTAAGGCTAACCTTTAAGGTAGAGAGGCCATCTGCCTCCTGAACCGTGGTCGGTAAATGGTTCCAGAGAAGAGGAGCCTGTGGGAGTCGAAGGATAAATACTGATCAAATAGAACCCCGAGATTTCTAACAGTTGTGCTTGGTGCCAGGCTAATGCCATCTAGGGCAGTTAAATCATTAGAAAAGGTTTCTCCAAGGTGTCGAGAGCCCACAATGTGATCCTAATGTCCTTTAGACACGCTTCTAGTCTAGATAACTGATTTGTCTCACCTGACTTCATTGACATGTACAGTTGAGTATCATCAGTGTGACAATGAAAATTAACAGAGTATTTTCACATGATATCACCGAGGGGAAGCGTATACAGTATATGGAGAAGAGAACTGGACCTAGCACAGAGCCTTGAGGAACTCCGTAACTTACTTCAGTGTACACAGAAGATGTATTGTTCAAGTGTACAAGCTGATATCTATTAGATAAGTAGGATTTAAACCAGTTTAAAGCAGTCCATGTAATCCTGAGTAATTCCTCTAATCTCTGTTGAAGAACATTACGAACTATGGTGTCAAAAAAGCACTAAGATCTGACAAAACAAGTGCTGAGAGAAGTACCTCATCTGAAGCTGAGAGTAGATCGTTAGTTACTTTGACTAGAGCAGTCTCTGTACTGTGGTGAGCTCTAAATCCTGACTGAAAGTCCTCAAACAGGCTGTTGTTTTGAAGGAAGTCACATAGCTGATTAGCAACTACTTTCTTGAGGATCTTTGAAGTAAATGGAAGGTTTGATATTGGCCTGTAGTTAGTTAATGTTCCTGAATCGAGGGTAGGTTTTTTAAGAAGAGGTTTGATTACAGCTACGTTTAAAGGACTGTGACACGTAGCCTGTTAATAAATATTTATAGTTTGTCTCCAACAAGGATGGACAAACTGAACAGCTCAGTTGGGATCAGGTCTAAAAGGCAGGTTGATGGTTTGGAGGAGGAGACAACAGGATTTAGTTCCAGAATGCCAATTGCAGATACAGTCTAAATCAGGTTTAACTACATTTAATGGTATGGCAGATCCAGGTGAAGGCAGGATGTTGCTAATTTTATGTCTCATAAAGTCCTCACAGCTGAGGGCTTGAGGAATCACTGGCTCAATAGAGCTCTGACTCTGTCAGCCTGGCTACAGTGTTGAAAAGGTACCTAGGATTGTTTTGATTTTTCTCAATTACAGAGGAGTAGCAGGCAGCTCAAGCATGCCATAAGGCTGTGAAATATTTATTATAACTTTCCTGCCAAAGTACACGCAACTCCTCCCTTTTATTAGAGCACCACATTCTCTCTAATTTATAGGACACTTGTTTAAATGCACAAGTTTCAGAACTAAACCAAGGAGCAATCCTCTGACGTTTAATAGTTTTTTGTCTCAGTGGGGCAATTGAGTCCAAACTGGATTTTAGTAGACTGGCAGAGCTATCGACAAGCTGATCCAGCTGAGAAGGGCTATAATAAATCTCACAGTTACCAATTGGCCAGCGTGCTGAATTTAAGGCAGCAGGAATGGCCTCTTTACATGTAGCCAAAGCACCATTGGACAGATTTCTACTCTTCTCTATTTTATTACAAAATGCAAAATCCTCTAAGAAGGTGTTAAAAATTACTAAGAAGTGACCAGATAACAACAGAGTTTTAGTTTATTAATAAGACTTTTAAATCTTGTTCTAGGCTGTATGCTAGAACAAGATCAAGAGTGTGGTTAAAACGATGGGTAGCTTCACAAAAAGCCTGAATAAAGCCAACTTTATCAGAGCTAAGGACCAAGTTTGATATAAACTCCGAGAAATCTGATAAGAATTTGTTTTAATGTCAGCCCCCCAAAACGGTCTGGTCCTGAAAGTAATGTCTCCATTTAATGACCATGATACAAACCCAATAGGAGACCAGTTCTGCAGGAGCATATACCATCATTTCACAGTGAAGGGTCAACCTTATTTGGTTATAGCAATATGGCTAATTATCACTGTCATCATGGAGAAAATGAATGAGATCCTCACTGTTCATAGTGGTAATCTAGTGGGGTCAAAAAAACAAAACTTTTCCTACAAATGAAAGGAATTAAAAGTAATATACTTCTTTGGCAATTTTACCTTATAACTATTCACCAGTTCTGACATGTTGCATTTGCTGCTTTCATAGAGGTAGGATATGCCATATTCATGAAAAAAGAAGATGCTTACCCTGGATAATACTGTTAAAGGCAAAATCTAGTCTGGAAAGAAAATAATTTTCCTGGAACACTCTTGTGGTAACAAGTATTTTGACCTCAAGACTTATGTTAGCTGTTAGTGTTTTACAACTACATCCTTTAATGTTTACCCTATTTGCTTAACACTTAACTCTCCCTCAGAGGTGATGCTGTTAGGGGCCAGAGTTAATAATGTTTTTTTGATTTCTCAACAACCAGAACAGTGAGCTATGTTTATATCATTTTCTGGACTATGACATGCCGATTATTATCAGACATGGTTAATCCCTGACGAATTCCTGTATGGAGTCTATCCTCCTACAGAGTCGTATCTGAAGTCTGGTCGGGCTTCAGCATATCAAATAGCCAGGATGGAGAGAGGCTAAGTCCTGGAGCTGACTATAGTGAGTGGAACCATCTGTGGGGCATTAGAGCTTCAGTATGCAGCCCTTGTCTTCAGCTGTATGAAAATACACACCAGTCTTTATAATCTGACCTGCCCAGCCTTTCTATTTATTATTTCTACCTTGGACGGAAATGTTTGGTAACTCAACCTGCTCTGGACTGATGACTGCTTGGTATGAAACTGACTGTAGAGGATGAGGAATTTTAGATAGGTGTGTCTAGAAGCTCTTTAAGAAATTATGGATCCTTGCATATAGCAAATTTTTGGCCCTGAATGTACATTTGGTCCCAGAGCAGCACTTCTTAAAAACAAGGTATGGTTAACATTGCTTTGGCGAGACATGGAATATGATCTAGGAATTCAAATTAGAGAGAGTATGTAGAAGATTTATTGATTCTCAAATCATTCCCTGGAAACTTAAAACAACATTGAACACTATCTCATTGCACTGGGAAGTTATCTTAATAGAAATCATTGTACTTAGTGGGAAGTAGAATTATACAGGTGTTGTAACTTGAGCGTAAGAAGGGTGTATGAGAGGTAAGCCACCAAAACCATCAGTGAGGTTGCAGAGAAAACCTCAAAGTGACTGTGGATCAAGAGTGCAGAGCAATGGTGTGCTGCTTGGACACAAACCAGGGACTGATCACCCCAGGTTGGGTAGCCCAGGTGAGGATGTCTTATCTGAAGCACCAAAGAACCCTGAGCCAATCACTGATAATGTGTCTAACAGGGTGAACAGAGTTAGGGTAAGGGGCCCTCATAGGGGACTGTTACTCGCCCCTGCCGGATCAGGCTGCTAATGTTGCTGATATTGCAAGATGATAAGAGCTGCCTTGTGACATTTATTATAAATCCAGGTTGATCGGGCAAGTTCCTTGGAGTCACATCATGGAAAAAGCAGCTGAATGGATACTGTGCCTTCAATTTGTCACAAAGCGACTAGGTCATGCCAACAATTAACCAGCTTATTTGCATCAGTTTTTATTTAAATCCATTATTCCTTCCCTCCATTTCCACATTAGCTACAGTCTCCTCTATTTTCTATTTTTCCAGACAAACTGAAAAAACTGGTATGACGCCTCATCTGCACTTAAGTGTCTCTTCACTTCCAGTACCGTTATTGTTTAGAGGGTTTTAGGGCAACAGCTGTGAGTGACAGTGCAGATGACTTTCTGCAGGTGTCTTTGTCAGACAATAGTAACAAAAGGTGTCTGAGCCTAAAGTGCCTCCTGTTGATGTTGTTTAGTCACAGATGAGTCATAGTATGAGTGATAAAATAGCAGATTTGTTTTGTCCCTCTTTATCATTTCAATTTTATTTTATTGCATGGAAGTCAATCACTTTTGAAAATACTAATTATATTGCTTTATCACCATTTAACCTTTTTTTCTGGGTTTTATTTTCCCTCCTGATATCCTTGACTCTGGTTGCTGTGTCACAGGTGGCTGTGAGCTTATGAGCGACAAGGTGTTGATTTACATGCACAGCAAGGGGCTCCACATGTAGTCCAATACCAGGCATGAAAGAGTAATAAAAACATCTTGTGAGTGTCAGCTAAAAGGAGAAAGGAGGGGTGTAAACTCAATAAAGACTTCAAGCTGAATAACATAAATATTTTTTTTCTGGACCCAGGGAGAGGCTGACACTTATTCGGGACTTAAGTTAATAAAACACACATGCACAGCCATATATCCCTGCATGTATTATGTAATGTTGATGACAGGTCCAAAACTGTTGCAAAGTGCTGTTTTGCAGTATGTCCAAAATTATACATTATGTAAATTTTGACGCAGTATAACCAATACATTGCTGTTAGGGACAAACCTCCTCTCTCCTTTTTTAATGATTTTCAGTTTTTCATAAAAAAAAGTGCTATTGGTCACCTTCAGTGTGTGTGTATGGGTTTTATTGATTTTTAATAAAATAAAAAGTACAATAAATCATTTGCAATCAGAAAATTACAATATTCATTCATTCAGTGATAGAGCCTTTGTTCTATCCTGAAATGTAGCAGTTAAGCCTTATTTTTAGCCCTTTAAGTCAGATATTTTTTGCACATTTAAAAAACAACACACGTTGACTTAAGTGCTGTAAAACACATGAGAATTAAAGTTGAGATTAAAAAGAGGGGAATCAAACACAAAAGGGAACTAATACAACAAAGTATGGAGATAAAGTAAAATGAGAAATAAAAGCAAATAAAACTCATACAATAGTTAAAATAAAGCAAATAAAATAATAAAAATAAAAATGTTTTTAAAATTACTTCAACAAAAATAAATAAAATGGGCAGGGTCAGATTAAACTAGAACTGAAGGCTATTGAGAAGAGATGGGTCTTTAGCTGTGACTTGTAAATGACTAGGGACTGGACAGATCTTAAATAAAATGTAATAAAAAGGCAGCACCGTAATCTCTTCTTGAGCAGCCATTGTTTACAGGCTTACAGTCAGGCTTTGCCATTTCACTTCTCCTTGAAAGACGCTGATTGGACATAACATTTGTTGCTCTAGCTCAGTTGTTCCAGCTTGAAGCTTCACAAGATGGACCTGTTGGTTACAAACATTGAATCGGGATGATTAAGCTAAACTGCAAGGTTTACTAAACTTGTGCACAAATGTTCGAAGTGGCTCAGTGACGAGTTTATTAGAATATGGAGGTCATCTAACAGAGTTCAAAGTCACAGAGTCTGATCATCATTTGCATGTAAATGTGATCTTGTGAGTGCAAGTTATTTACAAGACTTGAAGTGATTTTCTCTGATCTTTGTAAAAACGTACATTGAACCAACTATATTTTACAGGTCAAAAGGTCAATGCAAGAAGTCTTGTAATTATCTTTGGCTTGTGAGGGCAATATCCAGGGACACAAATAACTCAAGAATCACACAAGAATGAATTTATTGGATTTTGGAGATAAGCTTAAGGTCAAGGCTATTGTCAGGAAATCAGTGAGTGGGACATCACTGCAGACCCGGGTTTCACAAAGTTATTCCATAGGAAGAACCACTGGAATTGTGGACAATATGTGTATGTGGGGACAGGGAAATGAAACACAAATAAGATGTCTACCAGCCTATGACAAAAGAAGTGCTTTTGTTTGATAGTACTTTGAAAAGGCTCAACTAATGCTGCGGTCAGACTACACGTTTGATGCACAATAATGGCTATAACCCGACAGTTTTTTGGGTTCAGGACCTGTTGGCCACGAAAATCAGTCATTCCATCTCGTGTAGTGCGTCATAATGACCGAAAACAACAGAACAATCTGAGATGCCACACAATTCTGTGACAGAAAGTCTAACAGGTTGAATTTTGTCCTGCCTCCTAGGATCTGTTTCTCCACTTCAGAGACATTGACCAAGGAGAGCACTGGGAGCTCTGCATGCGCGCTGATCACGGATGTAAACAAACGAGTGATGAAGAGGAGCTACCAAAGACTGTGAAAGAGAAACGTGTGAGAGAAACAGCAGATGCAACATGGTGAGTGATTGCTTATATTTATAAGCAAACTAACATATCATTCAACATAACGTTTGTAGAAATAAACAAAAAGGAAAGTACCTTAAATACAGTCTGTTTGCGGTCTCCGTGGTCGTCCTCCTCTTCCATCAGTTGTTGCATGCAGTCAGTTTCAGTCATATGGTCTTTCATTCTTGTCAGGCAAGTCACAGAGCAAACTTATGGCTCCATGGTCACCAAGTCTGACGTACCGACGAAAAAAATTGCACATTCCGACCTCGGCATTAATCACTGCTGCATACAAACTTAACACTTCAGGAAGTTTCCATACACACACTCCTTAAATAACACAAAAATCACTTGGTGGTGTTTTCAGAGAACTTAAGAGGATAATACTTCCAGCTTATTCAAAACTTTCTTTAAGGTTAATTTAGTTTATTGCACATAGAAAAAAAACATATACAAGAAAAAACACAAAATATTGAAGTAAAACAGTGTGCAAATGACGTTAGAAGCCCCTAATGGCTAATAAAAATATCTCCCTCGGACAATACTGAATGTTACAGGAAGCGGTTTGGTAAGATAAAAGAAAAGCAAAATCATACAGTTGTACCGCAAGCACATCATGAAACAATCAAAACAGTTACAAGATCCATGAATTTTTAATGTTTTTTGTAAATTAATGAGTCCTTTAAATGCTTTTTGAATGATGTTAATGTAGGTGCTGATTGCAGGGATGTAGGATGTAGACAGTCCTCTGTGTTTTAATGTGGTTTGACTAAGGGGAGTCCGACAAAATGGAAGGTTAATGTCCTTCAAGTGCTTCATATGATGTGAATCTGAAGAAGACTTGAAAAGATTCTGAAAAGTGCTGGGTAGGTCTTGGATTAAGTGTACACATTTATACATGAACATGTGTTTGATAGGCGTTCACTAGTAGAGAATCTCAAACAAATCACACAGAAGAATTCAGAAGTGCTTAGGCAGACTTGTCACACTGGAGACATCAACCCAAGGAACACAGAGAAGCTCTCAAAACTGCTGAAGGTCAGGTGGTGAGTCAGCGCTGATTGCTACAACCAAGACTATATAAAACTCCACCACACCTGAGCTAAATCAGGGCAATCAGTGACACACACACACACACACACCTGGCAGTGATTGGCAGTCACACACCTGGTACTTCACAGATGTGATTTCCTTCACCTACTGAGTGAGTTACTGCTGTGACTTATCTCTCGGTCATGGTGTCTTCTCAACATCCTTAGCTTGTTAAGGTGATATCTCAAGAAAGGATTTCTGTGAAATGCTGTACATGTGTTTCTCTGATTTAAATATTAACTGATCTAATTTTGAAAGGTCAAAGGTCACCGGGTATCATGTTTATCAACCTGCTTGTAGACATGATATTTCATTGCATTATTTGAGGGATTTTCCTCCATTTTTTTCCCCAAATTTCCACTTTAAATCGAGGGTGAACTGATGAGAGTTTGGAGGGACAAGAACAAACACCTGGGGTCTCATATTAATCTCAATGATTCCTGTAAAACTTCACACAAATGTCATCTCTGACTCAATTTTCGAGGCACAAGGTCAAAGGCCCCCTGTTCTCCAGCCCCTCTTGTACCACCACTGTACTGTGTGGCCTTTGTTTACGATACAGAGTCATAAAACTTCCAGGTTTTTGTTCTAATTCTTGATAATTACAGTTGGAAAAACAATGATAAGAACATTCCCCAGTATTTGAGCAACAGTGCACCATTGCTCTAAACTCTAAAACTTTCTTGTGATTTTCATTATCTTCATCAAGAGTAACAGCAGCATGTGTGAAAGTGCATGAAGACAAACAACCACACACACACATGTTCAAACACAAGAACATAGTCCTTGAGCACCATCGGTCTGGCCTTACACCTGGTCAGTAAGTAGAAGGAATGACTGGTCAGCTGTTTAAGGACAATGGCCTCAGTGTCCATCCACCTCTGACCTCTCACAAATTCAGCACACAAAAATGCCTACAGCACCATGGGAGGCCACAAACAACTGCACACCTCCTCAATCCCTGTGATCCCAGAGATCCTGTTGCTGTTCCCTTACCTCTCTCTGCCATTATTTTCTCTCTACTGTTCTTTCACTCTTCTCTGCCCTTCAACTTTGATTAAAATAGAAAGAAAAGCTTCCCAGACAATCAAAACATTTTGAGATAGAAAAAATCATTGGAAGAATAATTTGAACATCCTCTTGTGATGCTTTTGTTACATGTATTCTATGAACAGAGCCTGGGAATCCCTTACTTAAATCAAAACACTTCTTTGGAGTCTGCGATAGTTTAACTGTGCTTATGTCAGCTAATTTCTGCACAGTTGTCAACAACAAGTCTTTTATAGTTACTAAGATCACCAAAAATGTTTTGGTGCTTTAAAAAATAGATAAAGTTTATTAAGTAATTCTGAGAATGATTCCAGCCTACCTTTCCTCAGTTTTAATCCTTTGGATAGTATACACAGCATTCATTCCCTGAACATTTTGTAATTTGTAGTTCCTTAAGTCTGAACTGAGTTGGGAAAGAAAGCTTTTAGGGTCCTCCTTTTGCTTGGAATAGTTTTCAGACTGATTTTAAAATGCAAAACTTAGTGACCCTGACTGCTTTTAAATCTTAATTTAAAAATGTGGAATCCAGGCTTTCAGTGCGCAGACTTTTTAACGAATGATTTATTGTTGATTTTGTGAATTATTGTTTGTTGTATAAGTTTGTGTGTTTGTTGAGACTGTGTGTTGCTGACATTGTTGGTCAGGTCTCCCTTGGAAAAGAGATCTTCCATCCAAATGGGACTAACCTGGCCAAATGAAGGTTAAGTTTAAAAAAAAAATGCGGCATGAATTTGACTTTGTGCCTTTGCATTTTAAAATACAAAAAAAGGCAACAGAAAGTCACTTTGTGCTGAGCTAACAGACCTCAAACTGAACACAAAGCATTTAGAGAATATTGTAAGCAGGGAAGAGAAGTAAGGAAGTCTGTGTGAAAGCAGGTCATGTAGGCTGTAGGATGACTTCATGTACACAGTGCGTTTACATCCAGTGCAGGGTGGAGCCAGACAGGTCTATATATAACTGAAGTGAGGGTGCTTTAGTGTGGCTACTCATCTCTCTGCCCTATAACTGACTCCAACTTTACTGAGTGCAGAGGTAATAAAGGGCCAACCACAGCTTCCTGTAAGCTTTCGTCAAAGCCACACTGACATAAAGCTGATTACAGAGGCATTGTGGATTATTTTACATTCAGCAAGGATTTGAAACTTTATTGATCTGCAAACATGGGTGATTTACGATGCCTTTAGGCCTCACTGCAAATACTGAGGGCTCATATCCTTCCAATAATTTTTAAGCTTGATGAATACTTAGTATACATTTAAGGTCCAACACTTTTCATTCATACCATCCAAGAGCATCTCTTAGCAAAGGGTGTATACTTATAGATCTTTTTCTGATGTCAGTGGTGAGATTTCTCATTTGATTTGGTACTTTTGCGTCCTTTCTCAATATCTCAACACATATTTGTGGGATATTATTTCAACCCTAAAAAAAAAGACTCTACTTGCGTTAAAAAGATAAAATGAATACGTTTTTGGCGTCAAAGGTCAAGATCATGTCATCTAATACTATCCCCACTCTGACATAGTGATGAACAAAGTTGTTTTTGGGGTTCATGGAACAGAGATCAAGCTTATGGAGCCTCTTGATCATACACTCTTCTGGGCACAACATTACTGTGAATAGTTGAAGTGATTATCCTTAAACTTTGCAAAAATGTCCACTTTGGCTAAGTAATAGCAGCTACATCTTTAAGCTTACAGGTCAAAGGTCAGTAAGCCTTGTAGTCATCGTTTGCTTATTAATGGAATCCTTCAAGATTGTTTGTGGGAACAAAACAAGGTCATGGGTCAAAGGTCAAGGTCATTGGACCTCAATGTTATTTTTGCTTGTGGAAAGTAAAATCTCAGGAACAATTTTAATGATAATTTTTACATTTTACACAAATTTTAACTCTTAATCAATGAAGATGTGATTTAAGTTTTGAGGTAATGGGTCAAAGATCATGAAGTTTTAAGGTCTTTTTTTTAGCTTGTAGATTACAATACCTCAGGAACAAATTTGAAAATTTTCATTAAGCTATACAACTTCCCAGGCTTAATAAAGGTCATGAGTCAATGGTCAAGGTGATGGAGCCTTCTGGCCATTCTTTGCTTGTGTAATCCAATACCTCAGGAACAATTTTAGGGGTTGTTTAACAAAAATTCACAAAAATGCCCAACCTACATTTTGGTTTTGGCTGATTGGATTTTTAAGAACATGGGACAAAGGTCAGGGTCATGGAGACATTACTTGCTTGTGGCACACAAGAACCAAGAAACATTTAATCTTTGAACAAATGCCATCTGTTACTTTGGGTTCACGTGATTGGATTGTCAAAGTTATGGGGCAAAAGCCAAGAAGTATCTGAATGTTTTTATTTTTCCTTAAACTTTGCACAGGCATCCACAATTACTCAAAGTTAAATGGAGGATTTTGGGAGCCACTGGGTGTTATGTTCACCTCCTGCTTGTCAACACAATCACCTTTTGCACAAATGCCCACTTTGAATTGAGTCCTGAAAAGTAGGATTTGCGAGGGACCAGGTCAAACATTGTTGGGCCTCAGTATAATCTCTTATTTACAAACTTGATATCTTGATTCTTTAAAGAGCTTCTGTACCACTTTGCACGAATTTCCTCTCTGGCTTGATGATGAATTGATCACATTTGGGAAGTTCAAGGTCATAGGCCAAAGTTGCTAAGTCTCAGCTAAATCCTTCCTTTTTACATTTTCTCTGTTTCTAAGTTCTGTAGCACAAACACCACCCTAGCTCTTCACGACCAACCACTTTACCTTCACTGTATTACAAATGTTATCCCACAGAAGGATAAAAAAAGCATCATGGTGGTTCAAGTTTACTACATGTAAACATTAGACCAGTGCTGTTGCCAATACAAACCTTTACTGGAAAATGCTGTTTAATGAAACACATAAATGTAGGAATAAACACGAGCATGGAGGCACAATTTCTCCAGGTGCTGAGCACAAAAAAGTTAGCCTTAGACCCTATAATGGCCCTCTGGTCTGAAATGCTTACCAAGATTCAAAGAAAAACATAAACTATAGGTCTGATTTAAAACACTCTAGAGAAAGAAACACAGCCTTTGCTTGCCAGTATAGAAAGGAAGCTGAAGCAGTGCTTCAGTCTGGTGCCACCTCTGTGATTAATGGCTGTGAATGTGACCCTGAACTTGATGGTGGACCTTTGTACTCTTGAGGCCGCAGAATCCAGTAAAACACACACTCTCAGAAACTTGGTGAAATAAATAGATTGTGTGATGGTGGTGACCATGTGAAGCCTGAAGAGCATTTTTTTCTTCTCTTGAATTTATACTTGTAACAGCTTCGTAAAAATATATCTCCTAAGTATTCAGCTCAGGTTTGGTCTGATCTTGGTTCAGTTTGCTCAGAAGAAATGCACATGGAAATACAAGGATGTGGTGTGGATAAATGTCAAGCTTGCAGCTCCAGCAGTCATACATCTCTTGCTGAACAGCCCATCCATCAGCAGGAGTCAGACTGACTGAAGAGCTCAGGGTCACCTCCCACCACGTCTTCCACTACAATCCTTGTCCCTCCTCACTTTTTACCCTTGTCATCTACTTTCTTCTTCATTTTGAATCAGTGCATTATTCCTCTTTATTTCATGCCTCCGCTTCTATCCCTTTTATTTTCTCTGTGTTTCCTCTGTCTTTCTCTCTGGGCATGTGTTCTTTTTCCCTTCAGGCGCCATCACTCTATTCCCTCCTCCTTCCCACACACTGTGCAGTAAAACAGGAGCAGGCTCATGGGAGGCCATTAACCACAAGAAAACACAGCAGTGGAGCACCACTGCCAAGCAGATGACTTCTAACTTTTTGACACAACTGCTGAGGTAGTTATGGTGGACCTGCGCCATTCAGTATGTTGAACATCTGGCCCTGTGCCTTCAGATTGTTAACATTCATCATTATACATAAATATACATAACCAGAATCCTTATAAAACCTGTAATTAGTAGTTGAAAAGCCACTTATAAATCCTTGAAATATGCTCATTAACAAAAGCAGGTGTATGAGTTGATTATGAAAAGGTGACTTTCCTTGATAAAGCCCCTGTGTTTAGAGCTTTTGTATGCTGCAACGTAGGCATTATGTAACCACAAAAACTGTACTGAAAATGAGTGAATTTGACCCAAGTGACGACAGTATGCTCTTAATTGTCAAAACACAGGATGTCTTTATGAACCGGAGTACACAGAGGAAGAGCTTTGGCAGAACAAGTCACGGGAAAGACTAACAGGGCACACTGTTATAGAAACTGAGGAGCAGGACAGATCACAAGTTGATGGTGCAGATGCATGAACTGTGAGCCCATGTCCTCAAACCTAAAGGTATAATGCTGTCACAAGTGGGACTGAGTAACTACACTTCTTCTGGAACTATCATCAGAATTCTTTAATTTCTGGAAGACTGCTGTCGTAATCCTGATAGGTAAAATGCCCTTGCAGATCAACCTTTTCAAGTTGGTATGATACGAATGGTTGTTGGTGAATTTTTTTTTATATCAATACTGATACGGATACCATAAATCTCCTGCAATGCATGTATAGTTATTATGAAGCTGAAAGTTTTCATTGACAAAAGCACACAAAGAAAACATGAACTTTACTTTCTAGACCATCAGATCTTACAATTGAGGCGATATTTCAATTCTAAAGCTTAAGTGACATGTTTTGGATGAATTGATAATTGGTCCTTAAATACAATGGAACAACTATGTAAAACATGGAGGCTCGTGTTACAGTAATTTATAAGCATTTTTAAGTAATGCTTAGTACTTGGGTTCTTTTGTAACAAAAGATAGTTTTTTGTGTAGTTTAATTCTAAAAGTGGGGTAATTATGAGGCTGTCAGTGGCACCATTGACAATTATGTTAATTCAATTGAATTCAATTAAGCTTTATTTGCATGACAGTGACAAATCAATACATCAGTAAATTAATTGATCAATGCCATGGCCCCAAGCAACCCCAGGCTAAAAACAAACAAACAAACAAACAAAAAAAAAACTGTCCTTTTAAGTTGCACTGTTTCATTATTAGTGACAGAGAGCTGATCTAAAAGTGTTCAAAGTCAGGCTACCCAGATGGATATGCAAGGATTTGGTAATCCTTTCAGAATAAACACCGTTTAATATCAGTTATTCAAATAATGAATAATGAGATTAATAAACCTTATGTCCTTTTGTAATTCTTTACAAATGCAGAAATGGCTGCGTTAATAAATTGTCTTTCCATAATGCACTGACACTGATAAACTGAATATTTATACATGATTTTCAAACCCCTTTCTAGAGCATTAGCAAATCATTTTATAACTGGTAAGACAATAGTCTAAGGACTGAAAAGTAGTTTAAGCTAACGGCTATAGTGCGACCTGCTGTGTCATACTGTGGCTTGATGTGGATTGGTCTGTGATGAGTGTGACAAGCAGAACGATCGTCCAATCACCAGCTGCTGTTGTTTTTGAAGGTTCCGCCTCTGAAAACTTTTTCAAACGGCTCCTCTCCAGATGGACAAGTGAAATATTTCCAAGGTGGATATATGGAACTGTCCGTCTGGCATGTCAGGTTAGATGAAGACAAGGCATCAGAATGCTGTTAAAGCAAGAAAAAAGGTGTCATGCAGAAATGATTTAAAACAGTCTCTCAGGAAACAGCTTCTCTGTAAGGCTGGTGCTATGTGTATAGTGTATGGGGTTGAATGGATAAGTTCAGGACTTTCACCCTGGTCAGGACAGCTGCACTAAGGACTAAACCAGACGATGGTCCTCATCCTGTCCCTCCTCTGCCACACACAGAGACACACCAGCAGGATTTTCACCCCTCTGAGACTTTAGCTGCATGGGTGCCGATCCTGCGTGTGGTCTGTAAGGCAACGCCCTTGTTATGAAGTGCTATGTGCTTGAGACGCTTACATCGCGATTTATAGCCTCGACTGTAGTCCTGATGCAGATGTGAATCCACACACGCGCCACTGCAGCCAAAAACCAGGTGCTAGTGTGTCAGACCATGTCCTGCACTGCACTTTTGTATATATAATTGTTTGCTTTATGATCAGAGTGGATTGGATTGGATCGTGGCTTAGACAGTCAGAGTAGCATGTCTAATGCAGGCAGACTGCTGCAGCAACCCAATCTGCATACCACTCAATTAGCAGAGCTTTACTTATGCTGCAACATGATCACATATTCGAGTGCTGCTCTTCAAATTGGCTTTAGTGTAACACCACTTAGTGAGAGATCCAACTGTGATGTCTCAGGACACCTGCGTGCATATGTGTCTAAGTCTGTCTGAGTGTATGTGTAATGTAACAGAGACCCCTGGACTGCTCCCTGGAGACAGGCCTGACACAGAAGCTAAGAATAGCCCTGACCGTGTTACCACCAGGACAGGGGACGAGTGACACTATGCCTTATGGGATACATCTCTCATTGGACATCTCTTTTACCTGGCATCAATATGTACACATGACTAAACCATTGACCTCTCTGACCTTCAATGTGAACCATACACACATAAATACAAACACATTCGCAAGCTGTGGCTGCACCTTGCAGTCCTTGTCAGGCATGCAGGAGTTATGGCATTTGGGGCCTAACCTCTTATTTTTAGAGTATGTAAACAGTGGCCTGTGCTTGAGATGTCCATCATCGCCGAGTCTGATGCCATGAGTTGTGGGAGGTGGGCGGAGAGGATGGGAGGTAAAGGGGGGTGAAGGAGGCGGCAGGAGGAGGATGAGGAGGTGGATAATTATCAGGAAGTGGGATTGCTGGGGCGCTTAGGCACATTCTTGACTTTGGATTCATGAAGACCCCGGGCTGTTATCGCTGATTACAGGACAGAGGTGCAATCCATATAAGTGTTGGGCTACTGCTGCCATTCCAAAGCACTTAAATTCTCCTCAGAAAGCCAGCAAAGACATATTTATTTAGTTTATTGAGAGGTTTGAGGAAAGACAGGTGGACAGAAACAGACTGCCAGAGAGAATGACATGTGCACTCACATATCTGAGGTCTGCATTCCTCTACATTTCCAGCCAATGAGTGGCAGAGAACACACACTGGTGCCAGGAATCTATAAGAAAAAGTTTTAAAATACTTTAATTTAGCTAAACAAAAAAGCAGGTTCTCTGTAGTTATTTCTGACCATATTCAGTGTGTGCAGTATATGTCCTCAGCTGGTGTAATGTATTTATAAATAGGTTTGAAGCAACAACTTGCTAATAAAGCCAAAAGACACAGTGATGCAGTGAAAATACCACAGCTATGGGCAGCGGGTGGGCCTTAAGGGCCTGGGTCCATCCACTTGTCCAGTTGGCCCACCCAAAATGACAGGAAAGTTTTATTCTTTCCTTACTTTTGTAGATAAGTATGCTATTTAACATCTGAAATATTATTCCTCTTAAAGATGTGTAAGTCACTTGTAATCATGCTTCTATAATTTGTTATGACCAATGAATTTTAGGCAATTTAGGCAACCTAGGCTTATACAATTAGTGAGGGCGTGGATGTCACATAGCTCTTTTGAGTAGCTGATTAATAAAGATGTATAGAACACAAACTTAAATTTCACCAAGGTAAAAGTAAGGCCTGGTACAGACGTATGGTTTTTAAAAATCTTAGCTGATTCTGAAACAGTGAGAAAGCCCACACGTGAAGACAGATAAAGTCAGATTTATTCATTTTGTTCCTGTAGTTTGCAGTGTGCCATAAAGAGAGGGACATAGCACACCATAAACCAACCTATTTCATTTACCAAGAAGGCAGCACTTCTGCTCTCACAGCTTGTGATCTTGCATGATCACACGACTTTAATGTAAATAAACATGGTAGACAATGTCAGGTGGCTAAATGTGGCTAGCAGTAAGCCTTCTGTGACATCAATGATTTCCATACAGCTCCTCCCCTTATCAGTTTATACAGTTTACAGGTTACTTTGGTAAGGCACTTCTGTTTTTTAAACAAATGAAAATAATGGGGCCTTTGCTGAGTTTGAAGTGGGGATCCGAACCGAAAGTCAGCCTGATTGTTGTGTTGTGTGTACCCAGCTTTAGGCCTTCACTCAGCGTTAACCACCTGCTCCTCATGTCCAGCGACTGAGTAGCAGCTAATTCTGAGACTAGATAACATTTCTAATGGACAAACACACACAGAAAAAAACAACAAAACAACTTAGCAAAGACAGCAGGAGCATACAAGGTTGATTTTACGGTCCAGTGCTAAAAAAAAGTCTATACATATTTCCATTATTAACTGAATTAAATCTGTTCATTTACCTAACTTCTATTGGTTGCTTTTTACTGTAAAGTGCTTGTAATAAGCAACAATTATGATGAAAACAACAAAACAACTAACAACACCTTCTAAGGAGGCATATGAAGTACATTTACTCTTATCAAAAGACTCAAAAGGTGTAATAAGGACCTTTTTAAATCTATCAAGGAGGCTTGGAAGGTGTAATAAGCCACCTTTGAGTCATATATATATATACATATATATGTGTGTGTTGGTGATTGTGTGTGCGTGTGTATTATTTTTACAGCAGTTTTTGGGAGGTTGACATTTTTTGTAGAGACACAGGAGTAAATTTATGAAAATGAGTTCTTAAGGGTTAAGAGCATAGCTTAAAAACAATCACAGATGAAATACTTTGACATAAATATAACAAGATCTTTAGGGAATTAAAGAGACTACACTTGTCAGCTTTATTCCAACCTTCCCTTGCTTACTCCCTTCCAATTCCTTTTACCAGTGTCTGCTCTCAGCCTCTCAGTCTCACATAGAGTGACGTCAATGCATACCCTCCATAGGTCTTCTCACATGTCGGGTTAGAGGTCGTGACCCTGCACTAACAGCTCCGTTTCCTTTGCCATCCACTATGACAGCTTCATCCAGAATCCCTTAATGGTTCAGAAAAGGAAACACTGCACTCAGTGACCTGTCAAAATAAAGGCACATGTCAGCAGGCCAAGGACTTAATGCATGTGTCTGTGTTGACACAGAGAAAATAGATACATGAATGGCTTTATTCAGCCCAGCAAAACATCATCTCTTGAGATGGTGCTGCTGCAGTATCAGTGATGATATGTCTGGTAATCACCTGTTATTTGAGATAATTGGGTAATTGGGGTAATGTGTCTTGCTGTCATCATTGCAAACAGGTAGACGCTTCTATTTTTACACTATCGACACCAGCTGTGCTGTAGCATAATAGGATGAGCTGTTGGTAATGGATTTCTCTATGTATTTTTATTTTAGGTTTTGATATAAAAAGAAGACAAAACTGGATTTTAGGGAAAGTGAACCTGAGCTAACACTGAAATGAATGATGGACCGGAAAAAAAGTGAGAGGCTCTGCCAGGTGGTTAATGGTTTCTCTGTGTTGTTAAATTTACAACAGAGGGAGAGAGGGAGTGCATAACAAAAGCAGTCTAACATTAAGGTCTCACCGCCATTATGGATTTAATGGCATGCTGGGTGGTGTCCAACTACTTTTAACACACTCATCTGCATAATAGTGCCGCCCTTACAACTCTCAGAGGAAAGTATTACCTCCCTGTGATCTATCTCCCTCTCTTTATCTCTCACAAACACACGTGCACACACAATTACACACAAGGGGAAAAAATGAACATTAGCATACACTTTGCATAAACAATGTCAGGGGAAAAAAGATCACTGAGGACATTTGTGTCAGTCGGATATGATCAGGTAGAATTACACACTGTTGAAAATAATTTCAATTCCTGTTGCCAAGGATCCAGATTTAGCTTTATCTTCAAGCAGAGACCACCCATTCTTGGAAAATTCATTATGTTCCCTGAACATTATAAACTCCTCAAAAAAGTTTGGAAACTCTAATTTGGTTATTTCTCACCTTTAATGATACTAACTGGTATTGTATTTTATATTGTCGTAAGGCCCAATTAGTCACCTCTAGAACAAGATACAACTTGAAGGGATTGTGCATTCGGGAATGAGCAACTCAGCTAAAAGTGTGGGTAGCACCCCCCAAAAAATGTGCCAAAGTCCCCTCTTCTCTGGAAGAAGGCTAAGGGTCCCTCAGTAAAGCAAGGGTGAGGAAACAGTCTTGGAGTGCTGTCTTGTTGGGATGCTCATTTTGTGGTCTCTTTGACTTCGCCAGTCTCATGGAACTTGTTCTTCGTACCAGGGCTGACACCAAATATTGCTGCCACTCTGAATACCACAACACCAGCTTCCAATTGCAGGGGATTTTGACACATTTTGGGGGGTGCTAAGAATGAACTGACTATAATTTTTTGAAGTAAGAAGTCCAAGGTTAGGGTTCACATGCTCATCATTTGCTTGCTTCCCTAATACTTGTGTATACTTAAAGGAAATGGTATCAAACTGTAAAGAAATATCCTCTTGGACTAAAAATAAACTAATTAGATGTTTGTTTGTGAAAGTGATACCTCAAGAAGGCTTTGAGGGATTTTCTCCAAACTTTGCAATGTCCGCACTCAGTAAATAAGATCTATAAAAGGTCAAAGGTCAAGCTCATTGGGACTCATGTATAGCCTTTGCTTGTATGAACGATGACATGATATGGCAATGATAGTCTTGATTATTTGAAAGGTTTTCTTTGAGCCTTGTACATATTTTGCGAAAGTCTGGGAGACTGCCCAGGCATACGGTCAAACTGAATGACTCTCATGTTCATCAGTTCCATATAAAAGTAATATGTCAATAACATTTTCAAGGATTGCCTTTAAACTTTGCACAAATGCCCTCTCTGAATCGATGATAAACAGGGTTTGATTTTGATGGTACAATACTTGAAACCCAGAACCAATGTCAAGTCAAGCTCCTTGGGTGCTCATGTTCCTGATATTCAATAATGCTTCGAGGGATTAATTTCACATCCAGCATATCCTAATCAGAGCCCTTTAAAGCAGGAAGAAGTGAGAACTACGAGCATAAGTCCAGCAGGAAGTGACTGCTCGTACAGAGGTTAGCATAGGTGCTATTGGTTCAGATCTGATAAAATGGTTGCTGAAGCTGTATTTCTTTATTAATTGAAAAACAATAATACTACAAACTTGTCTATAGAAAGGATATTTTTGCTCCCCCATCACCATGTTTTGCCAAACAGTTTGTTTTACCAAGTGGCTCTTGTTCTGTCCTTTACACAGTAATAGTGTCCACCTACTACATTATCTGATTGCCCTGTCATTAATGTGATGGATTGATCATCCAGTCACCTGCCAGATGTGCTTTTGGAGAGATTCTGCCCATTCCCAAACACGCTCTATGGGATCTTTCCCAGATGGACTAATGAAATATATTTAACAGTCCATCTGGTGAGTCAGGGTATTTGTCTCGGGGCATTTTAGTTTACAATATGAAATTCCTGGAATTTTACTTGTTCTTGTTTTGAAAATAAAAAAAAGACTTCGGAAAAGTAGTCATAGTGGTCAGTGGTGATACATACTTTTCTGTTCATGAGGCAGAAAGTGCAGATGAAAGAAACAGCCGATAACACCCGAGAGACACTTGATTGGAATATTTGTGCCTTTACCACTGAGCAGACCTGAACAGCTGGAAGGACTGAGACTTATGAATCTTCTGAAATGATACTTTCCACAGAGAATGTTATACCATTAATCAAAGTGATTGTGACTTTTATGTCACCCTTATTTCTCCCTTGCTTTCTATCAAGGCAACACACATTCTGATAAAAATGCACATACACACAGATTTGTAGTGTTCAGGAACCTGAGCCGCCATAAAATTCATAGCAGGTCTGATGTGACCTCCAGGTCTGGTGTGAAATATTTTCTCTGCTTTTTCTTCCACATATTTCAACTCCAAGCATGGCCAGAGGAGCAATAAAATGGCAGTGAGTGCAGTCACCTGTCACTTGCAGAAGGCTACAGGACTTCTCCTGCCCTGATGGGAGCGCTGCCCTTCATGCCTGCCAAAACTGGTGCAGTGATACCATTCACTGTGCAAGCACTGCAGTGCAATCCTTTTTTTCATCAAGGGTTTATTTGGGGATGAGCTAGCTTTAGGGTGGAATCACACAACTGTTCTATTGTGCAGAGGAATTTCATAAGTCTTTATGTCACTTATTGGGGATTTACTTATAATCAGCAGCATTTACAGACATTTGGGGAGAGATATCAAATTTTGATAGGAGTCACATGGTGACCATGTGTGTCTGTGTGTGTGAGAGAAAGAGTGTGTGATAGAGAGAGAGAGAGTGAGTGAGTGAGAGAGAGAGACCCGCACTCGAAGACAGGAATGATTCTGCCATGAAGCAACAGGACAACTAACATGCACGTGGAGTTAGGCATAGACATCAAAGACTGAGACATATGGGTAGGTTCACCCAAGCCACAGGAAGGAAGAAAGGTAGGAAGGAAGGAATGAAGGATGAATGGAAGGAAGGAGAATAAGAATAGAAAAGACAGAAGGAGTGAAAGAAAGAAAATTGTCAGGGAGTCTAGCCACAGCAGACAATGGCTGAATGGCGGCTATGAGTAGAAAATGTAAGAAAATTTAGTCTATTTATTAAGGTTACCTCCTGTAGAGTTCATAAATATTTCCATCTGTACTTCAGTACTTCTTCTTCTTCTTTTGGTTTAATTGGTGGTTGGTGACCAGCTTATAGGTGCATTACCGCCACCTACTGCACTGGAGTGTGGATCAGGATAGGCAGGAAAAAAAAATAATAATAAATACGTAATTGAAAAAAAAAAGGAAAAAAGAAAATCTAAAAATAATCCATCCATCCATTATCCTTGCCACTTATCCCTTTTGGGGTTGTGGGGAGCTGGAGCTTATCCCCGCTGACACTGGGTGAGAGACAGGGTACACATTGAACCCATAGCCAGCCAATCGCAGGGCCACATATGGGCGGACAACCATTCAGGCTCTCACTCATACCTAAGGATAATTTGGAGCCACTGGTTTAGCTTATTGTGTAGATTTTTTTTTTTGGTCTGTCAACATTTTATTTATTCACATTGATAAACACAAGTGATAAATCATTACGCTATGTAACTCAGTTGCCCATTCACTGGGATTCTTGTTACATTGTTCCTTCACAAGTTTTTTTTACTTCTCTGTCAAGCAAACAGTCAGTTTTATACCAAAACGGGAAACATGATCGGTGTCGTTGAGGCGAATCTCACTTACAGGTGACTGGTGATCAGTATCAACCAAAAATGCCTGATTGGGGCATCCCTAGTAGATTGCCCTATCCATATCGTCTATCTGCATCATGTGCTGTAGAGCAATTAGCTTGTCAAGTCAGTCCTCAAGTTTCAACCTCTCCCACCATGATCTAGCTCAAGTGTGCACCAGAAGCAGTGTTTTGCTCATTTCTACTGGAGGTGTGCAGCAGTTCTATTTTCTGTTGATGCCACCCAGAATGAACCATACTAGAGCAGATTCATCAGAACAGGATGTTGGATTGACAAGAGACACATATCAAGTATGACATTTAAAGCTAGAAGTGCTCCCAGAGCAAAAACCTCTGCCAAGGCATTTCCAAAGCTGTTGGGCGAGTTTTGTCAAAATATGTAAAAAAAACAGCCCTATATTTCACTGTTAACAAATCATTGAAAAGAATTCCTGGATCCACATGCTGTTTTGGATCGTCACCAAAACTGAACCACATCTTTCTCCCACCTTTACCAACATTCACTAAAAACTCCGTAAAAATCAGTTGAGGGCTTATTGAGATTATTAGCAAAAATGTGGAAACATGCCTATTTTGCCTTGAGATGTCAACAAATCCTACATAAAATGTCCTTCCTCCTTGTGTAATGATCAACCTTCCCAGAAAATTTTATTACGATTCCGCTCATAGCTCTTTCAGTTATCCTGTTAACTATCCAACAAACAAACTTAAAATGCCAGCAAAACATGACCTCCTTGACAGAGGTATTTACTGCATGTACAGACTTCTGGACATGCTTAAAATCAACCTTGGATGCACAAGGTAACATGATCAAACTGCTGTTTTCTTTATTCCTATGTGATCTTGTAATCTCATTAATTAGCTGCTGTGCTCTGCTCTGTTCTGTACTGTTGTTCCCTCCAGAAACTGACCAAGCAGGTAAGGGCATGTGTCTCAGAACAGAACAAAACCACTGCCAAAGGAACACAAGATCCTCTACTGTGAGAGTTGGAAAGAGAAAGATCAAAAATAAAAGGAAGGAAACAAAGGAACAAACAGCAAAACAGAAAAGAAATAAGTGATCAAAAATAAAGAGGAGGAGACAAATGGACAGAGAGGCAAGGAAACATAAGGAAAACAAAGTAACAAGAGAAAGAAAGAAGAAAAAATAGAGAAAGAGTGACAATATTAAAAATTCATCCCATTTTACAGTCTTCCATAAATAAAAATCCTAATAGACTACCATGTGTGTGCTGATGATTAAGCAAAGTAATTAAGCAGAAATGAATGTAAAATGAGCTCATTAAAAGGAACATTTGCAGACGGAGGCTTATCTCAGAACGGGCAGATCCTCCTTTATGAAAGCACAGAATCATCCTTCATTCAAATCAGTTTAAAACACAAGGAAGCTATGTGAAGACCTGCTGTGATCACGGGGCCGTGGCATCACTGTATAAATGATGAGTTTGGGATGCAGGGCCACGGATGTCATTTTTCACTTGCAGCTGTACACAATAGGCCTCGCTAACTGGACTGCTTCTCTCCAGATGACTGGCATTCATTACTGAGACATATGAATGGCCCCATAACTGGAATGGGAAATTCACTCAATATGAGCAGAGCTCTTCTATTTATCTTTTCAACTGAGACTGATTAATAGTGAGAGTGCCAATCCTTGCTGCCTTTGCACTGCTGCAGCACGCTGTGGTTTCCGGCAGGGTGCCAGTTCTGAATCTTGTTAGCAAATCGTAAATAGAAATGTGACACGTCAAATGCTTTTCTATATATATCTCAGTCTGGTGATGATATTGCACTTTGCCTTCAGAGGAAGGCAGACCAGGTCCTAACATATCTGCCTGCTTACTTTAATAGTCTGATTACAGGTTTTATTGACCCTCGTAGCACCCCCTTTTTACAACTTTTTTTTTTAAGTAAACTTTTCCCAGACTTTGTCTTATGCAACACTGTAGTGAAGTTTGTTTGGCACCTGGGGACTCCAATCAAACACCCCTTGGTTTTAATAAAACAGAGCTGTTTGGAAGTCATCCACTGCTTAAACAGAGAGGCACATTGTGTGAGTAATTGCAAAAGAGCATTAGAATGTTTGCAAAACAACCAGTGTGAATCTTGTAAAAATGGATGTTACAAACAAAGTAAGCATGCAAAACTGTCTCAAAAAAAGAGGAAACAAACTTTGCAAACACTGACTACATGAAGCCATTCAAAGCCAGATTTTGGACTTGATTCATCAGTCTTCAGGATTTATGGGGTTTTGGGCTTGTCACAACTGATTATTGGTCCAAATAGCCTTCGAGTTTGTGGAGTCAATATGCAAACTGGGTTTCCGTCATCCTGATTTCATATCGTAAATGTCAGCTCAGTTATGCTGACCATAACAGAATAAACACCAGAGCCAGTAAGAGTGTGCAAACATGCGAGTGCCAACAACCAGATGAGCATAATTGACACAGTTGATGGTCAGGGTAATGAAACATAATCTGATTTTGAACCAAATTTGGTTAAAGAAACAGAAACCAATTGTGTTCTCAAGAGAACAGAAATACAAACCCTTCTTTGTTTCTTGGTTGAAACTGAAAATAAAAATGTCATTCTTTTTGACTTATTTTTTCTTGTGATACCATATATTATTAATCCAACATTACATATAGTTAAACCAACACTACGTAGTTTTTCCATCCTAATATAATATTTCCAGAATCATAGTGATGGTACATCGCTTCACAACAGGTTGAATGACACCTGTGTCATGGTCTGAGGGGGTCTGTATCACCTTCACTGGCACTAAGTATATAAAGCAGTTTATGAATTTTTAAAACAGATTTAATGAACAGAATTTAGTTACAGGGAAATATGCACTTATTTTCCTAATGGAAATGGGGACCTCTGGCTCACACTCCTGCATAGAAGGTGGCGGTAATGCTCCTCTGACGTTGGATGCCACCTGCCATTAAACAAGAAGAAGAAGAAGAAGAAAGCTACATGTAGTGTTGTTATCATGGCAGAAGCAGCGAAAGACGCGAAGAAAAGAAATGTTTATCGGAGGAGACGGAAAAAAAGAAAGCTGGAGAGTAACAAGCTAAATGCCCGGGATAAACATTGGCCCAGCGTTCACTTGCTGGCGTGAGCTGAAAGACGAGGGATGTCCGACGCATGCTGATTTTGCCCTGTTATTGTTGGACTTGTAAGTACATGATGATTTATTCAAATAGAAACATAATCAGACTGTACTTTATCAGTCCACATGGTTTATTTGTCTCTCGGGACGTCCTGTTGGCTCGCTTCTCCTCCCTCTGTATGTCAACAAATGCACGTTGGTGTGAGGCGCTCTGTTTTACAACCGCGCAGTTACACTCAATGACCATAGAGGCCCCTAGAGAGCTGAAAAGTCAGAATCTTTCTTAGTGCTGCTTTAAATAAGTATGATACAGAATATATTTTAATTTAGGTAACAGCCAATGGACAGTGTGTGGTGTGGGCCACACCTTCAAAAGCAAGTTGATTGGACGATCATTCCATCAATCACATTTATTCCAAGCCAAACTGATGTTGTAGACTGGCACTGCTGCCGCTGTGTAAAGTACAAAGCATAAGCCAATTCCTACAACTAACTCTCGCCAAAACATGTTCAGTCTTCAATCTTTATTTGTATAGCACCAATTCATAACAAGTGTTATCTCAAGGCACTTTACAATAGAGCAGACTTAGGCCATTTTCTTCATTTTATAGATACACATGTATGTAAAAAAAATAATAATGATCTTGCTTGGTGCCAGGGCAGTCACATCATTGGAAAAGGTTCTCTAAGGTGCTGGGGCCCAGCACAATGACCTCTGTCTTGTCTGAGTAAAAAAGAAGAAAATTTCTGGCCATCCAGATCCTAATGTCCTTTAGACATGCTTCATCATCATTTTTTTGTCAAGAAATTTTTTCTGTTATCTGTTTTTCATTCAATAAAGAATTACGGTCCAGGTCTTGCAAAACTGCTACTGAAGCTGGTTGCATCAATTAATTAGTTAATCTGTGTAAGAGATGTCACTTTTTGCAGTCGTCACTCTTGTAACTCCCGCCTCTTCCCGCTTTTGCTGAGTGAGCAGAGCCTCCTCAGACTCTGTGCAGTCGTTTTGGGGTTTTGCAAGATGGATCCATCTGATTGTAGACAATGAATCAGGCGGATACAACTGCACTGCAAGGTTAAAATATTATGATGGATATTTTTAATGTTTTAAAACGGCAATATTTCAAGAGAGACCAGTGAATAAATCTAAGATAATGAATTCATTTTAGAAAAACTGTGATGTTGTTTTGTTGTGTCTGAGAGTCTTCAGCACTCAAACTCTACAAGGAGATAGGCTGATTGAAGGGTGCCTGCTCCACCTGCAGCTGATCTAGTACTCTTAGATTCCAGACACAAGTAATGGAGGTGTTTGCTGATTTAGTCCAAGGCTAAAGAGATGAAATAGATCCAACTGTAAAAAGTTGAGGTTGGACAATTGTTTTTTCGTTACCTCCACCAAGGAGGTCAAGTTTTTGCTCCAAGTCACCAACACATTTTTAGAAAAATTTCAGGGAATGTTGGTCATGGCACAAGGAGTAGGAATGACATTTTGGTGGTGATCCAATCTGGATATGAATCTAAGAAATTATTTAATGATTTGTTAACATTGCAAGATGTTTTCCACATTTTTGCCAGTAACTCAAAAATTCACAACAGATTTTAATGACATTTTCAAGAAAGGTGGGAAACAGCAAATAAAAGAAGTGATTAATTTTCGGTGGTGATCCAAATCTGGATGTAGATCTAGAATTTTTTCAAGGATTTGTTAATATTGCGGGATAGGGCAGTTTTACATATTTTTGATAATAACTTGCCCAACAATTTTGGAAACGCCTTGGAGGAGGTTTGTGCACTGGGAATATTTTATTTTATTTTTCAATTCAGAGGAGGACTGAGGGTGTTGTACGATGCAAATGGGATGATCAGGTGATAGATCTTTTATTTATGTGTCCATAGGCTAAAAAATAGCAACATAACATACTGTATATGCAAATCGTTGCTGTCAGGCATAAACCTCCTATGTTTATTTTTCACAATTTTCTTTTATTTCTCATTAAACAGCAATATGGGTTAGCTTCCACGTTTGCATGTGAGTTTCGTGAACTTTTAACCAAAATTAAAGTAAAATTAAAGTAAATTAAAGTACCGAAAAAATGATTTGTCATCAGGAAAATACAGTTTTTATTCAATTAAGAGTGTTTTTTTTCCACTTCCTGAAAAGTAGCAATTTTGGAGACAGGAGGATTTTGCCCAACAGCAACCATATGCTATGTTGGGGTTTAAAAGTCATCATCCAAAAAAAAAGTGTGGTCTTACAGATCTCCACATCTCCTTTGCTGCTGTCTGATAGGTCTGAAATTTAAATAGTCACCCTTTAATTCTTTTCATGGTCAATTTTTTTGTGCAGAAATGTAAGCTACACCTCCCAACACTGCCCCCACATTAAATCCCATCATTGCACATTTGGTCTATATCAAAAACCCTTCAGAGAGTGAGCAGAGATATGGATGAAATGAATGCAGAGCTCACTGTAACTGGATTAGCAAGTGACCCCAACTAGTGTCTAGCATTTAAACAACCTATTTTTTGTCTCAGTGCATGACAAATGGGCTTTACAAAGCAAAAGGCATTTGTCTTACCCAGAGTTGAGCAGAGGGAGTGGAGCTTGAGGGTGGTGAAGCAGGAGTGTTTGGTTTCAGCTGCCAAATCCTTTGTGGTCTGAAGTGCTGTGGCTCGACTGAAGAAGCAGAGGATGCCATCACATGCCAGAGGGCTGCAGAATGACACTTATCCCATTCAAGTGCCCTCTTCTGTCTACCTTAACTATGTGTCCCTCTTCTCATACCCCTCAACCTAACATCCAATACCAACCTGGCATGTATTTGTCTCAGTCTCTTGAATCAATAAGATGAAAGTCTCTTACGTTTGCAGGAACATGTTCCAGCCCCTTATTTTGTTAGCCTATAGTCTAAATACTAGTAAGGTAAAACTGATGGTGAACATGCTTTTTACCTTTGTGTGGCTGTGGCCACCACAGGGACATTTTATAGATGAACAGGTTAACTGAAAACAGGTGAGTGACATGACTGGGCATGCAAAGGTTTAGTTGTTTCCAAGCAAGAACGGGCAAGGTTGAACACTTTGTGAAAAAGTGCACGAGCAAACAGTCCTACAGTTTAAGAACAATGTTTCTCAACATACAATTGTGATGAATTTAGGGATTCCATAAGCTTAAGTACACAATATCAAAAGGTTTAGATAATCCAGAGAAATCTCTGCATGTAAGTGACAAGCCGAATACCAACATAAAATGCCTGTGACCTTTTATCCCTCCAGTGGCCCTACATAAAAACCAACATCATTCCTTAAAGATATTACTATGTGAGCTCAGGGACACTTCGAAAAACCACTGTCAGTTAACATAGTTTGTCGCTTCATCTACAAGTGCAAGTTACAACTCTACCATGCAAAGCAAAAGTCATATATTAACAACACCGAGAAACACTACCAGCTTCTCTCGGCCCAAGCTCTGAGATGGACTGATGCAAAGTTGAAAATTGTGCTGTGGTTGACAGGTTCAAAGTGATTTTTTAGGGACGTCCCTGCATATTTCAGTAAGACAATACCAAACCACTTTCTGCTCATATTACAGCAGGGTGGCCTTGTAAAGAGTGCATGCACTAAACTGATCTGAGTGCAGTCCAGACCTGTCTCCATATGAAAATGTGCAGCACATTATTAAAAGACAACAACAGAGACCCCAGACTGCTGATCAACAGAAGCCGTACATCAAGCAAGAGTGGGAAAGAATTACACCTACAAAGCTTCAACAATCAGTTGTCCTCCATTCCCAAACACCTATTCAATGTCCTTGAAAGCTAAGTTGATAACACGGTGGTAAACATGCCTCTGTCATGAACATAACTTAATATCTTGTCTTTGTAGAGTATTGAGTATAGGTCGACAAGGATTTGCTAATCATAGTATTCTGTTTTTATTTACATTTTACACAACTTCATTGGAATTGAAGTTTGTATGTCCACAGATGAAGAATATGTAACAGAAAAGATAACTCAGTCCAATTACACTTTCTGTGCCTCACAAAGTTAAAGCTCTATTTGCCACCGCTTTGGACAAATACCAGCCCCCACCTATTTGTGCAGAATGCCTTCATCCTGCAGGTTTCCCACGTCAGATACTCAATTTGAATCACTTGTTGGGAGATTTAATGTAGTTCTTCCTACACATTGTTTAGAGGCTTATTGTTAGAGTGAAATACATGGAGAAATAGAGCAATGAAAGCAGGGCGATGCAGCCACAATGTAGCCCACAGAGACAAAACAAACCAGCTCTTTTTCATTAGCTGTTGGCAACACATGTTTGCAGTTAGGTCAGAAATCAGTTCACACCACCTGACTGTGTCCAGATTCAGCTAAAAAAAAAAAAATTCAAATATGTTTGACAGCGACTGAGGTCAGGTCGGGTCTGTTGCCCTCACACACTTGTAGAGTTTATCTCCTTCCTGAACACCCTTACAGATTTATGTGCCAACTGGCCATGTCGACAGTCCCTTACAAGTGCAGACTTTGCCCAACCGGGAATTGTGGGTAAAATCTGGCAAAAAACACTTGTAGTGTGTCCTCAGCTGCAAAACCACAAACCACACTAAAGCAGGAAGAGAGGGCAGAACATCACACATTTTATTAACTTTTAAAAAAGTTTCCTTGGCATGGATCTAGCAGGCTTACAACAGACTAATGCATGTTGTCTCAGTCTAATAAAAAAAATTAAATAAAACAAAACATTGAAACAGAAAAGCATTTTGTCCTCCATAGCATTCTTTTTTTTCTCCTGACAAGTTTTCTTAGATGTTTTAAAATATTTGTTATATTTTTTAAAAGTTTTTGTGTGGCATATTAAAATGGCATTAGTAAAATATTTCCTCTCTGCAATAAATATTTTATCATCTGAGTTTGTAGCTATTTCTGCCAAATATATATTTTGCAAAGTAAAAGTAAAAAGTAAAAGTGAAAGACAGTGATACAGTATAGAATGTGTCTCTACCAATCAATCCAACACACGTGCAACACCAAAAACCAAATCAGTGATACCACATTGGCTTCTTCCATTACTTATACCGTCTGTGCTTGTAATGGCTGATATACTGATATATAAATAGTTTGACGTGAACATCAGCCAGTACTTCCTTTCCTTACAGTTGATATCTGTTACACAAGTATTTTCCAAACAAAATTAGTCCCATCCATTTGTCAGCAGAGCAAAGCGAGGATAAATTAGAGATATGTGACCAATTGGAAAAAGCGATCCAAAGACTAAAGGTCAACGAGGTGTGGCATCAAACTGTACTGAAAGGTGGATCAATTTCATTGAGACGCACACCCTGGGTTTGCCCCAGGGAACACTGGATGCCAGCAGCAATATGAGACACACACACACACACACACACACACACACAGCACAGGCAATCCCACACAGACATGCAAACACACATACTCAAACCAAAACAGATAAAGTTAGGAATGTGGTCCGCTCTAATATTCCATACATGTGCACTGGCCAAGCTATACATTGTAATCCCAGATGCAATAAGCCACATGAAGACAGACCTTCATGTCAATTTACCAAGGGTTTTAAAGCAGACATGAACATACACTGAAACTTTTGTTTAGGAATCAATTTGTGATCCCTCCTGAATGTAGGGGCCTCTCTGCCATTTTTGGACAGTCTGTCATTTTTCTTTTTTGGTGATAATTTTTGACTGTGTTACAGCTTATGGCATAGATTTGTGCAAGAATATTTCTTTTTTTGACCCATTTTTAGTGGTATTTGTCCTCCCTATGCTCAAAAGGAGCTAACCCAACAGTTTTAAACAACTACAGGCCCATCTCCGAACTTTGTGTCCTGGCCAAGGTATTGAGGTCTCTAGTCAGTGAACAGCTGAAGGAGTGTTTCATCAACAATGACATACCAGGCTGCAATAATCCAAAACAAACTAAAAATGTACTTTGTATAGTGTACTACTAATAATTCATTTTTTCTGTATTTTTCATGTAAAAACATGGTGGCATCATGACCAAAACCTGGCATTTATATTAGGACTGATGATGGTTGAAAAAAGAAATCAAGCCCAAATTGAAAATAAGATCAATGTATGATATTTTATTATAGCTCTCTCATGGGAAGCATTTTTTTGCGCTGAGCATTAACTAATATAAGAACAGGCCCTGAGGGTTAAAGAAAATGCATGTTTGTGTGTGAGAATTAATTAATTCATCAGCAGGAAGGCTGCCGTCTTCTGTAGTTAGATTTCAGTAATGATTTAAGTATGTAGCCACTCCCTCATGCACACAACGCTTGAGTTTTTCCAACAGGATGAGATTTTTAAGTCATCTAGATCTATAACATTCTGGGATTTACACCAACGCTTAAACAAAATCTGATGCTCAGTTGCAAAATTTGATGCGAGTTTGAGTCTGGGATATGCTTATACTTTCTTTTTGAACAGACAAGAAGGTTTTTTAGTTCATACCTTTACATGTCCCGACGGAGATCTTCCGTCTTTGTTAGAAGTGTCACCTGATGTTAGACCGGACGGCAGGAGGCGTCGTCGACCTGTCAAATCTGACAGGATGATCATGCCTCCGTAAGATCAGCTGAAAAAGGACACGTACCACTAACATCAGGTGACACTACTGACCAAGACGGAAGCTCTCCGTCGAAACTTGTAAAGGTATGAACTAAAAACCTTGTCTGTTAAAAAAGAAAGTATAAGCATATTATCTACATAGACATAATGAACCTACTTGGACTTTTGAGTCAGAGACTTTGTTTAAAAAAAAAAAAAAAACCTGCTGTCTATATGCTTCAGGTATTACTTCTTCGATGGATTACTTCTTTCACAATTTTATAATTAGAGCTCTGAGCAAGAGACAAGTTAGCAAATATTTACTTTTTCAGGAAACTCCATTTATTTATATAGCAGGAAGAGGTGGGACAGCAGGAGGTGACTGCTCATACAAAGATTAGCATCGTTGCTAACAGCTTCAGCAGCAGTTTTATCAGATCTGGACCACATTTTTTTATTAAATGAAAAACAAATAACAACACTACAAACTTCTCAACTGAAGGATATATTTGCTCCATTTCCGACAAGTTTTGAAGAGAGTTTGTTTTACGAAGTGGCTCACATTCTGTCCTTTACACCGCGTCAGTAACGCTTGCCTACCACATTATCTGAATGACGCATGATTAAATGTGACTGATGGAATGATCATTATATATACATCTATATGTGTGTTTTCCCAGTTGGACTAATGATACTGTACATATTGAACAGTCCATTTGGTGTGTCAGGTGACATGTTATAGGGCTGCGCTAAAATGAGATGGACTCATAGAACATAACATCATACCTCAAAGCTCAAAACAAACAAGGGAAGACTTAAGAAGAAGGCAAGTTACGTTGGCAGGGTGAACCACAGGTGCAGCGCTGGCACAAGTCTGGACTGAGACAACGCCTTAACCAGCACCTTGGTCATGATTATAAAAACATAAACTTCCAGACAAACGGTCTTTAAGGCGACAGAGTAGCAAAAACTGCTCAGCAACTCCCTCCTCTTTCTCTGTCTTTCTGTCTGCTTCACTTCAGCTTGTGCCTGACTAAAAACACAAACAGAACTGCTCATTAGGAGATGGCAGCGAATAAAAAATGAACAATTGTAATTATTTTATCTTTGTTATATGACAGAAGGAGCACTTTTCATGCAAACAAAGTTTTATGTAAACATTTAACATTTCACAAGTGTACAAATCAATTTTAATTTCACGGAGGAAAGAACAAATTGTTTAAAAAAAAAAACGTCAGACTAATTTTACAGGAATTCTGCAATTTAGTCACGGCAATAAATCTTGGTCAAGTTCAATATGTCCTGTTTGTGACAGAGTAAAAAAAAAAACTGAAGATATCTGCAACTAAAACACACAAAGCCTTGACTTTTTACTCTCCCTTTTTTTTTTTTTTTCAAAATTCTGGCGTTTACAGAACAGAATCCTTTGGATTATTTTGAAGCTGTTAAATGATACAACCATCCAGTCATATATAATCCTCTGTATTTTCACACCTCACTGTGAACCTTGAGGGTCAATGTTGGGTCAACACAGCAATAATGCACTAAAGCCAACCTGGGGCTGTTTGAGTAGGGGTGCCTGTTTGTGTGCTGATCTACAAAATCAAGCTTGAAATCTGAGCGCTTTCTTCACACCCAGACATGGAAAATGGCTGTAAATCCTCACTGGCCCACAATGTTCTGGAAGATTTCCATGTTTACTGGGCTCATTAACCTTCATGGCTGAGGGTACTCTCTTGTGGGTTTGGGTTTCCACAATACACAGCAGACTCAAGCAGCCACATAGGTTGTTTTTAATCATACACAACACCTTGTCCTCTCTCTCTCTCTCTCTCTCTCTCTCTCTCTCTCTCGCTCTCTCCTTCATTTACTGTTTCACTTTCCTATAATTCTCCTCAGGGCCTTTCACAGGCCAGGAAAAAACAACACATTATGACCTAACCTTTGGGAACAACCTATACAAATGCATGGGAAAAACAAAGCCCTTCGCATTCTACATGTGGAAATTCTCTTACTTTCACTATTAAGCATACCCCTGAGTTCTACTGTTGTTTTTCTTCTATTTGATTTGGTCAAACGTGATCACCGATCACGATCATGCAGGATTTTTTTTGACCACATTTCTTTCTCGAAGACGATGGTTCCCCACTATCCTTCCAGTTTTTAATAATGCGTTGGACAGTTCTTAACCCAATTTTAGTAGTTTCTGCAATCTCCTTAGATGTTTTCTCTGCTTGATGCATGCCAATGATTTGACCCTTCTTAAACAGACTAACATCTTTTCCACGACCACAGGATGTGTCTTTCGACATAGTTGTTTAAGAAATGAGAAGCTACTCATTGCATCAGCTGGGGTTAAATAACTTTTTAGGTTTTAGGTCAAATCCTGAATTTATTTTCTTTTCCCTACTACTCTGTCCAGGTTAAAAATATCCACCTACGAGTGAAAATAGCCTAAAGCAACTTGCAAGCTTTGTCCCTAAGGGGAGATAGCACGGTGCACCTGCAAGGCAATATGTAACAATAAGTGGTGCCACAGAAATTCTTGTAATTACACCACTTTTAAATTAAAACTCCTCAAAAACCAACATTGGCTCAACAATATGCTTCAGTAAGAATTTTCCCAGCGTTTTTACTTTCCCTGTGTTTAGAACTTCTGTGTGATGAGTCCATGCCCGTTAACCAGGAGGCTCATTGTTGTCATGAGTGGGACATAGCAACACTGCTTCTTCTGGACCTGTCACCAGAGCTTTTAGTTTTTGGACAGGCTTTTAAACTGCTGTCATGCATTGTAGTTCTGGTGGGTTAAATGTGCGCTGCAAACATGATGCTTTGTCGTTGCAGAGGGGTAAGTCTTGATGTCCAAATTAAAAACAAACCAAAGTTGGTGATGGCTCACGTCATGTGATGGAATTTGGTGAAATCTGAATTTTGCCTGTTCCTTTTGCCTGTTTTTACATCTGGGACAAATACAGGAACGATCAACTATCATAATATCCAGGGAATTGGAATGATATCAGTTCTGCAGCACTAAGACCTGACCAGCTGATGAGAGGACAGCAGCAGTTTCATACTTAGCCTATACGCTGCATCACAGAATAGTTTTAAACACATGGGCTTTGTCAAGGAAAAGTGAAACAATAAAAGATCTTTCTGTAGCATCTAGTTCATCTAATGTTTTTTTTTTGGTGTAGTTTTAACCTAAAAGTGGGGTAAGTAAGGGACTTTGGCGGCATCATTTACTGTTGTATATGACCTAGCATCTGAAACAGGTTATCTTCCCTAGGGGACAACGCTCGCTGATTGGCTTTTGATAGATGGGGGTATCTCTACTATTAGTATAAGGTCATCATGTAAAAATGAAAAAAGAACACACCTGTTATGTTGGGTATGGCTTTATTTCTTTAATTTCTTTAATTTTTTAGACAGTGCTGACATCCTGGTTATAGAATGCAAGAGTACTAATTTATTTTTTAATAGTAAAGGTGAACAAATGCAAAAAAGTTTAATCTTATATTTAAATATTGAAAGCACTAAAATGTATTAATGCACAGATAAAACCAAATTAAAGAAAATAAAGATAACGTTAAGGCAAACATACATACAACCACAGACCAGGCAATCTGTATTGAACAGTTCCAGATGCTTGGCTAACCTGAATAATTAGATGACCAAATATTTTGTGTCCTAATTGATTCAAAACTAAATATTTTGAATCACAGTTAGTTTGCCTACTAATGTCACTGACTGGACTGGAGTAAATCTGCAGGAGTATTTCTTCAACTCTCTGATCCCACAGCGGTTTAGGCTAAGCAGCATCCTCTATGACCTCTGCCCTTTAATGAGAGGAACATGGGCCTGATGAAAACCACTGTGAAAGCTGATATGCACGGATGCACAACGCCGACTGACACCCGATATCCAATCAGGGACGATGACCCAAGACCCATGGAGGAAAACTTACATCCTGATGAAGTCATATCTTAAAAGGGGAGGAGACGGAAAGGTCAGAGAGTGTTTGGGGAAGGTATCCCATTAAAGGGATTTTTAAAGCTGCTCCTCACACAACAAACGAAAGCATCCATCATTGGGTGTGTTTGGGACATCCACTGCATCCTGCCTGTCCTGCCACAAATCCCAGAGTGAGGAGCGATAATGTATGTCCATAAATCAGGCAGCAGGAGCAAAGGTAGTCATTACTCTGAGGGAACAACTGTTTCTAGCTCATGCATGAATGCCTCTCACCCTCCAACACCCCCAGGCAGCCATCAATACCCCCCAGTCCGACGGCTCCCATCCCGGGCCGAGGGGTTCACTGTCAACGCCTGAAAAACACACATATCTGCACAGCTGTAAATACCCTGTAATATAGACCCAGGAACACCTCTACGCTCTGACATCTCAATTGTGCCCTCATCTCTTTCCTTCACTCCCTCTACTCTTCCTGTCAAGATGTTTGATTTCTTGATTGTGGCTAAGTGCTTAGAAAGTTTGCTGTGGGACAGTGTTTATTGGGAATCAACATTTACTTCAAACTCTTGCACCTGGGCTCACAAATATGTGCTCACGGGTGTTAAGATAATGGATGCAGACAGGATGACATATTTGGGTCAACAGATATGAGAGCCCTCTGTGTGGTGATTTGTGTGTGCCAGCTAACTGCAGGCCATCACACTTGGACTCTTGGTAATTGTTTTTGAGTCATATTTTGAGTTTTGAGCTGTACTTTGACCTCTTTACGTAAATGAAATGTTGGAACTGTTATGTTGTGCATCCAAATGAAAACATCTAAGCCATGGTATACGTAGCATATTAATCTTCTCTTTGCCACTGCAAGAAATATAAAGGTAAATATAAAGGTCTGATTAGGGGACACCTATTATCCTAAGGTTATTTCTGCGTTAATAATCCATATGGCATGTAATCTGGAAGAGATGCAGATTTTTTTAAACAAATTTTATAAATGGCCTATAGTTCACTGTGTGATCAAAATGATGACATGGCATGTAAAGGCTAAAGAAGGAAGCATTAAAACCAATTATGACTGTAAATTTTTATCTTATATGGCCCCAGCAGCAAAAGAAAAAACATAAAATGTATTCTAATACAGTCTCAGTTTGCAAGTCAGGCTTCAAATTTGTAGTTTTTGTTATTTAACCTCAGATGGATCTTCTTTCTCATTTTTGTACCTTCGGACAAAACAATGCATTTCTTTCTCTGACCAAAACAACAGGAATATTTCTTAAACTGATGCATCACAAACATAAAAAAAGCATCAAAATCAGCAATAATTATTGACACGTGCCATACTTTGTTAACTAAAAACAATTTCTATCATTTTGAAAATGGTAAATAAATCTTATTTTTCTTATAAAAATCATATTTGATAAAATACAAAAAATTGGCATATTAAGAGTAGAAGCTGGAAAATCAATAATTATTCTTAACTCAGATTGTGAGGGAAGATGATGTGATGATCATGTGCGATCATTTAACACAACATCTCCAATGTATCTATTTTTTTGGGGTGTGTTAAAGATAAATGTAAAGGCACCATGTCTTTAAACTGGTATTTTAAGGATTAAATAGATCAAAACAATTATCTGTACTTTTTTTAACCTGACTAAGTTGACTTGTTTTGACACAGGGACAGTAGACGATGACAATGATCTTGTACAATATTTTTATGCAGCTTTTCTGGTACATCCACTTTTTGGAGTGCAATATACCATGACACTTAATGGTGGATTTAAAACTAAAATGGGGAGTATTTTACTTGGCTACATTTTTCAGTTGTTTGGTCAGATACAGTGACTGTGCTTATTACTATACACTGGTTGTATTGCCCTTGTTAAATGTTTTGTACAGTACACCGTTAAGAAGTGAAACAAAATACTGGTTGACTCAACATTCTGTTTTGGCATGACACAGTAAAATGTACTTTAAATACTCTGACAACACTTTAAAAAAAATAACCTTTTTACTTTTACTTAAGTAGATTTGTTTTGTTCTGCTTTTACTTTTACTGAACTGCATTTTTAAAGCAACTGTATTTTTACTTGAGGACATTATTTGTGTACCTTGCAGTGCAGATGGAGCACTCTGATGTCTGTAATCAGGCAGATCCATCTTGCAAAGCTCAACTCTACAATGTTTGTGAGCAGCCCAAAACAGCACAGCACAATTAGAGTCCTTGATAGCAGGAAGAGGTGGGAGCTACAAGCGAGACGACAGCGGGAAGTGACTGCTTGATCAGAGATTAGCATAGATGCTAACAGCTTTAGTAGCAGTTTTAATAGAGCTGGACAGCATTTCTTTATTAAATATAAAACAAATAATAACACTACAAACTTCTCAAATAGAAAAGGATATCTTCACTACACTTACAACATAGTTTGGTGAGAGTTTGTTCTACGAAATGGCTCACGTTTTTTATTTTACATCGCGTCAATAGCGCCTGCGGGTTTCATTATCTGATTGGTCCATTATGGATGTGATTGACTGAACAATTGTCCAATCACCTGCTGGATATGCTTTTGAAAGGTTTGGTCTACTTCCAGACACTTTCTATAAACCCTTTCTTTGGACTAGTGAGGTTTATTGAACAGTCCATCTGGTGTGTCAGGTCAATATTTGCGTGCTCTTTCATCTCCTGCTTACTAGTATGAGATATGTAATGAGTAGCATATCACAATACTTTTCCCATGTTAAACAAAAACACAACATGTTATATCCTAAAGTAAAACTGCATAGCACAGTTCTGCACTGATATTTACTAACATCATGAATTCATGCATGAGTAAATGATGATTTGCGTAGACTTAATTACAGTGAAACAAAAACCACTGTGTAACACGTAACCCACTTTTGAAACCTGGCATGGACAATGTAATTTAAATGGAGCATACAGTCTGTGCCACCTATACCATGAGCACCTGACCACGGTCCCATGATCTGTGTCTGATTGTGCTGTAGCTTTGTAGGTCACCAGGCAAAGGAAAAAACAGAGCCAGTGAATAAGGAGTATATTTTGTGAATTAGCCTTTGCCTGCCTATGTGTGTGCCTCTTGTAGTGACTCTGCGGGGGTCCTCAGCAGACCTGCCTCCTCATTACGCCAATCACATCAAATCGAGCACTTTCTTTCCAAGAATCTGATTTTGTTTCCGCAAAGTCTTGTCTCCTCGTTTGAACCCTGCTGCGTCTGTGTGCCTCTTTATCACAGCAAGTCATCTTTACTCACTGGTTCATCTCTAGCCAAATGTAAAGGTCAAGTTAGCTCTGGGCACAGTGGAGTCCTGGGTGCCTGCCTGAGGAATAACTATAGTCTACCTTGTGAGAAGCATGGGCCAAATGGCTTACAATGGATCTTTTATGTTGGAAAGGTCTACAACGTCAAAGTAGAACACAAACATGAAAATTCCTAAAAAAATAACCTGCAGGTGGAATAAAGTTTTAAAGTTGTCATGCCCCAACAGAAATTACCAATAAAACACAAAAGACATGTTCTTCCAAACATCCCCTCTTGATGATATTATGATCTGGCACAAGATATAAAAGCACAAATTCTGTTTTTATCTTGTGTTAATTTCATACTGGACACATAATGATGTTTTGAATCTGTACTAGACAGAGGGAATGTTCATGTTGATGTCTGGTTTCTCCAGGGCTCATTCGGTCATTCCAAACAACCTATAAAGTTTCCCCCTCCTAAAAACATCCTAGTCATTCCTAAAAATTATGCTGCATCTGTCCAGGCTATTCTTGTAAATGTGATATCTGTGATTTTGGAGGTCAAAGTTCAGAGTTGATGGATTTCATGATCGTCCTGTGCTTGTGAATCCAAACCAATTAAAATATTAACTAGAAAGCATTCAGAGAGCACAAACCTCCGCCAACAGCGCTTACATATTGCGGTTAAATCTATGAGCAATGGTTCCATGATAGTTATTCCTTGATCCTGAAAACCCAGACCTAGCACTCAGAGTCATGTTGATGTCATTATTTGCCAGTTATTGAGCAAAAATTATTGTTCGCTAACGGCAGTTATCTGGATCACCACCAAAATCTAATTATTTTTAAGTTGGACCATTACCAATATCTCCTGAAAATTTCATCAAATCTGTCCTATAGTTTTTGCTTAATTTTGCTAACAAACAATCATACGCCAGCAAAAACAAAACCTCCTTGACAAAGGTAATAAAGACGTGCAGGAGCCTGTACATTTTTGTAGCTCATTTGCAGATCATTAGCAGCCATCCTTTTAAAAACACAGTAACACTTAAAATTAAAAAATGAGACAATATCAGATTAATATTATAATGCAAAATGAAATGTTCACATCTGGTAGATCTGAAAGGTCGAAAGGTCAGGCTGTTTGGAAATGCTTTATCTGAAAAAGACAGTGAAAGATTTTCCTCAGGTTTGCGCAAATAGTAACTACATCTCAAGGATGAACCCATCAAATTTTGGAGGTCATAGGTCCAACTACAGGGTCATGGGGGGTTATGTTCATCTTTTTCTAGTAATCCCAACATTTCAAAAATGCTTTCAGGGGTACATTTTTGGTGTACAAAGTCAAGGTCACTCTTGCATCTTTTTCCAAAACATGTACTTCAATCTTTCACCATTTCCTCTTCGCTATGACAGCTGTCTACCTCAGGGTATGCTTATTGTCTTTTATACTCATCAAAGTGAGTTGATTTCATGGGGCTGAAAAGCCAAGAGATTATGCAGAAATTCATAATGCAGAACTGTTTTTGATTAGACTGACAGAATAGTACTTTTTCTATAAAGAATATGTTGTACAATATTAGTTTTGTTGTTCTTATCCAATAAGAACAGCCGTCTGGCAGACAGCACATTTGCAGGCTGTGCTGACCTGCAGTATTTATTTTCTACATACAGGCTGTCTTAAAACAGACTCTTGCCCTTTCTTGGCATCCCTTCACTTTCCCCCTTTTGGGGAGATGTAGTTTGTTATATGCAGCTGACTGATAAATAAACTATAGACAAGAAGGAAGTGCTTGAAATATTTATTGTCTTTGTTACAAGAAACATGAAGAAATCACTGGAGAGGGACAAAGGGGGAGACTTGGATGCAGACTGTACGAGCAGATCAATGCAGAGGGCATATATACATAAAATAAAGGAAATGATGATTTCTGAACGCTGTGAAAAATGTCAGGCATTTTATCATAAACATCATCACAGTTTTGGGATTGTGAGTTCTATCTTTGATATCAGATTTCAAAGGGTTTTAAGAAATAAAATTATATCCACATTGCATAACTGTTTCTTTAGCAGACATGTACTTTGTGTACGGTGCATTATGTCGCTGATATTATTGTGTGGATCTAAATAGCCTATCAGGTCACCTACTTTAAGTTGCATAATACTTCACACTCATCCCACTTTGGCTGCTAACGTTTTCAGCTTTATGGGTTCATTCTAGGAAACATATTAGTTTTATCAGTTTGAGGACAGGCTTTTATATTTTGCATGATACCCTTTAGGATGCCAACTTTATTCCTGTTGTTCACACTCACAGTGAACAGCAGAATAGCTGGCCCTGAATCATTCTGACATCTGCATACGGTGTGCTGGGACTGGTGCTGCTAAATCAGGAGAGGCTCAGCTGATCTAACTCTAACCCCCCCCCCCCCCCCCCCAAACCTGTCTGCTGCTTGCTTTAGACAGCATGAAACTGCAATTTTACTATAATTAATTTTCTGTCTGGATTAGATTTGACCCCTTCAAAGAACGAAGGTACAATCAGGAAACAGAGGCTCAAACACATTTAATTAAATAACTTTTTTTAAAAAAACAGCAAACATCTAGAAATCCTACAGAACATGGGAGGAAACATTTGTACAAAAAATATGGCAATTCATTAGTCTGAACATAAACGTGATAATAACTTTAGTTAGATCAGTACTAAGACTAAAATTAGCATGCTGCATTGGATCCTCTGTACAGGTTATAAAAAATATATGTGCAGTCATTCAACGTGAATGCATTCTTATCCCCACAGCAAACTATTTTTGGTTTAGTCTCACCAACTAAACCATGTGTTTTGACATCATCTTAAAATCCCCTCCATAAACCATGAATGTGAAACTGCAGGAAAAGAAAACATTCTGTTTCAGTCCTTCATCTGGTCAGCTTATCTTAAAGGCACAAAAACCAAAACAAAGTCAAAGGTTATTTCATACAAAGTCAATTCAAATGTAAATATACAGAAGTTAAATGCATTTACATGAGAAAATAACGTTATGTTTTATGTTTTATTTTTCCATTAACTAAGGTGTATTTTTGAATGGCACAAATGATTTTATGAGGTCAGACAGGGTGTTCAAGTTGATGAATATTCTGGGCACACATGCACATAAAAACTTTTGAAAAAATTCAACAAATTGAACCAAGTATTTCAAATGATGACAACTCGGTAAAAAATAGCTGCTGGTCTCCATTGTACAATAGAGGATTAGGGCTATGTTTAAAAAAAAAAAAAAGTATGTTAAAAAAAAAAAGTATGTTAAAAAAAAGGAAAGTTACCAGAATAAAGTCGTAAAGTTGCGAGAATAATCTCATAAAGTTACAAGAATGAAGTGGAAAAGTTACGAGAATAAAGTCGAAAAGTTACCAGAATAATCTCATAAAGCTATGAGAATAAAATCATAAAGTTACGAGAATAATCTCATAAAGTTAAAAGAATGAAGTCATAGATCTATTTAAATTAAGATAGAAAACAGACTTTATTCTGAAAGGATGTACCAGAAGAGCGTACATTTCCTCTTCCAAAAAGGAGACAATTTCCTCCAAGTTGGTGTGGTTCTTTCTTCGGAAAAGCCCTAGTTTCTTCCAGTATCTTTTCAGGGTCCTAATACTTATGATAATGTGATGCTGATGTGCCAAAAGAAGAAGGATTTCCTTATTTGTGAAACCTGTTCTGAATTATAACTTCATTAGATGCTCAATGTTCCTCATTTTTGTACAGGCGGCTGCTGCTCTTCTGATAGCCTCTAGAGACTAAAATAACGAGTTAATTCTAATAAATTTATTATTTTTTTCCTCTTAACTTTATGAGATTATTCTCGTAACTTTTCGACTTTATGCTCATAACTTTGAGATTATTCTCATAACTTTTCGACTTTATTCTCGTAACTTTACTTTTTTTTTAACATACTTTTTTTTTTTTTTTTTTTAACGTGGCCCTAATCCTTCGTCGTACCATTGATAAAGTACTAGCTCAGCAAATTTTTCAAGAAAATTTGATCAACAAAATATATGTGGCAAAACTGTCCCAAAACATCTAACTCCTGATCAGAAGAAAAGAACGCAAGCAAATTTGTGGAGAAATTTTGAAACAAACTGAAGAAAACTCAAACTTTTAGGAATGGTTGCATGCATTGAAACGTGGATCTTCCAATAAGATCCTGAGAAAAACGTAAGTCATTGCATTTGAGTCACCATTGTCACCAAAGACGAAGAAAGCACAACAAAGCAAGTCCAAATTCAAGGCCATGTTGATTGTTTTCTTTGGCATTAATGATATAATTTTGGAGGAGTTGTTCCAGAAGGGTCAACGGTAAATTAACACTACAAACAGGTTCTAGAAAAACTGTGAGAAAAAGTCCAAAGAAATAGACCCCAACTTTGGAAAAATGGTTAATTCTTCTTTCTTCTAAAGCTGTTTCTGGCCCAAAAACAAATCATAGTGCCTGATAACATTTCCTGTTCACCTGATCTAGCATTATGTGACTTTTTCCTCAGATCAAGTCTCTGAGTCTGTTTCTGAAGTTAAGAAAAGAATGTCTGTCTGAAGATGACCTACTGCACTGCTTTGAGCCGAGGAAGGGCCAGGTGAAAGTCATTTAAAATATTTATGTTCAAAAAACTGTATTATAGCATTAGTCTCCTTGTAATGGCCATATCTTGTAATTTCGAGATATTTTCTGACTTAACTCAAAACAAAAACAAAGAAATTCGGAATTTCTCATGTAAATGCATCATGCTTAGATACACTGACATGACCCCAGAACTAAATTTTCTGGTGATAACTTTACTTTGATTTTGACCTTTTGTCCTTTCTTGACTTTGCTTGTCCATGAGTTGATTTGTCAAAGCAGTTCTGTACCACACTCTTGACTCTCTCGAGTTTCGAAACATCAAAAGCCAGCCCTGAAAGTTCAGTCTACTTTTCTTCCGTTCTCACCATCCTCCCTTGTTTTTCCCTCTTATCCTCCTTCTCCCCTTGGTGTCTCCTGTTTCTGCTCTTTTTCATTTCCTGAATGTGTTTCCACTTGCCCACTCCCAAGCCTTTTCCTCGCACCTTAGTCGGCCTCTTCTCCAGCCACAGCGAGTCACAGTACTCCTCCAGAGAGCCGTACGGAGCACTCATTACTTTCAGGTAGTCTTTGTAGCGCTGCCGGGACTCGGCCCCGAGACGCTGCTCCACTGCAGGATCCTCACTGTACTTGATTTTAGCATCTAGGTGTCCCTGTGTAATCAGCTGTAGTTTGAGGCGGAGGAGAGAGTGTGTGAAGTGGGAGTGCTCCTGAGCCACGCAGATATAAACACCAGCATCAGAAGCATGAAGGGAGCGGATCAGGAGGCCTCGCTCTGTGTGTACCACACGGTCATCCAGCCGAACCTTTGAGACAAAAAGGAACAGCGACGTTATGAAAGTCATGGCACCTTAGCTGTGTTTTACTTTGTCAAGAGTTCAAACAATACAGAGTAAATCTATGGTCTCAAACTAACTTCTGTCAGTCAATCAATCATCAAACTTTACTTGTATAGCATCTTGCATACAATATATGTGGCACAAAGTGCTGTACATAAACAGAGATCAAATAGCAGAAAGTACAGTATGTGCAACTCAGATTTAAATAACAATACTAGGAAAATACAACTCAAATTTAACAAAAGCAGAGGAAAAGATACTATATCAAAGACCTTCACTTAACAGAACTGTGTGTGAGTGAGTGAGGAACTGATCATGAGTTCATAATGAGAAAAAACTGGCGATAAAAGTGAAAAATAAAGTATAAAAAAGCAATAATAGAATGAATAAGCAATAGTAATGGGAGTAATAAATACATAAACAGAGAATTAAAACAAAAGAATAGAGGAAGAGAGAAACTACATAAACCAGTAAACAAATAAAAAGAAGAGAGGGATAATAAACACAGGTTTGACACCAAAAATTATAGCAATTCACACAATAAATTGATTGAAATTAATAATAAAAGATTGGTAAGAATGCTTAAACAGACAAGGCTTGAAAAAATAATTCATAAAAAAACAAAATAAAATGTAAATAGGATAAATAAATAACTAGAATTGACTAAAATAAGTTAAAATCCACTACTTTATCTGACATGATCACAATCATTAGCAGACTCTGTCCTCACACACCCAACTCTATAAGTGATGAGACTGAATTCTCTACACCCCACCTCAACAGAATGAACCCTAACCGTTAGGGTGGATCTGAGATGGTCTTAACCCGCCTGACAATCAACAACATCACAGGCTGGTAGTCATATCAGTGATACCCGTAATTATGCATTACTTAAATTTCCAATTTTAAAAAGGATGGTTCAGTAATTGGAAGTGAGGTTGTATGAGGTGAATTTTAGAGTTAATACATTAGCTACATGGAAAATAAAAAAGGCACAAAGGTAAGGCTTTATGCTGCTACAGATGGGCTTTCCATTAATCCCTAAATTTTACCTGAAAGGAAACTACAAGGAAACAGAAAGTACAAAAAAGTGTACCAAACACATCAGCAATGCTTTACTTAAAGGGATGCGCCAACATCCCATGACAAGCACATAGACACCATTTTTTCGGACAAGAAAGAGACGGCCAAAGCTCGCCCACCGCTAGTTAGCTTAGCTCAAGCACTGGGAGTTAACGGGTACAGCTAGCCTGCCTCTGCCTACAGTCATCAGATAAACTCTTCAGCAACTCTAAACGGCCCTGTGTGCTTTTTGTGACTCATTTTTTTTACTGTGTTATGTTACGTTATCCTCTACTATCATCATATTATCTTCTTATACTCATAAACAGAGGCTTTGTTTTGTTGACCTTCTTTCTTGGTGGTTTGCTAAAGAAGTATGCGAATGAGTCAAGTCTTTTAAACAGCTCTTTAAAGTGAATGATGAGAACCGATTCACAGTGGTGAGTGAGCCGTTCATTTGCAAGCCATTCTTAAATTTGCAGACAATTTACATTTAGTCACACAAAGACACTGTGCAACATGCTGTTAGTGTCATACAATGTAAAATCAAGCCATAGCTGTCTCCTGTCTCTCATGATTGTACCTTTGACATCTTTGTTGTGAGTGTGACATCCTTTATTTGCAAGACATGCAGAGCAGAGTGGAAGGAATTCATAAGGGAGCTGTTCAGAGTAAGGAATAATAATATCAATTCCTTAAGCTGGGTGTTATTGATTCACAACTGTGATTGTTTTTTAATTCCTATCTGTAGTTCAGAAGTGTGCACAAAAACATAGGGGCTTGCAGGCAGGTAATTAAAGCATCATAAATGTGTTCAGTGAAGTGTAAACTCAACTCAACACTGTTTTTAAGTTTCCAAATAAAGTGTACTAAATCACAAGGAGATCTTGGCACCATCCACAGCAATAGCCTAGCTTCAGTGCCATTTCTCTTCATTTCTAGGCAGAGCTGTTCAAATCATTGTGGCTAATGTTTTTACCATTAAAATGAACCTCATACAACCTCACTCCAAAATGATAAACTGTCCCTTTAACCTGGCGTGTGCACTCTATGGGACTTTCCGTGCTTTTAAGGCAAGTCACAAGTGGACAATCGGGGAGCTGCACTCCCTCATTAGTCACACTCTCCGACAAACCAACATCCCATTGTTAATGGCTGTAATATGTTCCTTTAATAAACATAAAATGTTCAATTTTGACCACTTCCTGACAGCTTTATTAACTTTATACAGTTTAAATGGTATTTTAGTTTGTGTTTGATCAGATTTGGGCTTAGTCACACACAAACATCCCTAATTCAAATTATATTGTTTTATCTATTTCTTTTCAAAATAATAGAGCTAGATTTACCCTAATATCAACGAGGATAAAAAAAAAAAACTTCAAGTCTCTCTGTCCCTTAACAATCAAAACATATGACAGTCTATTATAAAACATCGCCTTTAACCCTGCCCCTTGTTTACACACATACATCTTCACGCCTTATTTGTATCCAGGATGCGTTAAACTTGCTAATGACCCCTGAAACAGGAAACATATTGAAGTGGGTGAGGTGAGAGTCAACCACAATGTGGGAGGGCAGAGTGCCATTATGTTGTGTGAAGAGATTTTAGGTGCATGATGAGTGTCAGCCGTCAGCAAAAGCAATAGATGGGTGTTTGGAGTATGTGTGCATGTGCTTGTCATTAAGGCTTTACTTGCATGCTAATGTTTACGGTCCCCTCTTTTCGTTTAGCATCCAGCATGATTCATTGAGTGGCTCGGCTGCTGTCAGAGCCTAAGACAACACAGCTGTGCTAAGAGGACAGAGAAAGTGCGTGAGTGAGTGTGTCCATGCGTGTGTGGATGCTTCAAAAGAATCCCTCCAACAGCCCAGCTCTGACCCCCAGCAGTGAAAGATAGCTAGAGAAGGAGGCCCAAGAGTAACTTTATGCAGAGAACCACCAACCTTTAGCCTGCATGTGTTCGCTGTGTATGTGCCTCTCTGTGCATACTCTTGTGTAAGTGAGTTTTTAGTCTGACACTGATTATGTGTTCCCCAGCCAAAGACAGGCCCACAGACCTCACAGACTCTTTAGTCCTCGACCTTTACCCACTTTAGCCTCACTGCTCTGCTTCCTGTCAGATTCTCATTTCCTGACACACCAAGCTAACTTGACTAAGCACATGGGATTCAGATAGTAATAGTAATATTTTACTTTTCAATCTCAATCTCTTTGAACATATTAATTAACTTACTCCTTGGGTACTAAGTGTTACATGAAAAAACTAGAAAAGCACTCAGAGAGTGCAGATCTCCGCCAAGATACGATTCTGGATCACCACACACTTCGATATGACGGCTGAGTCTCCGCTAATGTCTGTCCACGTGGAGAACTCCTCCGCTGGCATTGCAAGAGAAGCTGGGTAATGTAGTGACATAGGCTTGAAAAACATTGACGCGAGTTTGCAAATAAACTATAATTCCCATAATGATCTAAAGGGGGCAGAATCCCAGAGCAGCTGAGGAGAAATAAATGGAATTTACCATTATAAAGTTCAATGTTTTTTGTGGCGTCAATCTGGATGGGATCCAGATGAAATTGACGTGATGATAGAGATATATTATATATATTATCCTGTAAATTTTGAAGTGAATCCATCAAGTGATGTCAGAGATATGATTTTTTAAAATACGCCCCAATGTTAAGTTACAGGATTTTTCGCAAATTTTGGGAATGTTTTGCATCCAGACAAATATGCGGATCACCACCAAAATGTAATGGGTTCTTCCTTGGACCGAACCACAGCTGTGGTAAAATTTTCATGTGAATCCATCAAGTAGTTTTTGCGTTATCTTGCTAAGAGACAAACAAACAGACAAATAAACAACTAAACACAAGACAGACCCAGGCGAAAATATAACCTCCTAGGCGGAGGTAATAACACTTATGACCCTGAAGTGCTCCAAGAGCACAAACCTCCGCCAAGGGATTTCCAACTATGTCAAGAGTTATTGTCAAAAATGTGGAAAACTGCCCATCCTCGCACTGATTACAAACTCTTGAAAAAACTCCAGGAACTGCATTTGGATTCGGATAACCACCAAAATGTCATCACTTCTTCCTCGTGCCATGGCCAGCATTTCCTGAAAATGTTATCAAATCGGTTAACAAATTATTAGGACCTATTGTATTCACGGCGCAGTGTTTTGGTGTGATGCGCAGGTGTCATCCCTAGTTTTCTCCTGGTATGCATGTGTGCTCATGCTGTTAAAAAAGCAAATGATCATGAGCCCCTCGTGGTGCCCAGGAGTGTGTTTGTCTAAAAAAAACAAGGAGTGGTCAGGAACAAAGCTGGCAGGCGCAGAAACTGACTGCAATTTATATCTCCTCATACCCGTTCTGAAGTCTAAAGTCTGTGGTGCAGAATGTTTCTACTACTTTGAGGATGCATGTGAGAGATTGACACATATTCACAAGATCACAACTCACCTATATCTTTAAATAACAGAGCACTTGTTAAAAATTCAGTTTAAAGTTCATAATGGGACAGAGTGCTTTTTTTTCCATTGCTCTTCAGAAGCCCATTCTCAGGCCTGATTCTAGCTGCGACAGCTCAGTTCTCACAACTGTGACCTTTGAGTAAGTCTTTGGTGTTTAGTGGACTTATGGGAAGACTCTTGAAAGACTTGGAGCAATTTTGTGATTTTTCTAACATTTGATTGTATTATTCATGTGCCTTTGAGGCTGCTGCTCCCCTGATTTTCTAAAGAGAAAGCATTTGTGACAAAATGGCATTTAAACTCATCCAGATGGTCCGTCTTTATTAGTTTACCTGTGAGTATCTACATGTGTTTAAACAAATAAACTCCTGCAAATATTTTTTTAAAAGCATATTTCCTGGAGCAAAGTGTTGGAGGGACACTTGGATGTGTATTTGTGTTTGAATAAGCATGCCTTCATGTGGAGAGGTACGATGAAACAGATTTTTATAGTCAAACAAATAAAAGATAGAGAGATATCAAGTTAAAAGCTTCTCGTGCTTTCTGGAGGGCTATGCTTTGTCGTAATAAACACCATGGATGGAGCTCAATACCATCCATTCTTTCCTGATTACAACTTCTATAATGGGCCAGTATTCCACGCTCTGGGAGTTGAAAGTACACACAGAGACACAAACACATAAACTCGCTTTAAGTAACACTGAAATATCCCTCATAACCAGCTTTTTTACAAGAGGATAAGAGAGAGTGTGCACTATGAATGTTTGCGTTGTTGTGGGCTGCAGGTGCTGCGAGCAGCTGGTCGAGGATGCCTTGATCAAAAACCCATCAGGAGGCAGATAGTGTGGAGAGAGGCGGGAGGAAAGAGACTGTGGGAAACTGCCGACACAACAGGAAAAGTATGTGGGGACAGAGTAGATGGATGGAGGGGCATAATGGCGGGAACTAGGTGAAGAAAGATTTAGGTGGGGCGGGTGAGGGAGGACAAGGGACAGGAGAAAAGGGAAGATGACAGACAGGAGGAAGCAGAGTGGATGAAGAAAGTGAGATCGTGATATGAGGCAGAAACCTCACACCACATGTTCAGCTATGAGAGCAGAGAGACCACCTACTAGAGGTAAACAACTGATCAGCCTTTAATTTCAGTTGTGATTTCGGCCTCCCACATTCATGAAAACATTACTATCAAATTAATTCAAGTGCATCATGCTGTGTTGAGCTCCTTTTTCCCATTGGTTTTGTTAGGATTAGTAAATGGCACCTTCCCAGCACACACACACACACACACACACACACACACCCACATACACAGCCATGCCATGTATAAGGTAAGTAGGTAAGGTAAGATAGTAAGAGAGATGAAAAAAGAATTAAAAGGCAGCTGCTGGTTTACAGAAAAGGTAAAAGACCCCCATCCATATGAACCCACCACCAATTTTCTTATTTTAGTACACAGTAAAAGGAACATGTAGTCCTTCCATAGACTGTAAAATAATTGGATGAAGCCATGTGATGTCAGCCTTTTGATTATTGAAGGAGCCTATGGATCATTTTAGTGGCCTTGTAATGGGCACTGCCATACTGCACATTTCATTTCAACCGAAGTTCTTGTCGTTTTGAGGCAGGACTGAAGGCCGTCTCGCCAATAGTAACAGTAATAGTAAAAATAGTAATAGTAAAAATTAAAAAATCAAAACAGACATTGAAACCATGTTTACAAAATGATGAGAAAATTATTGACCACAAGGGCAAATACGAGTAAGCTTTGTACACTGATAACTCCCTTTAGTAACAAGACTTGAACAGAGACACTCCTACAAATTAGGTCATAACTTATCCTCTCCATCTATGAGTTCCTTGACCTCAAACTGGATGAGTTTCACTTGACCTCCTTTACTTATATTGACTGTCAGCAGCATTGCTAATGTTCAGTCCAGACAACAATCAATCATGTGCCCAATGTGAAGCATCATGTGATGCAACCGATTTAGAGCCGACTGATACTTATTCAATAACTGCAGTGGAGGAGGAGATGTTATCAAAGTGATGAACTTGTGTTACTTAACTGGTCTAACATCAGGACCCACCAAGACCTGCTTCATAGAAATCTTGACCCAAATGTACAGAAAAATTCCTCAACCACCCAAATTTAGTAAATGGAAACTGTTGCAGTTTAGATCATTGATGGGACAAAACATACTCCAGCTCTACTTAGTTTTTACCGGTTATTACCTCTGCCAAAGAGGTTATGTTTTTGCTAGTTAATTATTTAGTTTCAGAAGAGGATAACTCAAAAGGTTCTGAAAAGAATTTGGATTAAATTTTCAAGGAATGTTGGTCATGGCACATAGAAAAAAATGATTTGATTATGGTGGTGATTTTAAACTAGATGCAGATCCAGAATTATTTTTTAAAGGATTTCTTAACGGTGTGAGATAGGGCAGTTTTCCATGTTTTCAATCATAAATCAATTTATTCTCTATGGATTTTCATGACAGTTGTAGCGAATGTTGGTTATGGTATGAGGAGTGATATGGTTTCGGTGGTGATCTGAATGGGAATGTTGGTCCATGAACTTTTTCGAGGATTTGTTAACAGTGTGAGATAGGACAGTTCTCCACATTTTTGACAATGGCTACGTTTATATGCAGTCAATATTCGGGTTAAGATCAATATTCCGGTTTCTGAAACTTTCAGAATAACCCAGTTTACATGCATAAGCAAACAGGGTTATTCCTCTATGCATGGTATCCTGAACAAAAAAGCTATGCACGGAGAACATCATGACGCACGGAGAACGTCATGACACAATGCGCGTCATTTCCGCTTCTTCTTCCTGTATCCAATAGCAACGAGAACAACAGCAGCAGCACGGCGGATAATGAACGGCCCAGAGCAGGTAACAATCGGCTTCATTTGCGCTTTGGTGCTGGTACTGACCCACCACCAGTATTTGACACTGTTCTTTGTCAGTTTCTTCATTAATGGAAGGCTAAAACTTGAAGAATTAGGAAATTGAGCCAGAGCTGTGCCATGTTACAACAAGTACTTCCTGATCCAGGAATGTTTTTAACAATTTGTTAACCATGCAAGGTATGGTTGTTTTCCACATTTTCCACAAGTTCTCAATAGATTTTTATTGTATTTCTTGGAAATTTTTTGTCATGGCACATGGATAAATTGATAGGTTTTGGTAGTTATCCAAACCATGATCCTTGAAAAAAAATCCTGAATTTGTTAACAGTGCAACATAGGGCAGTTTTCAACATCTTTGAAATAACTCGCCCAACAATGTTAGAAATGGTGGGCAGAGGTTTCATGTAGTAGAAATGTGTTGTCCTACCTTTTTTTCCACGGAAGGAAAATCAACTCGGTTATGACATGTCTGCCCATTACACAAGTGTTATTTTCTTTTTTCCTCATGTTTCTTGTCTTGTATTTCCTGTTTTATTTTGAAGTGTTCACCTTTGTCTCTGTTTTGGGTCTGTGTCCTACCCTTTTCCTCTCTTGTGCACACCTGCTCCTGATTGTGCCTTCCCAAACCTGTTCCCAATCACTCCACAGTGAAATGAAACCTCTGTTTCTCTCTGTCTCGTCCCCAGTTCAGTTGTACCTTAGTGTTGCTTACCAGCTTTCCTTCATGTTTCTTGTTCACAGTTCTGACCTGTTTTTTTGCTTTTTTAGACCTTGCCTTTTTGCCTCAGGTTTTTGAATACTGTTTGACTGTCTATCTGTGCACCAACCTTTTTTGTGAATAAACAGACTCTGAGTAAACTGTCCCCTATTGTCTGTGGTGCATTTGGGTCCTCCAGCTCAGTCATTGACAGGTTACCAATATCAATACTCACTTACTTTTGGTTTATTTCATCATCTTCTGTCTATTAGGTAATAATTCTCTAACAGAAAGAACTACTACTCTCACTCCTTCACCACATTGTCCAGAGTACAATAGTTCACATATCATTACACTCCTACACACACAAACACACAAAACACCCCATAGGGCTCATTACCCCAAAACACATGGCCGTCCCAGGGAGCACACTGTTATGATTTCTGCCATGGGGGATTACAAAGACACGCACATAAGTACACACACTAGGGACAACTGCAACATAGACCTATTAAGAAAAAACCTATGGGTCTTTGGTGACCTTTGCACCTGTCAGTGTGTTTACACTCACCCCTGGGGTGGAGGACAGAGGAGCAGTTGTGGGCGTAAATGAGTGTTGTGGGAAGTTGGGACAAAGACAAAGAGAATGCAGAGAAAAGGACACTATCAGAGGGTGTGGGACAGTTTATGTGTTTGGATACAAGAAGGGGTGGTGGGCATTAAGGTGCTGAGTAAGCAGGTCTCTGTTGTCTCATTCAGGAAACAAGTGTCATCATCAATGAGTTCCTTTCAACACTTCAAACACAAACACATTAGCTCCCTGTCCCCACATGTCCTTTCCTGTCCACCCGTCAACCCCCCTGTTTTCAAGAATCTCAGCTTTGAAAAAATCCTATACTATATTAATTAGCAGAATTTTAATTCTACATTAAAATATAGAAAACCTCCATAGTTATTTTCTGGACTCATACAAAGACCAGCCTTAATTTGGGCAGCTATTTAAAATTTAGTGAAAGTATTTAGAAAGAAATATGTTTTAGATTGAACTGAATTGGGATCTTATTTGCCCTCTTAATGTTAAAGGGATAGTTTGGGATTTTTGAATTGTATAGGGTACTTGGCATTAGCCTGAACATTAGCCACAGTGACAGAGATTAGCGCTGCAGTTGTACAGAAATAGTCAGCACAGAAGCTAGGGCTACATACTGCAGATGATGTAACCTTTTCCATATAAGTTTAACATTTTTAGGGTAGAAGAACCTACAAAAACATAGGTAAAACATAGGATAGGGTAATTGCAAGCGATATCTAATTTCTTGACAACACAAATGTCAAAATTGTAAAGAGTCCAGTACAACTAACCTTGTTGTGCCGATGGATTAGCCTGATTCAATGTCTGTAATCAGGTAGATTTTTTTTGTCAAAGATTTTTATTGTCCGATTAAACAGTAATATGGTGCAAAAGTTAGCTAAATTCATAAACGTTTAAAGAATATCCTGCTGACCAAGCACATTAATTTTGAGAAAAGGTGTTATTCTAGCACAGTTTACCTCCTAATAAAGCTGTCGAACATACACCCAAATAACTTAAGGTATTTGTTTTTTTCAATTTTGGTAGCGATTGTAGAAAGCTTGTCCACACTGCTGGCTGAGGGACACGGAGATTTTATCTTAGAGAAAATACTTGCTTCACACGAGGAGCCAGGCACACAACAGGGCCATAAAACAAGAAAACCTGAAAGTGCTAAAATGCTAACTCACTTCTCTGTTTGAAGACTCATTAGTACACTATGGACATTTTTATGGACATCTGGTTTTAGTCATTTTCACCTTTTTCCTCTAAAAGAGGTTTTGCACAAGATTTACCAAGGTTGATGACACTTTGATACATCCATCATGTCTTCTTTGAGAGCTGACAAGACCTTGGAGGGCACATCTGTTCCAGAGCAGATGGGACATTTTGGTATGCTTCTTTGTGTACAAGCTCATAGCGGTGTCCTTTAGGTCCAAACACTTCTTTCAGGTGAGGAGGACTTGCAGTATAGTGATTTGTGGCAGAAACTGTTGATGGGTTCAGGGCTCAGACCTCACAGAGGGTGAGTCTGAAGTCAAGTATGAAGGTTTTAGGATTCTTTGAAGCTCTTATGTAAGACCACAGGTAAACAGCTGTAACTTCCTTGTTTTCCGACCCTACATGAAAAAATGTAACCTCTTAGGTACAGTTAAGACAAGAATGGGCAAAACAAGATCCACCTCCTGGCTTCAGAGGAAGTAAAACAAGACAGAGAAAGTGTATTTTAGTGTGTGGATGAATGCACTGACTGACCTCCTCTCTGCGTTCAGATCCAGGTCTCTGTTTGTACCACCGGATCTTGGCCTGTTGAGATTTAGGGACACACTCGAGGAAGGTAGAGTTACTCTGCACCCCAAAAAGGACTCTTTCTTCTGCCTTTCCCCCAAGAAAACCTGAAGGAAACAAAACAATTTCTGCTTTTGAAGTCTCTTTTCTGCATCTTATTTAGTCATATTACACATACTTTTCCCACTGGCTGGTCATGAGATTAAGTTATATGCTCAGTAGATGTGTGTTTACAGCAAACAAGGGAACATGGACTCTTTGCCAAAGACATAAAGAGGCTACATTTTCTCAGAGAAAAGAGTATACATACTCTCCTCTGTGTCCCAGCACTGACTGGCAGGGTCACCATGCTTGATGTCCTGTCTTCTTGCTCGCCTTGAAAAAGAGACATAAAATGATTAAAATAACAAGCTTGTTTCTCTCATATGATTTTATATATTATTTTACCTTTGCATTACAGCAGATTCACAACCCCAGCACCCAAAAATAAATCATAATCAAGGCAACCTAATGCAAACCCTTTTTTTATTATAGGTGATCCCATGCAAGGGACCTAGGCAAAGCTTTGTGTACTTCATAACAGAATCCGGTGTGTTACCTGCACAGGAGGTTGTCTTTGCTGGCCTTTGTTAGTTTGTTTGTTGACAGAATAACCCAAAAACTTGTGAACAGAATTTGATGTAGGATAGGTCCAAATGGGTCAAAGACCATTAGTTAGATTTTGGTGAGGATTCAGATCCAGATGTGGATACAGGAATTTTCTTTCAGGATTTGTTAACACTGTGAGATAGGGCAGTTTTCCACATTTTCGCTAATAACTTGATAAGTTCTCAATGGATTTGGATGACGTTTTCAGGGATATGTTAGTCATGGCACAAGAGACAAGTGTTTGGATTTTGGCCGTGATTCGAATCTGAATGTGAATCCAGGAATTTTTGCAAAGGATTTGTTCATATGCAAGACAGGGCAGTTTTCTAAGTTTTCTTCCAACAATAACTCACTTGACAATGTTTAAAATGCCTTGGTGGAGGTCTGTGCTCCTGGAGCACTACTTTTTTTTAGTGGGATTATACATACTATCCTCAGGTATCATGCCCAGGTCCGATTGTTGAGGTGGCCTTGAGCATGATTCATTTATACTCCAGCAAAGAAGTTGAGAGATTTGAATAACATTATGCTCAAGTACAGAATACTTGTCGGTGATTTTATACATGTTGTATCAACACAGTATGACCTCATTAGCCCCTCTGAGCTGCACAGTGTATGTGCGGTGAAAAAAAGGTTGTTGTTAAATGGTGAATGTACTTCATACCATAGGTCTCATCTACCCATTCATATGTATATATTTTTCTTAATTCAAATCAGTTTCACTACTTTTCCTTTTGATCAAGACTGCTGAAATAACACATAACCATCCATAGTGAGACAAAAAAAATCTAACAGTTAAAATAAAATGTGTTTTTAAATTCCAGATGTGCATATACTGAAAATGAATGGCTTTGAACATGTTAAAAATCTGCTTGACTTTTACCCGCAAGCCACAATTTCTCATGACCATTCCAAATATGATTTAGAGTGACCCTTAAATTCTTGCTGTGATTGGTGTGCTTCTTGTTTGACACTTAAGTTTAGAAATTGGTCTTCAGTAGCCTTCAGAGCTTCATTTGTCATTCTCACAATTACAGAACTCAAAACCCCCTAAACCCACACTTTTTTAGAAAATGCACAAACTGTTTTGTTGACTGTTTTGTACAGTTTCACTGGCCTCCAGCAGGGTGTTGCTCACTTTGACTCCTTCAGTTTGTATTTATTTACTCCCCCGCGTCCTGTCAGTCCTGTGTGATGGGACATCTGCAGCCTACACTCACTGACACTGTGAGGATCAACTCTCAGACAGAGAAACACGGGGCCTCCTCTATTTCACCAACAATAACTGCTCCCCCACTGGACAATAATGTGGCTGTGTGACCTTTAACTGTGGGGTACATGTTCTGAGGAGACTCAGTTTGTTGAAGCTAGCACGCAACAACAGGAACAAACACAGAGAACACTCCAGAGGTGTGACAGTAACATTAATGAGCTACAGATAAAACTATTTATTAATACATGAAATGGACTTGTTCTCCCAGGCAGGGGAAGTGCAAATGAAATTACATAGAATTATGAACTTCATCTGACAGTCGAAGAACAAAGAAGATGCCTAGCTGACAAACACATACTCAGTTTCTGAACTCAAAGTAAAACGATATTTAAGCTCTGCATTTTGGGAAGAAGGGAAGCATTCTAAGCTACCCACAAAACAACCCACTGATTTTTAGCGGAGGTTAAACATCCTTTGTAAGATTATACCAGTGGTTCTCAAATGGTGTGGCGGGGCACACTGGTGTGCCTTGAGACAAGTCTAGGTGTGCCTTACAATTTTGAACAAATATAATGCAACTGTTAAAAAACTTATGACGAAGGTTTCAGTTTTCTTTTTAATGCTTAACGTCCATATGCGGTTGCGATTTCTGTAACAATAAAAACCCCTGAAAACGCTATTTTTTACAGTGAACAGACTTAATAAATGGAAGGAATAATTTGATTGATGAAATTTAACAAAGTTTCAAATAATTCCTGAAAAAAACTATGCAGATAAATTCAGTGAGTTTTTTTTTTTTTTTTTTAACATATGAGTATATACTTAAAGACATGCACAGACCAGTAGGGTACAGTTTTTAGATGCTGTTTAGCGTAGATATCAAAACCTTGAGGTTTTGATTTTACAGAAGGTGTACCTTAGGCAAAAATAGTTATATCTACCACTGGATTATACAGATGAATACATTTATCATTGTGTGACATGCCTTTCGATATAAGTGTTAACAAATTTAGTGCACAAAGAAGAGGGGCTTTGAACACTCGCTGGTGTCTAGAGTTGCCTATAAAGGACACCAGATAGCATGGATATCTATTACAAGACCTGTAGAAGTGTCCACAGGAACACAATGTGGAGAAGTAGAGAGTAGCTTTAAAAAGAAAAATTCTCCCGCTTGAATGAGCTAGAGTAAATTCTGTAAAGAAAATAATTTTCTGAAGCAGTCAATGTTGTTGAGTCCTGTAATGAGCTGCGGCAGAGACAGTGAGTCATGTAAACCTGTTGATAATTTCATGTTATGTTGTGCATGTGCACAGAAAGTGACTCTCTGGGATCCAAATAGTATTACTCAGTTGCACTTTGTCATCTGCCTAGTTGCCATGATATTGCTTCCATTTTTAAACATGTATTTGGCAGGGAAAGTGCGTATTCACGAGCATACAATGTCTTACGAGTCCATACAATACCAACATAAATCAGCCAGATTTCGCACGATGCTAATTTACTTCTGTAGTCCTGCTGCTGTTTTTACAACAACAACAACAGATGAGTAAAATTGTCACACTGCCTATGCTAGTTCCTGTGATGATTGTATCACCATTGCAAACAAACCGCTCCAGGGGCCGATTGGAAGCAAGTGGAGACCACCTTCTTCAGGTGAGCCAGGCGCAGTTGTTTGTGCCGAAACAAGGATCGTTGCTGTGTTCATACATATATAAACAAATCATGTAGAGCATGGAACACCCACTTAACTCAGGGAAACTCTCCCAAACGACCTAAGTGTGAAAACAACCTTAGTAACTTAAAGTGTAGTCCTGTGAAAATGGTGCATCTACAAGGTCTGACATGTAATAATTTATGATTTGGACAATCCCTCGTGTTAATTTTGTCGACAAATTATTTTCGTCATAGTATTTGTCAACAACTTCTTTTCCCCTGACAAAAACTAGACTATAACTAAAAAAAAACAAGTGCACATTGACAAAAACTAAAACTAAATTAACTGACATATTCGTCAACAAATAAAAACTAGACTAAAATGTCTGATAGAGACTAAATCCAATCAGACCTAATTTCGTCATGTAGAAAGTAGAAACAAGTTGGGGATCACAGCTACTTTGGTTGTGTGGAAAGGTTGGATGAGTTAAGAGGGACATCCAATCACAACTGCATTAGCTTCATGGCGGCGGGATCCAAGTGTAAAACATGACTTCAGAAATTCAAGAAAACTTAAGAAAATGCCTTACACTTTGCAATTCATATTTTAGTAGATTTCAGTAGATTTCGTCGGCTAAAATGTTGCGAAATTTCATCAACTACAACTCGACTAAAATTAAAACAATTTAGATGACTAGATTATGACTTAAACTAAAAGATATTTTAGGCAAAAGACTAAAACTGTAACGAAATTAGAAAGTGCTATCAAAATTAACACTGCCTCCCATACCTCTTGGATGCAGGAATGTATCTTGAGCATGTGTGTCCATCCCAGGCGCAGTACGGGTCACGTGCCAGGCAGCACTCAGCACAGGCCTGACCGTACAGGTGACATCTACTGAGTGAGACCTGGGCTAGACCTTCACTTGAACCCACATAGAGCTGTTGCTAGAGAGAAACACACACATCACTTTGTCTCAGGGAGGGTAGACATACAGATCGATTTCAAGGTCAGTTTTACACTCATAAAGAAATTTGGTTTGGTTATTAGAGGTAGATCAGCTCTAGGGGCAGGCTGTAAAACTGTAGTTGTTGTTGAGAAAATTCTAATGTTTGTATGACATTAAATGTATGATTTAGAATAGGTTCCTGCTGCTTAACAGGGTAAACAAAAATGAAAACTGAAAACATTTTTAAAATGGTAAAACCTTAAAAAGGTTGTTTTTGACTTGACATAATGCATCAGTCCTAACTTGCTCAAGTTTGGACATCCCTAAACAAAAAAAAAACACAAAACACAAGTAGCATGCAGAGACACTCAAACACACTCAGGTCAAACATTGCAGAAGATTAATGGAAGCTGTGATGGGGACTGAAGTGTCTACTGACACCACTGACCCCTAACATAATGAGGCAGGAGGGGGAGAGAGCTTTAAAAGAAAGAAGGTCAAGACTGGCGAGAGAAATGAATATGCGAGTGATATGAGGTGAGAAAACAGTCGCCATAAGTCATCTGTAGGACTTAGTGCAGGTAAAATAGAGTAAGAAAGGATGCAGTGAAAAAGAGCTGGAATAAAGTGTAAAATAAAGGAGAAAAAAAAACCTGTTTTGAAGACATCTCCATACTGAGGATGGGGGTGGGGGCCTGAAAACCGAAAGAAACAAACTAATGAGCATACAATGCTTAAAGACTGCTTGAGAAAAAAAAACAAAAAACGCCACTGTTGATGTTATGACTGTTGATTAACAAATAAGATAAATCCATCATTGTAGCAGAGCAGGAATCTTCACTGCATTTATACAAGGGGTGAAATTATTTTTTGAAAGATGATGTGGGGAACAAAATTTTTTAACTAAACTGAAATAATTTAAATATTTGTATTTACTTAAAAAGGCAAGTAATTATTAGCCTTTACAAGTGAGATCAGTCTCTTCCATCCTTACTGCTGCCAACCACGTGGTGGCACGTGGGATATTTTGGCTACGTATTCCTGGAGCTTTCGTTTCTTTATCTCTTTGTTGAATTAGACCAAATTAGCCTTATTCAAAAAGTAGTCCACTCCCTGGGGTCCACACATAAAACATGAAAAAATTTACAGAAATTACACTATAATGACTCTAAAGGATAACAGAGAAAAATAATGATCAAGTGTTAAAATCAAATGAAAATAATAAATCACAATTTTAAAAAAGGCAAAATAAACTGGTTTATGTTAGGTCATCACTGTACTCCTGGTTGAAAATGCACTACTTATGACACAAAAGGCAGATCTCTCCAATCTCTAAAAAGGATCAAACATATTAATTCCTGATAAAGCTGTTTCAATCTCACTGGTTTTGAGGCTGCCATATAGACAGTATATTTCCTTCTCATATATTTGTTTAATTCCACAGCATTCTGGGGGCTGGGTTGGAAGGTAAGGAGGGCCTGATGTGGCAGAGACTGCTAGCTGATGATCACTGTAGAAGAGTTTGCTTTGGGACTGGTGCGCATGTTGGTGAATTTTTCATCTTTTGTTGTAGTAGTTCTTTTTACTCTGTACCAGTTTTAATTTTGACAGCACTTTTTAATTTCATTTTATTTATAGTCTGATGCCGAATATATCTTTTAGTTTCTGTAATAATTTAGTCATCTAAATTGTTTTAATTTTAGTCAATTTCACAAAATTTTTAGTAGATGAACTCTACTGTAAATTTAGTTGACTAAAATATGAAGTGTAAAGGGTTATTCATTTTTTATGTTTTCTTGAATTTCTGAAGTCATGTTTTACACTTGGATCCTGCCACCATGAAGCTAAGGCTGTTGTGATCAGACGTCCCTCTTAATTCATCCAACCTTTCCACACAACCAAAGTAGCCGTGATTCCTAACTTGTCTCTACTTTCTACATGACGAAATTAGGTCTGATTGGATTTAGTCCCTATCAAATATTTTAGTCTAGTTTTTATTTGTTGATGAATATATCAGTTAATTTAGTTTCAGTTTTTGTCAATGTACACTTGTTTTTTTTAGTTATAGTCTTGTTTTCATTGGGGAAAAAAGGTTGTGGATGAAAACTATGACGAAAATAATTAGTCGACAAAATTAACACTGCTCTGTACCCATCTTTGTTAACATATTATTGTGAGATTGATCAAAATCAAAACATATCATGTTTGCCTCCATTAACATGGGAGTTCTAGTTCTAGAGAACAGTTTGCCTTGTCAGTCAAAACATAGCCCCACAGTGAACAAAAAAGTGTATGTGTGGAAAACCTGGAAAACTTGAAGTTCTTCGAGCACCACTTCTTCTGTGGCCCAGTTCTCCTGAGTAATGCTCACCACCTTCAGAACTGAGCCAGCATCTGGGACGTTATGAGACAGTGGGGGGAGTCGATTAGGATGACAAAGCACAATGCAACTTTGCTGTATATGATCACTGTACGCTGTTATTACAAACAATGACAATAAGCACTTTTGGTTCACATCCCTCTCCAGCATGGAAAATAATCTACATAGTACTGTTTCCCAGACTGGAATGTGTCTGTTGTGCCAGAACAGGAAAATACTGAGATTTCTATTTTCACATGAAAAATGGAATATATTGGGCTGTAGAATAATCACACTGTAATATGTGCTTTCACAAAAAAATAGAAATAAAAATAAATAAAAACAGAAAAAAATACAGTTTGTTTGTAGTATACAGTATGTATATTTAATATTTATTATTTCATCAAAACAAGCAATGTTTTGTCACTTGGCATGTGTGCATTTAACTGCCCTTGATTATATTTCTATGGATCAAAATAAAACCCGACTAGGCTGTGAGATGTTGATGCAAATGTAGTGGTAAATGACTGACATATTTTGGATCCATGATTTGTTGAAAATTTAGCTGGAGCATAGAGCATATGTTGGAATGAGTCAGTCTTTCACACCTATTATAAGTACTGCATATTTCCAAAAGTTGTGTTAGGCATCACAATTTTTCTTGTTTATAAACACCATATTGGCAAAACTGGTATTATGGCTGTAGTCAGTTCCAGGTATGAATTGTCAAATCAAAAATATTCAATCAAGCAGTAAACAGAAATAGAACTGAGCAAAAATGTATTTCATTTTATAAATGTGCATTTCATACAGTACATACCACACACGCAATATTACATGTTTGGAATGTTATTCAAAATTCAAGTAGACAGCAGATTTGTCAAATGTAAATGTAAATGTTAGCCCTTCAACAAGTAGTAATAAGACCTTTAAGAACGTCATGACTTTTTTAAGTCGTGATCTCCTCCAATACCGTAATTTCTCTATTATAACATGCACTCGATTATAACACACACCCCATATTTTCACGATTTTTGCCTGAAAAACACTGTACTCGAATATAACACGCAGCCAAATTTTGCCCACACCTTACTCTCTCAGACAACTCAAAAATTACCTTTATTCAAAGTTTTAATCATTGTAATTTCAGTATTTTCACAACAAATACACAATTTTCTCTCGCAATCAGGATGTGGAAACACGTTTTGCTTCATGCATGCGCAATTACTCGATTTCATACTAATCATAGTGTAACAACCAATCAGAGAGCAGCTATCAACATGCCGATGTCTTCGACCAAACACAATTTATATTTTGCGTCCCCTTGCTCACAAGATGGCAGCACTCTGTGTTTGCCAGTGGGTGGTAACACTTGAGAATTAAAAGATGATTACACAAAGTTAAACTTATTAAGACCCAAAATATATGGTTAGAACAGTTTAACAGTCAGTTTCATAAGAATTACCCAAGGGAATGTTTCGCAGAGAAAGAGAATATTTTGGCTTTCTGTATCAGATGTGTTGTAATCAAGACATTGGCGAGACAAAATATTTTAAGTATTTTGCTTGTACACATGTATGATACGCGCATGAAAAATTAGAGCTTATTTAAAAGCAAAAAATTGCATGTTATAATCTAAGAAATATGGTAATTGCCAATGACGGACAAATCCTAAAGCATTATCATATTTGTACCACTGCCACTTTATTGAAGAAAAAAAAAACATGACCATTTTGATGTGGTTTAAGATAATAAATGCAATCCTAAGATTTTAACAAGCTTCATCTATTCCCTAAAAAGGATATATCTTCATTTAGGTGCAGTGATGCCTAAGTCTCATATTTTTGTAAGTACATTTGGTCACACAACATTTGGAGACAGACACTCGGATTTGACTGATATAATCCTGTGGATCAGAATTGTGTTATAGTGACTGTTTAATGTTCTACAGCAGGATCTGGACAACAAAACACTATCTGTCTGAAGGCTAAGGAGCACTTGAAGTGATCTAGTGCCCTCTGCTGGACACTGATATGACCTTCAAAGTGGTTATGAGGATGAAGCATTTTTCTTACCTGTTCCCAGGAACATGACCTCATATTGCCCATCCTCTGCCATAACTCTGTCCACCACAATCTGAGTCAGAGTGTAGTCCACTTTGACACGTGTGAAGACAGGCTGTCCAGTCAGAGGGTACACAGAACGATACATGAGAGGGTGGAATCTGATGAAACTGATCACCTCATCTGGGAAGTCTTTGGTGGTCTTGATCCTGGGATCATAAGTCTTACTGGGACACTAAGGGGAAAAAAATCTTGTATATAATGCCAACATATTATAACTGCATGAATTTCTTAGTAGCTGCAACATCTTCTCAGCCATTTGACCAGAGCTGTCTGTCAAACAATGTACTAGTGCATGCCTCCCTCTAGTGGACAAAAAGAAGAACAGCAGGAGGAAAACATTGTAAACATCTGGGCAACTCCTGCTCTCGTTTTCCCTGTATTTACTATAACTCAATCACTTGTGCACCCAAAGCAGTTAATGTTCCATTCATTTCTCACTTGATTGGAATTTTTAAACAAAAATCAAACAAGAATCTGAAAAAAATCATCGGGTGATTTCATTGAAGCTGCAGTGATGTCATGCATAGAGGAGATCCCCTACAGCTAAATTAACCTTTTACTCTTGAATTCAATCACTTACATTAGCTCTGTGTTTATCTTTTTGCAATTAGCATGCAACTTGAAGATTTTATCCACCGCAGTTGTACAATTAAAAAGCACTTAAAGCTTGAAGTGATTAATTTCAGCCATCTATTTGACTCCGAACTGTTCAACATACCGTTCCAGGGCGAGGGTAAGGTATCCTCCCCTCATATTCAATCCATCGGTGGTCGGGCCCTTCCTTGTGGGCATAAGGTCCGTTAAATGCAGCCCTTATATCTGCCATGCTGTACACACACACTGCTGACCCACGGAAAACAGAGCTGAGAGCAAAGTGGGAGCATGAGAGCAGATTAAAACCAAATAAATTTGAGTAGTCGTGACAGACTAATGAACACTTCAATATACCTTGAGGTGGTGAAGACAGCATACACTTTAGGGTTTTTATCATCTCTGGTTGGGAGCAGAAAAACATCCTCTACAACAAAGGAGAGAAACATAAATCAGGATAAGAAATACTAAATTCATCCTTGAGGGTTATATTAAAGTTACTCTGGTGCACATTATAGCAGTTAGAAATAGAAATGTGGAATAGAAAAAGAAAGAAAAATAAAATAAACGTCCCAAAGCCAAGTGTTTTGGAAGGAAAAAACTTACATGCAAAAGAACATAGAGTTATATAAATAAGATAAGGCAAAGGGAAGTGAAGAAGCAAACAAAATATGCAATGTTATGTGAAGAGATGGACCAATCATTATCAAAATTATGGAGTTCCCAAAGGGAATTCTACCAGCCCATGCGTACATTTGAGTTCATAGCAGTCAAGAAAAAACATAATAAAGCACAATAAACTATATATGGCCAGGGGCACTAAATGTATTTGTTCTTATTATTTATATATTTATTTAGTTATTTATTTATTTATTTTGTAGCAGAAAACAGTTTGAATTTTGTTTCAGGCTCCAGGCTCCATTGCACACAGAATTTGAGAAATAATGAGATATTTTTTCAGGTACTTTCACATCTTATCTGTTAACTCTAGAGCAGATCATGAAACAATATGACATATTGCTGCATACTTACTTCAAATTTTGTCCATATACACAGTTGGGTATTTACAAGAAGCCAAGTAACATGCTAGAACATCACTCCTGCTTGGATGTGGCTGCTTCAAAATGTTGCAATACAGTTTCATAACCATGTAAAGCCATGGCTGTATAGTCCTTTTGCATTGACATCACAATTTTCTCACACCACTGACCTGTATGGCTAAAAATACACATGACTAACTAAATGTCTGTGCTAAATAAATGATGCTGTCTGCATGGTGCTTCACATGTCAGTATTAGATACCTGCTAATCACTTTAGGAATGTAGTATAGTATCATTTTTGTTTCATATACTTATATTATAATGTTACTTTTGGTTACTTTTATGGCTCCAAATGCAAATAGGACTTAGTTATCCGCTAAAATGCATACAAGCCTATTGACAACACTACTACCCTCTGCTTTTACTGATTTTGGGTGATTTTGTTATCATGTGTATTCAAAGTGTTGACAATTAGTCAAGAACCCTTTTAGTCTGTGTGCATCACATTTAACAGCTTCCACACTGGTTCAAACAATGCAAACAAAGCTGACTTGAGTGCGCCTACTGCACCACACACATTAGTAAAAGCACCTATTTGAATACAGCTCAAACAAGGGAATTGAGGGTCAAAAGCACATTTCTAATGCAGGGAAGAGCTGGCAAAGACAAGTCAAAGCAGAGAAACGATGTTGTTGCAGCTGCTACAAAGCCAAGTTCATTACTACAACACTTTCAAAAAAACAGAAAGCACTTTACAATAAGACAGGGTAACACAGTCACATGATTCAACTCAAACAAAAAGCATGTCTGATTAATATGTTTTTCTTTAAGTTCTTAAAGTGAACTTTAGACTCAACAAAGTGTAAAGAAAAAGGGAGACCATCCGTTAACTGAGATGCTACGGCCTGGAAAGAACAATCTCCCCAGCTTTCAAAGTGTGTGTGAGGGACCATCAGGAGTCTTTGGTCTGATGATCTTACAGACCGTGCAGCGGAATCGGGACCCACGAGGTCAAGTGGGTCTGATTAAGGGATTTGCCCATGTATTAATGCATGTACATGTATTGATGCTTATGATAACAAAAGGAATTTTGTGAATTATACCATTTGCCACCAAAAAGACACCCAAATATTGACAGAATTATGTTGACAAGTTTGTCTCTGAGTGGAGCGCATGTAAATCAGAATCATCAAATCACAGTGTTATCGTTGTTTGAAAATACCAGGGTTTCAAGTTAAAATGATGAGGCAAACGTATTGCTCCAATGCTCCAAACATACATTTCTTGACAATCTGTCAACAACTGCAACAGACTGTGTTTCATAAAAATAAACTACATAAAATGTTGAGGTTTAAAGTAGGCCTGCACGATATAAGAAAATGATGCAATGTGCAACAACACTGTTTAATACTGCAATAATGTTAATTATCGCAATAAATACACGTGTGAAGTGGACAGACAAGTAAAAAAAGAAAAAACTATAAGTGCAGAGAAACATATAAACATGTAACACAACTGATTAAAACAGCAGAGCTAGAAAGTTGACATTCAGGGACTCAGCAGCCGTGCTCTCTCCACTCTCTCTGACCAAACATCGTAATTACAGCCACTCTGCTCACAGACACTGGTTGGACAATACAGCTGGGGGAGGCATTATTTTTGGGCATTGCATTTTTTTTAAAATTGCATCCTTTGTGATAGGCTCATCATGCTTTTTCACATCGCAATGATGATGAAGGTGTGGTTAATCATTTAGGCCTATTTTACAGTTATGTGAATATTAGGGATGCATGATACTTGATGCTTTGCCGATATTTCCAAAGTTATTATCACTGAATACTGATATGATACGGATATTCGTAGTCGAGCGTTCAAAGCCTGTACTTTTCTAAAGCTGACCTGTTCCTTTCATTTTTAGTCAATTTGTAAGAAACTGATGTAAAGCTAGAAAAAATACATTTTCTTCTGTGTTAGATGATGCTTTTGATTCATGAAAGTGGACATTTAATGATGATAAGTCAACAATAATAGTACATTTTTGCATTCTACCAATATTACAGCCAGTGTACAAGATATAAATGGTGAGTTTGTATGGCTAAAATATCATTAAAATGTTCATATCTGCCAATACCTCTGATCAGATTATAAGGCAATTATCTGCAGGTGCTGATATTGTTCCGATAGTAGCAGTCATCCCCGGTGAAAATGAATTTTAGAGATTTTCTATAGTTTTTTTTTTTTTTTTTTTTTTTGGATGCACCTCCATCTTTTGTATAACAGAAGCCACACTCAAAACAGATTCCTGCCACCCACCATGGAGCTCCTTCTGTTTTTATTAAAGCTTCAGCTCCTCTCTAAAAACACTCAAAATTCCCTGGCATTAAAATCAAGTGACCTAGATTTCTTACATTTGATTCTCACAACACTTACGTAGCTCATCAAAGTGTGTGTCCACCCCATCTGGTCCAGGGATTGAGCACACAAGTCTGGTTTTGAGGAAAGTGGTCCATTTATTGGTCAGACTCCTCAGCCCACCTACATCATTCTGAAACAAAAGATCAGACACTGTTACTAAATACTCATACTCACAATTGTGCAGCTGTCCAACATGGCCACAAGACAACCACAACAAATAACACACTTCACCACACATCAGACCCTAATCCATCTAATGGACTTTCACACGGAAACAACACAAAGCACTGCAGCCTGACTTTGATTTCCTGCTCTCATTAGGAAAATAAACAGATGAAGTACATGTCTCCAGTAAGTATCTGCTTATTTAGCTAGCATAAAGAAGCACTTCTTGTTGGGGTAATGACAGTTGGTAGTAATTGCAGCGGTAGAGGAAAAAGAAAGAAAGGGAAGCAGAATGAGGTAGGGAGAACATCAAAGAAAAAGGAAAAACAAATGGAAGTTCAGTGTTGGAAGCGAGCGCTAAACCTTGTTATCTTAGCATATGAATCCCTGTTGAAGTAGCGACCTCTGATTTAGCTTTAGTAAGAGCATTCAAGTGCTTCTCTTTGCGATGTTCAGAAAACTTAGAAGAGCGTCCCTATTAAAGTTGGTCAGTGCACTAACTAAGTGGTATGAAAAGATCGTCAGGGTTCAACACACACAATAGCTCACTTGTGATCTAGAGGCAAAAAAAATGTAAGCACTTAATGAGGATGTTTCACAATGGTGATAATCTTCAAAGAGGATTGAAGTGAAGTGCCCTGGTTCCTGTTACATGCAGGGTAAAAACACTCAGAGATAATGAAAGTGAAGGAGCAAAACACAAAGGCTGAAAGAGAGAAAGGTAGATGGAGGGGAGAGAGAACAGTTACCCAGAAGATTCTCCATCCAGTCTGCTTTACAGCTTACTCTCAAGTCATAAAAATGCTGAAAGCTTTTCTAAAGAATGTAGCAATAGGCCTCTGAATGCTCATAGCAAACTGCTGCTATTTGGATGACTAACAGGACACTGTGCTGTACTCAGTATGTAATGCAACGGGTAATCCAATATAAAGTCTGTCATGCAAATTACTGTATATCTCTTCTAAGTCATTACACATGTTTTGTTTCATTCTCCAATACAACCCCCTGTGATTAAATCTTTTATCAGAGGCAATGACACAATTTTTCAACTACATCATCCCCAGCAGAACACAAAGAGGCTAAAAGCATGATTTACTATCCAATAAACTCTTTTGGATGACTACAAGTGAGGAATGTATCAAGAAGGCCTCCTCCTGGGGACATAAAACACATCTCATCTGATCAGATCACAGCGGAGGTTATGAATCAACGACCCACAGTAACCAATTTCAGGTTTTAAATGCATAAAAGAACCAATTCATATTTGTTTATTGCATCAAGGCTTTTTGACTTTGTCAGGAACCTCTATTTAAACAAAAAAAAGAAAAACAATAAATTGTAAGTGCTCTGTTGAAATAGTGTCATCTGTGTTGTTAGGGTTGGCTTTGACCCAGTTCTAAAAATAAGATTATAAAGCAATAATTAGAGCCCAAACTAATATCATGGTGCATCTATGAAGATAAACAGATTAACGTTCATAAATGTTCACAAATGTTCATGCTCATAAAGTTCTCTTGCTAAAAAAATACTCTTTTGTCTTTTCCTTTAAGTAAATATTGGTCAAAACTGACCTGTCACACCATAGATGTTACTATAATTAATAATATTAGAATGGAAAAATGTATATACATATGCCTCTACAATATGTGTTCTAACACCCCCTAGTAATAGTGAGGTAACAATACAACCTCTTATTTATTTATATGATTCTCTTGAGGTTCATTTCACTTTTTTTTATTGAAATCAAGGGGTATAAAGACAAAGAAAGGCCCAAAGGCCCACACCAAAAGATATTAAACTAATATTTTCATGGATAATGAAGCCTGACAAGGTAACCAAGAGATAAGGGGAAAAAATGTATGATAGATAACTGTTTTTAGTGTAATTTACAGCTGATTTAAGGCATGGGTTAAAAACCGACCCTAGCGTGGAGTGTGTGTATAGAGAAAGCTAACACAGTACAAGGGTTAGATAACATCCTTTGGAGCGCCCCCCTTTGGTGGGAAATTCCCACTTCAAAGGTGGACGTCCTTCCGCTACCCCGACTTTACCAACTCATAACTGGAACCTGTCTAGCTTGGATGTGATATTATTCCCACTCCCCTCTTCCCAGTTCAGATGTAAATGGAGCGCATCACAAGCACCCCATACGGTGCTCGATCATCTCAACCAAAAGTTCAGTTGGCATGTGTCGTGTAGGCACTCTGGAAACTATCCTAGCCCCTGACACAATTGGAAGAGGTGCGCTAAGTGCTCCAAACAAAAATAATTACAAACAGTAGTAGAATTTTACAGGGCTAATTAATCATAATGACTCAAAATATTTCATAAAGTCAGTAAAGTATCAGTCATATTGTCTGTGTCACCCTGAGTGTCATTGTAAACTGTGTGCCTCATACAACAACACAATGTCAGAAACATGCTCTGGCCAAGTTGCAGCTGTGCAGTGTGAGTGCAGACCAGTTAGGGACTGGGTAGAGGAGACTGTTTGCTTAATGGTCCCATATCTAAGTCATTTGTTGACAAGTTTATCCTAGTCCTGGATGTCCTCAGTATATTTTTATAAAAGTTTCTTGTGGTATCTGATTAGAGATGGCATATCCCCTAATGATATCACTGAAGAAAATATCTTAAATTAAGGGAATGGCGGAGCAAGCGACAGATGGAGTGGGGGGATTTTTCTCATGTTGGGGGGATTGCTGACAGGCCACACACATATTTGTTTTAAAACCATTTGTTAAGTAAAAAAGTGTTTTTTTGCATAATAGCAACCTTCAAGTGGCATTTACACACTGAGCTTTTCACACTGTGCTCAAGCACATATTACCCAACTTCAGGTCAGTTTGTGTAAAGTGAGTTCTTCCTGTAGTTCATAAGCACAGCACACTTCCCTGACTCTGGCACAGGCGTGCTTTGGCACAGAAAGCCCGCTCATGCTCAAGCATAGGCGCACAACACAAAGGGATTGCTCCACGCAGGCATTATTTAAAAAAAATAGTAGAATAGAGCTGCATTAAAATGAAAAATGATTTAAAATGTGCCACAGAATCAGTTGAAACACAAACATACTTTTTTTGTTGCTCTCTAATGTGAAAACTGTGTGTTGGACCACAACAGACATGACGTACTCATGCTCAGGCCGGTTGTGGTTTAAACATTTTGAGGGCTGACTGTTTTTAAATTGGGTGGGGTAGGTCAGTCATGCTTAACCTTTTGGAGTGGATGATCTTGCCAGTGTGACATCATGTGATATTTTTGTCATGATGAAAAAATAAATACACCTTTAATGTTGCCTCCAGGCTCTGTCAAAGTACAAAATTAAAAACCGCTGCATTTTTTTTTCTGATGTCAATTGGCTAAGTAAAACTGGATTTATAATATGGTCAATTTGAAATAATTATTTTACACATACAGTGCTTAACAAACTTATTAGACTATCACACAACTCAAGATTTATGCCACAGTTGCCCTAAATAACAGCATTGATCATTACCAAAACCATTTTTCTAATAAATTAATACAACAGTACGTGGAAGCCCTTTAACCTGAATATTTGTAATACTAAAATACAATTACATTTGTTATCCTTGAATTTCAAATGAACTGTTTTACAAAAAAGCACTAAAGCAAAATAGTATATCTTGACTTATACGTCAAACAACAGTTAATTACTTGAATTCCTGAAGAGAAAAATAAGTTTTAGTTGTTGAATGTCATGCTTGACTAATATCTGACATTTCAGAGAAGCCACTTTGAAATTTCTCATTCCTGTTCACCATGTATGTCCAATATCGATGACATTTTCAGTTTTAAACAACTAATTGAAAGATTTCTGAAATATATATGAATTCTTATTTTTGTGAAAGGTGGTCGACTGAATTTGTTTAGCACTGTAAAATAAAATAAAAAAAAAACATCAGCCCAATTTAATACTCTGGTTTTGATAGAAAAAAGAAGATGTGCCTTCTACTTATCTGTCTGATTTTAACTTTGGTGTGTTATATACTCACATTGTGATGATCTGTGTACTCTTAACAAACAACCCATGAAAATACAATTTTCCATGTACGGGGGACAGTAAAATGTTAAATAACTTTTCACTTGTATTGTTTAGCTTGATTTTGACTCGCGTATACTTTTTTTAGTGTGGGATGCAATATAGTTTTGCTTAGGGTTATATCTGAAGAAAGATGAGAAGATGACTTCTGCCAAGCTTGGCATTTATGATGTTCATCTCCCAGATCTGAACTGGGTGTGGACACTGTGGAGCATGAGCAGAATGCCTGAGTCATGCAAGAGGAACACTTAATTCAACCACAACCACCATGAGTAATTCCATTAGAACAATTTGCATTGGACCTTTACAGTTGCATGTATTTTACAAGGTCAGCCTTACTCTAACACAGTGATTTGACTTTTTTGTAACTGTTTGTAAATGTACTTAGAGACATGTACTTTTTGAAACACTGACTCCATTGACTAAGCCTAGACTCAAAATTTACAAACAGAATCCTAGTTGGATTTATACTCTTCTGACCACTCCTTCCTCCCCCACTTATTCTGCCCATCAGTTACTCTGGCCTCCTCCTCATGCCTCTGCACATCTTCCATTTTCACTACCTCTGCCAAAAAATAGCCTACCTTGCAAACACGAGCCACCCGGGACACGATGCTCTTGTCATTGCCTTCCCAAGACACCTCCCGGAAGAAAAAGTAAATCTTATCATCGTCGGGATTGTAGGTGTCTGCAATGGGGTGTGCAGATATAAACCTGGCCTCTGAAGACACATAAAGAAAAAAATGGAGAGAGAACAGCGTGTTAAAATGAGTCAGGTAATGGCTTTTCCATTTGCCACAGCCTTGATATGAAATCAACACTACTGAAAGCACTTGGATGGTTATTGTTTTTGCTCTGTTTCTGCAGATAATTGAGATTTATTAATTTGGTACATACAGTACTGTATATTTTGAGCTGCAGTGGTGTTGGTGAAATACTTGATTCATGCACAAATATTTTTATTGACCATGTTTGGTCATTTAAAAGCACTATTGATTACAATCTTCTGCTAAAACACCCATGATATTCTCAGTGTTTAAACACATTTAGATCCATTATATTGTTAAGAAAAAAACAGATCCCAAATGGTGCTGTGTTAAAGGTATCCATTCTCAACTCCAATATTTGTTTAAAGCAGGCTTAGCTCATTTGTTTGGGCTCTTGGAGTGTACAAGGAAGCTGTAAAGAAAACTTTGATGTACCATCACCCAAAAATCAAGTAGAACATGAATGTTATGTTCAACAAATGTGGAGTCTTTTTCTATCTGAGTCCACAAATGAAAAGAAGAAAGTGAGTGTCCTAAGCACCATAATGATCCATTGTGTTATCCGTTACATTCCTCTATCTTGGTCTGTGTTTCTACTTTAAACAGTTGTTTACTGCAGCTAGAAATTAGGTTGATAAAGTTGGCTGGGAAAACAAAAACAGTAAAGTGACCTGTACAATTTCTTCACCTGTGACTACCATGTTAGGTTCCACCTGAGACCCCTGACCCTATTCATACCTCCTAGAACTCTAAGATTGGTTTATTGTGGATTTTTGAATGAGTATTCCAAAGGGATATTTCAGTATTTTTTTAAAGTTGGGTTGTATGAGGTGCAGACAGTAAAGTGGCGAAAAAGGGTTCCCAGCATTGTCGCACCTTAAAAGGATAAAGAGCCAAGACTACCGGTAAGTACACTGCTATTGGCGGATACGTATATTTAACATGATTGTGTTTTACGTAAAAATGAGCCATGAAACTATGTTGGGTCAACATAAATGGCTGGGCAAAAAATTTCAGAGAACTTTTTTTTCCCTCCAGGAAGTCAAAGTGTTTGGCACCATTTAAGGATGCAGCAAATGGCTATGTGTTCTTCTGCCTGTCTTTGTTAAATAGCAGATAGCTCTATATGCTTACCTCTGATTCAGACCAAAGACAGTTCATAAGCATGGGTTTACAGTTTTCAGATATACACAACCAGATAACTCCAGAGCTCCCCTGGTCCTCAGTTTCCACATAAGTTTGTCCCCTCTCCCTTTTGGCTAGCTGAATCTTGTTCTAAAGAATTTCCTCTCCTCTATATTACAGTTCAAAAAGGACTGACTTAAGTCAATATCACTCATATTTGGTTCAGTATTAGTTTCCTCTGCTGTTGTTGTGTCTTCCTAAGTCCATAGAGCAAAACAGCAGATTGGCTGAATCAGTGCATATAGGCGGAAGAGAACATAGCCGTTTAATTAATATACATTTTTATATTAATTAGCATATAGTGATAAAGTGATTAATTAGCATCGTGATAGTGCGAGACACAGAGACTTACTGGAGGGAAAATAAAGAACTCTGAAATTTTTTGTCGAATCATCACACACTTATGAAAAATAGCTGGACCTGCCAGCACTGTACCTTTCCGATTGTCAGGGCTTGTTATCCTTAAAAGGTACAGCTCTACTGGAAGCCCTTTCAGCCACTGAAACAACTCTTTTATAGTACTTGATACAACCAAACTTAAAAAAAACCCTGAGTTATCCCATTAATATATACCAGCACAAGTTGATCTGGCATGACTTGAGCCAAAAGTCAATCCATCAATCCATCCAACATCTGTACTAATTATTCCTTTTGGGGTCCCAGGGGGCTGGAGTCTATCCCAGCAGACATTGGGCCAGAACAAATCGCCAGCCAAACACAGGGCTACATAGAGAAAGACAACTATTCATGCTGACACTCATACCTAAGGGCAATTCAGAGTCACCAATTAACCTAACAAGCATGTTTTGTGGTCTGTGGTAGGAAATCAGATTGCCAGGAGTCAACCCATGCAGGCAAGGCCAGAAAATACTAACTTCACACAGAAAAACATTTGTTGACATGGGTGGGGGGGCAGCAGTATTCTTGTTGTAAGGCACACGCACCAACCTACTGTGCTGCCATGCCACCCTTAAAAATAACTGAAAAGAAATGTTTCAAATACTAAGTAGAAACTGTCCCCTACATCATAATAACTGTCCATTTTAGCAGGATTAGGAGACTATGAACAGCATGTAATCATTAGTGTCCTGGCTCAGCAGCGGGAGGGGGGTCCACAGGCTGACGTCTTCCAGTGACATTGCATCAACATTAGCTCAACCCCTTGAAGCCTCGCCAACCACCAGAGGGTGATTCCCTGACTGGAACAACTTAATGTACGACTGCTAACACTTTGGACAGAAGGTCATTGTTAGAAAGATGTTCCTTGGGCTCACAGGGAGCAGAAACTCAGCAAGAGATTATGCACTCTTTTTCCCTACCAGCTGTGAGCCGACACATGCTGTATACACTCTGAAGGAGAGAGAGGGAGTCATAATTGCTCTAAACATCTGACTATGTGGCTGCAAAATGTGTAGGCCATGTGTAAGGATTTAGATGCTGGTGACAACCGTTGAAACACGACAGCCCATCACTGACTGTAAAACAGTGGAGACTGGAGATGTATACAGAGAGAGAGGATGACCACGTGTGTGTGTGTGTGTTATGTGTGACTAAGACCATGAACTTTGTGGCACACTGTTAATTCTCCTGTAGGTGTGGTCCCTGTTCAACTTTGGCATTCATATAAAAGTTCCAGGGAAATGAATAAGTGGGCTGTTTCCTCTACGCTGGAATGCCAATAACCATCCTGAGGGCTCAGAGAGGCTCTTTGTATCGGTTGAGAGGCTGCAAGTTTAGAGAAAAAAAAAGCAATAACAAGTTTTGAGAGCACTCAGCGTGTTAATGTGGATATGTGCAGGCATGTATGTACCATTGATCCAGTAGTCTTCAGCGATGTCCGTGCGTATGTAGTGCTGGTCAGGTGGAGGCCCAAGGGAGCGTGTGAACGTTGTGTCTTTGCCCAGGAAATCAGAGGACGTGCCCGCGTACAGGTACTGATCTGGACCAGAAACACAGACAGGGGTATATAGCAGGACATGAAAAATATCTTGAGAATATAGCTTTAACGTAAAGATCTTTAAAATGTTTTTAAAACAGCTTCTTGGGATGTGAATCTTACTTTAATAAGACAGTTTCATCCAGTCTGGTTCTCCAGAGCGACAATGTAATTAAAAGATGGTTCATTTTAAAGGGCCAAGTATTTTAAAGTAAGAACTGAAAAATCATCAGTTAAAAAGTTCACTCTCTTATTTTGAAGGTTTTAAATTAACAAATAAACCTATTTCTTAAAATGAAAACACTGGTTGTGTTGGCATATAAAGGGTTAAATATGAAATAGAGGAATGCTTCCCCGTCTGGATTTATTTGTCTCTTTCCTCCCCCCACAAAGGTATACAGAGTGCCTCTACAAATTTAAATGACAGTATGACCATTTATCTTTTATTTATATATTTCCATAGAAAGTGTTTGGGAATATGGGAGAACCTTTCCAAAGCAAATTCCATCAACATTCATTACAGGCCAATCAAATAAAGTAGTAGGCAGGCACTACTGTCATGGTTTGAAATACAAAATGTGAAACACTTCATGGAACAAACTATCGACAAAACATTTTGAAAGTGGAGCAAAAATATCCTCTCTATTGAGAAATGCTTTCAGTATTGTTGTTTGTTTTTCATTTAAAAAAGAAATGTGGTCCAGATCTGGGAAACACTACTACTGTGGTTGTTGGCATCTATGCTTATCTCTGTATGAGCAGTCACTCTCTGCTGTCGTCTTGCTCATAGCTCCTGCCTATTCTTGCTCCAAAGGATGCTGATTGGGAGCTAGCAAAGATGGATCTGCCTGATTATAAGAATTGAATCAGGTGGACCCAGCTACTGAGCAAGGTTAACGAAAATGCATATATATATATATATATATATATATATATAGATAGATAGATATAGTAAATATGCTAGAATTAGCAAAGCAAAATGGCAAATTTCCATCTGCAGCCTTTTGAACAGATGTTTAAAAGATTATCTCAAAAAGGGAAACATTTTTATCAAGCCAGAAAGTAAAACAAAAATCAGGAAGAAAAATATAAGATATCATTCATATGTAAATGAAATCCTGCAGCAAAACCTTGCCAAAAACTAATAAGGAAATAACACTGAAGTTTTGGGGTAAGTAGGCAAGTAATGATAGAAATAAAACTGATAAATTCAGGACAATCATAAAGCATACAGCATGAAACATACAGTAATGCAAGACCAAAAAGCAGGAATTGAGGGGGATGTCACAGATCACTGGCTTGCTTCAGGTTAACCACAGAGCTATGCAGAGGTCAGACTACACTTGTTACTAATTAATTAATTTATTTATTTTGTCGGATACAATGGTCACTATGTCAGATAAGGTGAGCACAGAATCACAAAGTCTCACAGCAACCAACTAGCATGACAGACTACATGACTGAAACTGATGCCCAACATTATGACTGTGAAAGGAGGAGGGCTGATACTGAAGATAGCAAACAAACACTGTACTTGGAGTATTATACTCTGCTTGACTTTTCAAACATTCTGATAAGTGACATGTAACCTTGATGATAATTGCAAGTAGTCACCCACCAAGTTACTAAGGTTCCGCTGCTGTTTCTCACCAACATTTCTCTTTTTACAGTCTGATCGTAGCTCCTCAGCAGCACATCATAAATGTTGTTTTCTGAGCTTAACAAACACTCCCTTGGCAACAACTTCAGTTTGGTTACATCCACGTTTGTCACACGTGCAGTGCTCTCAGTAGTCTCATGGGTCAATGTCTCTGACATGTCAGAAGAAATCACAGGAGGACAAAAATCAGACCTGGTAGACTCTGTTGTGGAGTTGTAAGGCATCCCAGTTGAGTCTTTAATTTTTGATCACTATGGCACACTTCATCAGCTGAAACGACATATTTTAATGACAGACAGGTCCCGAATACTTAGGACTGTCAGATCTTACTGTAATCATGCATAAATCGTGTGGCCTGACCACGGAATTAGTTAGCATTTCCTGCAATTGAAGCCACAAATATGCTACTTTTGCTGAGAGAGAGGAAACAGTGCATGGATATAAACACCATTTTGTGGATTAACTGTCATTAAAAAGTTGTAATTATCTGAAAACGAAGACCTACACATTAAGGATAAAAAGGGTTTTTTCTAAGCAGAAAATAAAGACATTTAGCCGACATTACAGCTCCAGGAATGACAAATGATACCTATGGGAGACCTAATTTTCAAGTAATGTGATCATTAAAATGTAAGTTATTAAAAATCTGTGAGACCACCCAGCTGTTTTAATTGATTCTCCTCATCTCATCAACATCATCATCTCCATTATAAAGGCTTATTTGTAAAGACTTTTTATATATTGAGCTGCTGCTCACTTAATTCACGGTGTCAGTCATCATTATACTTTGTTATTTTACCTCACAGCTGTTTTCATTAAGTAATCTTAACAAAAGTTTGAGAACCATGCCAATAATCTAACATATTAATGATGAACAAAAACCTGGATCTTGCCCAGTGACAGCTGGGATAGGATTCAGACCTACCACGACTCCAAAAGGGGTGAGGCAGTGTAGATAATGCAGGGATGGATGAATAAATCATCATTAATACTCATCATTATCACTACTCACTGCTCAGAGGCGAGGTAGGGAGGAGAGGGGACATGTAATCCTTTAGCACTTTAGTCTGTTGTCAGCACTTTTCTGAAGTTCTTGTGCAGTTTGTGTGAAAATGAAACTCTGATTGTTACCTCTATGTATCTGCCTGCGTTTGTTTGTTAGCAAGATTACACAAAAACCACTGGACGGATTTTGCTGAAATTTTAAGGAGATGTCTGTAATGGCCCGACTTAAAAATGATTACATCTCAGGTGCCATTAGTGAACGGTTATTTTCACTCAATAATTGAATAGCCTAAGAAATATTTTCCTGGAAAAAAGTCTGAAAACTTGCTGTTTACAGTGTCTGTCAGGTGATTTTTCAACAGCCTTGAAAATTGTCAGTTTGCCTCTAACTTGGTCAAAAGTACTGGCAGAACATTTTGGGAAGAGGGATGCACAAACACACAGACAGCTTGGTAAAGTCTTGAGGAAACACACTCATTCACTCCCGGGTAAATGGTGCTGTTGAGAAATATATTTCTGCTGCATGGAAGATAAAGCAGGCAGTAGAGAAGTCTGAGTTTTGTGTATTGGTTTGTCTCACCTGTGAGGATTGAAGTGAATGGCTGCAAGGGATCAAAAGGACATTTTAATCTGCCAGACTCCACTGTGGAGGGGAGAAGCTGAAACACGCCATCCTGAAGTGGAAAAAATTAAGAATTGTCACAAATTCCAGCCAAACTTAAAGCTTTAATCATTCAGTTTAGACCCATGTGAGCTCTACCTCTCTGTGTCCAGTGACTTCAATGAAAGCACAGCTGGGATGGAAGGCTCCCGTCCCACAGGTATAGACGTGAGTTCGGTTATAGTTGTGGAGGACCCTAACAAAGTTGGCACACTCCAGCTAGTGTGGGGAGGGCAGGAAAAGAGGAAGGGAGAAATATTTTAACAAGCACAATGGAAAAGGTACACAGAGGATAAAAACACACAGTAGTCTTCAAACATGATGAGAATCCATTTTGTTAGAATTATTTACATACCAAAACTGACAGTGAAGGGCAATTCACTCAGAAATTGCAATAACTTACTTTCACAAATTGTTCAGGTTAAAAGTAATGTGATTACTAGTTACTAAGTACCACAAGTAACTGTAAATTAACTTTGAAGTCATTAGTTTATCCTCTTGAAATCTGATCCACAACAAGTTTAAAATGTAGGTTTACAACAGAAAACACTGGTCTTTGCATCTTATATTCAAACACAAAATTGAAAAATTTATATTAATTAAACACAATCGGAATTCAACAGGGTCAGTGCTCGGGCTTTAATAAGGATAAAACTTTTTGTTGTTAGTAGTACAACTCTCTTTCATCATCCACACCCTCATGCTATGTTGAACGTTTTTAGTTAGTTGCTGCACATACATGTAAGCATAATGACAGACACTTTGGACAAAATATACTTAGTAACTAAGCATTACTTTCTTTGCAATTATAATCTAATGAGATGGATAAATACTTTATTAATCATAGAGAAAGTTCATTTGCTGAGGGGCTAAGGGCAGCTTGTTTGGACAAACGGCAGAAAAGAAGGTGAAAATGTAAAACCTCACACTTCTGGTATGTAGTTACTGTCCAATGGCAAAGGAGCACCACTAAATTTCATCTTAGCAACTCTTAAATGATTATGATGATGATTACAATGAGGTGTCCTACATAATTTTAATGCATTTGACAAAAAAGTAGCATTTTTTTTAAATTAATATTTGTTTAATTGTTTAACAAGCAAGGCACTGGAATCAAAGCAATAATTTCATATCAATATGCAAAACAATGGAAAATCTTTTTCTTGATGGCATAAAAGCTCAAAAGTTAATTTGAAAAAGATTTTTGTTGTTTGTGGGAAATGACTCGAATTATTTTATTATTCATTTTAAGGCACTTACTAGCAGACATGTCATTCAAGTTTTGGGAAAAGAACATACATAATTTACTTGAGAAAAAACTGTCATAAGATGAGCCGGGACTCTAAAGCTTTCACATGATGTCACAAACTCATTTAAAACTTAAGGTTTTTCGTCTCTAGGTTAAAGTGATTTTTTTTCTTAAACAGTACATTACAGATGCAGAGTCATTGAGAAGGTCATGGTTATTGCTAAAAGAATAAAAGTAATTTTCAGCAGTATTATTGTAGTTCTATAATGTGAGTAGAAAACAAGATAATGTACGCCTGCAACTAAAATAAAAGAGAATAATAAAAGTTCGTCACAATTAAAGAGCTGAGTAACTTTGCAGCACTTACATTCGCATGTTTGCCTGCCAGTCTGCACATTTCCACTCTGTCGTGTGAAGCAGGCCAGTGTATCTATAGGAAAATAAAGAAAAAGAGTTAGAATCTCGTAATGCACCAAGTTGACCTTTAACTCCACTGCCTAAAAATCTTTTTAAGGAGATTTTCCATGTCTAAACCAGCAAAACTCATTTTCTTAGATCAAAGCTTTACCTGAAAAGCAGAGCCAGACAGCTGAAATGCATTTTGCATGTTTAAGCCCATAAAATAGCAATATGACCAAGGTGCCTACATAAAGACTTTATGATAGTCCTTTTGTAGTATGTTTGTGGTTATTTTACACTAAGTACCTGTGCTTTTTAAAGAAGAGTATAACATTTTATGGAGCACTTTAAAGGGTCCCACTAACCCCTGAGCTGACATAAGGCAAAGTGCAGCCTGAAATGCTCCTTTCTAGTCTCTCTTCAAGGTTCCTAACAGGAGCATAATGGGCTCTTACCATTTGGACCCTTTTACTCTTGAGCTGCCAGAAGAATTCAGGGTCAATTTCAACTCGTGCAGCATTTTAAGCTTTCAGATGAATGAACAATATAAATCTTTTACTTGTGCAGAAATAACAAATGGTTGTTACAGTACCATTGTAAACTTTGATGTTACTTTGATTTAAAAAGACACTTTTCTGCAGTAACAAGAAAAGAAGTCCTACAGAGCGAAATTTTATGTTGTAATCTGTAAGGAAAAAAAACCCATTAAAATCCTAAGTCTTATTATTTAAACAATGATCTCACTACTGTTTATTAAAGGTGACTAAGTGTCTTGTACTATAAAATACAGCATGTTTAAAAATTATCACATCTTTGTTAATTAAATGATGGTTGCTGACTAAGAGTACAAAAGCATGTTGATCTTCAGTCATGTTTTTAACCAAAAGGGAGATCTTCACATAAGTAGTTCCAATATGTTGGCAACATATCAACTAGAGTGTGACAAGAAGAGCTTGCCAGTCCCACTCAATTTTGAAACAGGGACAAGTATTTGTGTAACTCTGAGTGTGTGCCAGGGTTGCCTTCAATGATTCTAAAATGACGCAAAAAAACCCCCCATCACTAAATACACGACTAAATAAATACAGGACTTCTATGTTCGTTGCCATGATAACAAACACAGACCAGTTTCATTAAAACTTCAGTGTGTTTTGGGGTTGTTGGTGTCTGGTGACTTGTATTTTGTCTTGTTCAGTTGGAAAAATGTGACAAAATTGCATATTTTCCTTGAATTGCTTCGTGTTTACATGGTAGTGTTTTTAAGTGTGCTAAGTCCAGACCAAAGACCCTTATGTCATTATGTCACAGCTAGTATTCCTGTCAGTAAGAGTCACGCTGTGCATTATGGGAAGAAAACCAGCTGGTTAAACTACCATAAAAATATGATATAACAACAATAAAAGCTGATGTAAGATTATACAGATGAACATATTTATCAATGTGGGACACACCTCTGGATATAAATGTATACAAACTCTGTGCATGAAGAAGACTTTTAATGCGCCCCAGTGAAAAGTAGGGTACTCCAGATAGCATGGGAACATATAACAAAGTCATACTGTCAGCAATGTGGGAAAATCAGGGACCAACTTTTAAAAGGATAAATCTCCCTGCTTGAATGACCTGGACTTGTACAGTCTTGGAATCTCAGTGAGTTTTTGAATCAGTCAGTGCTGTTGAGTCCTGTGATGATCTGCAGTAGAGATGGTGAGTGATGTTAACCTGTTGATGTTTTAATTTGTATGTTGTGCCTGGGAACAGATAGTGACACTGTGGGATCAAAAACAAGATTTTGAAGTAATACTCTGTTATCAGCCTTGTTGCCTGGTAGTTGTAATGCAGTTATTATTACTGCTGCTGCTGTTAAACTACTACATTAGTGTGTTGAGCTAACTTATCACCCAGTTTGTGTCAGTTCTTGAGGAAACTGTGTTCTCACTGCAAACAAACAGCTCGAAGGGTGTAAACAAGCCTATTTCAGGTGATCTTGCAGTTGTTTGTGCCAAAGCAGGGATTAATTGCTGTGGTAATACACTGCCTGGCCAAAAAAAAAGTCGGCATAAAAAAAAAAAGGTCACACACTTTAATATTTCATTGGACCGCCTTTAGCTTTGATTATAGCACACATTTGCTGTGGCATTGTTTCAATAAGCTTCTGCAATGTCATAGGATTTATTTCCATCCAGTGTTGCGTTAATTTTTCACCAAGGTCTTGTATTGATGATGGGAGAGTCTGACCACTGTGCAAACCCTCCTCCAGCACATCCCAAAGATTCTCTATGGGATTAGGGTCTGGATTCCATTGATGGAATAACCTGGTCATTCAGTATATTCATGTAGTCAGCTGACCTCATTCTTTGGCCACATAATGTTGTTGAACCTAGACCTGACCAACTGCAGCAACCCCAGATCATAGCACTGCCCCCACAGGCTTGTACAGTAGGCACTAGGCATGATGGGTGCATCACTTCACCTGCCCTTCTTCTTACCCTGATGCTCCCATCACTCTGGAACAGGATAAATCTGGACTCATCAGACCACATGACCTTCTTCCAGTCCTCCAGAGTCCAATCTTTATGCTCCCTAGCAAACTGAAACCTTTTTTTTTCTGGTTAGTCTTACTGATTAGTGGTTTTCTTAAGGCTACACAGCTGTTCCGTCCCAATCCCTTGAGTTCCCTTCACATTGTGTACGTGGAAATGTTCTTACTTTCACTATTAAACATACACCTGAGTTCTACTGTTGTTTTTCTTTTATTTGATTTGGCCAAATGTTTAAGTGATCGGCAATCACGATCATTCAGGATTTTTTCCGACCACATTTCTTCCTTGATGATGATGGTGCCCGCTGTCCTTCCAGTTTTCAATAATGCGTTGGACAGTTCTTAACCCAATTTAGCCATTTCTGCAATCTCCTTAGATGTTTTCTCTGCTTGATGCATGCTAATGATTTGACCCTTCTTAAACAGACTAACATCTTTTCCATGATCACAGGATGTGTCTTTCCACATGGTTGTTTAAGAAATGAGAAGCCACTCATTGCATCAGCTGGGGTTAAATAACTTGTTGCCAGCTGAAAGATAATCACCTATGCAGGAATTATCCAACAGGAGGCTCGTACCTATTTGCTCAGTTAAATCCAGGTGATGACTTTTTTTGGGGCCTGGCAGTGTATATATGCAAACAAACCATGCCATTGCCATGGCACTTGTTTAAAGCTCTCCCAAATGATCCAGGTGTGAAAACAACCGTTAAAACTCTTTGGAGGATTTTCTTTAAACTTCCTCCTGTCATCTCATTCATGTCTCCCACCTCTTTCTGCTCGAAAGGCCTGTGACTGGGCCTTGCTACTTTGGGCCGCTCACAATCATTGTAGATTGGAGATTGGAAAGATGGATCTGTCTGATTATAGACATTATATTGGGCAGGTCCAGTTGCTGCACCAGATTAATATGTCTGGCAAACCATATAGTATGTATGATTGCTGTCTTCAACAATGCTGAGGAGGAACTTTCATATTTGGCAAAACACAGAAAAGATGCTTTTTCTTGGCTAAAAAGAAAACAAGTTAATGACCTGAATTCCATCGGCTAAATAAAGTATTTTAAGCCTTCCCTTTGAAGTGGTGGGGGCTGTGATAGAGTGGTGGAAATGCCAGGGAAACACTGATACTCATAAAGTTTTTTAAAAAAGTTTCTCTTTGCCTCTCTTAGCACACCATGGGGATTATTAAAGAACTGATCTCAGTAATGCGATCACTGACTCCTCCTGTTGCTGGTACGGGTGTATCATCCAGCGTCCCTTTAGTGTACCCCTCCACCCATGTTCACACATGTGTTATAACAGGCTTATGTGCTTAGCCTGTTACTTCGTCTAAATCCTACCAAGGAGAGCTATCGCCAAACTTATTCATGGGTCGATACGCATGCGAACGCACCAGAGCAATTATCAAAACTTCTCATGATTTTAAATCATTGCAAGCCACTGAGGAATTCTCACCATCAAGCAGAGTGATGTGCTGATTAAGTACAGGAAGCAACTGTACATTTGAAAATATGGAGTGATAAATGGTCACTTCTGCAAGTTCCCACTAAACTACTTTGAATTTCACTTTACAAAGTTAAAAAAAAGTAGTTCATACATATATTTCATGATTTAAAATAAAATTGTCAGGATATCCTCAAGCCCAAGAGTCACGGATAAGACCTCAGATGAAAAAAAAAAAGGTCTTAGCAAAATTTACAACATGTGAAAAACTTAAGATCAAACAGCTTTAAAACAAAAGTTTGAGGACAAAACTGTCAGAAAAAAACAACCACAGATAAAGCAAACTTAGACAAAAAAGGCCTCAAATAAAACAGCCCCAGACAAGAAAGCCTCAGATAAGAAGACCTTAAACAGAATTGTATGAAAACAAAACAGAACCAGACATGACAGCCACAATGGGCCTCTGACAAAAAAGCCCCTGACAAAAAAGCCTTTTAAACAAATCTACAATGAGTCTCAGATGAAACAGCCTCAGATGATCCAGCTACAGGAACAAGATCTTACACAAATCAGCATAAAAAAAGGTTTAAGACAGATTCTAACAAAGTGGCCACAAACAATACATTCTTAGAGAAAGGCCTCAGATGGCACAGTTTCAGAAAAAAGGATATTACAAAAATAATATCAAATAAAACAAGTTCACTTAAGGTTTCAGTCAAAGCACCCTCCGTCAAAAACTATCTCAATAAGGCCTCACTCTGAACTGTTTTGAAAAAAAAGAAATCTTCGAAAAAAAAAAAACCTCCCAGTTCATAAAGTCCTTTAACCAACAGATCCAGCAAAATCAGAACAGGATGAAACAGTCCTCAGAAGAGTAACCTTGCAGTGCAGATGGTTTTGCCTGATTTAATGTCTATAATCAGACAGATCCATCTTGCCAAACTCCAATCTACAATGATTGTGAGAGGCCCAAAGTGGAATGGCCAAATCAGCATCCTTTGGTGGGGGAGAGGTGGAAGATACAAACCATGGAGACAGCAACAGGAAGTGAGTACCCATACAGAGATTAGAATGGATGCTAGCAGCTTCAGAAGAAGTGCTATTCAGATCCAGACCAAATAACAACACTACAAAGTTCTCAGGACGGATATTCTTGCAGATCGAAATCGAAATTTCAGACAATGCAATCCTGTGATCGCCAAAGCTGCAATTTTTTGCAGCGCTCTTGACTGACCCAGTATCTGTTGTATCAACTATTTTACACACACTATTTTACACATTTGCAGTCAATTTGCATTTATGGAAGTGCTGGTAAGCAGGTCACCAACACAAAGTCTCTGTTTAGGAGTAGTAGCTGGAGTATCTCTTAAATAATGAAAACAGGTTATTTATCATCAATATTAGATGATGAATAGTCTGTTGCGTGCTTTCGATCATTGATTTCCTTACTGTTGTCTTTACTGTAAACTTATTTAATATTGCACTGAAGCTTGATTTGAAGAAAATCGTGAATCAAATTGAATTCACAATATCTGCCAAAAAAATCGCAATTAGATCTTTTCCGAAAATCGTTCAGCCCTACCTTCCAACATGTTTTGCAGAGAGTTTGTTTTACAAAGTGGCTCACGCTCTGACCTTTCATTGCAGCAGTAGTGCCCGCCTGCCACATTAACTGATTGGCCTATAATCACATGTCAAATATGTTTTTGAAGGTTCTTCCCTCCCCAAACATTTTCCATGGACTCTTTCCCAGATGGCCGAGTGAAATATGCTAAATGGTCCATCTGGTGTTTCAGGTCAACAGAAAAGGAGGCTTAGACAAAACTGCAGAGACAAATGGGCTCAGACAAAACTACACTAGACAAAAAGAAATAGTCTCAGATACACTGCCTCAGCACAAAATGCCTCCATCAACATACCCTCAGGAAAAACAACCTCTGGAAAAAGGTCTTCCTAAAAAGAAGGCATTACACAAACAGTTTGAGAAAAAAAGGCCACAGCCATGGCATAAAAAATTGTCTCAGACAAAAGCAGCCTTGGATCACAAAAATGTGCGTGCTACTTTAAATGCCATTCATTTAGCCCATTAAGGAGCAACATTGGAAACAACCTAGTTAAACCAGAGCATATGAAGGAATTCAAAAACTGTGGGACTGTTTAGAATGAAGTTGCTATCTCCAGAAAATCAAAGTAGGAACAACTGGAATGCTTGGGAGCAGATTATGTGAGTTTAAATAAGTGCCCCAGGGTCCATTTTCAGGTATGCTTCTTCATTAACCTGATAAAACCAAGTTTGCATTTTTTAGATCATATTCTCAGCAAAGGGTTGGTCCCAAAAGGCAAAAAAAGTGCGTATCTAACTAGCATCAGTATCAATGGCCGAAGAGGTAACACTTTGAGAGCAAGACTACTAGTTAAAACAACCAGATAAAAATCAAATAAACACCTTGTCCCCCCCTCTTCAGTATCAACCTCAGCTGCATAAACACACTCACATCTACAAACTCCAACATGTGGCATCAGTCCAAATGTGTGCTTTTGTATATGTCTATGCTAGAACGTGCACACGCGATAATGTGTATATACTTGTGCATGTCCTCTCAAACAGGACGACCCTGACCTCAGCAGACAGACACTTTCAGACTGTTGACTGAAAGGTGAGCTCTTCACTAAAACAATACACGGCTGACTGCATTTCAGCATGAAAACACCACATGGTAATGGAAAAAATACCCTACATCACTGCACTTATTGGACAGACAGGTATAAGTGCTATGAGCTGTTGCTAACTAAGTGTCTTTTTAATAATGAGCAGCAAATAACGGAGGTTATTAGTGATTCTCAAGGGACTCTGGGCATGAGTTTGCATGTCTGGGAATTGGCGTGTGGGGAGGGGGGATACTCAGTCTCCTGTTCAAACTTGAATTTCTTCCACCACGAGCCTTCTCTCAGAGGGTGTGCGTACTCTCAAAACCGCTGTAAACACTCCAAAGTCTACCTAAACAACCCTTCAAGTATAGTAAATGACCTGAACTGCAACATAACAAAGCGCTGCTGTTTATTTATCACACTGAACTTACTCGTGACCATTTCTGTGCTGAAACCAGGTACTAGATCATACTGTGTCCTTTATTTTCACTTTTAAGCCCACGGTGCGTAAATACAAAAAGCTGGGGACTTTGAATAATAATTTTTAAAAAATAAGACAATCCAAATATGAATTGAAGGACTATTCAATCAAAAATTTCACTCCAGAAAGCTAGGCATAAGCTGTGCTTTTCATGTCAATTCTGACACAAATCTTGAGTAGAACAACTTCTTTTAAGGTTAAATTAATATATAAACATGCATTTGTCATACATTGTACCTGGGACACAAATATGTATAATGGCCCAATCAGATCACATCTAAATCACATCTATAAATACCATGGCAAGATATGCATGAGTTGTAAAGACAAGCTGAGCTCAAGCTGTAATGGAGTATTTGTTACACTTTCAGCAGTTAATTGTGTTAGACACTAACACTGAGTAGTGGGGCAGCAATTTAGTGTGAATGCCTTACAGCAAGAAAGTTGCTGGTTCAACTGCCTGTGTCGGTCAGGGCCCTTCTATGTGGAGTTTGCATGTTCTCCCTGTAAATGGGGAATGGATTTGAGCTAAAATAGCACTTTCCTAGTCATTCTGATAATTCAAAGCCCTATTACACCACAGTTCACATTTGACACCCATTCACTCTCACATTCACTCTCTGATGGTTGAAGTCAGCATTTGCTTACATATCTATGCTCTTTCATTCTGATTTATATGCCACTGACGTATTAGTGAGAATGACTTAGGGGTTAACTGTCTTGCCCAAGCACACATTGACATGTGACAGGTGAATCTGGGCTCAAATCCACAACCCTCTGATAACAGGTAGAATGCAATACCGGACTAAGCAACTGACGCCCTGTGGCTGTGCGGGTTTTCTTCGGGCACTCTGGTTTCCTTCCACAGACCACAAACATGATCATTAGGTTAACATGATCCCACTGATCACTATGCAGACTATTTTTGCAGAGAACAACGTTATTAACAAAGATACAGCATGTTTTTAACAAGTAAAAAAAATAAATAATTAGAACAATGTCTGAAATTTTACGCATAAAAAAAAATAGCCTAATGCTTACTTTGAGACAGCTTTTTATTTGGCTCTTCTGGTTTTTCAGTTGAATTTGTGAAATTCTGAATCAGATCCTTACAAAATAAAGGTGTTCAGTGTAGCAGGCTGCAGCTCTGTGTGATGAGTGCTGGTCTTCCAAGTACCACAGAAGTTTCCCCCATTTCTAATCGAGACCTGTCACATCTCCATCTGCAGGCCTTTTCTTGTGTGCACGTCAGTACCTAAAAACATCCAAAGTACGGCAGTATAGAAGATGCCCAGAGTACAGCAATGGCAACGTAGAGTAGACTGCCATCACTTTTGATATATACCTTATAAACCCCACCTATTCTGCACAGTGTACACTGAGTTTAAAGTCCATTAAGAAAAGTAAACTGTTTTTTTTCCTTTTACAGATGAATTTTTTGTTTTATATATTTTGAGTGTGTTAAAATGTCTCCTCCCTATGATGGAGTACCTCTATGAACAAGACAAAAAGTTTGCAGCATTAATACCTCTTCCTCTACCCCTCAGTCAAGGCACTGGAGTATAGCAGTGATTCCCAAACTGGGGTACGCGAAGTGACGTAGGGGGTACACCAAAACTTGTCAGGTTTCAAACAGTTGTTTCAGTAGTTAAAGTTCAAACTGGCAAATGTTTGTATGGTGAGCTTTATTAAAGGCTTAAAGGGTTTGCAGAGAGGCTGGAGGCTGGATTTGTGTGGCAACTTAGAGAAGGAAATCTGTCCTGAATTGTCTAAGATTCTTATAGTAACATTATGTTCAGTCAGACACCCTTCTCATTAGAGCTGTGGTGAGTTTGTAACAGTTTCAAGTTCATAACTTAATATGTTTCAGAAATGTAAATTTCTTTTTTCGAAAGTGAATTGGTGTTGCCCACTGTTAAATTGCTGGTAAATAAATCTATTTTGTGAAAAATAAATCACTTTAAGAGATGTTATTAGTTTGTTTTGCATGTGAAATGTGGGAGATGGGGGTGGCGGCAGGCTTACAGACACATTTCTTTTTCTAGCTGCTATAAGTGCGTGAGAGTAGGGGGTACATGGCTGGAGGTCAAGTGTCTGAAGGGGTACAGGCTGCAAAAAGTTTGGGAACCACTGTAGTATAGTTATGCCTCAGTGGTCTGTTTGGTTCAGTACAGTTTGGTATGGTTTGGAGCTGTAAGCCCTGATTTGTTTGTGTTTCAACTGCTGGCTGTACCTTCACTTGAGGGTGGGGATGTGAGCCAGGAGGAGACAGTCAGGCTGGCTATGTAATGTGTAATGTCACAGCCGCAGAACACTGTGCAGCGGTCTACAGAGTGCGATTGTAAACAAAGAGCAGCAATGGAGGACCTCCAACACTCTAGTATTCTGTGGAGCATTGTTTCGTGCCAACATTCTTTACAGCAACAGCAGTGAACATATCACTTTAATCCTCAGATTATCTGAACATGGCAAGGTAAATGTTTTCATTTTCGCTGCTGTCACATGAAAACTGATGATTTTTGTGACCAATCAACAGACTGCAGTGCATTTAGCTCCACCTTTAGAGTTGAGTTTGAGTAAATGCGTGCCATACTGAGCCAAACTAAACCAGACTGCTTGGTAGAAACGCAGCATTGGGAGTGTCTGGTTGGGCACACTGTTGCAGGGTCAGCGCATGGAGGGGAAGGGGAGATGGAGTTACAAATTACGGGGATGCTTGGCAGTTTCAGCTTTCACTTGTGCCAGTCTTTCAGGCATCATCCAGTGTTTTCCAAAATGTCTTTTCATGGAGGCTGCTGACCTAAAAATGTGCTTAAGTAAAAATATGTGCAGTATATGATTAGTTATTTATTAAATAAATGGAGACATTTCAGTGGTAAAATTCCACATACTGTACCTTTAAATGCTCTTCTCTGAGCACTATACCTTTCTAGGAGCTCGAGCCAAATTGTCAGAATCAAGCAGGTAGATGTGATCCCGGGTTCCAAATAGAAGACGACCTCTCTCCTCATCCAACAACAACGAGTGTGAATGCAGACCATCAGAGGGACCCAGAAATAGAGACACACTGCCAGCCTGTAGAAGCTCTAGACAAGAGAGAGAGACACAGACACATATTACTAAATCTCTGCTGCACATTTGCTCTATCAAAGATTAAATTACAGAATGTTCATATTTGGAGACAGACAGCTCTGTGAAGCTTTGTTTATCCTCCACAGTTCACTCGTAACAAATCCCTAGGACAAACACAGGGTGTCTTGTTACAGAGGAAGACGCGTCTCGGCTTGACTTCAAACTGTCTAATCCTTTGTGGTTCAACACCTCAGCTTAAAACACTGACAGAAGAAAGAAAGTTGCAAAGAATTTGACTGTGTGCAATATCGAATGTCTGCATGTGGGTATTTTCATAATAACCTCATAGCTCATGAAGATGTTACCATGGGATATTTAAAGCTACCTGTATAACACTAATTTTAGCATCTCTCCATTGGCTTCCCATACATCGTAGGATTAACTTTAAATTTGTATCGATAGTTTGAACAGATCAACATTTCCAAAGTTTTAAATGGATTTGGACTGTCCTACCTTGTTGATCTGGTTCACCACTAAACTCCAGCTAGATCTCTCAGGTCACTGCTAAAGATCCATTTTTCTCTATGGCTTTCATTACACTAACCCAAATCCTCTGTTATACTGTATTTAGGCATCTTTTAGATAGTTTTTGATAGTTTTTCATTGTTTTATTATTATGTTGGGTTTTATATGTTTTTATCTTGTTTGCCCTTAGCTGTTGTGCTTTCTTGTCCCATTTGGCCATTTTAGTTTGTTCTATGAATCATGACCGTTTTATTTGCTGTTTTTCAATCTTCTTTATATCTTTGCGATTGTACAGCACTTTGGTCCACAATTGTTGTTTTTAAATGTGCTATATAAATACATTTTGACTTGACTTGACTGTATATCTGTCCATACATTTTCATTCGACATTCAAAGATGACTTAATGTCTGTGGTTCAGAGCAGAAGGGACAGCTGTTGGTCATCCATTAAATAAGTAGTTCTCAAATGGTTGGGCCCTCAGGCCCACTGCCAACTCTAAAATGAAAAGTTCTATTCAAACTGTAAAATATTTCATGTCATGAGATTTATTTGATAAAAAGTGTCTCAAATTTCTGGTGTCAATGAAACAAAAGAGACATAACAGCTCAAACACTGAGGCTATGTCCACATGTAGGCTTCACCCACACGGGTGAGTTTAAAAAAAGAAAAACACCCGTCCACACGAAAGCACAAAGATGCATTTACGCATTGTAAATAGCTTTTTACATTCTTCTTGATATGCAATCTCTTTAATTTCAATGCCAATGCAGTTTTATTTTCAAATCTACTCCAATCACAGCTCTGACAGATGCTACAATTTGTGGCCATGTTATCTGGTGCTAACATGTATAGTGAATAAATATTTCTTTGTTCACATTTCAGTTGGAGACATATCTGATCATCATTGTCAAATCATGTTATTAATAAGCTTTTTGGATACTCTTGCTGCTTTCAACATCTGCTGCAACCATGGCAGCAGCCATGGGTCACCAGTCAACACAGTAATTTGGGATACATTAACATTGGGTCTCGCCCAAATGTTGCCAGTATTTTTATTGTCAAAGACTTTTAAAGCCAAATCTTTGTGAGGGAGCGACAGAAAGTCTGTGTGATCATGTAAATAGTCAAGTTATCAACACTTAAAAAAACAAAAGTTTAGGAACATCTGCTGCAGTGCATAAAAACAACAGGGAGGATTTAAGAGTGACATTATCTTTAGGAGATATCAGCGCAGACTGTGACGTTTCAGGCTCAAAATGCCATTTTCCCTGTCTACACTGAGATTTCAACATCAAAGTTTTAAGAATCATCACTTTGACAGGAGTTTTTCCAAAATATGTTTTTTCAGTGACCTAAAGTGCCCCTTACGAGTGAACAGATGGACAAAATGCACAGAAAATACTCAGATTTTATAAATATCCGCTAACATCAGGCCTTAGAAAGCCCTTCATGGATTTCTGGACACAACTTTTCACTTCACACACATTTGCATCCCTTTGAAAATGTCTCTGTGACCCTCTTTTGGGTCCCAACTCGACCTCTGATCAGTCTAATAACAGACAAAGAGAGGAATCTAGGCAAGCATTCAGCGTCCTGACAAACTGCTGGCATGCAGTGGTACCAGCTTCCTCTACTTATCAGTGTTAGGGTTACACATTATGGGCCTGATCTACTAAGATCCCAAATAACAGGCGCTAAATTGCATGAGAAAACTAAAAAATTGTACGTGCTATTAGTGGGCATGTTGCAGGAGATCTACTTTGACTCCGTGAACAATTGATAACAGACGCAAAAGTGGTGCGGAGCACCCTCTTTTAATGAGGATTTTGCGCATGCTACCGGCTGTCACCATGGAGAGTTTGGGAGTTCAGAGGGGTCGTAAATGAAAAATAAAGTTTGAAGCTATGGAGTTTGAGGCAAATGAACGCACTGCTGAACTCCAGCAGAGACATCTCAGTGTTGCCAGAAGAAACGTGATTTAGGAGGCCATCTATGAAATGCACACAGCCCAAAACTGTTATTGCTGGGTAGATGATATGTCTCTACTATTTTTATTTCTGACCAGAGGTTGTGGTTAACTTTTTTGCTGTCTGTCATTTTGACGGACAAGGTTGTCACTTTTCCCTCATGCCATATTTTTATCCATCATTTTTTATTTTTTATTTTCTGATTCCAATAAGACATAATCTAAATGACAGCATTCACATAGTTACACAGCTTTATCACCAATAACGTCTCATGTGAAGAGCAGTCTTACAGTTACACACGCACTGTCTGAGCATTTAACATCCTTTAACTGAAAATCCGCACAATCCATTTATCAGCTCTGAGTGACAAACAGAGTGATTCTGGCTATGAAGGGGATCTTTTTTAAATAGGTTACTATTTAAATAGAGTATTCCATGATGTATTAAAGCACAAAACAGAGAGCATTTAATTTACGCATGTGTCTGCATGAGTATGATGGCACACTGGATCGTCCCTCTTTTTCCAGTCCATCATAATGACAGACAGCCTCCAAATCTTTCTGTAATTCATCAAAAAATGAGGTCAGTGACGGAAAATGTTTGGTTAACGCTGTTTATGACAGTCCAAACATGTTGACATGCACATGGAAGATTCTCTCTCTCCATTGTCAGCCCTCTGTGCATAACACTGTGCCAATTTGCACCTACCTTTCAAACATGCTAAATATGGACACAAAATTTCTGACGTTCTGATAATCTGCATGTTTTCTGCATATTCATGAAGGCAAACACGCTACATGGTTTGCACGTGCTATTTTGCTCATTTGACAGATGCAGTCGTCGGTGCACCCTGTTAGTAGATCAATACTACGGAGGTTCCCTTTCTCAAAAAAATATCTTGCTATTGAAGAAAGAGAAGGGGGAAAAAAGAAAATCCTCAAAGCATCTGCACAGTTTCTATTTCTCTCCTACCTGTTGGCACATTGGCATAGACCCGTGGGAGCAGAGGGTTTATACAGCTGTGTAAGTGAGAATAGCTGGCAGAAACAGGTAGTGATATTATAAAATGATGTGACTTGATGAAAATAACTGTTGGGGATGTTTTGGGTCAGGGATAAGACTGGCATCACAAGGAATTTAAGTTCAAAAGCTTGTTTGCATTGTGTCCATTCAAATGGCTGTGGTACACTCAGAGTTACTCTCAGACTGTAAGCCTGTCAAAGAACTATGAAGGTTAAACATATCTGTTGTTCTGTATTGAGGCCATAAAGTTAAAGTTTATGGGTCATAAACGCTGGCTGTATAATAGCAGTGGAGTACACACATTAAATGGCAGGCATGGCTATGTGCTGTGTTTATAACATGGGATTAGAAGGAGATTAAACTTTAGTTAAAGGGAAACTACTCAAGTAGGATATATTTCAGTATGTAACACAGTTAAGTGACTAGTTCCATTTATAAGCAGTGCAACCCAACACTGCAAATTCTGCATAACTTTAAAAAAAAACATCCAAACAGATGACGAGTAGAAAAATCAGCCTCCTGTACTAAGTGCAAACACAAGACAAGTTTTTTTTTCAGAACAAAACAGGCTCTAAACATGGTCTGCTAATCAAAATTTGCATTTAACATTATGTACATTACCACTGATGCTTGTGCAGCCAGATTCATGGACATTTAAAGAACTGCATAATTTAGGCCTCCTCATTGGCTTCCATTTACAACACAAAGACTTAACTTTTCAAAGAATCTGTATTATAGAAGTTTAAATTAACTGTGCACTGCATTTTCAATTGGAACCCCCTTTTTTATAAACCAAGCTGTCAATGTAGCTCAGTATTGGCTACTTTCTCAGTTCAGTATTGTGTCCTTGATCATCCTGATCTTGAGGAAATCTCCTCCATCAGCAGCTTCTTTTCATTACCCCAGTATAGCAACATGCCCAGGATAAACACCGGCTCAGTGTGAGGGAGTCCTGTGGGAGTCACTCTGAAAGGATTGACATTGTGATTACCCTCTTGGTGTGAAGGATTGGAGGGGTTACCAACCTTCAATATTTGAACTTTGGGGAGCCCTCAACACCACACAATCCTGCTTAATACCTCCTCCTATACACAGGCTCAAACACACTCGCAGTCAGCCCCCCACACACATGGTAATATCTCACTCTCATACACATACATCATGCCCCGAGCAGACTAAACCCTACAGAGAGATTAGACCTGCTAGCCCTCAGCTAGTGCTAATCTGTTCTGTAAACACGCCGCACTGTGAGCCCATTGAAACTACCTTCTTAGCTGTTGCCGCTTAGCATCAAACTCTACACCTCCCTGCAGAAGAGAGCCCTCGACCTGCTAACCTACACTTGATTAGCTCCTCTGCTGGAGCTCAGATGAGGTCTTATAAGGTTATTGCAAGCCTGATTTCATTATCAGAAATACATCTCACTGAGACTCTTAATTATTCAGTTTATATGATCCAATGTGTGCTGTGAGGCTGCAAAATGTTTTTATTAAACCTGGTATTTGTTTTTCAGTGGCTTATTTTCAGGGCTGCACAGATTGTTCACCGAAAAACTTGCATAAGCCAACTCTAAGGCTAGTCTTAAAATGTATCTTATAAAGTCAGGTGTGTCTACTGTGGGCCACATCCAAAAAAAAAAAAAAAAAAAAGGAAACGTACGGACCAGGACACTTGGGTATGCATAGGGTATCTGAGCCAGTACAACCTTTTGAATGTAGGATAAAGTATGCTTTATTAATGAAAATGCATTAAGAAAAAAAAATCAACATTAAAGTTTTCCATTTTTGACTCCACAAGGCAGCCGACTACCGTTAAATATTTTGAGTAGCCGATCAGATTTCTGTGGGGCCTGGTTAGCCCTTTTTACCCCTGGGCCCTTGATCAAGATGAGAATGACCCTCTGAGCAGCAGAGATGGAGATGGCTCATCACAACTTTCAGCCTCAAAACAAGAGCAAACTGTGTGAAACTGCCAAACTCTAAAGGACTGCTGCTGCTTGAAGCTGGTTAGCACAGTTATCTTTGTCAGTAAGATGAAGATCACAGAGCTAATGTGGACTATTCACGCTGCAATTCAAGGCTTGAATCAGATGTCTTTATTCATCAGCCAAGTACAAACTTCTTAATCTGATGTGGGACAAATTCCATTATTTTTTGGAACTTGCTATAGGCCGACTACATGTTGACTATGGTCCAAAAACACCTCTGTCCTAAGCCATGACAATCTTAAATTGATTGTGAACTTGTCATTTTTGTAGCTAAAATAAATAAAGCAAAAATGACTAATTTGTTTCATAAAACAAAATTGATACTTAGAAATACTGATACATGCCTGTGCTTGATTATTGATTAAACCCTAATGTAATACTTGTTTGTTTTTAAATGTCAGCCATCTAACAAAGGATGAGTAAAGTCATGCTCCATCATCCCCCATAAATCCCAATTGATGCTTATATTTAAATTTAGATCATTGAATGCAAAAGTTAAAGAAACATTATGTAAGTTGAATGATATAGCAATGACCGTAAAGGGCTGCCCACAGACAAGACCGTTCCCCTTGAAAGGCCCTATAAATGAGCCCCTAATTTTTTTTTTTTGCACATTCATAGACAAAGTTAAGTTTTATCCAGCTCTGTCATATTTGCCTAGTTTTTGTGAGTTTTTACACCTAAGGATACCACACAAGGGTGCTAGTGCCAGTGAGCATCTTTGACAATCCACCAACTACTTACACAGTGTTTCTGACATGTTTCTTATTTTATATCTTTTACTGAATGTGTACATAGTTTGGAAGACTGCTTGGCCTATAAAGTAAATAAGTTGTCTGATGGTAATTACCAACCCCCCTAAAAACATAAAGATCACAGTTGTTAAGTCCTACAGTGCTAAAAGAAACAAAATTTAACAAGATGTACGTTAATAGCATGTAAAATAAAGATCAATAGGAAAGCTACAATTATAGTCAGCAAAGCATGGCAATGTGGGGAGCCTCACATACCAGATAACAAATCAATATCTTTTTAAAAATGGTTTAATATTGATTTGGAAGATTCTGTTACACCATCATTCAAGTGTTGTTTAGCTCCAGTGCCTTTCCTCTAATGTCATTCTGTCAGTTGTGATCATTAGTTTGTCACCATTATGTTTTTACTTGTTGTTCAAGTCTTTGTTTGTTACCCTGATCACTGGGTCAGATCTGCTATTACAGATAAAATTTTGTGTGTGCTCTGACCTCGGCGTTTAAACATACCGATGATTTGTATTATACATTGATGCTCACTCAGCAGAGACTGCAAATTCAGCGTTGCATGATCACAGCCTCTCTCTGACATTAGCATGCAGTGAATTATTTCATGACCACAGCTTTAGGGTACAGAGAGAATGCCACAGCAGATTTCGTGATATTGAAACGTTTTTACCAAAGAAATGGTGAGTGTGAGAACAGACCGATTGAAATCACATACATTTTCATTTGGTGCCTCTGGGTATACTGTATTGTCTAGTGGAGGTTATGTATTAAGAAATGTTTGCAAGTAGAGGGATATGTTCTTTTAATTTCTTCCCTTATAAATCACTTATACACTGTGGTTTTAATTAAACAAGCCAATATACAACAGAAGAATGCAAGTGGTGCAATTTGATCTCTTTGGTTGCTCGTTCAGAATAAGGGCATGACAACAGTCTTTGAGTGAAGCACATTTAAACTGCACTGAACACTAGACGATAATGCTCTTTATTTGGCAGGAGGCCATATGTCTGTGTTATGACTCTGGATGAAACTTGAACTTGCGCCTGAGGACGTGCTTTTCAGCACAAAGTCTACAAATTTGGGGCGGAGAGGGGTTGTTATGGAGGTGTTCACTCAATCAGGAATGATTTCACTTTGATCGTTTCTATCTTCACTCACAGGAGTGGTGCTTTCACAGGAGGGCGACATGATGTGACGTTTGAGGAGTGATCACTGCCGGCTGGTGTTGCTTTTGAGGGGTGTTCACTGATGATGATGGCATGATGTGGGTCCTGAGGTGATATTGCCTTTTATGGACTCATTTTGCTCCAGTAATTTTGATGGAAAAGACCAAACATGGACATAATTAACTCTGCCAAGTGGGTTAGTGTTAGGGTTTTTTGCTGGTGTTTGTTTGTTTTTGTTGGTTAGTGAAAATGATCACTCAAAAAGTTCAACAGATTTACATGCCATTTTCCGAGAATGTTGGTTATGGCACAAAAAAGAAGTAATATTTTGGTGGTGATTTGAACCTGGTTGCAGATTTAGGATCTCTTATTTCTTTCATATGGTTTTGTGATTTCTGAATAGTGCAAGACTGAGCAGTTTTTCACATTTTTGACAATTACTTGCCTGACAGTATTGCAAATGCCTTGACCAAGGTCTGTGCTCTTGGGGTACTTTTAGTTTGGACTGTTAATAATTGAAAGTTAAGGCTTCATTATTCTTGCTAAATCTAAATTACAATATTTCTCTCCCTTAAACTGAAATAAAAATTTTCCATCCATCCTTCCATTATCTATACTGCTTATCCCTTTCGGGTTGCAGAGGGCTGGAGCCTATCCCAGCTAACATTGGGCAAGAGGCGGGGTACACCCTAAACTGGTCAGTAGCTGGAGAGCCAGACAACCATTCATGCTCAAACTTACACCTAAGGGAACTTTAGAGTCACCAATTGACCTAATGTGTTTGTTTTTAGTCTGTGGGAGGAAACCAGAGTGCCAGAGGAGAACTTATGCAAGCACAAGGGAGAACATGCAAACTCCTCACAAAAAGACACTGACCAACATGGGGATGTTCACTCTTAATGCAGCCCATGTGATAACTCTTCAGTTTCCTAGTCCAACGTTTTAGCCAGAGGACAATGCCAGACAATTCACTGAACAGAGAAGTCAGAGAAGCATTCCCACAAAAACACTGCAAAAAGCACCATCATCATATGCCCCAACACATCCACAATAATTATGCAAGAATGCAAAGTTGCCAAACTCCCCCCTGGCTCCCCCTGCTCCCTTCTCACCTTTATTACCCCTCTGATAATCAGCCAAAGACATGATTAAGTGCGGGGGGGGGGGGGGGTCAACTCTTCTCTCCATTATGCCTTCTTCACATTCACAGTAAATGATGCAGGGGTCAAAATATTACAGTTTGAAATGGGACTGTGAGGAGAAGTGAATACACATAAATCTGAATGCAAAGAGAGGTAAGAACAAGCGTTTCAATGTTTTAAAGACACAAATTCAAAGGTTTACATGAATGAGATGTACAATAAATCATGTAGCATATTCCGTGGTAAAAAGAAGCTGATGCATGTTAAGACAGCTGTTCTCTTGAATGTCCTGTGGAGTTTAGTCATCATGCTCAGAGTCAGAGCTAAGGCGCACCCTGATGGAAAATCAAAAAAACATGTCTTGAATTTATGACCCCATTAAAATACAATTATGTGTAACATGATAAACTGCTTTGTTTTATCTACTGGTTGGTGTGGAACCCACATAAATTGAGACAAACTGTAGCGCTAAACACAGATCTTACTGCTGCGTAAACACTACCCCTTACAATCACTATTCCTGCAGCTACGTGCATGTATTTATGTTGGAAACCCAGAACTTAGATGACATACGTCTATTTCCAGCTGTACTGGGATTTGAGGGCCTTTGACCAGAGGGAAACTTTTGGAAGTGGAAGTCAAAGTGAGTTTACTTTTAGGTCACAGTGGGGATTCACTTTTATGGAGCAAGACTGAAGTTCATTTGTGTGGTTTCTTGTAGCTGATACATGGCATGAGGGATGAAGACTTTGAAGTAAAGTTTGCACTGGAGTGAAGAACGGGTTTTAAGGGGAGCAATAATTTAGCTTTGCTCCAGTGGCACAGAGCTAACAGACTCACAAAACCAAACACATGGACGTATCACACAGTGCTATGTGTGGTCAAAATACAACAATAAATGGAATTGGATGACGGCATCAAATACCAAGGGAACAAAGTGGAAAATTCTTCCTTACCCACTCCCAAGCAAAAGAAAAATCACAGAGCAGCTTCTGTTTAAGCTAGTTGTAATTGAAATTTGTTTTCTTTCTTGGAAGAAAAAAACAAAGGAATCTCTTTCTTTTGGAAGTTCCAACTCTGGAGCAACACAACACAGAAACACTTGGGAGGACAGTCTGCTTTGAGGCACATAATACCTAATGAGTTAATTTTCAAAAGTGCTTTTAAGTATATTCTTGAATAAAGCACATTTTTGGAAAGGCATGAAAGAAAAGCAATATTAAAAAATTAAAGGAGGTGGTTTCGGAAATCATTCCATCAAATCCCTTTTTTAAAAAAGATTTTTTAGGCATTTTGAGTTTAGATGCTAAAAATGAATGAATGAATAAATAACTAAATTAATATAGCTTGGGTTGATCCCTAAATGGAAAAATTGGAGGAGGTCCCAACATTTTCTGATTAATCATACTTTAACCAGTTAAACCACAGTTTAGGAGTATCCCTTACAAAAAAAACTCTAGGTGTGCAATTGTATGGCTAACATGGCTGTTGCTCCTTTAAATAACAGTAAAATCAATTTTAACCTTTTATTTTCATCTGAAAGGATAGCTTGCATTTCTCCTCACATTCAGTTTACATATAGACACAGTATCTAAACTTAGTCATGTTTAATGTTCATCTAAAACTAGAATCTACCTATCCAGACTGAAGATTTCATTAAAAATTGAAGACATGAAATTAGGTTTAGGTTTTAGGTTTAGGTTTAGGTCTTTATTTCATTCTGTAAGTATATAAACATTTATTACAAACAAAGAAAAATCTCAAACATGTGAATGAAAAGGAGCAGAATGAAGAAAAATCTTATAGAGTCTGCCCCTTTCTCACAAGATATTAATTAACTAAACACATAATACAAATAAATTGTTGAAAAGGGTCCGGCTGCAGACCTCCACTGTCAGGCATCCTTACATGTCATGCTTCTTCCACTGTCAAGCTGAAAGTGATGTCTATTTTTCATGTCCCAAAGTTACAAACCTTTTTAATGCTCCCACCTGTTTAGCTATAATTTGTTAATTTCACCCAAATTATTTTCAACTGTGGTTGAATGACACAGCTGCAGAAAAACACACTAACAACACTCAATATGAAAACAGAGACTGAGAATTGATTTTTTTTGTCTTTATTTATCACTTACACATAAATGTTATAAATGGGAGCCATATGTGATTTACTTTTTGGAAACCGCTGCAGCATTTGCTTCTCAGGCCATAGTTTGGATAACTTTGACATAAATACCATTTTTAAACCCATTAAGAGATCCTAGGGACACTTTGTGTGATTTGTTTTTTTTTTTGGTTGTTTGTTTTCAAGCCATTTTGCCCATGTTGAATGAGAATATCTTTAACTTGCCAGAGAATATTCATTTTCAGTTTTTAGAACTGTTGTCTGTTTCTTAAATTATCCTAAAATGGCTAAAATGTCCCATTAAAAATGACATTTTTGATCCCACATTCATCTTATCATAAAATAAAGCTTTTGTTTATTTTTAGTTTTAATTTCCGACTCCGAACTTTAGCTTTTTATTTTTATATTTGTCCACCAGATGGTGCTCTTTTTTTTCCAATCAAATGCCGAAATTTTCACACTTTTTACTGTTTTCTGCAAGGGTGCCTGCATGAAAAAATAACAACTCATAAAAATCAATGCTGCTGTCTCAGAGCCTGATAATAATAACAATCAATCACTGGAAGTTTTTATAATCATACTGGACTTTAATGGCTTAAAAAAGCAAGTAATAATTAATATTTGGTATGTATAGTTTTTGCTGAAAGACTGAGTAAGTAAAACTGGAGAAAATATAAATATTCATTATTTTACAACAGTTTTTGACAAGGTGACTTTTTTTGTCATTGGGACAAATAAGTAAGTTTATTAAATTAAAGGAATTCTAAAGGGTTTACTAAAACAGAGTAAAACTGTTTTTGAGTTTTCAATGACTAAAATAAGACCAACCCTTTAGTAGGCCAAGATGAATAAAGGTGACAACAACTGAGCCTGAATCTAAGATAGCTGCCAAAATCAGCATTGATGAACTCCACCCCAAATATCAACTCTAATATGAAGTTGGCAAGTATCTGCTGAAGCTTCATAAAACTTGAATCCCTGGATACTATCAAGATTTTTCACTCATCAAAGCTGATTACAGCTTTATCTAATAAAAGTGTCGGTCAGAGGAAAAAGACAAAGATTCAGGCTTTACAAATGTGCCCATCAAAGGTGACAAATGAAATATCTAGAGAGTAATGGAGTAGAATGGAGTATTGCATGCACTCACTTTACTATGATGTTTTAGAGACCATTTGCTTTAACAGTACAACTGAGTCCACTAATCCTTCTTTATTTTTCCTCTTGGCTGTGTGCACAAAGCCACAAGAGAAATGGAGACAAGTGGAGACAAAATGTAGCAGAGAGAGATACAGATGATCTAGAAGTATGAATGAGTAAAATACAAACTGAAGGAGAGGGGATTTAAGAGGGAAATTCTGAGCTATTGGTTTGGTCAGGATAAACATATGTTTAATGAAACTGTAAATACAACCCCAGTTAAGGCAAGTGCAGTGATGATGGATGAACAAAAGTTTGTAGTTTACATGGCATAAATTATTAAAAATGACCCTGACATAGGCAGTAAATAACTATATGTTTCAAAGCAAATGAAAGAATCTATCAAATATGATTCATAGACAATCCAATAATATTTGCCGTCTTACCTCTGTGGCCGAGTTTGACCCGGGGGACACTCTGTTTGATGCATGCTCCAAAAGGGAGGGTGGCCAGCAACATCAATCCAACTAATGGGACCTCTGGATGGGATAGCACCTTAATCCTCCTCCCTCTGCTGCCATAATTACTGCCAGACATGCTGTGCGGAGCCCAAACGTCATCCAGAGTCTGATCCAAGGACTCCTCTCTCTCCATGGCGTGTGTTCAGTTTTCACTCTGTCCTCCTCTGTAAAAGTCCTAGAGGGGGAGACCCAAGAAAAGAGTCAAAGCTAGGGAGGAGCAACCATAAGGGTGTGTGTGAGCATGAGTGTGACTGCAGTCTCATCCAACTTCACGCAGGACATGCATACAGGTTTCTGTCGTAACGATAGAGCTGTTTCTCCATGGAGCCCTACAGGCATGTCCTCTTTCTTTACCCATCATACATCAGCTGTTGCCTGTCACTGCCTTTCCTTTTGTGCTCTCTCTAAATCTGTTTGCCCAAAACAAAGGTCAGGCTAACAAAACAGTCACATTCTCCAATGTCTCACCCCGCCATGCCCTCTTTTAGTTCCCCTCGCTCCTCCATCTTCTTTTAACTCATTTCATTCTTTAGCTAAATGATACTTGCCAATAGCTTAAGCGTCGGCGGACGACCCTGTCAGCTCCTTCTTTATATCCTATTAAAAATGTTCCATGTCCTGTTAAAGACTTCACAGTGCACTAAAGAGGCCTGTAGCACACACATTCATTCACACACAGTGTAAAGTGAGCAATACAAGGGAGCAGTCATGGGAACATTCATGTTTTTTTCTATTACTAATGAAGAACTTGAGCAATGTGTGCTAATGAGAAAGTGACAGAGTGACATCATTGTGGTAGACACTTGATACTTGAAAGAGGGAAACTTTTATATCACGCAAACATCCCAGTACAGAGGGGTTGTGCACTTAAGCTAGTGCAGTGGTTCTAAATTACTTTCTGCCACACCCCCTTCAAGATTAATGTTTTTTGTTAATCTTTAGGTTAAGATTTAACTAAATACATTAAAGTATGTGAATACTAATACTAAGTATTAGTTTACCCACACAGATATCAGTAGTGTTCATTTGCCCCTTTATCAACAAATAAAAACAATTACCTTTCTAAGATTCTAGCTATAAAACAACTAAAGTGAAGCTATGATTCTTATTTCTTTGAAGACTCATTGGGATATTTGGGGATTTTCTCAGTGGGGTTGCATGGGGTACTTGGTGTTAGCCTGAACACTGGCTACACCGACAGACAGCAGTTCTCAGTCTGAACCAAAGTAGTCAGCATGGACGCCAAGGCTTTACACTGCTGTTATTTGTGCCACTAAATCTGCATAATTTGAAGGATTCTAGGTAAAATCAAGCCACAAAAACAGCATAAGCTGATTGCACACTATAAACAGATTATTTAAAACAACTTACTTTTCTACTTGCAAGCAGCATTTGCTTTTGTTTGTTTTTTGTTCGCTTAAGCCAGTGGTTCTCAGATGGTGTGGTGCGGCACATTGGTGTGCCTTGAGGCAAGCCAAGCTGTGCCTTGGAAATGTGTACAACCATGGGCAATATTATATAACATAGAATGAATGTTTTTTTTATCTACTCATCAGTTCACTATTTTACCTCATTTCTGTATCAATCTGCAGATTCAATATCTCTAAATAATCCCCTTTAACCATTTTCTAAAACCAAAAAATCAATGTATGAGCTTATCAGTAAGTCTCATTGGCATTTTGCATATGCCATTTTATCATACCACTGATGCACAAAAAACAAAATTACAAGGGGCCCAGGCCTCAATTTGCCCACGCCCTTGCTTGACAAGATGCACTATTTGTGAAACATTTGGTTAGTGAGTGATGGGGCACAGAGAGCAAACTGTAGCCTTGCCTGGCCTTGTGCACTCCATGAACTGACAGGGAGAGGAGTTGACAGGATTTTATCAATACCATTATTGATTCTGCTTTTTTTTTCCTTGTTTCTTCATCAATCCCCTTATCAGTTCTCTTGTGTGGAAGAACGCAGGATTACACAGGTTTTCTGTGTCAACAATGTCTGACACATGGCACTCCTGACATTTAATGCCATGCAGCAAAGACGAATGAATCTGCAAGTTGCTGGTGTTTCCACTCTTCCACTCTTGTCATCTCTCAGGCATAGACACCTGAGGCTGTGTAGTTTGCATCATCGTTAAAAACTGAGCCACAGTTTTGACACAGTGTCTGCTCTGATGATACATTTGATTATTTTTTTTTTTTATTGTTTCTGCTGACTTCCTAGGATAAAAGCTTTATGTCCGTGATGATTTGCAATGCATGCAGAACAGAGTGGAAGGGATGATGTGTGAAATTGTTAGGCATAAACATGAACTATGTAAAGTCCTAGAGCTAGCTGTTATCTATTATCAGCATCTTAAACTGGACCCGTGCAGTTTGATCCTATCTTGATATGAAGAAATATGGCTATAGTTGTGTGTAGGTAGTATCGGGTTTGACTTAATATAAACATTCAGCTAAAAAAATCAGTAACCACATTCAACATGTGAGCCTTAACCTTTGAGAAGGATCAGAGGGCAGCAGCAGAGGCATTGCAAACATTAGCCGCGAGCAAACCAACTTCGCATCATTTACCTGCTAATCAAATCTGCTTAACACAATGTAAGCAAGTGATTACCAGGATTTGAAATTATCCATGTGGGAAACCCCTTACTAGTGCACAATGACAGTTTTCTTTTCAATATCAACAACTGGCCACACAAATCCTATCAACAGTTGTTTTACCTTTAGTCATTGATGCAAATAGGTTAAAGCATGCAGCTAGTACTAACCAGTGCAAGATATTTTCTTGTTTATGTTGTTGTCTGGATAGTAAAAACCCATTTACAACTTTTTAGAGCATAATGATTTAATTCCTATTCAAGTACACCCCTTTTGTTACCTACAGTAGCCATTACTGTCTGTTTTGATAGCTTAACTAGGGAAGAAAGGGTGTCAGTAAGCAATCAGCATTTTGTTTCTATTAGTTGTTTCATCAGTTAGGTGACTACAGATGATTGAACTAACAGTAGCCTGTTTTACTAAATAACTTTTAAGCATAACTTGAATTTTTATCCATTATCACACACACACACACACACACACAGACACACACTGGTCTAACTGTAAATGAGTTGCACAAGGAGGAAACTTGTGTTTATTACATTGCATATCAAGCTGTAATCTAAATCAACCAACTTCAGAAAAACATAATTTAGCATCAATATTTTTTTTCATCTATTAAAGTTGTTTGTCTATTTATGTACAGCACTTTGTTTCATCTGTGGTTGTTTTTAAAGTGCTTTATAAATAAAGATGAGTTGAGTTTAGTTGTTTAGAAGCTGCAGTATGTAGTTTATTTTTTGTGCCACTGGTCCAAAAAATATGATTATCCCTCAACATCTTATTACTAAAACCACAAAATAGATTATAGACATCTGTGCATCTAGCAAGGGACACCCACTTTTTGGCCAATCAGGGCTTAGTTCAGGGACAGTGTTCTTATAGGATCCCTACTACAGTAAATGTGCTTGTTATTCTAAATTAGCTTTAGTTGTCGTTTAGATTACAGGCAATGTTACTTTTATGAAGGGACATGTGGTTTGTGGCTCTTTTCTGGCTGAAAATACATTACATTTGCATAATGCAAATGACAGCTAAAGGCACATCTCCCTACATCTCTCTCTATTGTCAGCGGCGCAGTCTGATAGTGCGCTTGGTCAGTAATTGGAAGGTTGCAGGTACGAGCCAAGCTCCAGCTGTCACATAGTGATGTGTCCTCCAGCAAGACACCTCACCCCAAGTTGCTCCAACTGCTGCATCAGTGGCATGTAAATGGGCATGAAAGGGCGTAAATGTGTTAGTTGATACAGATGAGCAACTAACACAGAAACTCCAACCATCAATAAGTGAATGTGAGAGCGAATGGGTGTGAATGGGTAAGAGTGACCTGTGGTGTAAACTTGCTTTGAGTAGTCAAAAGACTAGAAAAGTGCTATATAAGCTCAAGTCCATTTACCATTTTTACCATTTATCTACTCACACCCCAGCTTTGCTGGATGGCTGTTCAACACATGTCTGATTCTACCCAAGATGTCCTGTCAACTTAAGGAAAAGTTTTTTTCTTGCCACCATAACATTTGGTGAATATTTCAAAGTGATATTTGCTTTTAAATAATGGCATCTAGACACCAAAGACTGTACAAATCAATATACGTTTAAGAATAGAAAGATCCAAATATTTAAGGGTGGGTCAGGTGCACAAGCAGGTGAACCCAGGCCCTTATGACCCACCCATAATGCCACATCTGGTTTCACAGTCCTTTCAAACCTGCATGTGTAGACATTAATGAGCAGTTATTTTTCTACCAAGTTATCAGAAGATCAAAGTAAAATTAGTTGAATGCACTGAAACAACGACTCCCCACCATGACCAGATTGCTAGATCTCCCTCATTACTTTCCTGCCACCCTGATCTCAGATAATATACACCAACCAGTCTTATGACAACATAAACAATGTCATCCTAGATTAATTGATCTGATGCAGCCCACACGCAGTCACTCACATATACCGAATAGTGAACCAAAGCATGCAGCTTGACATTATAGGAGATATAGACAAGGGGAGACATGTTGAGCATTACATTCACATAATGTAAATGCAGCACTGCTGAAAATCCATGAAATGACCTTCTGTACACCTGCATTTATTCGCACATGTTCATTTCATGATCAAATGTAAAAACGCATAATAGCAGACACGTAAAAGCTGCCAAAGATCTTATTTCACCTCATTTATCTCTCCTGTCCAGTTTTGTCATCTGTTTTAACAGTTGACTTCATCACCGTGAATCAGGGCAGAGTGGCACCCATCCAACTGCTCCATAGCTTCAAACCAGGGAGGATTAGAGTCTGATAAACAGTCTGCTGTTTCTTTAAGATGACAAATTGAGGCACCTTCACACCTTTAGGGTTAGGAATACAGATAGTGTTGTATGTGATGGATGGTCAGCTAAGAGAGGGAGAGGCTTTAAATCTGTCCAGACTTAACACACTCTGAGCTCCAGTGATAGCGCCAGTCATCCTGAGTGCGCCATCTTCAGGGGTGCAGTGACACGATTTCACCCTCAGGAGTTGTGTTCGAGTAATGTATCTCTCTTTACTGCTTGAGCGCTCACATCTATCAGCGGTGAGAGAAAAGAGAGAATAATACACCCTCCATCTGTTAAGAAAAGGATGACAACAGCAGACTGTCTCAAGGGGAAAGACATAATATATGTTGCCAGCAAGTCAATACCTCTAAAAGAGTGGTTAATAGAGATGTTAAAAGAGATAAGAGTGAAAAAAGAGAAAGCGGGAGGTGAAGGAGAGAAGAAACAGACAGCTTGTGCCACCTGGGTTAAGCTAACACCCCAGTTTCCTGACAGCGAGAGTCCCTGTTGTCTTTGGCAGCATGGCCAACACACGGTGCAGGGGGTGATGGGAAACAAAGTTGATGGTGATGGTGACAGATTTAAAGCTAGAAGCCAATGTGGTGCTGCTGGCTTCTGATCTCAGCCTGACATAAAACAAGTAATATATGTCAACTATGATAATATACAGCCTAGTCTCAACATCAAACAGATTCAGTATGCTGTCAAAGGACCAATCCTAAGTGTTATATTGGGAACAAAATGTTATCACAATGCACTACTGAGCATTAGTTGAGCATTTATAAGTGCTTAACTCATAGTCTATAAAGTACAAGTTACTAGAAGAGCTCCAAGAGCGCAACCCACTGCCAAGGCCATTCTGACATTCTTAGAGGGTTATTTGGAAAATGTGGAAAACTTCCCATTAACAAATCCTTTAAAAGAACTCCTGGATCCACATAAATATTTCAATCACCAAAATCTGGTCACTTCTTTCTTGTGCTGTGACCAACACTCCTTGAAAATGACATCAAAATCACTTTAAAAATATGAGTTATCTTTCTCAGAGACAGGCAGACCAAATATATTTTGTAGACAAATGCCACAAAAATGTGATCACTTTTCCTGGTGCCATCACTGAAATTCCCTGAGAAGTAATTAAAATCCATCAAGAACTTTCTCAAAGACAACATTAACAAATCCTTTAAAAATTCTTGGACCTATATCAATATTTGGACAACTACCAAAATCTGGTCACTTCATCCCTGTGCCATGGCCAGAGTGAACCAGGAGGACGTAACTCTCTGCCACATTTACTGTCAATACATTCCTGTCACTGGGACAAAGTTCATCCATGAACTTCCACCAGGACCATTCTCTGTATAAAAAAGAATGATTAGAAACTGTATTTTCTTTGCATCTAATAATGTCGGTTGTTCATAATACAAAAAAAAATCAGACTAGAAATGTTCCAAAAGCACAAAGCTCCCCGAAGGCATCTCCAACATTGTCAGGTGACTTACTGTCCAAAATGTGGAAAATTACTCTCTTGCAGTGTGAACAAAAAGAAAAACCCTGAAACACCCAGATCCAGATCTCTTCAAATCTAATCACTTCTCCCTTTACCAACATTCCCTCAATATTCTATCAAAATCCATCAAGAACTAATCAAGTCATCAAAAACTGTTTTTCTTTTCAAGTTATCTTGCAAACAGACAAACAGGCAAACACTGGCAAAAACATAACCTTCTTGATGGAGGTAAATAAATAAATAAATAAAAATCATAATAGTTCTGCTTACAAAAACCCAATATATCATGATATTTTGCACCAGAACCCCTGTGTTGTGAAACCATAACATCTGATCCTTGCTAAATCAAGTATTCTGGCGTTCCAGAATAGAAAGTTGAGTCCCTGTCTTCTTTTTGTCCATCCATACATCGCACATCCCACATGTCCCTTTCAGAGTTTTGGGGTTGGAGCCTATCCTTGCTGTCATTGGGCAGGAAACAGGGCATAACCTGGACCTGTCGCTAGACAATCACAGGGCTAACATGTAGGGACAGAAAAACATTCTCACACACAAACACACACAGAGACTCACAGCTACAGGGTATTTATAGGCACCAATTAACCTAAAGTGCATGTTTTTGGTCTGTCAAACCAACTTGGGGAGTTGGACCAGTAACTCTCTTGCTGTGATACACGAGCACTACCTGCATTTTCTCTCTGACCTTTGTAAATCAAAAGAACTGTGATCCACTGAAGCATCTGTACCCCTGCTTGTCCAGCTGCCACATGAATTAGTTTAACAAGCAAGGGTAAATCCAACATTTTGGTTGGAAAGGCTCAGGTCTTGACTTGAACAGAGGTGGCATAGATTTCACTTTTTTTTTTAACTTAGTGTCTTTCACTTTATTATTTTGGGGATCCTTTGCCTTCTTTTGATCAGAGAGGCAGAGAATAGAGGAGTTGGAAAATAAAGTGAGAGAGTAGGGAAAAGACATGCAGGCAAGAGGGCCTCGGGCAGGTTTTAGAACCTCACTGCCAAGGATGTGAACAACATCTTCTGTGCATTGAGCTTGTGGACATAACAGCAAGGCTGTTGCACCTCAAGTTCACAAAAAACATTAACAGAATTCACTGCTAGATAAAACAAACCAAAAAAATGAAGTGAAATACCGATCCCCCATTACTAACCATGCTTTATTGATGTTCTTCAGCGACTTACTGCCCCATTTTGAACAAATTCAAGGCCAAAGGTGAAATTTCGAGTAACCTAACTGTTAAAAGACTACAGAAGGTTTGAGGCCAAAGCAGATGGTGAAGAAGTGCTCCAACCATGGGCACTCACACACAGACCACCCCTAATGAGGCATTTAGCAGCACCCAGGTGTCCTGCTGAGCACATTATTATCAAGCTCTCCATCTCCACAGGACAGGGTGCATTAGTGAAGTTATTTGTCTTTATTCCCCGACCACAGGCACTGACCTGGCAGAACAACACAAGTAATTGTTTCTAGCTCTCGAGACATTAGTTGTTTTTCTTGGCAACAGTCAATCATCTTTTTTTACAACACATTAAAGCAAACATGTAACTCCCCAGCGAAGTCTGTGTGAGTTCATGTCTTACAGGGAAAATACATGAGAGCCATATTGTTTGTGTTTTCAATGCATACAAACTATAAAGCATAAAGAAGGGGAATTACATTTTGAAGTTATATTACCAGCTATAAGTCAGGTTATGCACAGCAATAAAGAGTGAAATATAGTACATTTAAATACAGAGAAGAACCAATCTTCCCATTCATTCTTAGGCATAGTTATTTAGTGCATATTTTAAAGGGAGGGCATTTATTTCACTTTCTATAACAAGCTAAAAGAAAACAACTGTCAGTTCTGTGCCTGCTGGCTTCAAATAAAAACAGGTGGTATTTATCCAAAGGGTCCAACATCAATATATAACCCAACTCTTGCCTGAAATATTTTGCTTAACAATGTTAACATGACACATTTACTGCAGATCTCATAGCGTTTAACTGAAGGCTGAGACTAAACTTCTCACAGTAAACATCAAACATGTGTACCATGTGGTCCTATTCTAGACTGAGATCAACAAAAAACTACTGCCTGGCTGCTTTTGAGCTTTTTTGAAATATACAAGAGCCAAACAGGACAGTGATGGGTCACAGAGAGGCGCTGAGGTGTTGTTCTGTCTTGGTGTGATGAGGCAAAAGACACAGGATGAACATGCGGCCAAAGACTTGACCACTGTCTTGGTGTAAATCTTAACTTTATTCTTTAACAAACTGGATATTTCTGTAAAGTCTGACAAAATCTTAAAATCTTTAAGATATCTTCTTGATAAGCAAAGGTTGAAAATGAGGCAAAATAACCTTTATCTTTGGCTTTTCAATTAGTTCATTCTTGTGGCAGGGTTGGCATTGTGCAAAGTTTGACTGAAGTGCCTCTGATTTTTACAAATACTGCGTTCACAGAAGCAAATGATCGGAGTCCCAGTGACCTCGACCTTTGGCTTCCAAAATGTAATCAGTCTATTCTTGCGCACAGTAGACATCTTTGCAAAGTTTGACAGAAGTCCATGTGATACACAAGATATTGTGTTCCAAAACAAAAATCACTGTTGTCCACCTTGACAAGTATTGATATTTTGTAATGTATTAATGGCCAATATTTCATGAAGCTTTGGTTTTAGAGAAATAAAATCAGTTGCTTTGTAGGTCCACACGATTGAACCATTTTGCATGTCAGGTCAGGAGATGTGATGTCCTTTTTAATGCCACAAGTAAATAAAATATTGTGGAAATACATCAAACCTCAGAGTTCATCTAGGGGTTGTGATGCCTGTTTGTTTGACAGCAAAGCTACTGCTAAGGTAACCTCACTGAAAAAACAGGCAATGCTTAACATGCTTAGCAGCTCCCAATTTCTAAGCAAGCTGAAATGAACAATACATCACTTTATTTTATCTACACAGAATATTGGCCTTACAACCTTGTGGAAAATGGGGGCTTTTGTTTCATGCTGAATACTTTTAAGCCCTGATATGTGCCTGTCTTTGCATTTTTTTCCACTGACAGTGAAGCCAGAAGTTGGAGGAAGGCTGAGCACAGTGTAGCGGGCTGCATTAACTTGCAATGTGTGGACATCAGTCTGGGCTACTAAAACAAAATGGACTGAAGCAATGTGAACATGCTGAGAGTCACTGCTCATCACATTTGACAGAACTGTTTCATTTTTTTAAGCAAAATGTCATGAATTGCAATATATTGTTTTTTTTTTTGGCATGTTGTGTGTACTGTGATTCAAAATAGGGCCTAATCAAAGCCGTTTTGTAGTGGAAAAGTAAGTTGTTTTAAAGAAACTGATTGTAGCATGTGATTACCCCTCGCTGTTTTTGTAGCTTGTTATGTCCCGCAACTCAATATGCAGAGACAGTGGCACCATGTACAGCAATGTGTAGCATTAGCATCTGTCCCAAGTTTTTTATGAACAGAGAGAGAACTGAGCTGTGCCACTGCAGCACATGTTCAGGCTCTTGCCATGTACCTCACACAGCTCAAAAATCTAGAGCTATTCCTTTAAGTATCACAATACACAGCAAATCATTGAACATTAGGAACTGCAATAATATTGAAATGGGACATAAGTATCTGTCAGGAGGTTCTAAGATTGGGATGCAATTGCAGACCCGGGTTTTTTAAAGCTATTCCACATGAATAACCACTACAATATAGAACAAATAATGGGATTCGGAAAAATACCTCTGGCCTCAGCCATCACTAACAAGGAGGCATGTAAACTTAACTTGTTTAGCTTTCAAACATTTTAATATTATATCTGGCTTTTCAGTTATTTGTTTTCTCAGTTAATAAAGAAAACGCAAAGATGGCAAAGCTGTGATTCATTTTGTATTTAACCTCAAACACTCCACCTTATCTAAGCGAGCATCAGCTCAGATAGCATGTTCATCTCTTGGGAAATAACACATCTTTCCAAAGAAAATGATGTAAAATAAATGACCACAGTATCACCTTACAAAGATGATGATGAGACAGACATGAGTTGAGCTCAGAAGTTTAAAGGTTGGGACAAATGACTAGCAAAAAAACATTTTAGGTAAGGTTACCTGATACTGGCTGAGTAGAACATTTGATCTCTTGCCATTAGGAAAGTCTGTTTTTTTCTGAAGCAATTTATCTCAAATAATTAAAAAAAATCAGAGTTCCAGAGGCAGTCTGATACAGAACAGCCTGCTAAGAGGAGAGCAGCCTAGACAGTGCCCTGGATAGGGAGATAAGTGGTGATGTTCCTCTCTTCAAACAAATAATTAACTCCCTTCACAATAAAAAAAAAATGAAACAAAATAATGCACTGAAAAAAATGCTAAAAAGAATTCTCACATGCCAAAGTTTGCTCAAAACTACTTTTTCAAAAATGTGTCACTGGTCATGCCAGGGCGTCATACATTCTGGTGAAACTCCTTGCTTTTAGAAGTTAAGAGTGCATCTAAGGGGAAACCCAAAGGAGATGGATAAAATTCCAGCCCTGAGGTTCTGTCTGTCCACAATTTGTCCCTCCCAATGCTGTTATCTGAAATCACTTGTAAAGGAATACTCATGGCAACTGCTAACATGGTAACCATATACTTCATACACAGATAATAGACAATTGAACTCTTTCTACCTCTTTGTAGATCTGATTTTGTCGAAACGTCAAGTCTGATAAGGCTGTTCACCAAAGAGTCTGGCTTTGTCTGATGATTCTGGTTTTACATGCAATTTTTATCCTGGTGCCCGCTGGTGGGTGAACACTTAGGTGTAAAAAATGCTCCATGGCCGGTCAAATCCTGCCCTTTTTAGAAAGTGTTGTGGGATAACTTTAAAGATGATATGAATCTAGATTAGTGCAGAACAATGTTGGGCAAAAGTGTTATTCCTATATTTTTTCTGTTTGCGAAATACATTGCAATGCTTTTAGGGAACTTTTAAAATATTATGTTTTTGTGAAATTTAAATAGGATCGTGAATATTTTTTAACAATCCCACCATTTCTCCCATTGCACACTGCAGTTGTCCGCCACTGACTGTAATAAACACAAAATAAGAAACCAATAGAGAGTACAGCAACACATTTCTTCATGAACTCTTTAAACTGTTCTTCAGCACAGAAAATTTCCCAATGTCTCTATGTTTGGGTTTCATTTAAGTCACATATAAAGAGTATTTTTAAAATTAGGAATGTGTCTGCTAAAGCGCGTCCTGCATCTGATGCACTTGCACACATTGCGATTGTGATGCAAAAATGCTATATTGTTTAGCTCTAATTTAGACAGTTAAAATATCAGTTGAGATAATAGCACTTAAGCTGTCTTTCGAAATGGACCACATGAAGTTTGAAGTTCACTATATAATACAATTATGATTAATAAAGCAGATTTCCAAAATATCACCTTCAATGTTATTTAGTTATTGCTCCTAAAGAGAAGTAAACCCTCTCTGAGTTTGTCGTTCTTAGCTCTGTGTTCACTCTGTTTGATTTCATGCAGTATAACAGAGTTCATTTATTGCATAAGTCTGACTAAAGCAGAATGTTTAACATTTTGTAAACATGTCAGTCCAACCCAAGCAGCAAAAAAAAAATTCAACCAATGTGGAAGAACTAAAAGCTGCAGTTCCTCTAGTGACCACTTGAGGCTGGCTGCAGGAAGCCTGGTTATATGGTTGTGTGTGGGAACAAGCTGCTTTAATAGCCTGAATAAACTGGTTTACCACACAACTTCAATCTGAGTATAAACATCTAAAAGGCTCTCCTTGCACAAAGAGTGAATTTTCGTATATCACACCCATTTTTATTTTATTGAAGATTTATGGTTCATTCATTTCATGGCTACAAGTCTGTATGGAGCTACTACTGGTCAGATGGCCTTAAGTCCCACCTCAGCAAGGCCTCCCAGTCAGTGAGTAGGTTCACCTAAAGTTTGGTAAAAACAGCATGTACAGCAACATCTATGGATTGGTCTCAACAACCTCCCTCAGTTACTTTTCATAATCAAACGACTGACATCATATGGCTTTGTCTGGTTTCTCTACAGTAGTGTACAGTCTGACCTGTACTATTACTGTATCAAAGTTTATATTTTTTATCATCTCAGGTCTGATGTAATTTCCAACTCTGATATCCCAATGCCAAAGCAAACAGAACACACCATTATTCAATTTTTTCAGAGTCATGAGCATTTGCATGAAACCAGGGCCAGGTTTTTCTCCCATTTATGTGTTTAGACAATTTGAATTTTGAATTTGAAAGTCAAGTTCTAGTCAGACAAATGACAGAATAATCAAACTTTTTCTGACACCTTGTTGATGTATTGGCTGATTATGGAGGCATTCTCAGTCCCATGTCACTGCAGATCATCAGCCTTACTGAACCAGAGAAAGTATTTGGTATGAAATACCTTAAAAAAAATGAGAACCAAATCATCTTGAAACACTTAAGGGAGGTTGTAAATGGTCAGTGGTGACAGTGGGGATATGGCCAAAGAAAAGATTTGTTTTGGTCTGAGAGAATTCTGCTGAAATGTAATACATGAATAAAAGCTACTCTCAAAGTTGTATTTCATATTCTGACTTGACTGACTTGACCTTTTAATGCTGAGATCTTTTCAACAGTCCACAGCTGCCCCACTTCTCTGATTCCAGCTGTGAATGAATCTGGTGGAAAGATCTGATACTGGATCTGTGGTTTTCAATAGAGTCAATGGAGACTGATAAACAAGTAGGCACAAAGCAGAGCAGCAATTCAAAACCAAGAAGCATCTATGTAACTGAGACATCAGCATAAAGATAAACATGCTGATGGCTTATTGATAGGGAACAACAAAACAAGTAACATTACTCAGGTCAAGCAGGTCATGATCTCTGAATGTGCATGAGTACTTTCATGTATGAGCATATGTGTGTGTAAGCTAATACCATCCTGAGGAAAGCAGATGGGAGCAGGACAGTGGGAGTGCTCTCACTTGTCTGCTGTTGGCCTGAGGATACAGGGTACACCCAAGTCTGCTATGCAACAGCCCCTCCAAAGAGCATTAAAGTCTCCCACAAATGTGGAAAGCATGTTCTTTTATTCATTTCCAACCCTGGAAATTCTTTTGTAATGTGGCTACCTCCACACATGCTCCAGTCCAGACAGAGAAAACACAGAGGAAACACAGAGGCCACAGAGCTGCAGGGCAAGCCGACCCAACCGTTCTGTCTGTCTGCAAGTCAGTGGCACCTAGCTGTTGTAGACCCCTCTGAACACACCATTCAGATCACATCAGCACTGCAGTAAAGGTGGTTGAGCTGTTTTGTCTCTCTGCACTCAGGGGTTCTGGAAACATGACCATAAAAGGCTCAGTTAGTGTGCAGAATGGCTATGAGTATGTTTTAACAACACTTTCCGCCCAAATCCTGTTGAGTTTTCAGAAAGCCCTCTCTCAGTTTTTGGTTTTCATCAGTATCCAGGAGAGGACTGCAGAGTGAAGCTGCTGCAAACCACCGGGTCAGTGCTTCAGGCCATAAAAACACAGCTGAATGTTGGTGCTGTGTTCATCAACATGCAGTAGATCAGAGCACACAGGAGGACCAAGGTTAGGACAAGGGTTGTCACAATACCAGAATTTGAAACCTTGATATGACACCAGAAAAATCAAACAGTATTTTTATTACTGTTTTAAAAAAGTTCCAGGCAGCCAGTACTGGGAGCTCCCATGATATCTTCTTAATATTGCAAGGAAAATCTTGAGGGCTGTCTAAATTGTCCAGATCTTATGGCAACATTTAGATACTGTGAACTGAAGGCCCGTCTCATAAACGAGATGAAGTTATTTAGGCTTGGTGGATCAGTGGTGGAATTGGGCACTTTTAACATTAAGGTCAGGGGTTCACTCCACTGCCTATGCTGTCACATGTTGGCATGTAATAGGGTAAGACACTTAAAGGTCACATATTGAGCAAAATACACTTTTTAACAATTTCTAACATGATAAAACCCTCTCAGACTTTTTCTTACTCCACATTTAAGATCAAATCTGCTTATCAATTTAATAATGTTTCCCTAATGATGTCATCAGGGGAACATTTTCAAGGAGCAAGGAGTTTGTTCAGCCCAAGAGAACGAACATGTAATCTGTGCTCCCACAGTAAACATTAGAGGGTAGTGGAGAGCCAAAGCAACATCCACCTCTGGGGAGGGGCATGGTCAGACACACCTCATGATGATTTACACTAACACAGCCTGTTCTGAGCAGAGCTGAACGGAGAGGTTTAGAGACACGCCAAAACATGACATGTGGGTGGATTTTTTAAGGTGAGAGACTACAAAAATTTGTTCTGTGGACATCTGGGACCAGTAAACAATTTGAAAAGGACTAAAAAGTGATCTTTAACCCCAGTTTGCTCCCATTGCTTTGTCAGTGGCATGTAAATCTGTTTGAAAGTTTAACAATGTGATTAGTCAGTACTTATGGAGACTCCATAGCATTTTTTAGTGTGATGTAAATGTTGCTTGAATGGGTCAGGTAGGACAAGCAGTGTTAAAGTCTTTTGCTTGGTCAGACATATAAAAACGAGATACCAAGGATCAAATCTACTATCGATTTTACTCTTTTGATACCTTCCATTGTTAAACTAATAGAAATTGTTTCATTAAAATAGGTATTATTAAAAAGTATATAAGTTTTAAAAAATGTAACAACCTCAGCAGTGTCTACACTTAAGAGTTTGACATATCAAGCAGACAAACTCACACAACTTACCAAAACCCCGTCTTGAGTCTCACACTGTAATTCATCATTAACTCTATCTTACAATTACACCAAGGCACAAACATGAATTAGATGAATTTACAGTTTTATCTTCAAAAGCACAATGTGACTTCACAAAGATCCCTTCAAAGTCCTCTGAGCTAACAATTACAGGGCTACAGGCTTTGATTCCGGCAGCTGCATCTGCATTAATCCTTTGAATAACTCGTTTTTACTTTGAACAGTCTGCACTGGGCGCAACAGGAAGACACTACCTCAGTGATAAACAATGTCTTTCTTGGTTGTCATAAATTCCTTATTTTTGTACTTAATTTTAATTGGTACATGACAAGTAAGCACAATATACAGAATACATACATACATACATGAAACAGCAAACAACCAAATAGTCCCCAAACATTGTATTATTTGAATCAAGTTGCATAATGCACCTCAGGCCCTAACAGAAATTAGTAAACCATTAGCCTTTGAGCACGGGGCTCAGCCTATGTCCAACCATGAAGCTGCAAGAACTCGCAAGGTCAACATGCATTACACCACAATTACTACTAAGCAAGCAGGAAGCACAGTTCAAAATTCAAAACATGAATTTAAAATAAAACACAAAATAATTGCACCCTAAAACAAAAACAAGCTAGGTAGAGCCAATGCCAATGCTACCTGGGCCCCTCACAGGCCCCCCAATCCACTTATAGAGACTGATGGGCACCAACATAGGATATTCGCAGGTGTTTCACATGGAGCATACAGGGAAGGTTAAAGGCTTGTTCTTAGCTCTTCCTGTAATTTCATCAGAGTGGTGAAAATAGGATTAGGTCCAAAAATTGATGTAAGTAAGCCATATGTTGATATCAGCATCTTTTTTCAAGTCTTATTAAAAGTTTTTTAAAAAATGTGACATTTTTATGCAGTCATCAAGCTGATTACACGGTCCTCTGCATAAAACACACAGGCTGGTACATTTACTTAAATTCCTGTATTTCAGTCATGTCATTCTAATTTCATTAAAACCCCACTGAACACAATCCCTCAGAAAACAACAGCACACACACAACTCATCCTCTCTTGGTCCATCCCCTCAGCCAAACCTCCTTGTAAGGAGCCAGATTAAATGTTAAGTGTAGTAAGTGGAGAGAAAATTCTTAAAACTGCATGGGAGGAATAATTTAGAAATACTAAAGACAGAGCCTGTTACTTGTCAAAAAAAACCCCAAAAGGCTGTTCACTGCATCTTAATTTATATACTGTCAAATGACAATATAAATGTCCGTGTGCAATGAAAGGAGCTTGTTAGAAGTAAGCCAAGTAATTTTCAATATGACTGAAGCCAACATGTCAAACAAATTTAACTTGCTTAACTAACTCCCAGTTGGCTACACATGGCGGCGCCTACTCACCTCTAAATTTCTTTTAGTGATCCTAACATAAACAGGACTGAGACATAGGGATTAGTGTTTGCAATTCCAGCTGCATTTATAAGAGATGAATGCCAAACTCAAACTCAGAGTCATTAAAATACCATTTGCCTTATCTTGTTTGTCCAGTTAAAGGATAAGTTCGGTTTTTTGACACCTGGACCTTATTTTTAGGATTAAATACGTTTGTAGACTCACCCAGACAATTTTTTGCGGAGCTCGGAGCCGTTTTCGAGCAATTTAGATCCATCCGATGACGTTTTTCTCTCATGCCATAGTAGCAGACGGGGCCAGAAATCAAGGCGCCTAAATTAGACATTATCTGCTGCGAAACTCACTCATTTCAGCTACATTTTATAAATGAATGGCCAGTGTTATCACCATGTCAGCTCAACTTCGTTGTTATGGTCATCCGGTGCTTTACAAGGATGGGTAACTTTTGGTGACGTCACAGACATGCACCACAAGAGCGCAGCTGAGTAGAGCCGCTGTTGTTGCTAGACTACATGGCTACACGGCTATTTTTGTGCAAAATGGCGGAATATTTATCCGATGTAGAAGTGTCTGACGACGACTTTGAGTATAATGGATGCCCGTATCATTTTGAGCCAGAATATACCGACGAGGAGCTATTTGAAAGGAGGATGCAGAGGGAAAGAGCCGAACAGCTGGCCAGAGAACAAGCAACCACTGCACGTCCACAAATGGGGGCTAACTGGTGGTGTTGTTGTGGACATTGCACGGCAATGGCAACAGAGGAGGAGTGAGTTTAGCAGCAGATAATGTCTGATTTAGGCGCCTTAATTTCTGGCCCCGTCTGCTACTATGGCGTGAGAGAAAAACGCCGTCGAATGGATCTAAATTGCTCGAAAACGGCTCCGAGCTCTGCCAAAATTGTCTGGGTGAGTCTACGAGCGTATTTAATCCTAAAAATAAGGTCCAGGTGTCAAAAAACCGAACTTATCCTTTAAGAAATAACTGGAGCACTTTTAGTTGTTAAAAGTCTTTAGGAAGGATTACTTGCTTTCATAACTTGAGAAAGTTCTTGGGATCATAAAATCCTCCCAGAGTGTGTTAGTGCAAAAACCACACTTTCAGTTTAAAAAAAAAAAAACACTTTGAGTTTAGCTTTCTTAGCGCTAAGATCACACCTTGAAGATGGTTTGTAACCAGCTAAACATAAAAATTCTGCTTTCAAATAATTATAGTTGGGTACATTTCCTTAAATATGAAATATTTTGAATCAAACATGTCAATAACAAACTCCCTGCAGGAAGAATTATATTTTATTCAATTTATTTATTTTGGGTGGAGGGGATTCACAGCATACATAAAATGGTCTTTGACAAAGGAGGGCTCTAATTACATTTTTCACACCTGCGTTGTGTTAAACTATTGAGTTTGTCACTGTGTACCCAAAGCCCCATAATAAGAGCCCACTAAGGACAAAAGAGTACTTTATTAAAACTTAGATCAGTAACTGTAATATATTACTGTTTTTGAAACAGCGATTACTGCCCAACAGTGTGTATCAAAAAATTTGAACTATGATAAATGACAACAAGTAACCGAAGCCATGAGTTTGCAGACTTTACCATGCTTGGCACCACTGTTGTACCGTTAGCGTCTTAAATTATTTGTACATTTTTGTACATAAGTGACTTGAGGACTTGATGATGATAATGATGAAGACATTAACGATGATGATGACGTTATTGGGGTGATTTTACAAGGTTTTCTGCCCCTTGATTGGTTGGGGAAAAATAAAATAAATACAAATAAATCAGCACTGCCTCTAGCACTACATGGCAGCACTTGTATCCAATCGAACTTGAAGCAGTTTTCTGCGCTTACTTATGTTGTTCCCTCCAGTCTAGATTCTTGCTTATGTTGAACTTACTTTCAGATGTTCATCATTTTGGACAATAGCCTCGGCTGAATAAAACTGCAACATTGCAGTATCTACCAATACCAATATTGCACCGATAATATTGTACATCCCTATCATAAAGTTTATAAAAACTATTTATTGTAAAAAGCCTGTCAGACTTTTTGTCTCAACTTGTACTTAATTATTTTTGTTTGTTTCTGGTCGACTCAGACAAAATGTCTTTCTTCCTCTTGCTCTAAACATTCTTTGCAATTATTTAACAATCCTTAACTGAGGTTAAAAATAAATGAGAAATAATAGTAGGATAGAGGAAATTGCATAAAAGCTAACTTCCAGTGATTGAAAGCATCAGTCATATTTTAAGATATTTATTGTCATTTTCTTTTGACCATCTCTGCCCTCTACGACCCTCCTACCACTCTTTGAAACATACAAGCTAAGACAACCGATAAATGTCCCTGCCCATCATCCATACCGAGAAACTTCAATAACTTCAAATAAAGTCTAATTTACGACAACATATAAAATAAAAACACACTGCAGTTGTTTTACAGAATGCTAGCTGTTTTCAGTAAAAGCAAAAACCGAAATAAATCCAAACCCAATCTAATATTGAACAACTGCTTCATCCTCTTACCTGAGTGTCCAGCTCTCCTCTCCTCTCACATGAAGAGCGTGGACGCAGCGTCACTCTCCTTAATTAGTTCACGCAAACGCAGAAGTCACCAAAAGTGTGACTCTCGCGTAACCATGTCTCCACCAAAACTGAGGAGGAATAATAAACAGAAGTATTCACCAAAACACCACCTCTGCTCTCTCTAATTGTAGTAAAGGCTCGCTGGAGCTCTTGAACTCTCGCTGCACCCTGCCTCTGTGTTTGTGTCTCCGTGTGTTTGCGCGCGCGTGTGTAAGTGTGTGTTTTTCCCCTGTGGCAGCTCGCGCAGGAAAGACAGACAGTAAACTCGTAATTACGCTGACTGCTGCGGGGGAGGGGCCCCCAGCATCTGTGTAACTGCCAGGCTGGATGGACAAACTGACCACTGTGCTCTCTAAACTCTCATTTATTATTTTCCCAACAGTCCATTTTATTTAGCCTACTTGTAACCTAAAGTATACAGTGCTCATAGTCTGTGGGACATGCAAAATGTACCAGTGTCATTCAATTAGAAGTAAATCAATCAGTCATTCAATCAATCTTTATCTGTATAGCAACAAAACACAAGAAATATCTCAAGACACTTTGCAAAAGAGGTCAATGCCACACTCTTCTTTTCATGAATATTTTTGGTGAGTTTTATTTAAATTTTTTTTTAGTTGTCATTTTTATTCCAAACCCAACATCACCATGAGTGCAGCTCTTTCTCACAATCAGCAACAGTTACAGTGGCAAGAAAAATCTCTTAAGATGGTAGGAAATCTTGAGCAGAACCAGACTCATCTTGAACAGCCATCTGTTGAAACCGTGTGGGGGGTGTAGGGGGCGAAGGCAAATAAGTAGGTCGAGACAACTGGACTAAAATGAGAATTAAGCTAAAATTATGGACGCCCACACCAAATATTTGTCCCTATCATATTTGTCTCAGTTAAATTGAAATGTATTAGACGATTGACCCTTGAGATGCAGCGTCTTGTTTTCAAGAGGGCCCCTTTCTTTATATGGTTGTAAAGATAGTTATAATGGTGGTCAAATAAAAAAAACAAACCTTGGACAGAGATGTCATTCTTACATAATGGGTAACAGCTATTCTTATGATGGTGGGGAGAGAACTGATGTTGATTAACACAGCCGCATTTGGCTGATCTGAAATAAAGTTGGGTTTAATCTATTTTTCAATGTGAATTTGTGATAAACTATGTTGTTTCTGTTCAAAGTTGATGTAGGATACAGCAGGTTGAGTCAAGTAGGTCCACAGCAGCAGGTCATCATGGCTACAGGAATATATATTTGCCATAAGTACCATATGTTTTTGTTTAATGATCACTCTTAGGTTGACATTAGGAACTGTAATCATAATGGAATGGGCCTAAAAAAACCATTATTAGCAATGTATAGTTTAAGTTATGCAGGTCCACAGCAGCAGGCTGTCCACACCAATGATCCAGGACACCCTACAAGACAAAAACCACAGACCAGTCAAAGAGCGATAGAGAGGGGAAGATGGAGGAGCTCAGTGTGCTAAGTGTCCTTTAAATATTCCATCAGCTTGGTAGTTTTTAAAATATAAAGGCAAGGTAACTTTGCTGATGGAAAAGACAAGACAATGAGCAAAATAGGACATTAAAATCTAAAATTTAACCAAATTTAAACTTAAATGAAATGAAAATCTATATACCATTCGAAATTATACTTAAAAATCCTTAGAAAAGTCAGTAGGTGATAAATTAAACCCTAAAACTTCACCAATAACTCCATCAGTAATACTTTTTTAATTTGTGAAAATACTTTATCAAAATTTGCAACAATTATGAGCAAAACATGTAACATATTTTATCAAATTGAGATCAAATATTAACTGAACTGAAATAAATACGTTGAAATGTGTGTTATGCTGTATTACTGGCAGTTTTAAAGACCCTCTTCAAGAGCTTGCAGATGTAAAAAGCCCTAGAGTAGTTTGTTCCACAGGATAGGCGTTAGACTAAAAACAGCCTCACCATACTTCATCCTTATTCCTTAAACAGTAAGTAAATCTGTCTTACTCTCTTCCGCGAGCACACACAGGGATTGTCAAGGCAGAAAACTATTGAATGTGAATTCTACAGAAGACAAGGAGAAGTTTTTATGTAAGAAAGTTTTTTTATAATTAGCCTAATCTAGACTATACTTTTTCAGGTACTGATGCTATAACATTTATCAAACTTAGTGCAGATGAGACTTTAGTCTCTGGCAAGATGTGATGTATTTCTTCCTAATTATTTTAAACCACTCTAAAATAATTAGGAAGAAAGGTGGCTGATAAAAGTGAGTTGTAACACATGTCTTTGAGGTGGTAAAACCATTCCCTTACATATGACTAATAACTTTATATCGGATTCAATAAGTTTATAGAATGCCCTCTTAGAAGGGAAAAAATGGGAGAAGTGCCTGTTATGTAACAAAGACGTAAAAGGGTATGAAAATGATCCATAAATAATATGTAGCATGTCTTAAAACAGCTAATATTTCATGTAGCTGAGGTGGTATATAAAGGAGTACAGACCTTACAGAAACAACTGTCAAACATATTGAAAGCAGTCAGTACCCTTTAACTCACGACTGATGTGCACATAAACACTTGAGGATTCAGGGTCATGTAAAGTCTCTGGTCATGTATTTCATCCATCCATCCACTACCTATTCTGCTTATCCCAGACACTGAGCGGGAGGTGGGATGCAATCATAGGGCTGAAATGCAGAGTACATAAGTCAATAAATTTCAACTGTCCACCACAGTTAAAAACAAAGTTCGCAATAGACAAAAGCCTTTTTGGATCTCTCATGGACAGAAACTCATGACAGAGATAAAGTTTGAGTCGTTGATCGTCTAATTTAGTAGGTGTGTGTACTCATAACTATGACAGCAGCCCAACTGGGGTAAAAAAGTACCTTAGTAACTAAACATGACTTTAAATGGTAACTTCAATGTTATGTAAAGAAATTTCTGTCCCATGGTACACATGGACCTGCCTCAAGTCACAGCAATGGCATGGCACACCATGGGAACCACCGCTGTATAAAAGAATTCCTGTGGTACTGTATTGTAGTGTTTAGGCCATAGCCATAAGCCTCCAGGAAAATGCTGAAATACTGACTTAAGACTCTTTCCATAACTGTCTGTATTTTGAACAAAGAGCAAAAATGAACTTTAATACAGACACTAGAGAAAGCTCTTGCATTTAACATTTTTTTTATTCCCAAAATGCCCTTAATCTAGTCACAATGTGGGTCAAACAGTACTTTACATGCTATTGTGCTGTAGTTTTGGTATTTTATTGTCTAAAATTATTTGTTTGTTTTGACATAAAAACATTTAAAGTTCTCTTGCAACTACAACAACATACCAGTGAAGTAAACTGACACATACGATCACTATATCACTTTTAGGATTGACTTTTACTGAAATGCATTTGAGCAGGAATATGTGTCAGTAACAGTCTCTATGAAGCCCCTCTTTATAATGCATTATAAACCCATTATAAGAATGTTCATAGGATATTATAATGTGTTATATTGTTTTATAATGCAGTATTATTATAGATATAAGTACTTGGAATTCTTTATGATACTTTATAATAGTAATTTTAATTCATTATAAGACCAGCATTCGGAATGAGTAAAAAACATAAATCTTGTGTGTTATTTGAACATCCTCTTATTGTTACTTTCAGCCTATTTGAGCATGTCCCGTCTCAGTCTGTGCTGATTATCCTTACTAACTGATTTTTGTTCCTCAGGCGTCAGGAGGAGTAATAAACTAGCAGCGGAATTTTGGTTCATTTAGCAGATCCTGTTGGGTGGGATGCCGAGGCCTCATGTCTTCTTGAAGAGGAACGTGCCGTCCAAATCCCCCGCTTGATTTTGATGTAAACATAGATTTCTTTGGCACTCTGCTGCATGCACACACAGACATGAGTCAATCCAAATCCACACAATTTTTCTCAGAGCCAAGTACATACAGAGGTCAATTTCATTTGAGATGAGAGGTAAAAGCAGGAGAGAGAACAGAGATCTGCAGCATGCCCCTCTCATGAAGTGGGATGGGTTTTGTATGTTTTTTGCTCTTTGGTGGTAATAAACCAGCTCTCGCTCTTTGGGTGTGTATCATCAGCAGAATATGACTGCTCCAGGTTATTATAAGGTTATGAGTTGGCAGGTTAAAAATGTGTCCTCCCTGGATTTAGGGTGTGTGTTTCCTTGGAACAACTGACAAATATGACATTTTTCATACTAGGTTATGAGCCAGGGGCCTAACATTTTAGATGATCCATGCTTCAGTCTTGTTTAAAAAACAGTATTTGAATTTCAGCACTTGCTAACTCATTTATGCAATCAGAAATTACAGGGGAAAAGGAGGTAAAAGCTCCCTTCCTGTCTACACTTTAATGACAACATTTTCAGACAATAACAGTAACTCTTTGTTGTATTTTGGTTGTTTACACAATTTTGGTGCCTGAAAAAAAGACAGTTTCAAAAAATAGGCTCAAGAGCAAAAACTTTGGAAACTGTGACTCTTTGCTCATGGGCAATATGTCTCTTTCAGACAAAATGTGTGTGGGCTGCAGCACTTTACAGCTTGGGCCAGCTTTAGGCACAACTTTACTTGTTTGTTTTGGTTTTCCATGAGGGATTGTATGTAGTACCTGGAAGTTTTTCATATCACTTCCAGCAGAGTTACAAGCGAGCTGGTCTGAGCTCGCACTTGTAGATGTAGCGTGAAAGGTTTACCGGGGTGTTCCAGAGCCCACACCGTAATATCCTTTTCAGAATGATGTCTACTTTTAACGTAGTGCCACTTTAGGGATCCTAGGTCATGGGCATCCAGTGTTGGTTTTCGGCCTTGCTGCTCACGTGCAGAGATTTCTCTGGATTCTCTGAACCTTTAATTTACATTATGGACTGTCGACGATGAAATCCCCAAATTCCTCACAATTGTACATATGAAATATTGTTCTTAAATGTTGGACAATTTGCTCATGCAGTTGTTCACAGAGTGGTGAACCTATCCAAATCCTTGCTTGTGAAGGACCCTAGCTGAAGGAGCTTTCTGGGGATGCTGCTTGTAAACCCATTTATCAGTTTGAAATTAACCTGTTCATCTGTGGAAATTCCCAAACAGGTGTTTTTTTTTGAGCATTCCTCAACTTCCTTAGTCTTTTGTTGCCTGTTTTAGCTGTTCGGAACATGTTGCAGGCATCAAATTCAAAATGAGTTAATATTTGCAGAAAACAATAAGCTTTATCAGTTTGAACATTAAATATCTTGTCTCTATAGTGTGGTCAATTAAATAAAGGTCAGAAAGGATTTGCAAATCATTGTATTCTATTTTTATTTATGCTTTGCACGATGTTCCAAATGTAGAAAGATAAAGTAAAAACACACATCCTATGTAGGGTGCTGGATCCGAGAAATTGCATGAAAAAAGTACAAGACAATCCGCACTCCCAAAAAAAGCTCCCTTGAAATTTTTTATTTAAACCAACAGTGACGTTTCGAGCCGTTCAGCTCTTCCTCAAACCACAATTGTGTTCTACTTTGTTGATCTGTCTTCATTTTTTCCGCAACATTTTTAACTCATCTTTTGATGTACTCCAAATGTTCTTGGCTCTTATCGGGTTTTTCCTGCTGTACAGCACTTTGGCTCAAACTCTGTTTGTATTTAAAGTGCTCTATAAATAAAGTTGACTTGACTCGACTTGACTTAACAATGCACAGTGTTCCAACTTCGTTGAAATATGCATATGGACAAATACTGATTCTTATCATCATTGCAGTGTTTTTTTTTTTTTTCACAAATCAATATATAAAAGTTTTCAGTAGGGAGGATTATGCCAAAGTTACCAGGACATCTGTTTGAATTTAATTAACATGTAAGAGAACAAGTGTCAAAATTTCTGCTGTTCAGCCTCTTTTGGGATATATTTGGCTCAGGCTGAGGATGTCCACGCACAGTGTATTAGTCATATGACAATCTATGGTTAAAAATTGTGACTATAATACATTTTCATTCAAGTGCTTAGGATTATAAAATAACACTCTAATCACGCTCAGATATGCTCATACATATACATAAATGCTAATTGTGTTTCTCCCCATCTGAACTACCTAGCATTTGTTGCTCTTTTGTGTTTTTCTATCTCAGTCCCTCAATATATGGAGTGTTAGTGAATAGAGGGGATTAGCCAATGCAGGAGACAATAAGAAAGCCAAAGAATAGTCCCTTAATCCCCACTTATTTATACAATGCTGTTATCCAGGTGATCCTCCATTAAGGAGGATCAACCACTCTCTGTGGATGGGGTGGAAAGCTGCCGGAAATGGAGATCCGCAGAAAGTGGATTTCAGACTTATATACCACCCTGTGAAGTGCTGATTTTTCTCTCCACAAAATTGTGACAGTATTGCTAAAATGTAAACGGAGGAGACTTAAGGGGGGCAGTTTGTTATGTGAAATCACTGAGAAGCTGAAATTTCTCCTGATTGATGTGAGTTCTTACTCATCCGAAAGGATTAACTCTTGAAAAATTGGAAACACTTTCACTTTGGCAGTATGTATTTAGAATATGTAAGTGCTCAATAAATCACTTTACAGTTTGTGATCCATGCTGTCCCTCTCTTCTTCTTAAGGTCTGACTAAATGACTTTGCAGTTAGGGGGACCAGTAGGGCTGATTTATGGGGAAATCTAGCAAGAAAACAAAAATCCTTATAAACTTGGGCATTAATGCTCCATTAAAAGATTTGCAATCTACAGATGGTTAAAGAAAGAAACAGCATTTTCCTGCGTGCATGCGGTTTTCTTCTGGGAGAGTACTGTGCACAAATACACACAGTACATTAGGGTATACACTGAGCAATCTGTGAGTAATTTCTTACTGTAATCGTGAAGATCTCCAGTGAGAGGGCAGTCAGCCAGGCCCAGTCATCCAGGGAGCTTCTCTACTTAAACACACACACGCACACACACAAGCATACACGTACACACAGTTGTCAATGATGGAGGCCACTTAGCTTTAGTGCCAGTGGAGTTGCACTGATTAACTAATCTCCATTACATGAGCTGCCACCAGGCTTGTTGTGCTCTTTAACCGCCGAAGCAGAGCTAATTATCAGTGACTGTAACTCAATAATTATGGACAATGATGATTAGTTAGATCTCAACTAGACAAGTCAACATAGGTAAGAGGAACATGTGAAAAGTGGAGTCAATAATATCCACAGCATGATCAAAAGTGCAGTTCTTTTCTGTCAATGCTGTAAAGTTTATCCAATGAATTATTTATTTCTATTTAAGATATGATCTGAGTGAGGCTGTTTACCCCTCATTTCTTTAAAAGGATAAAGGCAAGTGCTGCATTTGTCAAGGCATGTAATGGTGATGTGACACATCAGGTGCTCTTTAAGGATAAAGGATGGAAGCAAAGGTAAAATCTGGCAAATGACTGTATAGATTTTAAACATGCAAAAGTTTTTGGTGAGAAGGTTCATCGACAATAGAGTGGTGCAGGAATGAGTACCAAAACTACAAAAATGGTCAGGGGCCTGATGGCAAGCATTCCTGATTGTTTTATAATACTCACTTATTCATACAGTATCGCCACAGCCATGAGAGCCAACTAAATCAGGTCATTCAGCTATGAGGAAACTCTCAAACAAGAGGTTACAGCAAGACGTTAAACATTGGAAATATGTTACTTTCAAGCCAAACCGCCATGTTGTAGTTCCATAGTAGCTTACTAATAGCTTTTCACTCTCACCAATTACGTTTAAACTTTAGATTCATTTTTGGTTTGTTTCTTAAGATAATCACAAAGAGCAGTACTTGTAAGTTTCATAATATTTTGTTTGCCAGAGAGCTTATTATCAACAATAATTCAAAACAGAGAAAAATCCCTTAGGATTTCAGTAGGCTTGCAGTGGAGGGAACCAGTATGATGCTAACTTCCACATTGGACCACTGAACAAAAATAATCATCCCTGCACTAAGTGCTTTTATTCGCAGAAATGTATCAATGTATTTTGATTCAGTTGAGTTTTCATCAGGACTTGATTAGAAACAAAATTCACAAGTCTTTAAATTTTACCATTCTACTTATTTTACCAAACTTGTCTTTAATTCTCTTATTTTCATAATGTATATTTTTACCCTGTAAATCACTTTGAATTGCTGTAAGTATGAGTGGTGCTCTATAAATGAAGTTCCCTTGCCTTTAAGTACAACTTGAGTGTCATGTGACCAATCAATTGACACTTAACAGTGGACTCTTGACAATAAAAAACATTTATTTAAATCCCCTAACAGCAGTCCATAAAAGGGCAAAAACCATTGTAAATATATACCCTCATGTAGCAAAAAATTTCACTGAAATGAAAGATGTTAAAACACATTGACACATCCCTGTTAAAAAAGGATCGTAACATTTTTGTCAGAAAAGGGTTAAAAACACATCAACAAATTCTTTTCAAACACCGAATTCTAATTACATGTAGATGCCTCCAAATTTGAATGAAGACTGCCTTTCATTTTGTCAAATACTGAGAACCCCTGAGAGTATTGCATTCTCTTTGGCCTGAGGCACTCTGTTGGGAGGTCCTGAAGTTTTAAGGGTAACCATGTGGGCCACTCTGATTGGTTCACAGGTTTACCCTGTGGTAATTGGTCAGTTCGGCACTGCTCGGTGCCATACTGTCAACAACTCTGTATTTATTCCATCATCTACTCTCTACACTGGATTTGCTATGGTGAACCAATGTATGTAAACAGTTGATGAAATAATTGTTATTACACTGGTTAGTCAGTTTGGGAGGGGGGGACGAGACTTTTTAGACAGCAGCTGGCACTGCATAGAGGGGCAGAATGGTCTTAATGCAGGAGAATTTATTTTTTTTTTATAGAGATGTTCATAAGCCTTCATGGCCCTGATCCTTGTCTAATTGCCTTGAAAATGGATCTTGAAAAGTCTTATTAAAAGTGAACATTTGTGCAAAGATGTCTGAATATCCTTGAAAGAGTTCCTGAGCTATTGCATTTAAAAGTAAAAGATGACTACAAGGCTTTTTGCATTTGCCATACTGTATGACATATGACCTCCAAAATGTAACTAGTTCATCCTTGGGGCACAGTTGATGTTTGGGGGGCTGGTGGCTTAGTCTGGAAGTATGCTCTTCCGACAATCCTTAGGTTGAGGGTGTGAGCTCAGTTCCAGCTATCAAATGTAGATTTTTCCTTAGGCAAGAGACTTAAGACCAAGATTCTCCCACTGTTGCATCAGTGGTGTGTAAATGGGTATAAAAATCCACAGGCTGGCTTTCATATGTGGTCCTAAATCAGATTCAAATCTGATGTTTCTCAAAGCGACCTCACTTTAAACCGTAATGCCACATTTCAATCAACATTAACGTTATTGTAGTGAGACAGACATCTCAAATTTGCATTCCAGAAAATAGAGGAGGCGAAACGCTGCAAGATCCTATGTAACCAACAGACGAAACATTTATGGATGAACTCTGTGTCCTTTTGCTCCAGAAAAGGCCATCGTCAAATTGTGTGCGCTATTGTTTCTGAATCATCTTCTTCTCTTTATCACTTTGTTGTAATTTTGATGGCTTCGATTGCACAATACTTCTTCTTCTGTGCATTTGGGTCACTTCAGGGCCCTAGACAGTTCATACATCTTAAGGCAATTGCATTTAAATTACAATGTGAACTATCATGCAAAAAAAACAAAAAGAATTTCAACAAAAAAATCAGAATTGAGCATTAAGATCTGCAGTGGGAGCGTAGCCAAAGGCATTTTGAGATATCAAATTCAGGAGAATCAACCAAAAAAAAACATTCTTCAGTGCAGTTTTGAAATTTTAAATTAGCTGTAATGTTTGGTATAACAGAAAAAATGAGTATGGTCAAATCTATAAATCTGTTTTTAGGAATGTGATTCACTACTTAGAAGGCAAAGTAGCCACGGTGTCTATTCACAGATCTCCTCTTACTGCTTATAATTACTTCCCCATGACAAATTTCTTTCATCTCAGTGTTTAACTTTTAAGTCAATATTGCTTCATCTCAGGCATATAAAATCATTTTCTTTGTCACAACCCCATTACAGGTTCTCTCCTCCTCCACTGCTCACACAATGACCCAACCAAAACACAGGCAGACTGCTCTTCCTGTCTAAATGGGAGGCAAACAGCTTCAAACATCACACTTCAGCAGTCTAAACAATAAACCCACAGCTCAGTTAAATGCATTTCACAAACACACACTCCAGAATTCACCAAGCCGTGCTGCTGAAGGTAAACATTAAACACGTCAGCCCATTAGACCAACTGTAACGAAAAGACTTCAACCAAAGACGGAGAGAGTGAGAGAGCATGCTGAGAAAATGGCTAAAATGACTCTCTGTTTCCTTTTTGTTTATTTATGTTTGGAGTTTGTTACTCATGCAAGTGTCTGCGCGTGGTATTATTTATACACCCTTTTTTTGTGGCTTGTAGAGGAAGAAAAGCAGCACAGTGGGAGTGAAGTGACCTGAAAGTGGAAACAGGTGGGATGTCTCACAGCTTAAAGAAGAAAAGGATGGAGGAAATGAACAAAAGTAAGAAGAGACAGAGAAGTATTAAAAACCATGATGCATGAGCTGGCAGTTAATTTTCGGTTATTAGCATGTTTATCCAAGTGTGATTGAGGTCCAGAATTAACGAATCATATAATTCTTCTAAAATTTACAAATACTGGCCACTTATGTAGTGCATCACTTCATCTGCTCAGTAACTCAGTAACAGCTGAGATGCCCCCCCTCCACATACACACACGTGCATGTTTATATGAATATGTCGTTGTCAGGCAAAAACCTCCTTTTTCTAAATTTGCTAATGGTTAAAGCAAATAAAAAAAAAATAAAAACTGGTTTTGTGTTTAACATAAAGGACAACAACAGACATAAAACATTTAGTTTTATTCAACTCAACAGTAAATAATGTCATAGCACATGGTATATTTTGTCTTAAAGTACATGCTGAATTCCTTGTTTTTTAGTATTTGTAAGACAAAGAAATAAACTAACCCCCTAACTATTCTCCTTAATCTCTCTGGTTACATCCCGTCTTTCTGATTATTTTCTGTCCCTGTTTGGACACCTGCTGCATAACCCTCTGTTCCACTGTGAACATTGACAAAGGTTTAAACATTTCAGTTCAGCTAAAATTCTTCTAGATGGGAAATAACAAAAGTAAAACCACAAATGTTTCACTCAGGTACTTCCAAATATTTAGAGAGAAGCACTGCCAATACCAGCATCCATTTCTCTGAACTTATCCGCTCAGTACTGCAGAGAGAAGGAAAATGATGATTGTGATGGAGGGAGGGTCTGTTTCAGGAAATGGATGGCTGTTATCTTGCCATTTTTTGTAAAAATGAATGTTATTCTAAGCAGATATCGGGAGAAGAGATGGGTGTAACAGAAACTCAAAAATTACAGATGGTAACTTGTGCTCCCTTTTGGATAAGATTGACACTGAAGCTTGCTCAATATTTTAACCCTAAAATGCCTCAGTAACTTTAAAAAGATATCACTCCTTATTTTAAATTCAGTCTTTTTGTGTAAAAATCTATTTATTGGCATTGCACTTGCACAAATATCAAAGCAAACATCTGCCTGAAATCATGATATTCCTGACATTCCTCTCCGGTGAAATTAACACCTCAGCATCTCTTCAGATATATCAGGAAAAGAAATAGACCAGAGGAGGGAGCAATAAAAGAATTCGGTGAAAATGAGACCTTGGAGGGAGGAGGTTGACATACGGCCTCAGATGATCCACAAGTCTTTGAACAAAACACATTTAACAACATCCTCCCCAGTGTAGTTGTGCATGTCTGTGTGATATGGCCCAGCTGTGTTTTGTGTCTTTTGTCAAGAGAAGCCTCCTCTCCCTCGATCAGCTGTTCTCAAAATAAATCTGAGGTAATTACTATAACATGTGGAGTCACCCATCCCATTATTTTTCAATGGTACACAGACAGCAAATATTATACAGTTTAACTGCACCTACATACCTTGAATTTGGGCTTTGTTTGCTGGAGTAGTAATTACCATTTCCACAAGATATTAAGAGAGAACATAAAACGTAAAGGTATGAATCAAACATATGATGCTGCGGCTTGGGCATGGACCGGAAATTTATAAAAGAATCATTTCTGGCTGAATGGCATACACAATATATGTGAACATTTATTAGACCACCACCCAATATAAGGTTTATGCCACAGCTGCCTTAAATTAACTGCCCTGGTAATTACCAACAACAAAATGGGCATTCAGGATAGTGCACGTAATCTTCACAGCACTAGTATTAAACCTTCATGTGCCACGGCTCCTCACTCAACTCCCCAAATCATCACAATATCCATCTGCAGCAGTTTACATCCACCGAGCACTTACTGTGAGTATGTATCTGCACATTAATGTGGGTCTAGAAAAGAATAAATAACATTCAGTTCTGGGGCCAGAAAACTTCTAAATGGAACACGTGATTGAATGGATCGGATTTTACTAACTGAGGTGTTCAACAATAGATGAATCTTGATTTAATTTCAAAATTGCATCCATTTAAATCCGTTCTACAAGTGCACATATCGATAGTGATTGGTTTATCTTCTCATGCCTACTGCAAATGCATTAATGGGTGTTTTCAGTGGAATTTAAGTATAAAGCCAGGGAGGTAGGAGGGATTTCCAGTGGCTGAAAGTTGACTGGGTATTGGCTGCTGACTGGCTGGAAGTTGGCAGGCAGCTGGCTTGAAGGGGAAATTCAAAGCAGCTGTATGTATCAGTAGGTACATCCACACTCTGACATGATACTGTACCATCTGTAATGGGGGATATTTCAGGATTTTTTTCTATATAGATATAAATATTGTGTGCCTTGAGCTTTTAACTTGATTTTTGCTGTGTCTTGAGCAAAAGTAGTTTGAAAACCACTTTCCTAGGGACATCTAATTGAGCTGTTTTCAGAGAAGGTCAGACCTGAGCAGAAAGGGAAGAAAGGAGGCTTGTGCCCCCAACTTCCTGTCAGTGGGCTTAATTGTTGTGTGTCAATGGGGACGGCAGAGATTTTTCTAGCCTCAGTCTTGCTCTCTTCTTTACCTTCCCTTGCTCCATCTTTTTTGTTACTGTTTATTGACATATGATTCATATCCACTCTTTGAGGCCATCAAACAGCAGGGGCAGGATAGATCAGGAGAGAGGGTGGACTGTAAATAGAGACGGAGCAATGCCTGTGGCCCAAACAGGCTAAATTTACAGCAGAGCTCTCACAGCTTATCAAACATCACAGTTCACACAGCCAGTGGTGGTAAATATTGTGACGGGTCTCCTTTAAAGACGGAGTCAAGATCTGAAATGCCAGAGCGAGCAGTGTGAGGTCTGATTCCTGTCAGCATGTGGTGTGTTCGTGTGTTAATCCTGGAAAACATGTTGACATGCAAGAATAGTTATAAACATCAGATCACAAAGGGCAGAGTTTTAGATCGAAGCCTTTGGTGGAGATACATGTGAGTTCATTCAGCACCTATCATGGATGGGCAGTTATAGCACGGCTTTGCATAAAATCATTTTTGTGTTTGGGGTTGGGAAGCGGGGCTGCTGTGGTAGTATGTGTTTCAGTGTGTCAACTCTCTACATTCCTTAAATGAATCATTTTAAATCACTGCTGCATCCTGTGCTGGCTACAGCTTGTAATTGTGGTCATTCAAGCATAAAGAGAGGGGGGTCAGAAAGAGAGAAGCAAGAGGAAAGAACAAAAAAAGCGAGAGATGGATTATTTGATAACCTTGCTAGCCTTGCTTGCACAAGAAAATGGCACCCTGAAAAGTCTTTAAAACAGTTTTGTTTCGCTTTCCTTGCTGTAGTTCATGACTTAAAAAAAAACACAGGCAGGAACTTTGAAATGTTAGTATGATCAAAAACTAGAATTCAGCTGTTCCCCTGAACTTAGCAACTTTGCACAGCAGCTTGCCTGGCCTGATTCATTGTCTGTAATCAGACAGATCCATCTTGCCAAGCTCCAACTGACAACGTTTGTGCTCAGCCCAAAGTAGCATGACCCAATCAGAGTCCTTTAGAGAAGGAAGAGGAACGAGCTACGGGCAAGATGACAGCAGGAAGTGACTGCACATGTAGGGATTGGCATATATGCTGACAGCTTCAGTAGCAGTTTTATCAGATCTTGACCACATTTCTTTATTAAATAAAAAACAAATACCAGCACTACAAACTTCTCTATAGTAAGGATATTTTCGCTCCACTTCTGTTATGTTTTGACAATAGTTTTTATAGAAAGGGGCCTACTTTCTGAAGCACAGTAGCTCCTGCCTACAACATTATCTGATTGGCCCGTACTAAAGGTTGATTGACGGAACAATTGTCCAATCTTCTGCCAGATATACTCCTGAAAGGTTCTGCCCTCCCAAAATGTTTTCTATGGGCTCTTTCCGAGATTGACTGGTGAGATATAATAAGCAGTCCATCTGGTGTGACAGGTCATTGAACTAGAAGTTAGTGTTTATGTTAAACTTTAAGAGTCCCTTTAATAAACAACTCCTTTAACCCTAATGACAAGAACTGTCAGCCTCCAAAAAACTTACATTAAATTTTATAGATCAAATATTAATAATGTTTTTTGGGTGTTTTAACCTTTCAGTATGAACAGTATTAACTGGGAAAAAAACTTAAATAATTTCCATAAAACACATATGAAGGAGTATTTGACTATTATTATTATTGGCCCTAAGATGGGCCGATGATTAACAGCAACACTGAATTCCATACATTGTTTGTTTGTTTGTTTGTTTGTTTTTTGTAGTGTCAGATTAAAATAATATAAACAATAAAAATATCCCTCTTAAAGTTCTAGGGACTCAAACAATGCTAACCTCCTAAAATCTTCTGTAAAAATATTATATATTAAAGAAAACCCACTGTGAACAAGTCAGTCTTTTAAAACTACATCAGCCTGAAATATACAATCCAAATTTCTATTATATTTTGGGTGGTTTTTACCCTTTAAAGGCCAGAATGTTCATAAAACTTGACTTTTTCCATAATATACATTTCAAGGATTATTTGATTATTATATGCCCTGAAAAGGGTCAATGATTTCATTTTTTGCAGGCACCCTTACAGAAACAGGCATGCTTCAAACGGGAAAAATGGCACCATCTGGTTGACAAATATAAAATTTGAAAATGTAAACTTCGTTGTCCAAAATGTAACCCTAACATAAAGGGGTGCATTAATTTATGCTAAGATAAATGTGGGATGAAAAATCATAAAAGGTTAATGGCAGTTTACCAGTTAAGGGTGGTGGCCTGACAGATGGCTACATGCAGCAGAGTTTGCTTTGCTTTGACATTGAAACTGTTCGATATGGATTTTACCCTCATTTTGTGAGTGGAGTGTAATAAATTTGGACTGTGAGTGTATATATTCTTAAATTTCAATTAAAATAGTTCTCTGTGCCTGTGTTTTGGACCGGTGAGAAGAGGTCCAAATGAATTGTTGGGGAATAACACATTATGTAATGAAGATGCTCTGATCCATCAGGAGCTGGTCATAACTGGATGATATTTATTAACCAGATCTTCTGCATACCTCCAGGAGGGATACATTGCCAGAGAGTCAAAGTACGGTTGAGGGTCCCTCTGCCTTTGACGTTATACTTTACGAATTCAGTGACTTCGTAGTCAAGTCAGCATGGGCATCTGTGAAAATTTTGAGGGAATTCATGACATATCAAGTACACAAGCAAGGCCAAAAGTCATCTGACTCTTGAAATCTTATCAGTCTGCCCTCTAGTCACAATGGACATTTTAGCAAAATATAAAGAAAACCTTTGACCTGTGACCTCCAAAATCAAATAACCTTTTAATTAGAGAAAAAAATGTGCAACATTTAAAAGAATTCCCTTAAAGATATATTGAGATTGCATTCCCAAGCAAAGGACGACCAGAACTCCATGATCTTGAGATATATAGTGTTCACACGACCTTGAGCAGTTATTGTCCGTCTGTCACCAACACCATCACCAGGGTTGCAGAACCTACCGGTTTAAAAAAAAATCTGCCCATTTGTCTACTGCATCTGCTTTGTCCTCTACTAAAAAACAATCCCCAGACTTTTTTTTCAGTCTTGTTGAATAAAAATAGTGAAAAAGTGTTTAAAAAAAAAAAAAAAAGTCTCTGAAGAAATTTGCATTGAGACCAGCATGGTAATGGCTACTTAGCTTAGTAAACCATGACAACAGCACATCGTGACGTGTTAAAGATCCAGTCAGTAATTAATTTCTAAACACACAAGGACAAATAATGACAGATTAACACTTTTATTCTTGATATGATAAACAGGAGTAAAGTCGCATTCACACACTGATGTTTTGACCAACTTTTGCTGACATGTAGAGAGACATCGAGCTAAGTCAGGCCACACAGAACTAAGTTATCAGTTAGCTAACACTGATGATTATAGGGCACATCGACACATTTTCTGCATGCTTACAAATTTCAGATTTTTCATCCAACATGCTTGTAAATACCAAGAGTTGACCTCTGCTTACCTTTGCTTCTCTCAGTTACAGTTGCGTTCATCTCTATCAGCTCCAGCTGATTTCTCCTCAGGACTGGACTCCTGTTGTACAACTTGAGGCACCCTTTTGGGAACAGCTGTCTTTTAACCTTTAGGCTTGGTGTTGGAATACTAAGACCAGCTGCATGGGGTGAAATGGTATATATGACCACTTTAGAGTAATGGTGCACTGCATTTGTACAACGTTCAGCAGCACCAAGCTTCGTTAGGCCAAAATTCCCACTAAGTCAAGCATGCCACGTCTGCAGTACATCTATGTTGGCGAATGTTGAACATCTGATTACATTTAGTCAGAAGGCGAGGAGACATCATACTACACCAGGATGTTTCTCTCTGCTTTAGATATGTTGACCTGCGGTGGGCACAGCTAAACTGACCCCGGGGAACATACTTCAATGAATTTTTGATGATTTTTCAGAGCTGGTCAATGTCAGCTAATTTACACTGTGTGAATGTGTTGTAAGCAACAAGATGATCAACACAGGTGATTACACATAATTGACTCATTCACCAACAACCACAGTCTCAACGCCCACAGCTTCTAATCTTCTGTAGTAAGATACGACTGAAGAAACTAAAAAAGGGTGGACATGAAGCAGAAAGATTTGAAGCAAATTTAACTGTTAGCCGCCCAGGACAAGTTTTGACACAATTCCTCTCCTTGTCAATCCAGTTATATTGTTGTGTTCAGTTTTAATGCACCCACATACATGATGGCTCTCTATTTCTAATTTCCAACTTAATGATTTACATTTGCTGTCATTGCCATGGTTGTGTTTGTTGTGCTTTCAGCATTACCCAGCTTGCTTATAAAGTGCTTTCTTTGCTGTCTTTGATATTATCACCACACAACTGATCATAAATATTTTACTTGTTTATTCTTTACATTTTCACACTGGGATGCCTCTGATCATCCTCTGAACCAACCAGGGAGGGAAAACACTCTTGACTCACCTCACACAACAGGAAAATCTGGTAAGATAACCATTAGAACCATCAGATAATCAGGCCTTTCCTAAAATTTGGTCCAAAGTCGGAATCGGGCCAAAATCAATTAAATAATCTTTACTGTGAGGTCTCAGACTTATTTACTTTTGTTTTCGAGAATTTTTATACTGCTTTGGCACCTGATTAATCTGATTTTTTTATTCTCTATAGAATTGTGTTAATTCACAGATTTGCTGCTTTGTTTAATGAACTCTAAACCAGATGCCACCCAACAAAACAGAAATTAAGAATGAGGTGAACTTTGAAGACTGGTGGTTGTGATTATGATCTGGTTTATTCTTTTGTTGCAAGACCATTTTGTTTTTGTGTATAATTTTTTGTAAAAACAAAGAGGAATCTTGTATTTTGGCTGAGTTTGTTTGTTTATGTTGTACTGTGTATTAGGTTGCATGGCCGTGTTGGACCTCAGAAAGAAAGACAAAAAGAAAGAAAGAAAGCTAGTGGAGTTGTGCCAAAAAACTGGAGCCAAAGTTGAACTATATGATCAAATTACAGATACAGTATTAACAGTGTGGTTATTGCTAATCTTCTTAACCGCATCAGTGACTCCTACTCTCTGCCAGATATTGTGATCCGTTCATTCCTGCAGCTTTTCTCATAACAATGGGATACATTTACATGTTTATCATTAGTTCTCAGGGAAATGTATTTACAGCAATTTTGGTGCTGGTGAAGCATGAAGACTTTGTCCAAAAGTCTGTCTCAAGTGTGTTTTTAATCTTCAGCTCCACTTTGGAGGGGCAGTGAGTGTTGATGTCTTGTGCAGGCTGGCCTTTATGAAACCAAATCCTGCTCTGCACACCTAAAAGGTTTACCAGGCATATGATAAGGCCCAATATTTCATATCAAATATCATTGAAAATTTGATATTTGGGAATTATATGATTTGGTTTAAATTTTAAGAAATTATCTTGGTCAGATAATGGTAAAAGCATTTTCAAAGTTGCATGGTTTAATAGAGCTAAGATAGTGCCAAAACAAAGAGCCCTTAAAGAGATGAAAGAGTTCGATATTTCTGAGCTTTGCCAAAATATTTAAACAACCGAAAAGAGTCTAAATTCCCATCAGTATAAACTAAGCTGAGGTTACCCAATAAGACTCTTACTTCAATTATATACCCAAGATTTAACAGGCCTATTTAAACTATTTGGAAACAATTTACAGCAGTTAGGGTTTTAATAAAAGTAAGGCGGCTCATTTTGCCAGGGGCCTCCATCAGGGCCCACACTGGGTAAAAGGGTGCAAAACGTATCTATAAGCATTTATGTAAGGAAATCTGTAATAAGGTCCTCAGAGAGAGTCTTGTGTGGCACTTGACTGGCTGAATGTTCCAGACCAAGCCATAAAAACACCTTCACCCCCATTAAGCCATAATGAGTGCTGTGTCAGGCTGGTTGGTGCTGCGCTCGAGCTGCTGCCACACAGCTTAAGCCTTCAGTGGAGAGGAAATGAGGAGTGATTGTTACAATGACTCACTGTGAAGTGAAAGTGGCACTGGGACAACTTGCAGGTATATATATATGCCTGGAGTGGTGGCAGGGTTTCCAGCCACAGTGTTGCTTATTACCCTGGTGTGGGAAAAAGGAAGCAACATGGAGCCTGTGTGGCTTTGTGTGGGAGCGCTAAAAGTAAAAGACTGTATTTCAAATGAGGAAAATCACTCTCTGGCACCATTCTCTACCTGGCTCCATGTTAGCACAGCTCCCTTTTCAGCACTGTCACAGGCTGGTAACACCTAATTGTGTCGTGCAAGTCTAATCTCAAACGGCTGATTACATGAATAAAGATGGATTACTGTGTGGTTAAGCGTATAGAAAATATGTGGTCTGGAAAAAGCTAGCAAGCTAAAGCATGTGACAAGGAATCAAACTATATTTCAGACTTTCTTAAGCTGTGTTATCTAACATGGCACTTAAATCCTTATAAGTGAAATGTTTTGTAATCATATTATCATAATTTGATTAGATGCATAAGTTTCTTTGCTGCCACTGAAAACTGTTTTCCATATTTATGAGTCTGAGGCCCAAGGCTGCTTGTCTATGACACCACTAACAAGAGGAATGGTCAACAAATGGAGAAGAGAGGAAGAAGAGTGCAGAGGACGCGGTAACATGGTGGTAAAGTTTGGAATATGAAACCATCTACCTGCTTTTCATTCATGGTAATGGTCATTAGTGAAGTTTTTTGCTAGCCAGCTATATTAACTTTAACCTTTTAATCATAGGGTCATAACTTAGCATGAGTAGAAAGAACTGGTTATAAATTCAAAGGATTTTATTTTTGTCCACATGGGATAGCTCATTAGAATGGAGCAGCGCAACTGAAACCAAAACCATATGGCTGTTAAAAAAAGAAACTCAATTAGCAAGCTTACAGGGTCGCACAAGGGCATTGAGTTTCAAGAGAAAGATGGAGGGAAGGTGAAGAGGAAACTTTATACAAAAGAGGACCAAAATAAACAACCGACATTTGTGGGTTTTTTGTTTTGTTTTGTTTTGTTTTTTTAAAGTGTACAGTAGGTCGTTTGGGAATAGGCCAGAAAAAACAAATTGTTTCCCAGAGGGAATTTGATATAAAATGAAATGTTGAGATATGTATACATCCTTCAAAAGTATATAACCTCTTTATTTAAAAGCAAAGTACTTCATGGAAATTTGTTTTTTTTTGCTCAAATTTACAGATACTATCAATAGACATTTGATTTTGCATTTCTTTAAGTTTATTTTAATGTCCTTTTATTATCATTATTTTTGATAATAAATAGATTGATCACAGCAGCAGAAACAACTGCAACAGAAAGTTTTAAAGACAAACTGATGAATCAAGTCCACAACCATCTAAGGTGGAATACTGCACAGACAAAAACATGAGTGTTCCTCCAGCAGAAGACAAATTACCTAGTTTTCCAAAGTCGGGAAACAAGGTAATAAGTTTGAATAATGAGTTCACAACATGGTTGACTTTGTCTAGTGTTGCAGACTATGCTAATGTTGAGGTCTGACCACTACTCGTCAGTCACAACAAATATTTGATTGTAATATTGATCATTGATGTTTGCAGTTTGTCACTGAGTTTACAGAATGGATTACATTCTAAGTGTTGGCCCTAACATAGTTTGAATTATATGTATGCATCAGTAGTGTTGCATGTTTCATGTTAGAGTTACAAATTGCGAAAACAGCCAATGTGATGGGCAAATGTGAAATTGCTTATTTTGCAAATATTTCAATCTTTGAACGTTTAGGATAGGGGCTGAAGTTTCAAAGGTATGATTTTTATTTTGTATTTAAATGTGCCGCCCCTCTCTGAGTCAGTGCCCCCCGCCTCTGCACTGTGGGCCTCTTATTTAGATTCAGTGTGTTTTTGAACATTTGATGCTTGCCATCTGTCAATAAAAATGCAATGTAAACAGGAAAAACTAGGCTAGATCAATTTTGCTCCAGTCACTTTTTCCAACAATAACACATTTTAGGACAACTCGTGATTGGACTACTTTGCCAACCTCTTACGATCTCTCTCTTCTTCATTATCTGCAGCCGTCTTTGTTAATTTGTCAGTTTGAACCAAATGAAAGTAAGTTTCCACACTGAATCATGCTTTTTAGCTTCAGAAGCCATTGTTACATTTCCCCTTGAACAAAAGTCTAAAGACTAGGTCGCAAATCAGGAAACCAACAAGAGAAACTGCTCTTGACAGAATTTTAGAAAATGGATCATTATTTTTCTAAAAGGAGATGGGGTCATTTTGTCCACCACTACCCACTAAATTTATCAAAATGATAGAGGAGCACAAATTTCACCCAAAATGATAGATGGAGTAGGAGTCACAGAATGAAAAATGGTAGAGGAAAAAAACAGAATGAAACAAAAGTTTATTTTTATACACCAGCAGCAAACTAACTTTTTTTTTTATCCTCACAAAACTAAACAGAAAAAAAAACGATGGTGTTGTCTCTCCTGAATCAAATGGTCCAACTGATCATCAGCTCTCAGCTGTGAGGAGCCACCACAGGTGTCAGCAATAGCCCCTGATGACCATGGTGTCTGCCATCTAGTTTTATGGGGTTTCTTTTTGATAGCTGATCCCTATGTCTGATAAAAAGGCTTTAAATAATGGCTGATAATCAATTGTTTAAGCTACTATCTGTCAAAATAATATATTACATCCCTGGTTTAATGGCGTTCTCTCTGTCATCTAAGGCTCTGTCCACACATAAGCTGATATTTTAAAAAAAGAGAGGTTTTCCTCTTCCATTTTGAAAAATATCCCCATATAGGGGTGTGTTTTTTAAATAAATAAAATCCCCATCCAGACAAAAGTGCAAAAAAACATACAGTTTAACTTGTGGCTATGTTAACTGGTGATAGCAGGTCTGTTGAGTAAACATGTATTTGTTTAGATTTCAATTTAAAGACAAATCTGCTATTTAGCAAATGAAGCTATAGCAAAAGTTCATGCAGGAGGACCATGTATTCATTCAGTCACCTCTCATTCATGTCCTCACCTGCCTTCCTATTCAAATCATCAGCTGATTAGACACGTACACTCACTTAAGCACTGAGCCAACCAGATTCTGCCACAACCCATTTGTCCAATCATCCTGCTGCTGTCATATTTTTAAATTGTGTCGTTGATCTCGGAAACGGTCCTCCATCCCAGTCACCTCCAATCGTCTCATCAGTGTCCAGGTCTAACCTCATCAGCACCTCAGTCCACCACATCAGGGTCAGAGAAAGCAGCTCAAAGGTCTGCTTCTCATCATATCCTGTATCCTTGCCACCACCAGTGTCTAGACTCCAAGGGGGGGGTCTCCGATCTTGCATTCACCCTCAGTACCCCTGTAGTACACCAAGACATTGCAACAGAGTCTAATCACCAAAGAGATTCTAACCACAGCGGCAGTTCACACTTTCAGTCATACCAACTTGTAAAAAAATAATTGTTCACTCAAATTTTGGTCTTGATGAAATCCTGTTAACACTTTCATGGGTACACTTGTTGGTTTCAACAACTGTTTATAACCACGGCAACCACAGAGGAAGCAGACATGGGTCACCAGTCAACATGGTCTTTTACGAAACAATAACACTGGCTCTCATCCAAAACGTCGACAGCATTTGTATCATCGGAGTCTTTTTATTCATCATCTTAGAGAAGAAGTGTCAGGAAGTCTGTGTTGGTATGTAAATAGTCCTTTTATCAACACTTTATAACAGCAACAGTTTAACAACATCCACTGTGTCACTTGAAAACAACAGTGAAAATGTCTCGTAGTCTGACATTTCAAGCCCCAAACACAGTTTTCCCTGTTCAAACAAAGAAACCCAAAACAGCATTTCCAAAAATGTTCTCTTTGGCCGGAGTTTTCCAAAATATGTTTTCAGTGACCTAAAACACAGTTTACGTGTAGACAGAAAGACAAAACGTGCAGAAAAACCTCAGTTTTGACTGTCTATGTGTGGACATAGCCTTACTAGCTGAAACCTCTAGATCCGAGTGCCATGTTCGATACTCCCGTTTTTGTTTTGGTAAGAAGTTATCTTTAAGAGGGAAAAAAGTGATTAATTCTGTCAGCTCACACTTGTATTTGTTCAAAACATGTATTGCATTAACAAAACATCACTCCTTATGGATTTAGTTTACATTGGTATTTGAGGAGTAATGAGATAGTATATTGCAGGGGACACTGCAAGTCCAAGGCAGAAAAATGAACTGGAAATGTTGTTGCACAAAGAGCCAGTTTATTGGTGGGTTGTTTGATGAGATTTTGAAATGGCACATGTCAGAAGTGTAACCTTATGCAATTTTATGCATGGGTCCCGGGCTCTGACAAAAGAAAAAGGTTGGGAACCACTGCTTTCAGGTAAATATAAAGCCATAGACGTAAGGGTAGCACAGAACAGCTTTACTCTGCATAAAGACTACAGAAAATGCCCACCAGCAGGATATTCCTGAAGCGCTAACTTATTAACATGCTTGGCTGAATTTTGCATGGCTAGTTTGTGTTTTTTTAATTTGTGAATGGAGCTTGGCAAGCTGTTTCACCATGTTTCCTTCCTTTATGCTAAGCTAGGCTATTTTTCTGCCAGCAGTTTGCAACATTATAACAAGGCTATGTTTCTGTAGATCATTGTCAGCAAAAGGCAGGTAGTCACAATGTCTCAAACTGCTCACTTAAACTGCTTTTATGTAAGATTCTCAAACTGTCTCTTGTCTGCTGATGGAATTTTACTGATGCATCATTTCAGGATGTTACCCAGGTTATTATGACAAGGGACCTCAACAGAGGCGGTTGTTCATGTCATTTTCCTCTCATTCCCTTGAAACACTATCCAGTATGGGTAAAGGCTTATATGGCCAATAGTCAGTCTTTAAAAAACTGCATCATATCATTATGCAGAAACTAATAAGGAGAGGTGGTCTAAAGTTTTGAAACCTTTTACTCCACCAGGGAATATGATGCCCCATGGAAGTCTGATTTACCATTCCTGTGGCCCAAAGCCAGGCCTTAACTTCAAACAACTTACCTAATAACAAGAAGCTTCCCTCTAACCCACCTCTTGGCCTCCTAACCCACTAAACAAGACCACCTGGGAATCTTTCTCTAGTCTTCAGTTTGACTTTTACCTGTATGAAGACCCCAGCATGAATCATGACCTCACTCTGGTGAGTTAATCACATCAATGAAGCAATGATCCACACAGGAAACAGGAGTGAAAAACCAGAGAGTCAAGATACAGGGATATCCCGAGGCCTGTAATCAGTCATGAGGTGTCTGGGATGAGGTCACCTGCGTGTGTGTGTGTTGGTGCAGAGTATTTGTTTCTTACCCCAATAATCCCTGTGATCCATGTGTGTAGCAACATCCGCACATGGTTTGTTCTGTGATGGTGCACACCTGCATCCGCTGAATCTGTTCCCAAAGGAGACACACACAGCAGGGCAGCTGGACTGAAAGATAGACAAACTTATGTGAAAATACAGAAAACAACAAACAAGCAACATGCTACCTTACCTGGCCAAGGCTAACTTGCAGTTTGTTGCCTCCAGCTTTGACATAATGTTGATTTGGAGACAGGATAAATGATCAATATCTATAAATGGTGTTTTATTTTTAAATGTACATGATGCTTGCTCTGGCATGCTTTGGAGACAGAGGTGGTAAGGTATGTGTAAGGGTGGGCAAGAAATGCGTTCTGCTTTACACCATGGAGATGTTGACAGTCTTAATTGCTAACTACATGTTTTAATCAGGTCAGTTTTCATTTTCAATGTAAAACTGATATAGATGCACTAACCAATGGGGAGAAAAGCCTGAATTGTACAGAGACCTGTATCACAGGGAAAAAAACAGAAAGGAGCAAACTGGGGATCAGTGCTGTTAAATGCTCCACTGTGACAGAGAGCTTAAATGACAGCGGGGCCAAACCAGCTTCTGTATTTACTGACATGTTGATGATTAAGAATAAATTTTTCATCACCTCCCGAACAGCAGAATACTGATCCAAACCCATCAAAAATACATAAAACACCCATATATCTGTAAATCTTTATCCTGACAGTAGTCCCCAATATTATGGTAAGTAAACACACACATATATATATATATATATATATATATATATATATATATATATATATACATATATATATACACACACACACACACAAATATCATTACTTGTTTGTTTGTTTATGAGCTAATCTGACTTAAATCTCAACAACCTTGATTTTTCAATTAATATGAAATTAAAGAAAGATTTCTGACTTTAATCTTAATTGAATGTACAGAGCAGAGTTCTGAAAACAAAGAAGATTTCGAAAATTAAATTTGGAAATCTTACTTATTTCACAAAGTTTAGGCTTCTTATCAAAATTTAAACTTTTTTTTAATGAATTCTGAATTCAGTCAGTTTTATTTTACTAGAATTTCAAGTTTGTTTTCACAATTGGGTTCAACATTTCAACAATCAACAATTCAACATTTTGTCTTTTTCTTGCAAACCTGACCTACCTATTACATATTTTTGTTTTTTTTTTTGTTCTTTCTTTCTGTTTTTTCAAAGTTTTGACATAGATTTAAGATTTCTGACATTATTTACAGTCTTGTGGCCTTTTCCTTGGAAGACAAAAGTGAGAAAAAATGGAATTCCTACTTTTCCAAAAAAAAGTTGCCTTTTTTTTCAATTAAAATAAACATTTAATATCGGTTATTCTGTTTGATTGTTTGTCCTGTTTTGTTTCCTCCTCTGTTATTTGTCTCTGAGGTTAGCTTTTGTTAAGATGTGTTTAACATTTGTTCTTTCTATTAAAACTGACATACTTTTCTTAAACAGGAGACTTTTACACTTCAATTATCCCTCAACCCTTCAGGGCAGAACAGAGGAACACAAGCTGTCAGCTAAGCAAAAAAAAAAAAAAACAGCACATCCTGCAGCCTGTGGCACATGTAGTAGATAGAATTGAAATAGATCTTTCACTCTGCTGACCGTCGGCAAGATCAGATTTCGGCTATGCAGCAGTTATAAATCACATTAATAAGGAATGTATTTCATTTGATTAGCTTCCTGCTTTCTTACATGCACAGAAGAAGCATGCTTTCTTTTACATATACATGCAGAGTGAGATGGTAACATTTTTCATATGGTTGCTCTGGAAGTTTTTAAACAGCTCAGATTGAGTCATATGCTGCATGATATACCCCACCTGTGGCTGACACATTGACTGAATCGGAGAACAGAGCAGGTCTGTATTCACACTCTCCTGCTGATGCTTTGAAGTACTGTAACCTGTGTTCTGCGTCTTCCTCTCTCCTCTTGAGCTGCTGTCATCCCAGGCCCTTCTACATAGCCAGAAGCTTTAGGTAATGTAGAGTATCATCAAATATGACACTTCCTCCATTTATAATACCTTTCTACCATATGCCAAATGTTATGTGTGTGTATGTTCAGCGTGATTTCAAAGCATGAAGCAGAGTGTTTTCACAACCTCACCATTAAAAAATGCCCATACAGAGGTTACAACATGCTGTCAATTTAACTGCTCAAAACAAAGAAAATCATAAAAAATGTCACATCTAACATTTCCAAACACCCTCTAGGTCAGTGCCCCAAAAGCTGTCTTGTTTAAACTTATTAGCTTTATTGGATAAATCCCACTAAAGTGCTTGTGCTTGTGTTTCCCACAAGAAAATGCAATCTGTTCCTGCTGTATAAGATGTTCCAAAATACACAATAACAAATTTTGTTTTCTTGGCCAGAGCAGTATAACATCCACACTAAGCATATGAATGTGTTCAATATGAGGTCAGCCATGAGGGAGTTAATTAGCTTAACAAAAAAGATTGAAACAAAGGAAACAACCGGCCACTGGTTAACATATTACATCTTTCTAAGTTTGAAAACAGCAGCATGTTACGTAGATGCAGGTGCTGAACTATTTCTTGGCTGGATTAACTGGATAATCAATGTTAGATTGAAGCAACAGACTGTAAAAATTGGGATAACTAGGGGCCAGATTCTAGAGTGACACATTCACTTTCTCACCCACTTTTCTCTAAAGTTTCACAAACTAAGAGTTCAGGGAAAGATGAAAGCTAAACTTTGTAAGAGTTTAATAAGGGATCTATTCATTTTTATATTGTTGGAAAGCCTGGTTGTTCACCTTTGCAATGAGGTACAACTTGGAATGGAATTAGCAATACAGCTAAGCATTTGGGTAGCGACCCCCAAAAGTGCTTAAACTCCCTCTTCCCCTGGAAGAAAGACTTCAGTTCCGAATGCCCAGTCACACAGTCCCGTTTCTCATGGCGAATTTGTACGACTGTACACAATTGGCAAGGCTGGTTTGATTGGCATGATATGGGAAGAAATGACTGTCTCTCCCCCGGACACACCAAGTAAATACACCATCAGTAACACTTCTTGCTTCTACAGTGCTTTGGGGGCATTCATCCCACTTCAATTAGGTCAATACAACGATACGACGAGGATTCCATTAATTTCCATCCCTTCTGACACAACGTCAGTCCCGTTCGAGCCGAGTTTGCATCACGTAAGCCCCGATTGAGCCCCTTCGCTTGCATCACCTTGAACAGGACACAGTCGGGGCACAATTGGATATGTCCTTGTCAATCGTCCTCAGAAAGTTCTCTGGATTGAGCCACGATCAGCCCGATTGAGCTCCGTACATGCCACGTTAATACTGTTCACCTTAGGACTGCATTAGGCTTCCACCCCGCTATACTGAGAGCGGCAATTCTCCACGACAGTTTTGAACAGTTCAAAACAATCAGGACCCTTCCCCGTTCCCAGATGTTCGTCCACGACTATACAACACTGATCCAGATCAAGTAGCGCATGCACCAAGACCAAAGCACGTTTCATCAGGATTATGACAATCATGCACAATCGCCATGAGAAACGGGAATGTGTGACTGGGGCTTAAATGAAGTAAGAGTGAGGAACCAACCTTCTGAGGGTGTTGTCTTCCTGTGACACCCACTTCTCAGTCTGTCAATGACTTTGACAGTATCATGAAACTTTGTCCTAAGTTTGCAAAAGGTACCAGAGCTGACACCAAATATTGCTGACACTCTGTAACCAGAGCACCAGCTTCTAGTTGCAGGGAAGTTTTGGCACTTTTTTGGAGGGAGCGCAACCCACATGCTTAGCTGTGTTGCTCATTCCATGAATACACATTCCTCACAAGTTGCACCTTGTAGTAAAGTTGGCTTTCCAATGATACAAAATACAATACACATTGGTAATATTAAAAGGTGAGAAAAAATCAACGGAAATAACTTCAATCTTTTTTTGAGGAGTTTATGTAACTATCAGGTATGGCTCAGGGTAACATATACATTACTAGCAAAAAAAATGGAGGGCAGGTGTGAATAAATACCTTACAGTAAAAACCCTTCCACAAGAAGAAGTGTGAATTATTTATTTTAATCAGTTAACAAATGTAAAATGATTGAACAGAGGAGAAATCTAAATTAAATCATAGTTGGCGTGACCGCCCTTTGCCTTCAAATCTGCATCAGCTCTTCTGGTTACCCTTGCACAGAGGTTCAAACATTGAAGAGCTAAGTACGCATCTTGTGTGGATGAAGGCTGGCTCAATCCTTCTGTCTCCTCATATAATCCCAAACCCGTTTAATATTCCTGAGACTGAGGTTTTGTAGTGGCCATCACTCCCAGGACACCTTGTTCTTCTTCATATCAAAGATGGTCCATAACGGCATTGGTTGTTTGTTTTTGGGCGATGTCCCCCTACAAAACAAATTTGAAGCCAGTCAGATGCCTCCTGATGGTACTGCATGATAAATCTGCACTGATAATAAGATTCTTCCTGTTAAGTCATGAAGAGATGTACATGACCACAAATGAAGGATTTGGCTGGCCCATTTCATTCACTGTGGGTCCACAGATACTCTAGTTTTGTTACCCCCAACCTGTATTGCACCGCTGGCAGGTTTCATGTAATACAATATAGTGGTTTCCTCAAAGGCTGGTCTACGACTATTTCGTATTACACAGAACCTCACTGTGTTACAATAAAAGTTGGGGGTCACTAATCCAGAGTATCTATAACAAACATAAACAAAGGGTTTGGCTGGCTTTTTTTTTTTTTTTCACTTTTTGTGAGTCCGTAGATACTCTAAATTAGTGTTCCATGGCCCGGTTTTGTGTAATACACTATAGTCACAGACTGGCCTTTGCAGGAACAACAAAGATACATGATATGCATAGTATAACTGGACTTAACACAGATCACAGAGAGCCATGGCCTTCTTTTTAAACCCAAATAAAGAGACATTCACAAGAACTCACTCTTTTTTATAAGCTGTTCAACAATGACATTTAGGAACTCAGAAGGCTTAAAGTCAAAAGTTGACACAGTACCTGATTAAAATCCTTTAAGCTCAAAGGAAAAGCAGTGTACATACAGCTCAGACGGTGTGCGCTTTATCCATTGGTCATTTATCTGAGCTGATCTGATGTTTCTGTTGATTACTGATGGGTAATTTATTAGTTTTTACCTCTGACTTGAATCCTTCCAAAGCAGGAAGCTGGGTGCTCTTGTGTGCCTCGACTAACCTCGAGTTTCAGAGACAGAGAGCCTGAGTGTTATGTCAAGCTACACAGACAGATGGAAATGCGCAGATCCTATCATGCTTTCAAAATAAAACACCATTCAGTCTAGGTTATTTAAAAAAGAGTCATTAAATTAATTATTTTTGTTCTTCTGTGGCCTGGTGCCAAATAATTTGCAGTCTGGTGGTTGAGGACCTCTGCTGTAGAAACTTTATTGTATTTGTGTGTAAAAATGCAAAAAGAGTGGTTTGTTTCAAATGTGTCCCCTTTAAACTATTCCTGTATTTGTGAAATCTTAAGGGTAATTATGAGCAGTTGATTCCTCTCTGCTCGGGCTTATATAAAACCTTGAGCCACCTGGCTGTCCATATGGTCAGTCTCTTTATGCATCTGTTAAGTTTCTTATGAGTAGGCCCTCAGGTATGGTACAATTTATAATTGCACAATAAGGAACACTATGTTGCAACATCATTTTTCTATCATGAGCTGAAAACCTTGCTGCCAGGTAAGGCTCTATAAGCGTAACTTGTACTGTACAGCACAGAGAAAACTGTAGTAATGGATGGCTTTTCCTTTTAGGACTGCAGTGAAAAAAAAGGAAAACTTGAGCATATCTGGGGCCCTGAGGTGGACAAGGTTTAAACATCTCTATTGTGTTTGAGCAGCCTTTGAGCTGTTGACAAAATCTGTAGTCTGTGTCCCTGCTGACTTTGGCCACACTATTTTTGTGGACTCTATCAATGAATGTCAGTTTTGTAAACCTGTTTTCATGGACTCCCTCTCCTCTTTGGATCAGTTCATTTTATTGTGACTTTAGAAGGAAGCACTTTGTTGATGGCTTGTCCCAAAGGGCCGATGCAGTCCCTCTGGGCCACTGAACTGACTTGAGGGAATGAAAGGACAGATGGAGCCAGAGAGAAGAGGGGCCTTTGATGTGGGGTTAGTGATAGGGTTTCAGGTGGACATGTTTGATGTCTCTGAGCTGGACAGAGCCTAGTACGTCAGCAGATTCAGAGCAAACTCCTGTGACATTGTTGAGTTTTTTAGAAGTACTGCAGAGCAATACCTGAGTGTTGTCACAGAGGTTTAGTCAGTCTTTTTTCTGTGAAACGTGGCCTCCCTACAGGTATTGACATACATAACCTTATCAGCAGTGCAGGTTTAAGTTATCAAAATTGGATGAGATAATTCATGATGACATTATCCAATGCTTTAAGAGGCAAACTGAACTTAAACTTTTTTTTTTGGAAAGCAAGGGTATCAATTTTTTATAATCATTTCTTCATATAAACCTTTTATTATGTTCTGGCTTGCCATACAGTGACTTTGACAAACTTGATTGCCAAACCCTGCTGGAGATGCCAGTTTGAATACATATTGCCACTTGTTTGATAAATAAACACAAAAATTAAGATTTTTTTTAGGTAATGAACAATGGCACGAGGGTCCCCAGAGGGCAAAAGGTGTCAGTAATGTATAATAAAGCTGTGAGAACTGACATTAGATTTAAATAATGTATATGTCAAAAAAGAAACATTCTTGCAGAAATTCATACCATAAACTGTAAAGCATCTAACAGTGTCGGCAAATTTTAAAAAAGGAAAATGTCAAAATGCATAAAAATGGTAGATTAGTCCCTGAGGGTTAAAGCCCCCTTGTCCACATTGACCCAGCCTGTTCTGACTGGTTGACCCGTCTACTCTGTGGTCATTGGACAGGGCAGCGTGGCTCAGTTCCATTTTCAATGGTCTGCTTTCTTTCTACAGTCTGGCACTGGCCTCAGTAAGAGACATTACAATGTAGAGGGCTTTGTTGATTTGTGGATAGAATTACTCCACCATGGAGAGGAGGCATGCAAAGACATTCAAGGGCATACACTCAAAAAACCATTTGACCTCCTTAAAGACAGAAAATGGCTTTTACTTCTGATAAGTGCAGGCCACACCAATATTATCCAGACCAACTGTAACTTTGGCACAACTTAATAGATAGCTTTAAAATGTAAGTCTCTAAAATTTTGTAAAGATAGCTATTATATTGATTGGAATTAAAGTACATTTCACTATTGTTCTTAATAACAATACAAGTTACCATGCAGTAATGTAGTTTAAGCCTTTCTGTTTTATTGCTTTTTAGTTGCAGAGAGGTTTTCTGTCTGTGATACAGAGACTCACTGATGCTGTTTTTAGGAGCATACTAAATGTGCTTACTCAGGGTAAGGCAGTGTGTTAAAGCTTCTTTTGTAGTTGTCATAAAAGTGTTTAAGCAAATCCTCTCTGACAGTGAAACAGTGGGACTTTTTACATATTTACACACAAGATTGCACACGCACACACACACACACACACACACACACACATATACCTGTTAAAGCACAGAGACAGACATACAGATCCAAAGACTCCCCTAACGATGCCCCAATTAAACTCAACCATATGGAAGCAGCTGAGTGTGAAATTGAAAACAGTGACAGGAAGTCCATTATTGGGTGTTGGTGTTCTCACTTCTCAATAGTTCAGCACTGTCCCCAATTTGAGATCTCTGTCCAAGAAAACTGATAAATTATTGTTATTTTTCTGGGATAAGTTGATCCACATTGATTCAAAATCTAATTTCTGTGAGTTAACATGCATGACAGGAATGCAGATGTTTGGGGTATCTTGAAACTTGACTACCACTGAACTCATTTTTGGCAGCACAGTATGTGATACATGAACAGAGAGGCAATTACCCTTAAAATGCACCCCAAAACAGAGCAGCTTAAGTTCAAGTGGTTGATTCAAATAAGCAAAGGCAGCTGTTGCTAAGCCAGAATTGCGGTTGTAATTAACCACAGCAGCTTTATGAGGCCTAAAAGGAATCAGACAAAAAATAATTAAAGCCAAGAAAAAGACTGAAAGGGTTTTCTAATGAGCTCTTTGACAAAATCAGAGCAGAGGATTACAGGCTTGGGTACAGACGACGGAGAGAAACAGAAAATTAACAGAGCAAAGGACTGTGTCTTATTCATTCTAATGGACCCAGGGTTGGGGTTGAATCTCATCATTTTCCAGACCCCAAAAACAGCACAAACAAAACAATCTCCTTTTCCTAAGTTCAGTTTATATGGGGAATTAAGATCAGGTTTAAGAGCCAATCAGTGATACAAAATAAACGTTGGTTTGCATGCAATAAGGACAGATTACTATTTATGCTGCCATGTGGTATCAAGAGTCGAAGCATTGTGTTTTAAAAATTTCTCTCAATCTGGGAATCTTAAGAACATTTTAAGTGATTTTCTTCCAGCTTTGCACAGATGTCAACTCTGACTCAAAGATGAGTAGGTCAGATTTTGAGGTTCATTTAACATGTTCAGGTGACTAGGGCTCATGGTTTTCCCTTGCTTGTGATCAAGAAATCATATGAATGGTTTGATGTATTCAAAATTTGCACAACTGTCATCCCCTACTCTAAGTGAATAGATTTGAAAGGACATAGTTCAGTCTCATGGTAAAAAGGCATACACACACCAATCATCAAAATGTTGGCGAAAGTATGTTCCTTAGGTAAATATAGCTGTGTTTAATGCAGGTTGAGTTATCTAAAGCAGAGAGAAATTGCTGACTTATTGACGATTTCTGTAGATTTCTGTAGTCTTTGGTCAATTGTCAAATTCATTCAGTCTCATACTTATTCTTTGCATGTGAAAGTCATTTTCTAAAGAAGACATTGAGGGGCTTTTCCTTAAACTTTGCACAAATGTTTATTCTGATTCAAGCATAAACTGATGAGATTTTGAAGGCCGACGTACAAGATCATCATGTTTCTTGTTCATCCCATGATTGTAAACATAATGTTTTAAGAGTGCTTTGAGGGAAGGTCTTCATATTCTACACAAGTGCCCAAGGATGGACAGAACAGACTATGAAGGTCAAAGGTCAAGGCCACTGTGACCTCAAATCTTGGTTGCACAATATTTCAAGGATGTGCTGAGGGATTTGAACAAAATCAGCACAAACCCATACATGGAGTTGAGGGTGAGCTACTTAGATGTAGCGGTTATAGGTCACTGCGACCTAAAAAAACCATCCAAAGCCCTCTTCTTTATCCCCCTCTGTCCTTTTACTGTCAAACAGTTGTACTATACACCATTTTGCAGCCAAATAACGGTGGAAGTAGTTCTAGTTTTAAGTTCTCCTGTGTTTCCTTCTGTTGTTACTCCTTCTTAAACTGCTGTTCCCTGTTATCAGCCTCAAAGCTCAGAAAATTATTCTGTGTCAGGATTCAATGCAGGAGCATGGTGGGGCAAAGAGGATGGTTTCTCACAGCTCCACGCACCAGACTATCTCCTGGGCTCAGGTCTTCTAAAGAGGAATACCCAAGGGAACCACAACTTTTTGCTTCTTTTAACCCTCCTTCCCCCCATTTGTCATGGAGCCAGTCTGATGACAGCCAACCCACCGCACTGCTCAGCTCTACTCTGCCAGCCGTGGGATTCTCCACACTGAAGGTGCTGTGTTGTAAGTCCACTTCTCCACACCTCATTTCCAGTAGCTCCCTGATACTATATTTTTAATCTGACCAAAGTTCACACTGTCAGCACAAACTTGCAAAGCTGTCACCTCCCCCGTTTACTGCCTGGGATTAAACTGAAGGGAGGGACGGGCAGAGTCAGCGTTGTCTGCAGGGATTTGTAAGACCTCAGAGGCCGAGGCATTGATATACTGATCTGTCATCTCTTCCTGTCTCTTTTTATTCCATCTGTCCATCCGGTCCCTGTAGGGGTCGCGTTGCCTCTCCTAATGTGTATTTAACATCTCGTCTGCCCTGTCAACACATAGTTAGGATGTCTGCCCTGTCGTTCTGCAGGACAGGCTGTGGGCTATGATAGAGGGATCGCTGCTGTACAATCTGCTGAGGACTTTTCATCCCTCCATCCCACCACCCTTCCTCTCCTGGGGTTTATATCTCATCGGCCTCCCCTTTGTCACAGCTTGTCCTGTCATTACTCACCCAGGCTATCCGATGACAGAAGAGTAGAGACGACAGAAACATGTTTTCTCGTGTGTGTAAGTGTGTGTGTGTACATCCAGCATCTTATTACATCGTAATCAGAATATAGCAGCCAGCAGCAGGGCGCAAATCACATTAAGATAATTGGGAAACACTTCATGTTGGACAGCTGGGGTTGTACTGGATTGATTAAATAAATTTGATGTCACAGTGGAAAACTAGCTTTCCAGAGCTACAGACACCAAGTGTGAGAGTGTGTGTGTGCTTGCATGCTGTGATTAAACACCAAACACATAAAAGAGATGGAGAGTTATGCCTTCTGCAAAGCTAGGACTGCAGAAAAAGACATTCACAGCCTTTAAAGGAAAAACTGTTTGTCTTAAAGTGAGCTATTGTTCGTCTGCAGCACAGGTCCTCTCAAGCCTCATACTTCTACTCATTGACCACTAGATGTCACTATTATCTATAGATTAAGCATCATTTCTGCCCCCACTGACATCTGTGCCTCAAACTTGAAGCTGCTGTCACATTTAGAACAAACCCCTAACATTCTGTTTGGTTTATTACACCATAAGGCCACAAAAGACACATTTTGTTACAATATCACATAAATATTTCCCCACATTTTAGTGTTAAATATTTGGATCAACTTCACTCCTGATCAAAACAACCAAACACATAAAAACTTTTGCAATTTTGACAGTGTTTCAGCACACTTTTTAGTTCGGGTTTATTGAAGTGGGGTTGTTAGAGGCCCAGGGCTCTAAGAAATATGAGTGCCAATGAAGAAACTTGCAAGCTTTGTCTTTTGGGGAAGATATCCAGGGGTGGATGTTTGGCCGGCACTTAGCAGTACATAGTACCATGAAAGCCTTGTAATTAACGCACATATAGGATGGCAAAAATGGCTTGGAGTTGCAAGGGTTAAAACCAAGTATTTTATTTGAGACCAAGTAAAGACCTGAACTGAGAAGAATCAAGAAAATATTTTTGCATCGCACAAATGGGATTTTTTTGGTTTTTAGCACAAACAGCTCCCCTGAATTTTAGCCTATTTTCTCAATATTTACTCTGGCACATCTGTGCCTGCAAGCTAGTATGCACAGGAGATGAAACTCCTGCTGTGAGTAGCAATGTGCTGAAGTTGAGCAAAGATATTACACAACTCTACTTTATTCCAGGAGGCAGCAATATGGGAGCCCCACATTTCTAATATAGTGTGTGATTACAGATGAAAATAGTTCTATCAGGAGAGACCAAATCTGAGAAACAAATATTTATGTTACAACTTTAGATGATTGAAATGTGCAATGGCATTTGTGATTAGCATCTCTTTGGTGATTAGACCCTACACCCCTGATCAAAATCTTAAGACCAGTTGAACAATTTAAAGAATTTGCATTTTGCACACTTTGCTTCAACATGCAAAAAAAAAGAAATCGGAGTAAAAGATAGAAATGATTGAGTAAGCAAATTACTGAAAACAACAAGCTGAAATAGGCTGTTCATCAACTGATAAAAAGTTTAAGACCACTTTTTTAAAAGAAATAGAAACCCCCCTCAAAACAGGAATAAAAGTGTCAAAAAAGGACTCAGTAATGAGTAGCTCCACCATTCTTGATCACTTCAAAAACTGAAGCTTGATCCAAGTGTTTCAAGGAGGCTGGTTGGAATGTTGCTCCAAGTGGACGGAGGGCATCCACTGTCTGGAACTGATGTCCGTTTTCGTAAATTTCCCTTGCCGCCCATCCACAAAATTTGTCAACTGGAGTAAGATCAGGTGAACACGCAGGATGGTCCAAAAGAGTGACATTATTCCTCTGGAAGAAGTCCTTTGTAAGAGGGGCATTGTGGACAGTAGCGTTGTTCTGTTGAAAAACCCAGTCATTACCAAACAGAGGACGGCCCTCAGTCATGAGGGATGCCTTCTGCAACATCTCCACATCTCCGCCAGCTGCCGTTTGACGCCCCTGCACAACCTGAAGCTCCATTGTTCCATTGACGGAAAAAGCACCCCAGACAACAGATCATGATGACCGTGCCTGTGTAGAAAACATCTCAGGGGGGATATCCTTGTCATGCCAGTAACGTTGGAAGCCACCAGGATCATCAAGGTTACAGTTTTTCTCATCAGAGAATACAATTTTCTCCACCTTTCAATGTCCCCTGTTTGGTGCTCCCAAACAGGGCGAATGGGCAGTTTTGTGGCGTTGAAGGAGATGTAGACCGTGGACACCAGAAACGACCTTAACTTGGGTCAATGATCATCCAGTGTCTTGACAGACAGCCCACTGGATCCTCTGGCTCACCTGTGGTGAATTTTTTTGGGGTCTACTACTTGACCTTCTATAAGCCTTAGGATCTTTTAAAACATTTAAAATCACTGTCTTACTGCATCCAACCTCAGCAGCGATGGCACATTGTGAGAGGCCTTGCTCATGCAGCACAATCCTACCATGTTAAAAGACAGAAAGCTTTTTAGCCTTTGCCATCAGGAGGTCATAACAGTGTAAATACCTGACAGAATTACATGGAGTCAAAATTTTTGCGCAGATTTTGGCTTTTAAAGACTGTGGTCTTAAACTTTGATCAGCTGACAAAAGCATGTTTGCGTTTAGATGCAGTTTTTAATAAATTACCTGCTGACAGTCCAATTGTAAAATGAATCTTTATATTGAGAATAGAGTCCATTTCATTTCTGCAGAGCACATTGAAATATCTGCACTCAGTGTCATGTCTTTAGAAAAGTGCACACAGTTTTAAGCCTGGCTCACACTACAGGATTCTCGGCCCGATTTAACCCAGATTCAGCCCTCCCAACAATCGGGGAAGAAATCTGGTCGGGGACCAAAATGGGCCCCGATGTTCGACCAAGATTATCTACTAGTGTGAGCGGGTGACAGATCAATCTTAAGCCCCACGATCGTCTCACAGACTCGTCGGAGCCGCCCCGATAATTTTCAAACATGTTTGATATTTATCTGGGTGATTACGCAACTCGTATTCCCTGAGGATGACAGTAGCCAATCAGAGAGAGCCGCCTACGATGACCGGAAATGACCGCGAGACAGGAGTTATCAGAGGCAAGAATGGCGAACACAAAGAGCGTACGGGTGAGATGGACAGCGGAGATGGAGGACAGTCTTGTCGACCTGTGGCAAGACCACGAATGTTGGTACGTTTCATGCAGAGATTATCACAACTGATGTGAAAAGGACAAGTGTTGGAGAGAAATCGCATCCGCATTAAATATTCCAGGTGAGATAATAATGTGGCAGAGTGCTGCAGGTAATCACCCCAGCGCTGATATCCAGGACAACAGCTCTCGCTCTCATGTGATATTGCTTGTATACATCAGTTATACAAGCGCATTTTACTAGTTAACAGTAATAAGCGAGAAGGAATAATGATTTGTTTAACTGCCGCACTAGTGTCCATATTTTGTCTCAACGTGATCCTACGTCATCTCCTTGGTGAGATGACGTAGGATCACGTTGAGCGTCTCTCTGGTCCGATAATCTTGATGAAATCCTGTAGTGTGAGCTGGTCACGATTTTCAAATCTTGTAGTGTGTGTGTGTGCTTAAGATTTAAGAGAAGATAATCTGTCAAGATTCTCTTTATGTGTGTGATACAACCCGATTTCAGAATCTTATAAGATTTTTAAAATCCTGTAGTGTGAGCCAGGCTTTAGGGCACTAATTCACACTCCAGCCCTCAGCTTAAAATAGGCCAGTTAGCCATTTTAGGCTGTCCGATGAAATGACTGAGATCAAGAAACAAAAGACTGTAATAACCAAACCAGAGGCTGACCAGATAAAATAAGGAAAATAGGATGGCCACCACTCTTCCCTTTGGAAGATAATACTAGATTAGATCAACTGTTTGTAAGTTTACAAGGTGGAAAAATTACATACTAATCCTATGAAGTGTGATGCATCAAAAGTTACAAGTTTTGGTTTTACTCAATCTATCTGCTGCTTTCAGTACAATTGACCACCGAATCCTACTAGACAGACTAGCACAGTGGGTGGGACTTTTTGTTACTGAACTGAATTGGTTCAAAGCGTGCATAAAAGATCAGGGCCACTTCATGTCTGTTGGTAATAATGAATCAGAGAATGTAGAAAGAATGATGTGAAGGATCAACCCTTGGAACCATTCATGTTAATATACTGTATAAATGCTGCCTCTTGCTGGATTGTTGAATATGCTTTGTTTACAAAGATGATACACAGCTGTACCTCTCAGTGTCAAAATAACTTCCCTACATAGTTCCCTACACTCACTGAACATGTGTTGAAAAAGTCAGTGAGTGAATGAGCGAGGATCTTCCACAGTCACTAAAATATTTGTCTTTGGCCCCAAAAAGGAAAGATCCAGTCTTGACTCAGTGGCACTAAAAGCTACAAATCAAGCCAGAAACTTTATCGTAACAGTGCTTGTACAGGTCAAACTAAAAATCCATCAGACCGCTGCTTGAGTATTTACTAACGCCAAAAAAGTAGATCATATCACACCAGTCCTTAGATCACTACACTGGCTTCCTGTGAGTCAAGTGATATATTTTTAAATCCTTGTCCTGGTTTATAAAGCACTTATCTGTCTTGGGCAATTTCAGATCTATTAGTTCCCCTATGAGGCATCCAGACCCCTCAAGTCCTCTAGGACAGGCTTACTTAATTTTTCCTGGGTCAGAACTAAACAGATTGAGGCAGCTTTTAGTTTCTATGCTCTTCAACTATGGATCAGAGAAACTGAGACCTTCTACATTTGTGAGCTCTTTGAAACAGCTCTTAAAATATTTTAATTACTGCTACCTTCCCATAAATCCAGCTTCTTCTTATTTTTATTTTATCTCTCTGTTTCTTTTAAATCTCCTTTTAATCTTAAAGTTGTCTTACTTTTGCTTATTTTCTGGCACTGATGGTCCTGATGTCAGTATGTCTTCATTTTAAGTCTGTAAAGCACTTTGATTTGTGTAATACATGAATGGTGCTTGAAAAATCAAGTTTCCGGGCCTTACCTTTTAGGGGGAATTCTTTTGCACCGGTGTGTTAAATAGCTGAAATTTGTCTAACACTGAGCCATGAGAAAAGTGAAAGAAAACAGTTCCAACTAGAAATGCTAAGAGAGCACAAACTGTTGCCATTACATTTCTGACATTTTTTGCCCTTAATAGCCTTCGGGTTGTAATTTTTTTTTTTTTTTTTTTTTTAGCACAGTGTATAATAGAGCTATTAGAAATATTAAAGGGATTTTTTAGTATTTTTGGCTCTCAGCAGTGCTGTACCTTAAAGGAGAACAAGCTCAGACTACTGGTAAGGTACACTGCTGTTGGCGGTACAGTTTTATTTTGAGTAATTGTGGAAGTTTTGTGTAGAAACAAGCCAGGAAAATATGTTGGCTTGAATTTACAATTGATCAAAAAATGCAGAGTGCTTTATTTTTCCGTTAGTAGGAAGTCTCTTTTTTTTTGCACTTTTAGGATGCAGCAAGTGGCTATGTACTCCTCCTCATGTGCACATTGACTCCACCAGCTGAATCTTGTTCTGAAGAATTTCTTCTTCTGGTTCTTTCAGTTCAAAAAGTTAACCCTGTGTATCCACAGTAAAAGGAAGCACATCTTCACCTGAGTCAAAATCGCTTACTTCTGCTTAAGTATCAGTTTCCTCTGCCATTGCTGTGTCTTCCCAAAGAGTGAAACAGCTGATCGTCAGAATCAATGCACACAGGTGGAAAAATACAGCTGTTTGCTGCATCTTGAAATAGTGCCAAACACAGAGACTTCTTGATGGAAAAATAAAACGCTCTGAAATTTTTTTGCCCAATCGCACACTCAACCCAATGGCTAGTTTATACAGTTAAATCACATAATTCCACAAAATAACTGTAACCTAAGTCGAAATCCCTGATATTTGGTTCACTATTAGTTACCTCTACCATTGTTGCGTCTTCCTGAGACCATAGAGTGAAACAGCGGATTGGCGAGAAGGGTCTGGCTGCAGACCTGCACTGTCAGGACCCCTCCACTGTGAGGACCGGAAGTGATGTTTTTTCTTGCGCATCGTTTTTGCCATGAAGAGAGAAAGTGAGTCAAAGTCAAGTGATTACTTTTTGTCATTGTTGAAGCAACGGAAGCAGTCTTTATTCACTAGAACGTTGCTTTCCCACTATATATTGCCCTGTAACTTTATATAAATTGGAAAGAAATGACTTTTGGACCTTTTGGTATTTTTTTAGTGCTGTTATCTTAGTTAGGGTAACGATGGTAGTGCTAACTAGGCTAACTGTAGGATTAGCCATTATATCTATGGGATAAGCTTGACATCAGAAGGCTTTCGCTGTCAATGGCATTTTGACATGTGTGAAAACACCCAAAATGATCACTGTAAGTGGACTACTTGATTAGTATAAGCAAATTATTTCAACAATTCCAAATAACATTTCTTTTTCTTTAGACCAGTGCGATGGGCCGAGTGGCAGATCACTGCAAAAAAGTAGTAGAATTGGTGCAGGCTAACAAACATTTGTTTGCAGCCAAAGTAGAGATGCCTGACATTTTACAAATGGACAGTAAACAAACTGAGGAGGCTGTCAACAGAACTGAACAGTGCAGGTCTGCAGCTAGACTGTCTTAGGACTGGCAAAATAAATGTGCACTGAAAGAACAGAAAAAATTAAAAATTTGCTCAAAAATATTTTTGCCAAATTGTTCATTTGAACAAACTTAGTTTTGTGTCTCATGTTTACATACGAAATAATTGTACCCACAAACAGCAGTGTATTTTAATGAAAAAATTGTAAGATACACACTACAAGATGGCCAAAATAATTGAATATTCAAATAGAAGTGAAAAAACTTTCAGTATATATTTTAGGTAATAACAAAAAGACCATGCTGTACTCAAATCACAGTACAGTCACACGGAAGCAAGAAAAATCTTAAATATGTGTAAAAAATGCTATAAAAGGATCATGATACACCACAACATGGTCAAGATTATGAAACATTCAAATGAGACAGAAATGTACATAACAGACAGAGGATTAAAACCATTTTTCTATCACACTCTATCAATCAATAGTTATCCTATATTCATTTTTTAAATTACCCCAAAGTGGATGATAGATTTGATACATTCACAAAAACAGTTCCTTAAAAAGAGTTTTTATTGTTAATTTTGGAGTGCTAAGCTGTAAATTTGCAGTTTGTGCCGATGTTTCTTGCATTTCTTAAGGTCACCTTAACTCTGCCGGCATAGAAGTGTACCGGCTTGAGCTAAAAGTATGCAAATGAGCGGTAAGTAATCAAAGTTCAAGCTGAATTGTTTAAGAGTTCATTGAACTGGAATAAAAAGATGTAGAGGAAATTACTTCAGTTTGTCATCGCTGTGGCAAATTAGGCAAGGACTGAATAAATGGATTAGCAGGAACGTGTGTGTTTGTGTGTGTGTGTGTGTGTGTGTGTGCTTGGTGGGTGTGTGTCGGAGGGAGCATCAGGATATGAGTGTGTTATGGCTCCACTTTATGTGCAGACTATGTTCCCTGTTCACATATGTACATGTTGGTGCTCACAATAGAGATGAGATACCAGGATGCACAACATTGCTCCTGTGTTTTGTTTTTTTTTGTTTTTTCTGCGGCGTACGTCCTGCTCCTCCCTGTGTTGTCATGGTGATGTGTCCCTTCCCAACCTTTTTTTAGAAAGGTATGCAGGGTTTGTTCCTCTTTCCGAATCCGACACACATACAGCAGACCTAATATGAGCATATTTCATGTTACAGACAGTTTTCTAGTGCGGTGAATCAATCTCAGAACCTATTAATGCAGACATACTTAAGTTAAAAGCAGGCATATGCCAGGTCTCATGTTAAACCTAAATATGCCCTAAAAGGATTTAAACCTTCAAGTAACATTTTTTCTTTAAGTCATTTAAAGTTTTGAAGGGCTTCCTCACTCAAAGTTATTCTAATTCAAAGTGTCCTCTTTTATAAATCCACCTAGCCCCACCCCCTGAGGTGCAACTTAACAGCGCACAACACTTCTCACAAGGCGTTAGTAATCGATTAGGAGCTGAAATGAGGACTCGGCCACTGCCAAACTTGAAACAGGAAGCTGATCTTATTTAGATTTAGTCAAGGACAGGAGAAGGGAGAAAAGAGAGGTGTGGATAGACAGGCTTGACTTTCTTATCTGCAGCCTGTGGTAACATCCTCTTTTCACACCTGCTGTTATATCTGCTGCCCACACAAACAGAACACGCAGAAGACCACACACATACACACTCCTGGAGATGCAGTCGGTTATTGAAACGTCGCTGGATGATTAATTATCACATGTAATGGAAAAGATCTAACCCTGTTAATACATTAATCGGAGCAACTGGCTGTCACCAAGATCCTCCTGCTTACTTGGCTTGCATGACTGTAATGCTCATTTTTTCATTATTGGTTCTGTCGGAAGATAAATGATTCACAATTTAGTTTAGAGTCCACATATTTCCATGGATTTATGCATATATACAGCTACATTAATTTTACAGCTTAACTGAAATGTTCAGTAACAATAGCTGGAGATCAATAATGAAGAATTTCACTATGGCTAATGCTAAACTGAACATGTGTGTGCTGTAAAACAGATATATTAAAAAGTTTTGTGCTTTTTCTGGCAGGACAAGTGGTAGATATTTTGATGCCATATCTTATTTGTTTTATGTGTGTACACTTTGATCTCATGCCTGTAATCATTGAAAGTTTTTTTTTTTTTTTTTTACCAGATTGGTGAGTCTTTATCCCTATTAAAAGAGGTAAGGCCTATAAATTTCAGTAAAGTACCATCAAATATCAATTGTTGTGTTTCTGTGTTCCTTTTTCATGCTGGTTGCTCCTCTCGCCCTTCTGTCCTAAATTGGTTATACATGTTATTTATCAAAGGTTGGGTATTCACCCAGGTCAGGTCAGGTCAGGTTCCTGACGACATGTTTGCACCTCAAACAACATTATTCCTACTTCATTCATAGAGGTTTACAAGCCATGAAGTCAAAGGGTACAAGGATGAAAACTCTTGCACCCCAGGAAGCAAAGGACACTGACCTCTCTGTTGCATTACAACTGCCTTATTCAGAGGCAGTGACCCAGGAAGACAGTTTGCAGCTCCCCAGCTATCAAACCAGCTTTCAAGTATGTTATGATCAGGACTTGAATGGGCCACCCTTCAGTCCCCTGCCCTAGCCTTTACAGATTGAGCCACACTGCCGCAGTTGAGTATTCACGCACAACTGCTGTAAGTTTCCAGTAAGTGCTAGCTACTGATTGAAGTGCATGTGTTTTTGTTTAGGCACTGGAAACAGATTAGCTTAAAAGTTAAACAAATCATTAACTTTAAAATTTTGGGGAAATTAAAACTAGGATACACGTGCACATGTGTTTGAAAAGCACGAAAGACTTTATAAAGGCAAAGAGGATGTCCAAGATGATGAAAGTCCTTGGCACCCATGCACATAAAAAAGTTCTGAAAATGTTTGACAAATTGAACAAGTTGTTCAAAATGATCAAAGACTTAGGCCCTGTTTACACGGAGATGCTCTCACCTGAAACGCAAAGGTTTTTCCTTTGCGTCTTCAAAACCGATCTGCATTCAGGCGGAGACTCGAGAACGACTGAAAACGCTGTAGCGTGCATGCCAGTCCAGTAGATGGCGATGTAGGTTTGCAGAGAAACAGCACTGTCACAACACACGTACAACACACGAAGAAGAAAAACTTTTCACAAACAACAATGGCGAGTGGACACACAAAGACGCAGGATTTTCTTGTCTGGACAACAAATCTGTCTAGATAGTTTTGTCTGGATAACAAACCGAGCATGGTAAGCATCACACATGTTACTCGGTAGACGGCCGAAGCTGTTGTTGTTCCTGGTATGTGCGAGCAGCCTTCATGTGAAAGAGTACTGCGAATGCGTAGACGTCAGCGTTTCCCCCTGAAACGATAAATCCTGTTTACATGAGACCGGGTGACGATGCGTTTTGAAATCTCTCCGCCTTGGACCCTGGTTTCAAAAGTTTGTGGATTCAGGCACTCCGGGCACTGGTCTCATGTAAACGGGAGGCTAAAATGCAATCAAACTCTTTGGATACGGCCGAAAACGGAGTCATGTAAACAGGGCTTTACTTTAAAGTCCGTGTAAAGCAAATTCAGTCATTTTCTTCTAAACACATTAAATAGGTCATAAATGTATTTCCTTAAAACATGTGAAAGCCATTCAACCATTCAGAATATAATTGTGGAGCCAGGCTTCACAAACTGTTTTTCAAAATTTCTGTGTTCAGGATTTAATGGGCGAGTCAGAAATCATCGTCGCATTACGTAACGAAGCCACCGGTAGCATAACCCCACCCCTGCTGCTCAGGGGTATAAATACATTAAGCCCATTAGCTTCGGTGGTATTCCCGCTCGCTCTCGAGCCTTGGATAGCATCTCTTATGATAGTTTGCAGCGGGCTAACCAGTCAACCAGTCAGCTAACCAGTCATGTCTCCTCGACGTCGCTCGTACATCTTTCCTGGATGCCACAGCGTGCAGCCTAACGGCTCCGTTAGCTTATTTAAGTTTCCTACTGACGACGAAGTAAGGAAAGGGTGGATCAATTTTGTCAAGAGGAGCTACTGTGGAGAGTTCAAAATCACCACCAATACCCTCTCTGCAGTGCCCACTTTACCCCCATGGTTACGAAAACTTAAGTCTAAACTAAAGGTAAAGTTTGGATTTCTGAAGAGTCCATTAATGCTGGTCAGTGGGGCCGAACCGATCCTCTCTGTCCACAGCTTGCATCCACCCGCCCTGCCGACAGCAGGTGCCACCATCCCGGCCAGCGGCATTATATATCCGCCGCTGACCCTCTCCATCCCGCTGACAGCAGGTGCCACCATCCTGGCCACCGGCGTTATATATCCGCTGTCGACCCTCTCCATCCCCCTGGCAGCAAGTGCTGTCATCTCCGCCACTGGCATTACGTGCCCGCCAGAGGTAGCGGTGTAGGTGTAAGTGTGTGCTTATGTTATAAATATTGTGAATTCTGGCGATTAAATGCTTTTTGCTGTGATTTTACATCGTAATCATGACATGATTTGGCCTCATTCCCTGAGCGGAGTCCATATGAGAGCACAATGATTAACCACAGGTATCTTTTTTTATGCGCCACCAATACAGCTATGACAAGGAAAAACAGGTAGACTGGGGTTTTACTTTTGTGTGTATGGTCAAACATGGACCGTTGGACACCTAAAATGAGCGCCATGAGCGCGTTTTTTTTTTCCCCCACAGACATTAGTTGCTTATATACAGAGGGAGACCGGAGCAGCGAGCTCAGACGGAGGCATCATGTGAGTTATCATTTTCTGTGCGCATGAAGCATACATGTTTCAGTTATTTCAAAGCTAAAGCTACTCCACAGCTGGTATTATCCCTCACAATTGATAAAAATTGGGCAGACGGAGTAATTTGGGAGGTTGTGGTAAAAAAGAAACTATCAGAAAAGTAACTGTATGAAGGAAGTATGATAAGTAAGAGTAATCATTGCTGTAAAATGTCGGCCTTTCAAAATTATATATATGTTTTTTTGGATTACTGTCACTGTTGCATGAGTCAGTTTATGACTCTGATGGCTCAAACAGGTAGGGCTGGGTCCGTCCGATGAAGCTGCTAGCGCGAGCTCCCATTGCTGTAGGTTACGTCCTTGTACAGTAGACAGAGGCAGCTCCCCTCCTGCATGTGGGCGCGGTTCCAGCGCCTCTAACTGACACGCCCCCAGCATTTCACAGCAGAGAGAAGTGCTTGTTTTTGCATGATTTTGAGACCTAATTTTATATACATAGCAATTTTTTTAATCTTTCAAATTTGGCTCAGTGGTCAATGACACATGTTTCTGTGGTATGACAAACTTACAACACAAATTATTTTTGCTTTACACGGACTTTAAGAATGACTGCAGAAATGATCTCCACTGATAAAGAGAAAAGGTTGGCAAATTTTGCTTTAAATTTTGAACATGACCAAAGTGTGTGCCAAAGTTATCCCCAAACTTCTGACTCCTGTTCAAAAGGAAAAAAGCAAGAAACTTTTTGGAGACATTTTGGAAGATATTGAAGGAAATCCAACTTTTTTTTAGGAGTGATTAAATGCGATAAAACTATGATCTTCCAACACAATCCTGAGAAAAAAACAGCAGTCAGTGCATTGGAAAACACCTTTTTCTCCATGGATCAAGAAAGCAAGAAAAGCAAGTCCAAAGTCAAGGCCAAGTTTATTGCTTTTTTGGCATTAAAGGTATAATTTTAGAAGAGTGGGATCTGCAAGGGTCAACGGTGAATCAACACTAATACAAACATTTCCGACAAAAACAGCAAGAAAAAGTCAAAAGTAGAGACCACAGTTGGGAAAAAATGGTTTGATTCTTTATCAAGACAACACGCCAGCTCCTACTGCGCTCCAGGCACAGTGATTGATCACCCTCCCAACTCACCTGATCTAGCACCCTGTGACCACTACTTGATTCCTAAGATCAAATCTATGCTTCAAAGAAACACATTTTGAGTCTGTGTCAGAAGTTAAAGACATTGTCCAGGTTTTTTGAGGTAGGGTTGTGTGAGGTAAATGGCATGAGCCTGCGCATGTGCCACAGTGTCACAGTTTAGTTCTCTTTCTGTTCAGAAAAACTTGGGACAGATACTAATGCTATAAATTGCGTCTTGTCTTTGTTGTGTATTTAATTGAATACAGTTCAAAAAGGATTTGCAAGTCATTGTATTCTGTTTTTATTTATATTTTACACAATGTCCCAACTTCATTGGAATCAGAGTTTGATATTCAGTAGATTCATAGAGTGCTATTATAATTGTACTTGAGTAAAATTTTATCAAAGTAGAGTACTTTTACTTGAGTACAATATTTGTGTATTCTCTCCATCCCTGCCTTGTTCAATTATCATTACAGGTATTTTTGATACAGGGTAATACGAGTGAAGCTTATAATGCAAGTCTTATCAGGACTTTTTTGTATTTATTCATGCATTTAAGTCTCATCAATTTATCTTACTGTCCCTATATTCCTGATGATGGCGGATTAGGGGTGTTCACTCACTTAAGCACTGAATCAACCACAACCTAACACAACCTTTTTTCACCAGTCACCCTGCTGTTGTCATATTTTATGATCCGGTCTCTTCTCCTCCACAGTTGACCTTTTGTTGCAGTGTGACTTTGGCCCACCCAAGTCGCGTCACCTGTCCATAAACAGCTCACTTTGGTCACCTTCGCCGTTGCTCAGTGACGTCACGCCCACTCAAGTTTCACCACGATCATATTATATCATATAATAGGATGTATTAGCTGACATTATTCCAACTGTATCCTTTTCACTACCAACCACAAAACACTGCAGCTGACGGCCCTGCAGCAGCATCGTCTTTCAGCTGCACGCTGAGTACAGTCCCGTCTAAGCGGAACTAATGTGCTCACTAACTTAATTTTCCCATAGGGACATAGATTGTCACTCTGTGAACTGGAATAAAAACTGTCTGTCATGGGTGTCATCACACACCCACACAACACTGATTGGCTGTCGCGTCACAGCCACGCTCGATGTTCACAATTTTCAACTTTGGCGACCGAGCGACGTGATTGGGTAGCGCGACCAAGTCGCCTAGATTGCGTCCGTGGCATCTCAGGAGGGTTAACCCCACCCCATCACGGCTGGTGGCCCAAGTCAAGTTCGATGTGAATGCACCTTTAGAAGTCCATTCATATCATCCTGGATGCCTCATCAGAACCTCCAATCATCTAACTGGTGCCCAATCCAAGCTCCTCAGAAGTCTACTCCTCATCTAACCATTATTCCTAATCACCACCACTACCAAGGGGGTATCTATGCTGCTGTCAGCCTCACTACCTCCTTTAAGTACAGGAAGACATCACAATGGATTCTAAATGCCAAAAATGTACAGATCACAAAAACCATGCACATTTATCATTTATCCAAACATGTCTAACTACATTTGGTCAGTAATGTATGCATCAAGCCATGCTTTTTTATATGTGAATTGATACATAATTATCCATGATAAAGTGTTGGCCCTTAATTAAAGGATTTTCAAAAAGTGATTATGCCATTGTTAGTATGTGCAAAATTTAGCACGCTAGCCACACTTTCTCCCCAACTATTTCCAATTATTGCATCCCTCTTGTCTGCACCTTAACGCAGCCTTTGTTTCACTCAGCCACGTTCAGAGAAACCTTGTAGCACATTATTATCAAGGCAGACAAAACAAACCATTTTCCAGTATTAGTAGTTTCCTATTACATTTGAACAGAAAGCAAATTAGGGTGAGGAGACTGTTGCTGATGAGGAGAGTGTGTCTGGATGCCAGGTGCGGTGGAGAGCTTGCTTTGCATACCACAGAAGTGCTATTATGAGTACAGCCATGCCTACTCTGCATTCGTGGATGTAATAGCCAAGCGAGGGGCGAGTAAATGAGGGGTTACCATTCACACGAGCTCATATGTACAAACAAACACACGGGTACACATGCAGCCGGACACTTTCATACACACAGCGAACTCAAACACAGTCGGTCGTCTACAGTGCTGAGAGTGCCGGGTCATCAGTAATGGAGTGGGCAATGGGAGCGATAGCGACAGTGATGAATTCACATCTCCATAAAATCTGTTCTCCCATCGCAGCCCCATACATATTCAGACTGGACGACTGAAGCCGTGCCACGTCGTTAGCAAATGAAAAGTAGTTTAGCATGAGAATGAGCCCAGGGGTCAAAGGGAGAGAAAAGCACAAAGACAGTACAAAATTCCACTCGTCCTATAATTGGCCGAAGAGCAGAAAAGATAGGGAGAGTGTTGAAAAAGATTATTTATTTTGTTTATTTCAAAAGCAATGTATTTATTGTGCTGTTTCTATCAGGCTCAATTTTTGTTAGGAACATCTGTTTGCATAATGGAGGTATTGTTAATAGACTGAGCCATCTGATATTGAAATCACTTTGCCATTGGTGAACAGGATTTTATATGCAGTTAGATTTGCAGCAGTGAGGGCTGGAGATCAGGTTCAACACAATGCAGTGAAACAGATGCAGTGTTGTCTAAAAACTGTGGTTTTGGAAACAGTCTGAACTTTGCAGACTTGAAATAAACAGGCTGACAGCAGTAACTTTGGGAGCGGCTGGTGTCCTGCTGTTGTTGGAGATTCATTTGGCTGGTTTCACATCTTCTGCTCTTCCCTCCTTGTGCAACCCACTGTGCAGTACATCCGAAACATCTCCACATTTTATTTACTGGAACTCCCCTCTTCAAACAAACTGAAAGCCCTTTGCTGTATACTGACACTATGGAATAAATGAAATATGATCCAAAGTTTCAGTGATTAAGACTCCTTTTAAGGAAAGAGATAACCATTGTCCTTTTAATCAACCCAGGAAATTACCCTTTGTCAAGCCCGGCCTTCTTTGGTCCCCATTTAAAACATCTATTTCTGATCACCAATCAAAATGAGTTTATAACAGACCGTCTAAGTCATTTGTCAGAGATGTGTTGATATGTTCTAGAAGGATGAGGAGTCAATGCAAATCTCTGAAATCACTCATCACTACATATGTGCAGAGAAGAATAAAACCAGAACCAATAATCAAGGTCCACCCCAGTCTGAACCAATTTACAACACCTTAGAGAAGCTTCTATGCTTCAGTGGTCTCTCCAGCCTTCCTCTCCGTCTCCGTCCACCTCTCTGTCCCTCTCTCTCTCTACTTCTTTTTCTTTGTCTTTCTCTGTCCTTTTCCTTTTCCCAGTCTTCTTTATATGTAATCTTCCTTGCCCGAGTTGTCCATGGAGCAGAAAGTCATTAAGCGTTGGAGAGGGGACAGCACAGTGATGGTTCAGCCTGAGAGAACACAGACTCCCTGAGCAGGCCTGACCATGGCTGCACATGGATTAGCTTATTTCAGGTCGCACGCTTACTCTCTGTGCAAAGGCAGAGAGGGGTAGAGAAGTCCAAAGGGCAGGCAGGTGATGTCTTCAATGGAACCCTTTTATTTGAGAATTAGCTTGAGATCACTCTTTTCTCTTCTTTAAGTGCCATTTTTCATTTCTTGTACCTCATTAAAGTTTCAGTGGAACAACCAATTAATTATAATACACAGTAGTTAACCAAAATGTGCTGCTGTTCGTGTTACTGCTAACCCATTATATACCTAGCCACACATACATGTACGCACCAGATACAAACCTGGAGGGGAACATCCACAAACAATCCCCAAACCCCCTCAAACCCTGCCCTGTCAGGTTTTATTGATTGAACATAAAAGCATGTACACATACCACAGGCCAAACAACTGACATCTGAAATTGCATGTGATGTGTGTGGGCATGTTTGTGTGTGTACCTCATTAAGCCCAGAGCGGAGAGTACTAGCCAGGCCAATTATGTTGAATTCTTCCCCTCTCCTTCAAATGTCTCTCTCTCTCCCTCTTTCGCTCTCTCCTTCTTTCTCTGCCTCCATCATTTCCAGACCTCCCCAAACAAGCAGACATTTGCATATTGCTTAATGGATTGAGAATCACCCAACCCCCAAAAATGAGCTTAATTGAGGTAATGCATCATACTGTCATTAGATTTAAAAAGGATAATCATTTTTGATGTCATTTCAAAACATTTTGTTTTTTGTTTGTTTACAGTGAGAAAATGGGTTTGTAAGGAGTAGTGGACCACATCTTGCCTAAAATGTTGGGATGTTGTTTTGAATAATGAGCAACAAAAACACAGAATTCAAAAATGGAAATCTTCAATACAAACCTCATTGAAGTTAGGCCACTGTGTAAAAAGTAAATAAAAACAGAATACAATGATCTGCAAATCCTTTACCACCTTTAGTCAACTGAATACACTACAGAAAGACAAAATATTAAGTGTTCAAACTACTAAATTTCTTTTTTTTTTTTTTTTTTAAATATTCACTCATTTTGCATTCAGCAACAACCAGAAAGCATGGAGTGTGGTTCACCACTTGGTGAAAAACTGCAAATAGTCCAGCAATGTTTCTCAAGGTACATTTGGAAGGAATTTAGGGATTTCAGCATCCACAGCCCATAACATCATCAAAAGATTCAGATAATCCAGAGAAATCTCTGCACATAAGAAGCAAGGCCGGAAACCAATGATGAATGTCCATGACCTTCAATTCCTCAAGTAGCACTGCATTAAAAACCAACATCATTTAAACACTTCGGATAAACATTATTAGTTAACACAGTTTGTTGCGACGTCTACAAGTGCAAGTCAAAACTCTTACATGCAAAGTGAAAGCCATATATCAACAACACCCAGAAATGTAGTCCGCTTCTCTGGGCCCAAGCAAATCTGAGATGGACTGACATAACGTGGAAAAGTGTGCTATGGTCTGACAGATCTACATTTCAAGTTGTTTTTGGAAATCATGGACCTTCTTGTGCTCTTGTCCAAGTACCATCCAGATTGTTATCAGCACAAAGGTCAAAAGCCAGCATCTGTAATGGTATGGGGATATATTAATGCCAATGGCATGGGTAACTTTGCACATCTGTGAAGGCACCACGAACACTGGAAGGCACATACAGGTTTTGGAGCAACATATTACGCTGCCTTCGAAATTATATCTTTTTCCAGGAACGTCCCTGCTTGTCTCAGCAAGACGATGCCAAGCCACATTGTGCATGTGTTACATCAGCATGGCTTCATAGTAAAAGAGCATCGTAAAGAGCCTGTCTGCCTGCAGTCCAGACCTGTGTCCCATTGAAAATGTTATGCAGCACTAAATATAACAACGAAGAACCCGGACTGTTGAGCAACTGAAGTCATACTTCAAGCAAGAAGGGGGAAGAATTCTAATCCAGCTGGTGTATATGTCCACAGTGTTAGAATGTCACTGAAAAAATAGAAACAGTCCAATTACTCTTCCTTTTTGTGGTTCTCAGAGTTAAAGCTTCAGTCTGCCTCCTCTCTGGAGAAACTTCCCTTGTTTGTTAGAGAGTAAGTAATATGGCTCTCTAGTTGTCATTTTCTGTCTGTTTTGGCCAAGAAACATGCGCAACTTGTGGGAAAAAAACAGGCGACTCTCCTGTTCTCGAGATTTTCGGCATGTGAGGCAGCTTGTGCTTGCAGTTTGAAAGCTCTGACTTGATAACATACTTCCCAAAATGAAGACACGCACGTACTGCTGCTGTCACACAAGTTAAATGCTTCCAGTGTGAAACAGGCCTTAAGACACTCTCTGTCAGCTTATAAGAGGAGTCTGTCACAAGGTTGTCATACAAGTCTTACACGTGTTCTGTGGATGAAAGTGGAGTACCTGGAGAAAACCCATGCAAGGTAAAACATACAAACTCTAAACAGTAAGACCCTGACTAATTCAGGGACTCCAACCAGCAATGTTATTGCTGTGAGGCACCAAGCACTGCCTGCTGCACCAGAAAGCTCAGGTATGACACTGACATTCCTATTAAGGAATTAATGACTTGAATAAATACAATTTTAAAAAAAGGGCTGGAAATTGAACGTGTTCAAAAACAAATCACAGAGGGAAATTCAAAGTCAGTGTCCAAACAATGCTGACATGAAATCAGATTAAGTCTTAATTGTGCTGCATTTTCAAAACAAGTTTAGTGTGCAAATAACTACATCAAATATAATAATATGAAAATTCAGTCTGCAACAAGGTTTTTTTCTTAACTTGAACAGATATATTTTCACAATAATAGGGGGCAAACTTCCCCTGAAAAACATTCAAACTTACAGGCTTGGAAGTAGAATATTAGATACAGGTTAAGGCATGTAGGACCATAGCTGTTAACTAGTTGGCACAAACAAGTGGTGCTAATCTGCCCGAGAGGGGAATGTCAATTCTGGATGACAGGGCAATGGGGAGAAGCACTGTGTCACAACACAGCATCAGACTTGTATGTGTGTAGTGAGAGTGTGTGAGATGAGATGGCCAATGGAGATCCCAAGAGAGCAGGTTCCCATGACCTGCTTTGGTCCAATAGGAGGTTTCCTCAATTTGTAAAGATGCCACTCTGCCAAAGAGTGCACAAACACATAGACACACACTCATTCACACACACATAGGGAATGGGACGACCACACACTTTACTCTCAGTCACTCCAATCTGATCTCAGGCTAATTTGGCAACCGACACCCTCTCTATCTCTTCTCCCTTTTCATGCCTCTCCTGAAGATTTCATCTGTTCCCAAGAGAATTCCCAGGCCCACTCATCGCCTACTCATCGACTTTTCAAACACAAATACACTTACACGCACATAAAGTCATGTACATGTTTATTAACTATTGTACTTGAATAGTTATAACAATTAATTTAGCATTTAATAGTTAATGATAATTGTCCATTTAAAAAAAAGATGGTCGATTATTATCAGCTGACCACTGATTCTTTAATATTCTGAAGCAGCCTTTGACATCATCACTTCCTCTTCACCAACCTTACTGCCCTCCCCTTTCCTGATTCCCTATATGAAATCAAATCCCATTTCTTCTTCATTTGTGAAAAACTCAACAGTAATGAAACAATGGTCCTCCCCTTTGACACCAAATCTACTTTAACAAAATCAGAATTGTTCCCTTACTCCCCTATTTCAATCAGCTTTTAAACCTTGTCAATCCCAGTTTATCCCTGATTTCTGTTTAATATATTCAAGTCTTTTTGGTCATATTTTTTTAAGCATTGGCACCAAATTGACCTTGACAACCAAACTTTATCTTTAAATTCCCTGCCTTTTCCCGTGTTCCCCTGGATTTTGGGCCTGTTCTTTTTATCATGTACTTTCTCACAGCCATATTTTTTACAAACTTAACATCAGCTTTCATTGCTATGCAGATGACACCAAGCTCTACCTGTGGACAATCAAACCAAACTCCACCCACCGAACCTCACTATTTGATTGTCCACAGGGAAACAAATTTTGTTTTTGTATCAAACTGTCTTAGGCACTATAATTAGAAAAAAGAAGTCCCTACTGGCACCAAATACAACTTGACAACATCAGAGTTTTTCCCTAACAACTCCCCCCCCTCCAACTCAAATCTTTACATTCTCAGCCTTTTTCAGTTAACTACCAGTGCTTCTGTCATGGGGCTTGTTCTGTTTATCATGTACTTTCTACCGGTCAAATCTGTTGCAAACTTAACATCAGCTTTCATAGCTGTGCCGGTGACACCATGCTTACCCGTCAATCAAACCAAACTCCACCCTCACTCCCATCTCCTTGGAACTAAATCCTATTCCTTAGCAACTGTATCGAACACAACTTTCATATGTATGTTCTTCCCCTTGACATCAAATGCACTTTGACAAAATCAGAGTTTTTCCCTCCATATTGATCTCTCCTCAGTTTCTCCTTACCCCCAGGTTAAGAGTCTTAGAATCAACCTTGACAACACACTCTTTTACTAAACACACATCAATAATTTTACTCCGATTTCATACCTCCATCTTCTCAATAATAACTGCGTCCATCCCTCACACCTAACAGCACTGCCAACAGCTTTTGTCAGGCACATGCTGTTTTCAATACTCAACATTGACTGTAACCCTCTTCTCTTTGGAGTGCTTCACAAACTCTCCATAAACACTCACTTGTTATCTCCAGGTTCTCCTTGATTTATCACATCATCCTTGTTCAGCAGTTTTATTAGCTTCTGGTCAATTGACACATTGACTCCAACCTTTAAATGCCCAAATGCCTAAAACCTACACTCTTCCATAGGTGAGTAAGAAATGTCCCATCTTAGAATCAGTGTATTTTTGTGCTATTGTTGTCATTTTGATTTACAAATGTAACTTGTTTTAAGTTTTATATTTTGGTCCCGACAATTTCACCTTGAAGACACCATTGTTTTCCTTTTAACTGATGGTCAATTAGAAACTACAAATGATATTTACCCAAAAAAGAGCCAAAATTAAAATGCACGTGTTTATTTATTTGTCTTTGTAATAATTAGACAAATATTATTTAAGACTACATATTGTGAAATAAAAATTGCTATCATTTAATTAATTTAAGTCTTCTTAAGCGTAAATAACTGCCAAACAGGTTGTTGTAAACAGATTCACTCTTTAGCAACTAATAAATATTTTGCTAAAGAGTGAATATATTTCCAGCCCCCTTTATACTGGGTCCCGATGGAGGAAACAGCCCCATTCACAATGACATTTCAAGCTCTAATATTTACACAACTGTTTAGTTTTGCCTCCACGGTGAATATTGAAAGATAGCATGGGGAGGGCATTTGTCTTTCTCCAGTGGTAGTGTCAGAGACGTGATATCAGTGATAGTGAATCATGCTGCGGGCCAAGTAGGCAGTAGTAGCACTGTACGTGTGTGTCTGCATTTGTGTGGATGTGAAACACACCGCGTCACTCACTCTCATGCTCCTCCAAAACCTTATCACACAGAATGTCTACCTCTTATGGGAATTAATGTTAATGTCTCAAAGTGCTATGATGTTGGATTCCCTTTGTGTGTAAATACACTGTAGAGATGGCTGGTGTCAGAACCCTAAAAGTGGCATCCACATGTGCACATGCATTTGTTGACAGTGTTAACTAACATAATATCTCTGAAATCCATGGTTAATAAAAATCAAATAATCTCAGTCAATATTGCATTGTAAATGCATAAGGGTCATTTTTTAACCCAGATGTTAAAACCTGGGGTATGAAAAAGGAAACTAAAACTTCTTGAAATTTATACAAGACAAGTTAAAATGAAAGGAGGTAATAACTAAGACTTTTTTTTAGGATTAACCTTTATTTAAACTTGAAGATTTTCAGTAATGTTGAGAGTACAATGGACAAATATAAAACAAGATACAAACACAATCCAAGATTTGATGAGAATCAGAATATAATCCTTCAAATACTGACTGAAATTCAGTAAATATATATAGTCCTCAGTGAAATGTCATTATGATCTCAGTGTTATGGTCTTATGGGTGACCATGTTAACTGACTTGCGGCAGACTGTGCTAATGAACAGTATGTGGTAGGTCAAACGACTAAGGACTACCCCAGAATTATTTCTATGTTTGCAGTGGTGCAGATGATGCCAATGGACGCCAAGGTAGAAGCAAGGACAAACTGCAAGTATTTCTCCAGATTAATGTCTATGACCCCCATCCACCTGTTATCTGTAACAATGACTCTTTTTTTCTGAACTCCATCTTGAAATATTCTCAAACTGACTTCAGCCTGATTTAGTCCCATATTGTCTAACTAAATAATGTTGAACTCGTCGCTTATTTTATTGATCCTCTTGACAAACTGCCATTTAATATGTTAAAATCCAGTCTTTTAGAGTGACCTTGAGCACTGTGAAATAAAATGGAAGAACTTTAGTTTGGTTCAAAGGCAAACAAGTTCCCAGCAAATATCATCCAAAAACCCATCAACATCTGAAACTTTTGAGATACATTACATGTCTGGACAGAAGAGTCTTTGACAGAGATTCTCTGTCTAGTCTGAAATCTTCCAGGGCTATCATCTGAAATGATGTGAATATTTATGAGCAGAGAGGAATGAGACACAGTCATATCTAAAATATGAATTTCCTAATCAGAGCTAATAAATATTTGACTTGTGAAGTCCATCGTGCAGATTAATAGATATTCAGGGCTAAATTCTTAATGTGAAGCAGGCCATACAGTACAGTTTTCCATTAAGACCAAAGTCGCTTTTGTCACTCTACAATGAAGGATTCCTCACCACGCTGACTTTTCCCTTTTTTGTAATGTGCAAAAGATATTTTCTTATAATCCTCTAAGTAAATTCAACCAAGGTAACAATTGATGGCTAACAATGAATTTGGTCTTTAATAGGATTAACAAAAGTTTCTCTAAATGATTGGACCATTTTTCACCATAGTTAATATCTGTGATACGTGCAATGTCATCTCCTTGACTTCTGACCACAGGGGTCTCCTCCTGTCTTCTTTAGTTTTCTGAGATAAATGTTTTGATTGCAATTACTTTTCTTTGCTCAATCCCTGTACTCCTCAGCGACAAAGTGGAAAGTGACATAGGGCAGGTTTTTGTATCGTAACAAGTTACTTTTATAAAAAAGTAACCAATTTCAAATAACTTGACTTGCAAAGATAACCCATTGAGTTACTTGTTACACCAAAAAAGTAATCTATGCAGTCTTACAGATTAATTTGTAATGCATTTATCCAATACTGTATGTGACAAATGGGCACATATCATGCAGTAAAGAAGACATACACCTTTTCTATATTTTAACATCTGTGTGGTCAAAGTGAAACATGATGTGCACTTAACATCCTTTTACAGAACTCTCTGTTTTGTATGACTTGTCAAATGCAATTGAGCTCCTCACCCTGCAGCTCTCTTTCTGGGTTCGTTCCAACACGAGAACAGCTGTGGGTTTTTTTGTAGTGGGTGGAGACTGATGGGTGGAGATACCTGATCAGGGGCAGTTACTATTGTAATGATTCACTGTGACATCACAATGAGCTCCAATGCTGAACAAAGAAGAAGAATTCATATTTCAGGCATAGACAAAGAATTGGGATAGCTAATGTCACATTTGTAGGGAAAGAGATACTTAGACACCAATATACATGATCAAACTATCAAATAGTAGGATTTCATGATATTTGCCCTCTAATTGTCCCTGCAGTGCAGCAGGATCTGCCTGATTCATTGTCTGCAATCAGCTCCTAGCCAACAAGATTGAGATAGGTCTGCAGGCACACTGCCCAATAAGAGTCCTTAAAGGCAGTGATTCCCAAACAGGGTTACGCAAGCACATTGCATGGGGTATGTGGAAACATTTAATAATTTATTTCCAACTTGAAATCACTGAGATAAGCCTGTTAATAAAATGGCAAGTGTGCACTACTACTAGTTTCAGGCATACAATAACCTGAGGCACCTGTGGCTCAGGTTATTGAGGTTACAGACACTTCCTAAGTTTTTGGTGCTCTGGCGTCGCTGCAAATGTTCTGGCTTCATTGAGTTATTTGCCAGGACTTCACCACAAAAGAAGCACTGAGGCTGCGGTGGATCCACAGATGTAGAAGTGAATCTATATAAACCTGGTTGATAATGTTCTACTTTTTAAGAATCAACAAGGATGACTGAGGGGGTACTCATGGTATGACAAAAAGACTTAGGAGCTACACAAGACAAAAAAGATAAGGAACCACTGCTTTAAATTAAGAAAAAGTGGGAGCGACAAGCAGGAAGTGACTACAGAGATAAGTGTAGATGCTAAGAGCTTCAGTAGCAGTATTTTCAGACCTGGACTGCATTTCTTTATTAAATGAAAACATTGAATTAATTACTTGATAGAAAGAATATTATTGCTCCATTTCCGACATGTTTTGGCAAGAGTTTGTTCGACTGAGTATCACATATTCTGTACTTTACATAGCAGCAGTAGCACCAACCTACTACAACATCTGATTGGCCCATTTGAATGTAATTGACAGAACGATTGTTCAGTCACCAGCTGGATGTGCTTCTAAAGGTTTCTACCCTTCCCAAAAACTCTATGGGCTGTAGCCAAGCGACAACTTCCAGGGCTGAAAATAGAGGCCCATGCAGAAGTGCTAGACCTGACATACCCGGAGTGTCCACTTGAGGCTGGCTGCAGAAGCGTGACACCCAAATGATTTGTGTAGGAGAAGGTCATTTTTACAGCCGAAATGAACTTCTTTACAGCCTGGTTCAAAAAGCAGCTTTGGTGTAATTATTTATTACATTTATGTGCTCTTACTGTACAGGGTATGCATTTTATTTTATACTGCACCACTTCTTGTATGTGGGTAACTTGAGCTCTTCTCCCTCTACATGAATGACTGCACCTCAGGGGACCCATCTGTAAAACTCCTGAAGTTTGCAGATGACACAACTGTCATCATACTGATCTGGGATTGGGACGAGTCTGCACACAGACGGGAGGTAGAACAGCTGGTCCTCTGGTGTGGTCAGAACCACCTGGAGCTGAAGCCGCTCAATATGACAGTGGACTTCAGGAGCCCCCCCACTCACCCCCCACTTATCATCAAGAACAGCACTACTGTGGACCCATTCAGGTTTCTGGGATCCACAGTCTCACAGGACCTGAAGTGGACCCCCAACATAGACACCATCCGTAAAAAGGCACAGCAGAGGCTGTACTTCCTGCAACAGCTCAGAAAGTTCGGCCTGCCCCAGGAGCTGCTGGTCATCTTCTACACGGCCATCGTCCCGTCTGTCCTCTGTACGTCCATCACGGTCTGGTTTGGATCTGCAACCAGGCAGGACAGATACAGACTGCAGAGGACAATCATCAGGACCAAACTGCCCTCCATCCAGGACTTGTTCCGGTCCAGAATCAGGAGACGGGCAGGTAACATCTCTGCAGACCCCTCACATCCCGGACACAAACTTTTCAGACTCCTCCCCTCAGGTAAGCGATACAGAGCACTGTATGTTAAAACCACCAGGCACAAGAACAGTTTCTTCCCTCAGGCTGTTGCCATACTGAACTCCCTAACTGCAAATGTCCATCTATCTACCCAATGTATGATCATTCATTGCACATGTCATCCTCCCATGTATATGCACCTGTGCACCTTGTTTCTTATTTGTTTTTTTTTATCTACATTGTACATATTCTATTCTATTTGTATTCTTACCTTAACTTAATTTTTTAACTTTTCATTTAAAACAATGTCTTGTTTATAATATAGGATATACACTGTGTGTATCTATTCTGTACTTGGAGAGTGAAGTGAACCGGTGCCAAATTCCTTGTATGTCTAACATACCAGTAAAGCTGATTCTGATTCTCATTCTGCTAAACTTCAGTTTAGATGACATGTGCAGTATGTCAGCATCCATTTACAAGGCTTCAACAACATTCCCAAGGCTCCTTTGTAATCAACAGCTGACTTCACATAGCTTCGTCCAGTTATTTTACAGTCTGCCGTTTGCTGCCTAAATGGACTAGTGAAATATATTCTGTATAGTATACACTGAAATGTCTATCTGGTGTGTCAGGGTACCCTTTGATGTATCCAGGTTGTAAGTCTTCACATGTTAGCTTGATGCTAATGCACAATAAAAATGACCATAAATGGGCTCACAGATTTAGCAATTGGATTGCACTATTTTTGACTGAAGATATGAAGCTATTTTTCATAGAAATACAAAGTGCATTGGATAGTGAGTCTATCTATTCATTTGCTAAACAATGTTACAAATGTAAGAGATATAGTCAATTGCTTTGCATCTCCACAGTCTGCAATGCAACATTGTGTTACCTGACATGAATACTTTCTTGTTTATGTTTTTCAATAGAAACAGGCAAACAGCATTTGGGGGAGCTACAGCCACCTTCTGGCAGTGATATGGTATTATAACCACCCACTAATAAAAATTTTGATCCAAAACAAGATTCAAAAAATGTGAAATCCTCATTTTTTATATAAATTTAAATCAAAATAACCACACTGATTGCTGATCTGTTTTGACAGGCACCATTCTAACCAAGAAGTTTATACAAAACAAAAATCAGCGATACAGGTTGAAAAACAAACTCTATGCTGACAGGAGCTGAGAGACTATCAGGCACAAGGTTTCATAAAATCAACATTGTACCCTTGTTCATTTCCATTTAACATAATAAGATGTTTTTCCCTTTGGGTTTTGGGGTATTGCATCCCAGCACTTCCTTAAAAATATCTATCTTGGAAAAGATCTGCTTGTATAGAAGACAACTACCTATGTAGATTCTGGTTATATATATCAAAGAAAGCATCAAGACAAAATACATTGACTATGAGTAGAAACACTATGAGACACTGTTCTCTAGCCAAAAGGAGTACAATACAGCTTCTTGATATTTTTAACCCAGATATTCTTACAGCTTTATATGAGCAAAGAGGGGAGGAGAATAAGAGAGAAATGTGGGAGAATGAGGGAGTGAGAACCAAGGTACCCTGTCTCTTCAGGTCTAACAATAGAAACCCAGAGTCAGCCAGAGCGCAGTCGATTTAAATTCCCTCACAAGCTACCTATAAACAGGACCACATGCTGAGGGTGATAAACCAGTGGACCTCTTCATCCGTCTCATACTCATCAATATCACAAGTCCACATGTTAGCTTCCACCTCACTGAGGAAAACTGAAAAAAGAGGGATACAGTTTAAGATCTTCAATAAAAATAGACCCCTCGTCATTTTCATGTACAGGTGTGTTTGTGTTAGTCCTTTTCTGACTGTTGTTCCGTCTTTGTCGTACCTCCACTGGACCTTCAGCCCCATTATAAGAGTTGACAGAAGGTGAGATTTCCTCAAAATCCTGCTCACCTCTTTTTAGGCGTAACCACAACAAAAAGACTTCAGGCAGACATTTCAGGATATGTAGGGTATTGCAGATGACACGTTGCCATTACTACTATCCTTTTCTGATAATTTTGTATGTATTACAGTCAGTATAAAAAAGATAAATTAATTACCACAGAGAAAAAAACTTTCATCTTGAAGCTCCATCATCTATCTTTAGACGTAAGTCATGCTCTCTTGACTAAACCACAGTTAAAATGAAATGATTAACAGTAGAAGGAGGAATCCTTGTTTCAAAATAAACAAATAAGAAGACCAGGGGTAAATCAAAGAGGACTAGTGGGCTTATCCATCACGAGGGTATCAGTACTTTTCAATAGATTGTAAAAACAGAGAGACATTCCTTAGAATGAAAGCCTTTCATATGTCTCATAGTTCTCAAGACGCTCTCAAAGCACAAACCTAGTTTTGTTTTCATCCATGATTGTTGCACATACAGAGGTGTCAGTGCTCTCAATGGTGGATGTGTCTGACATGGAGGACCAAATTGTAGAGGCAGGACAAAATTAAACCTGCTAGACTTTCTGTTGCAGAGTCTTGAGACGTCCCAGACTGGTCCGTTGTTGTCTGTCATTATGCCACACTACACAGAACAACAGATTTTCATGGCCAACGGGTCCTGATATCCTAGGACTGTCAGGTCGGACCACAATCATGTATAAATCATGTCATCTGACCCTGGCACAAGTCTAAGTTTAAATTTTCCAAATTTTTTATCTCACATATTTTACTCCTTTTCAACAAGTTTGCATACCTTAAAAACCCACTCAGAAACTGAATTTTGGCATGTATATAAACCCCTGTTTATCCCTGCTTAGAACAGGCTGTTTTATTGTAAGTCCTCATGAGCTGTACCCAAACACATCCCTCTTAGGGAGTTTTACCAGAACTGAACTACATCTCTTCATTCAGTGGAGATCAAAGAACAACACTGATAGCTTTCCTAGATAGAAAAGTTATTCTTGCCCACTAACATGTTTCATCAAGAGTTTGGTTTACTTACTGTCAAAAAAATTTTGACTTTGCAAAGCAGTTTGATTCACCAGATTCCACATCTGTCTTCAGGCAGATCTACTTTTTACTTTTTTGGCAGCCTCTAGCCTTTCAAAAAAGGGTTTTTAAATATATACCATAGATATGTGAAACAGTCCATCTGGTGTGTCAGGTTATCAGAAACCAGGATATGCCTGTATCCCATCTTTGGGAAACTCATTTGTCTTACCTGGGCAACTGAGAAAGAAAATGGTATACTGTATTGTTGTGTATATGTGTGTATGTTTTGCCCTGTTTTCTGACCAGTAAGCAGGCATGGCCTCAGCTGCCTAACAGATCAGCAGAAATATGGGTACTTATGAAGCACCAAAGAAACTAAGTTTGTCTTTCAGTAACAAAGGAATAATTATCTATGAAGGCTTAGAGTGGCAGAAGCACTGAAATGCTGACCTACACATTTTAACAAATTGCTTCCTTGTTGTACTCAGGGCAGTGACAGCCTTGCACCAGTCAGAGGTGAGGACATGTCTAATATTTGCTGTTGTCTCTTCTCCTTTTGCTGGAAATGAGGTGGATTCATCATAACCACATTTCCATGTTTGTATTTATTAGTGCAAAGCCAGCTATAAGCCATGGAGGTCTATTCTATGTCATATTTCTTTTTTTTTTTTACAAATTATCACAGTAAGAAATAAATATCATAGGTGCTTGCAGGTATAAGATTCAGTTATTAGGAACCAGAATAATAATGTCGACAGGGATATGATGAGGTTTCTATTTATGCATTTGAATGCCTTAAAAGAATAAAACCTTTGTAAGCCTCACATCTGGGTTACCTGAGGCCATGACAATGCACTCGTTCTTACTGTCTGATGTAAGATGATAATCCCTCTATTCATTTCACCATTTCTCTTAAAAAGGAGTGGCATTAATGGCATGTGGGTTATACTGTAAGCTTTCATTTGCACACCTATTTTTGGTTGAGTGCATTAACAGAGTTGGGCAACACCACATGAGGAAGACACCTAGAGACTCAAGACACTGGAGATTATAAGAGACTGCATGGATGTTATTGGTTTTAATGATAAAAACTTAAACTGATAAACGAATAAATGACTTAATACACATCAGCTTCCCTGTTTGAACATCCCTGGTGGTCTCCTTCCAAAACAAAGCACAGGGTCTTGGCAGAACTTGGTCCCAAGTTTGGAAATGGTACCAGGGCTGACACCACACAATGCCAATACTCTAGCCTCCAGTTGCAGGGGAATTTGGCACTTTTTTGGGGGGTGGACAAATTTAGCTGTGTTGCTCATTCCACAAATGCACAGTTATTATAAGTTGTATCTGGGTGTAAAGATGACAAGTCAGGTTTTTATGGATATGAAATACAATACCAGTTGGGATTATTAAAGGGGAGAAGTAATCAGCTGAAATTAGGTTTCAAAACTTTTATTGAGGAGTATATTTAACATGAAAATAAATGTCATAACAAGGTGGGAAAAAAATCCATATTGTTGCTTTAAAGGCAGATAATATACTGTTCTTATTGTGACACTTCACTCAAATACGCACTGCTCTGCACTAACAGTGATTTTTATCTGAAACTGCAGAGGCGATGATTAGGAAAGTTTCTTTTAACTCTACCTTTACTCAGATTGAGTGTTTGTCAGAAGCTAAGGCCGTGACAGTAACACAAAGTAAAGCCTTCAGTTAATTCTTGCTAAATTCAAAGTGTGGGACTGTAGGAGGGTTACCTAAGTTCAGCTCTGGCGGTGCCTCTCACTCTCTCCATTGTTCCTTCTCTAACTCTCCATCTCATTCTGTCTGTTTCATCCAGCAACAAAGTCATTGAGCAGTATGCTACGCTTGGCTTAGTGCTCTTGCACTTCAAACATACCACCTATTCCCTGAACATGGGCACAGGGGAACTTGCACCAAAAACCACACAGATGTGCAAGACAGACACACTCATGCACAGACAGGTACACAGCGTCCCCACTGAAATACACTGAATCATGTCTTAATGTTGTGCCCAAGGATGTCTGCTTGTGAAGGATGCTGGTTATCTAATCCCTACCAAAACAGTGTGGGTGGGCTGTGTTTCAGAAAAATGTTGTCATCTGTCTGACAGGATGAAGAGATGCGTGGTGGTCAAACGGTCAAGCTGCGATCCCCGGATATTTCTACAGGACGCATAAAGACAGAACAAGGAACAGGAAATGCACAGAGATGTACTGACCTATGGATGAGGATTTGCACATGCTCTAACACATTTCTCAGTGTAGCCCTGACATTTCTGCAGTGTGCTCACAGTGAGAAGGGGGCTGAGAGCTAAGTATTATGGACAGCAGGAGATTTTTTTGAAGAGACAAAATCAAGGCCAAACACTGGCTTTGACTTGAACGTTATATAAAAGGATAAAAAAGCACAGAGGGGTTTGTGGGTTTTTACAGGTCTTTAAAAAAGCAGCAAGACATGTGTGCCTGGACTGTCTTATGAGAATCAAGAGAAAACAGCTCAAATGTTAAGGACAGAAAAATCTCCATAAGAAGGGTACACACTACAAGACAATCTGCCTGACGTTCGGCTTAGATCCCCACTTCTAACCAAAGTCAGCAAAGGTCAGACTGATGATCTAGAGCTCCTGAAGACTGTCTTATCTGATTATCCTGTAGCATGAGGTGTGTTAAAAGTCATTTTGTCTTCTCAGGAGAGGATTGGGGATGCCCCAACTGGAAATTGTAAATATAAAATGTGTTCAATATTTACAACTTGAAATCCTCGTGTGTGGAGTGCATCGAGGACAGCTGAGCATGTCTTTCGTGTTTTGTCATGTGGACCAGAACAAAGCCAATCAGGGAGCAAGCTGGCTAAAGCAATGACAACAAGAGTAAAGGCGAAGCATAAAGTTAGACATACGCCAGAAAGAGTACCAACTTGTTCATTTGTGGCAAAGCACAAGCGTCGCAACAGTGTTACTTGCGAATTATCAGAGATGGCAAGTAACGAAGTACAAATACTTTGTTACTGTACTTAAGTAGATTTTTCAGGTACTTTGTACTTTTAGAAGTATTTATTTCTCTGACGACTTTTTACTTTTACTCAGTTGCATTTTCAACATAAATATCTGTACTTTCTACTCCTTTACTTTATATGTATAGCCTAAGCAGCGCCGCCTCTCCCTTTACGCAAAACATGCGCTGTTCGTAGGGCCCCACGATCCATTGGGGGCCGCATTTTGCGCAAGACGATGCGTTCTCCGCTGTCTGATGCAGCCACGATCCACTCTGTGGGCTACAGGCCTGATATTTTCCAGTTAAAGTGTGGCTGTTACCGCTTTTGTCTGTCAGTAATGTCAGTTTGCAGTGCAGCCCATGCACATGTGAACATTTGATCTAAATGCCTCCCGAATCGCTCAGCATCTTTGGGCGCGCTCTTCCATGTGCCGGTGAACGTAAAGACGCAGACAGACGCGCATCGCAGGAAGAGTGAGGGATCATCAGTCACTTTGTGTGATTTTATAATTCAAACAGTGACTTGATAGCTCACGTGCTCTGTTTAAGTGAACACAAAGACTTAAAAAATGACAAGTCGACGTTTTGATGAATCAAAACTCAACATTCTTCATCAGTCCAGCTCTGACCCTCTGTTTCACTCACTCACTGTTTTCTAAACGATGAATTCATCCTGAGGTTTCCTGCATCACGTATTGTCCATGATATAAAAACAATCTTTGACGGATCAAGCTCCAAATACAATCTACTAGTGTTGCGGTTCTCAACCTGTGGGTGGAGGCCTATAAGTGGGTCTCAGAGCTGTTTTCAGCAGACGGAGCATAAATTACGTGAAAATGTGGCAAAAATGTCTTCAGTGTATGGAGGCCCTAAGAGGACAAACATCCATCAGAGTATGTCAGAGTATACCCACTAGAATAAACCAGACGCAGGAGGAGACTCTGCTGTGTGTGTGTGTGTGTGTGTGTGCGTGTGTCAGAGCAGGTCTGCCACTCCGCACAGTGAGAAACAACTGTTGCCTGATGTGCTATTAAAAAAGTGCTACTAAAAAGGTTGATTAAGAGTTGGGCCTATGAGCATGATTTGTGACACCATCATTTTAAAAGCTAATCCTGGTCCAAAATTCAATGTTCAGAAGTGTGATGTGTAACCTTAAGTGTACAATACAAATGCCTAAAGGACTATATAGTGAAGTACATTAGGATGCTAGGCAGGTAGTTTTTGTTCAAACAATAACATTGCTAAAGTAGATTCCCTATAAATTACCCTGTGTTTAATAGCTTTGCAACCAGTGAATCATGCAGTAGAAATACTTTTTACTTTTTAAAGTACTTTTGAGTACACTTCAGAGCCTGTACTTTTTAATTTACTTGAGTAGATATTTGGATCAGTACTTTTTACTTTTACTCAAGTCGTTTTTTTACATAGGTATTTTACTTCTACTTAAGTAAGGAATCTGGGTACTTTTGCCATCTCTGCAAATTATATATAACAAACTAACAACAAGAGGAGCTGGATGGAAATCACAAATGCCAAGGGTGTCAGAGCTAACTGCTAGCTGCATTTAGCTTTAATTCTTCCAATCATTTTCCACCATGTTGTTTACACTGAATTCACGTTAGATCATTAAAATTACAGGCTGCAAGAATAGAGGCCTAGGATGTTGGTGAATATGGTGGTTGGTGTGTGGTGTCCTATGTCTCTCTCTTTGAGGCACACTACACACTACATGAGCAAAACTATTAAATCTGACCTTATTTGTCTGCATGTGTGGGCCCTGTAGTGCTCTTGATACTACTGAGAGAATAACACAATTTTGAGACAACCGCAGTCGCCCACAACTATGCTTTTTGCTCATATTCCAAAAGGCACATAGACTCCACAGTTAAATATCATAGTATTTTCATGGTAAATCTTCATTTCGTTTTTTTAGAAATAGCTTGTCACTGTGCCTCTGTTTTTCTCAGTCTTCATTGCGCATTGTATGTCATACACCCAGAAACATGCAGATACAAACACAATCAAAAGCTAACATGCAACAATGAGTTGCATTTACATATATTCAAATTATATACATAATTTTGAGTGCTGTCAGTGACTGTACTTACAGTGTCTAGTGTGTTTTAGGCATGCAGCAGAAAAGACGATATATTTTTAAAAAGTTAACAACTCGTCTTATTTTGATTGAATGCTAGAAGTCATAAACGTGTCTCATCAGATTTTCACCCCTAATAATAAAACATTTTTTGGCAATGTTCAAGTGTTCAGCACATCCTCTTGGCTGTTTACTTCCGCAGTTTTTGCTGGCATTTGTTCTTTTGTTGGTTGTTTGTCTTGACAGAATTTGATGAAATGCTCAGGGAATGTTGGTCAAGGCACAAGGAAAAGGGATTCAATTTTGGTGTTAATCTGAATTCAAATGCAGATCCCAGAATTTTTTCAAGGATTTATCAACTAGGGCACTTTTCCACATGTTCACTAATAACTAAAAAAACTTCTCAACAGATTTTGATGAAATTTTTAGGGAAAGTTGGTCATGGCTAGGGAAAAGTAATTACATTTTAGCGGCATTGTCGATTTGTTTCTCAGTCAGTCTCTGAGCAAGAAAATTCAAAAGGTTTTTTTGTATATTTTGATGGCATGAATTTTGGTCATGGCACAAGGAAGAAGTGATTATTTTTTGGTGGTCATTTATATACAGATGCAAATCTTGATTTTTTTTTTTTTTTTTTTAACAAGATTTATTAATACCATAAAGCACTTTTCCATATTTTCCAAAATTAACTTGGCTAAGACTGTCAGGAAGGCCTTGGGAAAGGCTTGTACTCTTGGAGCACTAGGTCATGATGTTGTGCTTCAGAGAAATATAAATTAAATTATTATTTAAGCATATCTGGTGCAGTGTCCTCCTTGTGTTTACTTATATAATAAAAGAAGAGGACTTAGATGAGCTAGGTGATGTTTAAACCAAACAATGAATTCCATCGTGCTGGTAGCCAGCTAATGCAGTCTGTTGTATGACAGCTGATGCTCTAACTGGTTTGAAACATGTTACACTGAAAGCACACCTTTGAACATTTTAGGTACACAATCCACTGTCATTTTGTTCTTCCTGTTTTTGTTAAACAATGTGCAAGTTCCAGTTTCATTTTCTTTTTCCTTTCTTGTTTTTTTAAACACAAATCTGAACTGAAGTCCCTATTTATCTCATTTTAAGCAAACTGTATTTTTTGGTCTTTCCTCTCTGCAGGCATTAGTGTGGAGGGCATGGCTGGCTCTGCTGCTGCAGCTGATGAGGCACACCTGTTTTCACTCTGCTCATCAATTCGACTATAAAAGCCTGGACTTCACTTATGTGTGGTGGTGCCTTTTCACACTGCCTTTTCATGAGGTTTTTCTTGCTATCGTCTTGCTGTTTTTTTCCAGCTGAGTTACTGTTTTTTGCTTAGGTTTCCTGTGCCCCTCTTGGAGCAACTCCTCTCTGCCTCTACTGCCTGCTCTTTTGTGTTTTTACACACTTCACCTTTTTGAACTGACCACCCATGTCAATCTCTGCTTTGGGGTCAAAACCATGTCAAAAAAATAACCAGGACTGAACAGTGATCTATGTCTACAAAACAATAGCTGAGTGCTACTGTGATAAACGTCCTCTTGATACTTCATCCGACAAACAAAGGATCTTATTTGACTGTATAGAAACAAAAGTTTGAAGTATTTGGCCTTTAAAAAACCTGTGGATTGGATTCTGAAACAGGCTTTGCTAAAATCTTCCACTGTTCTTCTTAGGGATTCATCACAGTCTCTCAGGTATTGCCTGGCAATTTTTTAAAGGAAATAAATTACTTATTTAAATTATACCTAAAAACAAAATACAATGATTTGTTCACCCTTTTGGCCCACATTTAGTTGAACACAATACAAATTAAAGATATTCAATGTTCAAACAGATTACTGTGATTGTTTTTTTGCAAATGTTTACTCATTTTGAATTTGGTGCCTGCAACACATTCCAAAAAAGCTGGGACAGGGGCAGCAAAAGAGTGAAAATGTTTGGTAATGTTCACAAAAAATCCGTTTGAAACAATCCACATTCAACAGGTTATTGCAAAGAGCATCCCTCAAGGTTCAGAAAGGTTCAGTTGTTCTGAAGCAAGGATGGAGTGAGGTTCACTACAACATTCTGTTGTCTCCTCCTCCAAACTATCAACCTGCCTTTTAGACCAGATTCCAACTAAGCTGTTCAAGGAGGTCTTTGCCTTCCATCCTTGGAAACAATCAACATATTTTTATCAACAGGCTACATGCTTTTAAAGTAGCCATAATCAAACCTCGTCTAAAAACCTACCCTCAGTTCAGGCACTTTGGCTAACTACAGGCCTATATTAAACCTTCCGTTTGCTTCAAAGATCCTCGTGAAAGTAGTGGCTAATCAGCTATGTGACTTCCTGCAAAACAACAGCCTGTTTGAGGACTTTTAGTCAGGATTTAGAGCTCACCATAGGACAGAGACCGCTCTAGTTAAAGTAACAAATGACTTACTCTCATCTTCAGATGATGGACTTCTGTCTGTCCTTGTCTTGCTAGATCTCAGTGCAGCCTTTGACACTATAGAGGCCGTCTGGGATCCTTGGTGTAGACTGCCTTGGTGTAGACTGCCCGCTGTGGACCTGGAAAGCTTTCAATAACTACAATTACAAATATTTGGCTCAATATATTATTAAAAGTCAAAAGCCAGTATCTGTGATGGCATGGGGGTGTGTTAGTGCCCATGCTGTTGTTAACTTGCACATCTATAAGGGTACCATTAATGCTGAAGGTACATACAGGTTTTGGAGCAACATACAGTACGCTGCCTTACAAGCAACACCTATTTCAGGGACATCCCTGCTTATCACAAGAAGACAATGCCAAGTCTTATTCTGCATGTGTGCCAACAGCGTGTCTTCATAGTAAAATAATGTGTGTACTAGACTGGCCTGCCTGCAGGCAAGGCCTTTCTCCCATTGAAAATGTATGGTCAATTATGAAGCCAAAAAAAAAAAAAGACAATGGAGACCCCTGACTGTTGAGCAACTAAAGACGTACATTAAGCAAGAATGAGAAAGCATTACACCTACAAAGCTTCAACAATTAGTGTATTCAGTTCCCAAGGGCTTTTTGAGGACTGTCAAAAAGAAAGGTGATGTAACACAGTGGTAAACATGCCCCTATCCCGGCTTCATTGGAATTGGGGTTTGTATATGATTATAATCATTACATAAACATGGACATTACATAAAGAGAATTGGGCCCAAGTAATTTTGAATGGGCCTGTTTATATCCTACGTTAATAAGTTATTGTCTGTATCCCCTTTTTATACTGCAGGCTGCTTTAAAACAGTTTAATTTTAAGGTAGTTTTTATAGATCTGTTCCAAAGATTCTGAATTCTGTATACTGTCCTAAATGTTGTGCCTCTTTAATGGCAAACTGGGGAAGGATGCAAAGGCTGGGGAATAACTGGCAAGGTAATGTTTATTGCATATCACCCCTGCTGCTTCACTTGGGCTTTACGTGGGGACATTTTTTTTTTTCTTTCTTTCTTTTTCCTCCTCCATAATGTAACATATACACGTGGGTTCACATGCACACTCACATACACATAAAGATTTCCCAAGCACAGCAAGTCATACTGTCTAGATTCTACTCCAAAGATCAAACTCCTCACGTCTCAAAGGCAAGCAGCTCTGCAACCCTGCCCCGTACTCACTGTGGAGGAGGGGAAAATGGAGGTAATGGAGGTAAAGAAGGGGGGATGGGGCAGAGGTAGTTACAGGTGAAGGAGAGGTGGGGAAATGAGGAAGCTCAAGGAAAAATGGTGCTTTACGCTCAGCATTTTGGAAATGTTTCCAAAATCTTCCCAGTCTGTCTATGAGTCTAGCCTTAGAGAATACTGCTGCAGTACTAAGGCCTTAAAACAAGTGGGTGACAGAGGGAGGAGAAAAGAACTGTATGTATTTCGGTAATATGCCCCCAATATATACAGCTTATGGACTCAAGGTTCTGATCCATCTCTGCTGTGGTGTTAAAAACAGTAGTTGGACAAACAAAACTGAAAGCAACTTAATTCTAATCAGTTTCATTTTCACTTCTTGTTTGAGATAAAGTTGTAGCTCAGCCATGACTAAAGAACTGTTGAGACAAGTTTGCATTTACTGAGGCCCAACCAGAGAAAGAGAGAAACCACAAAGAGAAACAAGCAGTGGATAAATGCAGTCCCACACCCTGCTTTCTTTGCAGATTTGACACAAAAAACTTTAACTCATCCTGACATCAGATGTTGTTTTATCTTCATTAAAATCTGAATGCTTTTGATGAAATCACAGTCCCAGTGAACTAAGAGTATCAGAGCAGTATTTCTGCCCCTGCTATAAATGTTAACAAGCTAATGTTAGCTTTATTGCTCTCACCTTTACTTAAATGATAAAGATCTTTTTGCCTTTTAACTCTTTTTTAAATGTAGAGAATAAACAATAAACTATCTTTACTTTCTGAGACTTGCATCCAGGCAGTGTATGGGGAAGGATTTTCTACTGTTATAAAGATTCAAAATCAGTGAAGTTAAGAAGTGAAGGACAAATATTTGTATTTCCCTTCCTGATTTTTCTCTGGTTTAAACAGTGTTTTATATGAAAGCTAATTTTTGAAACTAAAAGAAAAAAAGAGGGGGGAAAGTTCATGAAAAAAAGTTATGAGGTACACAGTAATAAGTCAAGACAAGTCAAAATTGTGAGATATGAAAAGTCATAAGTTTGAGACAAGTAGTTAAAATTGTTAGACAAAAAGACAGAATTGTGAGATGCTATGTCATAATTATCAAATACAAGTCACATTCAACATTATTATTATGAGATCAAAGGTCAAAATAATCAGACTCAAGTCACATTTAAGAGGAAAAAATGGAAAATTAAAACACCTGTGCCACAGCTCCATTCTAGTGTTCAGTGGTGGCAGCTTTATTCCTCAAATCTATTTTCAGTTCAGGTTACTGCATTTCAGTGTATATGAACAGCAATAAAGGTTTCTTACGGACAGATCTTCATGCTTACTGGCAAACACATCAAGCTGGACTTGTTTTTGCATTTTTTTGTCTTTGCTCAGCTGAGAATCATCCTTGTTGTTGTTTTACTTCCTTTGAGAAGACAAGCTGTTTTGGTGATGCAATAGTCCAAATTAGAAAGCATGTCTTTCCAGTCAGGTACAACCTTCCTATCTCGAAAAACTGCTATCTTTAAGAAATGAAGAAATGCTCTACTACTGAATGAATGAATATTGTATTGTCCTGATTACAAATGTTTTTTTTATGTTAATTTGGTCAAAGGTTTATAAAACACCCTCACCAAATGGAAGATAATCATAGCACTGTTTTATAGAGAGAAAAAAAATGGAATAATGAAAAATGAAGATAGGTGGTTTGAGTGACGATATATTTGATGTAAAGCTTTATTCAGCATTTCTTTAGCAGCCTTGTCAGACTGGCACTTATCTCTTGAACAAAACAGAAATGCTAAATCTAGAACAAGGAAAGCTCTCTTTTAAATACTGACAAGACACACATGAACATCAACAGAGGAAAATCCTCAGATTCCAGAAATCAGACTTGTCATGGTGACCTACAAAAGACGAGGTGACTGCTCTGTGTTACCTGCTGCTTTTCCATTTAGCACAAGTTCAAGCTCTTCAGCATTTGTGCAACAAATTTTGTCCAATATCATCCATTCTTAATGGCACATCATTTGGATTCATACCCTGTTCCACTTGTTTATGTAAATGCTGATATGAGTATCTGTCACTCCACTCAATATCATTATGATTAATGTATGCTGCCCCACATACTCAGCCAACAGATCTCTAAGTCTTCATGGCAGAGGCTGCCAGCAGTTTGGGGGAAAAAAAACTGAGCAAGATTTTTATTTGGTGTTTAGCAGCAAACATAATGATTTGAGGTGTTTAGCATAAAAGTCTAGAAGAGAGATCTGAGTATTGAGATGAGTCATGCAAACATACCATACACACTAACAAGGATGTTGGTCTTTATCTACAGTGGGAAAGCATTCAAAAGAGCATGGTATGGTAGCCAAGGCAAACCTTCATCAACAGACAAAGGGACTCAAGGATGCTACAGCTATCCTATGGCAGTTTTATGCCCCAGCAAGGTGCCACATTTTAAAAAAAGTACGTAAATGCTTTTATTGTTGTTCTTTGCCTTCCTTTAAAGGTGCCATGCCCTGGTGTGTTTGACCATTTACATCATGTCTTGGGTGTCTATTAAAGAAACACTACAACTGTTTTTTTTTTTTAATGTCTTATCTCACTCCCGAGTCCATGACAAGCAGGTAGACACCATTCTTTTGACTGTGCGTCCAGTAACAAGGAAGAGACGGACAAAGATCAGCAACCGCTAGTTAGCTTAGCTCAAATGCTGGGAGTATATGGGTGATGCGTTAGCCTGCTTCTGCCTACAGTCATTAGATAACTCTACATGGCCTGTGTGCTTGTTTTATTTTTTATTGACCGCGTGATGTTGCGCTATCTATTTTTTGACTAAGATTAGCATTTCATGCAATTTTTTAAATAAATACTGACTAAACTAAGCTACAGGATGTATGCGCAAACCACCGCGGAAGTGCTTCTCAGCAGGTCAACAAAACAAAGCCTCTATTTACGAGTAGAAGAAGATTGGTACTTAGGATTATGGCTGACTTCATGAGAGAGGACGAGGATGATTTCTTTGGGACTGACGAAGATCCACAACCTTACCTATTTGAACCAGAATATGCAGAGGATGAACTACTTGTTTTGGAAGCAGACAATGAATCAGGCAGATTCAGCTGAATTGCATGGTAAGAAAAAATGTTGCTAAGTTCTGATAAAACTGGTGCTGTAGCAGCATCCACGTTTATACTCTTCATGAGCCACCATTGTTCTCCCCATTGTTTTTTCCTTAAGGGGTGCGGTCTTTGCCATTCTCTGGTCAGAAATTAGAGTTTCAGCTTTGTAATACAGACCCAACTACAGCAGCCACTTTTATATAGTCAAGATTTATACCTCTGCGTCACAGCTTCACCATGACCATCAGTCTGGGTCCTTGTAGCCCTGAATTCATGCAAAGGGCTGTATGTTTAGCCTGACGTGCACATCCCAAAAAGGGAAACAACACATTGAGACCTCAGTGCTTTGATGGGTCCGCAGCACAAATGACTGCCAGTCTCTGAGTACATGTAAGATATGATTTTGTGTACTAAAATGTGATAAACATGGTTGCAGAGGATGACCCAACACATTAAATTTAAATGCAAATATATCAGAACTTTACTCAGTGGCCAAACAACTGCTAACAAGTCTGTCCTTTGCCTCAACAGATTTGGCAGACATAATTTTTAAGTCCTATGATGCCTCCTCTAATTTCTTTTTTGCAATAATAGACCTGGTGCCAACTGTTGTTCATTGATTTATGGCTCATCACACTGACAATATTCACCGTGTCTCTGTCGCCATGGTTTCCTGTACACAAACAAGCAAGGATCTGTCAGGACTGGAAGACAAATCGCACTGCCAACTAGTGTGTTGGCGGAGTATTGCTAAGTGATATGGACATACTAATGTACAAGTATAAATGCTTCCAACAGCAAGGGGCACCATGGCATGGGTACAACTTAGATTTAATGAAAAAGTATGAACAAGGTTCAACACTGGAACACAGCTGATGTTTAACCCATTCTTTGTCATTTGCCCACAGTTAAGGTCACTGAAAACTGATTTGCCCCTCTTTATTTGTCTGTAGATTCATTTTCCTAAAGTTTCTGTGATAGCTGAAAGCTGTCTCTCTCACACAAGCACACTCACAATATACAGTATATTTATATCTATGCCTAAAGCATGCAATTACCTGTATGGATGTGAAGGACTGATGGCAGTGTCATCACAGCGTTTGAGGATATTAGCCCCAGCAGGAGCGGCTGACATCTCAGTGCTGCCATGAGCTGTCTAACAGTGCAGAAAATAAAGGCCGGGAAACTCATTAAGGCTCATTTACATTGTGCTGCTACTGAGTGCTCTAATTCAGATATGCAACTGACTCCAGTTCTGCTCCTACAAGCTGCGTGGCAGCATGCAAAGCAGATTTATGCCCCAGCCCAGCTTGAACCACAAATCGTCCGCTTGCTGTTTTAACAGCTGAGGGGGGTTGAGGATGAGTACAGAGAAGTGGGAAATCCTTTATATATCCCAGCCACTTCAAATATAAAAAATATTCTTCTATTTCAACTAAAGCAAGAACTTTTACATGTTTGGTCCCAACATTAAATTATACCTGAGGGAATAAAGCTCCTTAGAAATCAATTTTTATTTAGCTTTTATTGTTGTAGAAGGGGCTTGTGGAGACGAAAATGACACCTTTTACTAACCTCTGTTCACAGAGAAATGCTCTCTTCAAAGAAAATGCCCCTTAAAATGCTCTGTTTATTACTTCCTGGGGTTTATGATTTCATAGCCATACAGCCTCTATCTACATGTTTTCTGCTGTCACAGGCAGATGCCATGACTGTTTTCAAAGTCCTCTCTGCCGCCTGAAACCCCTATTAAGGATCATTCCTTTAACATTTATAGTGTCAGAAAATTTAAACAGATTTTGGGATGATGCAAAATAGCATGCAGATTTGGTACACAGCTGTGGATGATTAATAATAATTAACTCAGAATCTAACATAATAATCATGATTATTGCTTATCTTATTTGAGCAGCTTTAAAATTTCTCCTTGAGTTGGACTGGTTATTTTTGGAAAGTGTAAAAAAATAATTTAATATTCAGATATTACATTCAACAGCAAGGATGGTCATCAGACCCATATGACCTTAACCTTTACTAAAGTCAGATCAGTTCCTCCATCAGTCAGAGAGGGCATTTGCGCAAAGTTTGAGGAGAATGCCTTGAAGCGTTCCTGGAATATTGTATTAACAACAATCTAGATGGACAGATGGACATACAGAGGCTTGAACAAACAACCTAAAAAAACAAAATACCTCAGGGCTCAGCTGCTGCTGACACGGTGGCATTATAACAGTTGTTTCTGAGGTCACTGGCCCAAACAAATTGTCCATTTAACATTTGGCCTAATATCAACTGTTGGACAATAAATCGTTCATTCAGATTAGATCACTTGATCCTCCACACCAAGCGTCTTTATTCCTAACCTGATCAGTAATAAGGCTACCTCGAGGCTACAATCTCATCTTGTGCCCACAGGGCTCAATGACAGGATCCACACATACAGTACACAAATACTACACACTCAACACACAGACATTATTGCACCAGAAATGAAAAAAAAAAAGATGAGAGAAAAGTGCATGTACCAGGTCCACACAGTTTCATGAATAAAATACATTGTGATCTGTTTGTAGTTTGTAATCCGTGGGCTGATATGTGCAGGAAATGATTTATTACCCACCTAACTTTGGTGCTGTTGTGGTTGTGTCCTGTCTGTGTTTGCACACACATATTCAGGATGTGAGCGTAGTCATGTGTATGACGAGAAAGGTTTGATTTACATTTTTGTATGTTTGTAAACCATATGTCCTTGTATGCTGTATGATACCATGCATTTGTTACAGCAGCTTACCAAAACACTGTGCAAAAAAAGAGAATAAAAAGTGATAAGAACAAATAATCACAAAGTAGCTTTCTAACAACACATAAGCAACATAGGAACAGCCTGCAGGGGACAGAGGGTCTCAAACACTTACATGTTACTATGTTTTGAGCTGGGCTTGAACCAAGTGATATAAAGGGCAGATACTCAGAAACAGTCATAGCACCTTAGTATGTTGGCTTGGTCATCTACAACTATAAGATTCAAGCAGAGGGAGGGTATTGCCCTGTATGTCAGTCAAAAAAAATTGAGAATGAACCATGTTTTAAAACAATATCAATAACATACTCACGTCTGTACTCACTATACACGCTAAGGCAAAAATTTCCATACTTGTGGGTAGAAAGATTATTTGTTGTGTAGTTTATTTGCCTGACATCAAAAACCATGTTTGTGTTAAAAGAAAGAAAACAATATTATTCTTCAACCAGGTAATACACAAAAGCAACACAGATGTTGTGGCTGATGGTGAGGACATGGATGAGTAAGTAGGTAGCTCTTATCCATCTTGCTTTCAGCCCTGTCCATTAAGTTCTAGAGGCATTTTTTTTTTAAATCACAGGGTCGATGTACCGCTGCTAAAAAGCTGATGTTTACTTACTCTTTTGAATCACATCCATCTGCATCCTGAGATAGTGTTGCAGTGGTTGAAGGATAAATAGCTGAAGACGTCTTGAGCAGGGTAGTTGTCAGTCCTTTTCATAGCCAGACTTTAATTTGATTATTTTATTTCACATTGTGCACCCAAAGGGTACTAAGATATAGTGCCACCATTCACAATTTTGAGGTAAAAAATTCCTGGGAAAGCACTGAGGTGTAGTTGTCTGTTTAGGTCTGAAACAGCCTCTGTGTGTCATAGAAGCCTACTGCACCCTCATACCTTGGATGGAGTCGCTGACTGACTCTGAGCTATTCTCAACCTAGTCACAACATGAAAAGGTTCTTTTGAGACCCTTCCTAATGGCTGAGCTTCCCTCTGTACACTGATAGACAGCGAGACTATTGGGTGAAGAAAAGCTCAGCATTGCCCCGCGAGGTATCATCAGTACACAAAGGACCTGTCCCTTTAGGCAGCCGGAAAAAGAGAGCGCAGCAGCAGCTCTTGGAATCAACATTAAGTACATTTTGGGAGCACCTCCGAGGATCTGTCAAGTGATGAGCTCAGTTTTCAGTGTTTCTGCTCCACAGTGTCTCTGAATGGAGGCGCACGCATAATTAGACACACATAATTACGCATACACACACAGAGGCATATGGTTTCATCTGTAGTCTGGCTATGTTGTTTACTGATTAGAAGAGGGGAGGGAAAATTAAGGTAGAATTGGAAGAGGGAACAAAAAGAGGTGGACTGAGAGAAGAGCTTAGGTCCAGGAGGGAAAAATAAACTGTTTAAGCACTTAAGTTTTACACAGCCTGTTTGAAATGATACCAAGGGAGAGTTTCATGCCAAAGCTTTTGTCTTGTGCCTTTATTGTGCTGTCCAACTTCCTATTTTAATCCGTGAAAGGAGTGAGAAAGTGTGAGCCTGTTTGTGTGTAGAGTGTGCACATATGTTTCAAGTATTTTTAGTTAAGGTGAAAGACCGTAGATCCAGTTCCCGTGTTGTGTGCTTGATTTTAGTGTGGATATGAGCATTATCCATCACACTGCGGGGCAATCTCAGTCCCCGAAGGGCACTTGGTGTTATAAAAGAGCAGAAAAAGCTCCACCATTGCCAAGCTTTCACCTGGACAGCTCTTCAAAGTGGGCCTCTCAGAACAGCCATCCTGGAGCGACTGACATGGGCAGAAATAGCAACATGACAGGCAAGGGATGCATAGCCAGCACCAGCCAAGGCAGCCACTTAAAAAAACAGGGGGTGGGAGGATAATCTAATGGCAGAGCTAAAGATACCTCCAGTGTCACTGTGAGCGCAGGATTGAAGATTTCCTAAGTTCTGGGCATGTTCCCAGATATTTTGTAATCATCTTATCAGAGCTTGAACTTCCTATTTTTCTAAGTTTTTTTGTGTAGCCATCTTGTAGCTAGGGAGGTGTGCAGACTCTTAGACCGGGGAGGTCAAACTGAGGCAATGTTGAAGGAATGAAGTTTAAGAGCATACACACAGTGATAAATATACAAACTCCAATTCCAATGAAGCTGCTTCGCTGTGTAAAACAGAATTCACAATCAAGGACCACACCATCAGCAACAGTATTTGACAGTTATGTATTAGTAATGTTAGAAGATGAATTTGACATGTATAACATGTGGCCAACAATGATTTTGGGAAACTTCTTGGGGGATCCGGGTAGCTCCTGGGCACAATGGGAGGGAGGGGTGCATCATGCAAACAAAACAAAGGGGGGAAATGGTCAGGTTTTAATTAATGGGAACATAAATAGGGCAAAAAAAGGACTGGGAAGGTTGAGGAATGCTAAAAAAGTTAAGTTTAAGGTGAACTGGAAACAGGTGAGTGTCATTACTGCGTATAAAAGGAGCATACTTGGAACATTCAGTTGTTCACAAGCAAGGATGGGACAAGGTCCACCAGCTTAAACAACTGCACGAGCAAACAGCCTAACAGTTTCAGAACATTTCTCAAGAGAGATTAGATTAGATTATATAGAACTTTTTTTATCCCTTAGGAAGGGTCCTTCAGAGAAATTAAGGTTGCAGTAGCATTGTACTGTACAAGGTGTAAACAAACATAGGATATCAAAAAGTAAAAAGCAATTAGCAGATATAAAATCTCTCTACATAAACATTAATAAATCTAAGTCATAAATAATAAAAAATAAAATAATATATAAAATAAATAAAAATAGAGTGGCATGGTGGCGCAGCAGGTATGTGCCACACAGCAAGTAGGTCGCCGGTTCAATCCCTGGGTGGGGCAAGGCCTTTCTGGGCGAAGTTTCATGCGTGGGTTCTCTCCGGGCACTCTGGCTTCTTCCCACCAACCAAAAGCATGCTCATTAGGTTAACTGGTGTCTCTAAATTGTCCTTAGGTATGAGTGTGGTAGTGAATGGTTGTCTGTCTCTCTATGTGGCCCTGTGATCAACTGGCGACCGGTTCAGGGTGTACCTCTCGCCCGATGACAGCTGGGATAGGCTCCAGCCCCCCTGCGACCCCGAAAGGGATAAGCAGTATAGAAAATGAATAAATGAAAATAAAATATTATATGGCTACTGGCTGGCTACTACTACAACTACTAATACTACTGCTCCTTCCTGTCCTCTGTTTTCCTGTTATTCTTCCTCCTCCCCGGTTTCAACGTCCAGTTGCAAGGGATTTTTATCCTATGTCCTTGTTGTTAATTATTCCAAAATAAGTGATGCATTCGGCATACCTAAAAGCTGCTATCAGTGTCAAAGAGGTTTTGAGATCCTAAAAATTAGTCTTACCATTCACTGCATGGTGACATCCCTCCTCCTCTCTCCTTATTCATTCATTACCACAGTGAGCTCTGAACTTCTCTTCACAATAAACAGGGAGTGAATGGGCAGCTTCTGGACTTGTATACACAAAATATGTGAATGTGAGCTCAACAGCATCTTATCTGTGCAAGACAAGATGTTGCACAGCTGCTACAGCCACTTGTTCCTGGGAATATAGTACAAAAAATAATGAATAAATAAATAAAATGAAAACTAAAATAAGATCAAGTAAAAAGGAGGAGTATGGCATTGAACTATTGTTTTGTAAAGCATCTTCAGATAACATTTGTTATGATTAAGTGCTATACAAAAAAAGATTCATTAACCAAACTGTAACACACTGAACACTGCATTTTCTCACATTTACAATTTGTTGAAGGAAATGCCTCGTCATGTCATTGTGGCTTCATTGCCTGCACAAAATGTCTTTAACTGCAAAGGTTGTCCTTATCATTTTAGTGTAGTTTAGCCAGACTTTCAGCTGCTGTGCTCCACCATGACATTCTTATCAAAACTTTCATTCATGCGCTACATCATATGTGGCATAATGCTACTGTGACTCAGCAGGTTATTAAAGGTACATGAAACTTACACGGACAGCAGTATTCTCACTGAGGATTAATCATTGAAAATATTTATGTACCTGTTAGGAACCAAAATCAGAATCAAAACTTCCCACATCAAAACCTTGACACTTGGAGATGTGGATTCTCAGTACCCACTCTTACTACTAACCAACTCTGTTGCTGCTTTTACTACCACTGCAGTGTGATAAATAACCTGTTCGCCTGTTTGTTTTGGGTCAGTTGTGTTCTCACTGGTTTGGTTGGAAGTGAGCAGAGACCACCCTTTAAGGGAATCTCAGCTTGGTTGTTTTGTCCCAAAACAGTGTGATTGCTGTGTTCACAAACAACTAAATGAAAAGGGCCATAGGAAATATGCCCACTTGATGTGAGAGCACCATAAGAATGGCTCTTGCAGTCTGCTGAAACAGCCACTATTGCTAAATATTAATTTCAATTTTGCCTCTAAGTAGCCAAATAGTCATTCCCCGACTTAGACTTTAGGGTGACAATTAGGGTGGCCAACCAGATTTCGATGGGAGGCATGCCACCCTGGGTACCCATTTGGGCAGGCCCTAACCTGTAACAAACACATACATGGGGGAAAAGGGTGAGAAAACCAGTGAGAGAGTGAACAAAAAGAAGGCAGGGAGGGTGGGTCTACCTCAGTTGTCAGGGTTGTAATTAACAACTGTGATAATTAACCAAATGGCGGATTAATGGACATGGATGAAATTATTTCTGTGCTATTTAAAGCATACATGCACAATTGGATACTGCAATTTCACACCAGATAATACTGATTAAGAGATAAACTAAAAATACACGAGTTGAAGGAGAAAAACAACATATCTGAATAAAAAAACATATGAAGGACGTGATGCTGGAGAAGTTTTTTGTATCACAGTGTAGCAGATGACTCTTGATATCTGTTGGATGGATCACCTTATTAATGAAACATCATTTTTTATCAAATCGCAAAATTAAATATTAAAACGTGTGATAATGAACTGGTCTGCCTCCTTAACTGCTCTGTCTGTCAGGAGCTGAGACAGACAAGGCATCTTGCGCAAGCACAGACGCACACACCATAACACACACATATACACAGCATTAGTTGTTTGAAGGGGTGAGCCAACCTCCTATTCATCATGGAGCACCTCTGTGACTGGGTATTGCCAAGTCCCGGTGAGTTTCATCAGTGCTGACAGAGGACATATCTCACTTCATTCTCTCTGATGAGCTCTGCGCTCGCAGCCTGACACCCGTAAGGAGACATCCCGCTCTTATTTTCCCTGCTAGATGACTGTCATTATCCTAATTTTCACTCCATGAGTGTCAGCGTAACTACTGAGAGTGTGTGCGCGAGACTGCGTTTGTGTGTTTCGTTTTATGCCCTTTGTTATTTTTGCTTGTTTTCAGGTCCAGTAGTGACATAAACGAACACATTTTCAGCAGCTGATCACTGCATCAGATCAAGCATTGATCCGAATGCAAATCATTTATCATATTATCACTGATGTAATGTTTGCAAATGTCATCAAATCATGTCCCCTGTGTGCTGCACATCATATGGTGATTAAGTTCAAATTCATTATCCAAGGCTTTGTCTTTTGGAGTGTCTAATCAACTTAGTGACTGATAACTTCAATGAAACTCTGTGTTGCCTCTTCCAATGAGACATACCCATAACAAAGGACTTTTAAAGGGTTTTTTCTTTATGACCCAAACATGTTTTGCTTGATGAATGAAAACAATTTGTCCCTGCTAGAGGTGTAACTGACTTTATATAAATCCCAAACTTCTACAGTTTGGACAACAGCATATGGTGCACACTGCACACAGAAACACCATGAAACAGGCCAGAAAAAAAATCATAACAAATTAAGTAGACTTAAAATTCCAGCAAGGACAGCCAAATGTGAAAATTAACTCTCACTTGAAAAAGAGTTAGTATAGATATATATATATATAGCCAAAAGTATTTGCTTACCCATCCAAATAATCAGAATCAGGTGTTCCAATCACTTCCATGGCCACAGATGTATAAAATCAAGAATGGGTCGCTCTCAGGAGCTTAGTGAATTCCAGCGTGGAACTGTGATAGGATGCCACCTGTGCAACAAATCCATTTGTGAAATATCCTCACTCCTAAAATTACCACAGTCAACTGTCAGCTGTATTATAAGAACGTGGAAGTGTTTGGGAATGACAGCAATTCAGCCAAGAAGTGGTAGGCCAGGTAAACTGACAGAGCGGGGTCAGCGGATGCTGAGGCGCATAGTGCGAAGAGGTCGCCAACTTTCTGCAGAGTCAATCGCTACAGACCTCCAAACTTCATGTGGCCTTCAGATCAGCTCAAGAACAGTTCGCAGAGAGCTTCATGGAATGGGTTTCCATGGCCGAGCAGCTGCATCCAAGCCATACATCACCAAGTGCAATGCAAAGTGTCGGATGCAGTGGTGTAAAGCATGCCCACACTGGACTCTAGAGCAGTGGAGACGCGTTCTCTGGAGTGACGAATCACGCTTCTCCATCTGGCAATCTGATGGACGAGTCTTGGTTTGGCGGTTGCCAGGAGAACGATACTTGTCGAACTGCATTGTGCCAAGTGTAAAGTTTGGCGGAAGGGGGATAATGGTGTGGGGTTGTTTTTCAGGAGCTGGGCTTGGCCCCTTAGTTCCAGTGAAAGGAACTCTGAATGCTTCAGCATACCAAGACATTTTGGACAATTCCATGCTCCCAACTTTGTGGGAACAGTTTGGAGCTGGCCCCTTCTTCTTCCAACAAGACTGTGCACCAGTGCACAAAGCAAGGTCCATAAAGACATGGATGACAGAGTCTGGTGTGGATGAACTTGACTGGCCTGCACAGAGTCCTGACCTGCAACCCTGATAGAACACCTTAGGGGATGAAATTAGAGCGGAGACAGAGAGCCAGGCCTTCTCAACCAACATCAGTGCGTGTGACCTCACCAATGCTCTTTTGGCGAAGCATGGTCCAAGATTCCGAGTACGAACACACTCCTCAGACCTTGTGGACAGACTTCACTAGGAAGGTTGAAGCTGTTATAGCTGCAAAGGGTGGACCAACGTCATATTGAACCACTACATAAAACTGCGGAGCAAAATTCACACTGTTAATTATGACAGAGTTTTAAATTTTAACTTCAGCAAGAGACAACAATCACACTTGATGAGGGTTAAAGTAACAACTCTACTAAATTATGACTTATATATGAAATAAACAAAGGTTTGATCACGTTTTATTTTACAAGCTGTAAAATGAAAGACAGACAGTGTCAAAGTTTTCATAAATTAAGGTTGAAACAATGATCTCATTAAAAATATGGGCCTTACTGACATACAGGCACAGAAATTATGCAGGCAAAGAAAGACAGACAGGGAATGAAGAGGGGCATATCTAATTCAACTTAACTGTTGTGACAATCATTTCACATTGTTCAAACAGCATGTATGTCGCATTTGTGATTTAAAATTGATGTTTTGTTGTAAGGAGAGGTTATAGAAAATGATGGGAAAGCAATAAATAACTTTGTGAGCCCTGACATAAACAACAATTTTTCCTAACCCCATCCTTTACCTATGCAACCACGTGAGAGTAAAGCGAGTTTAGAAAAAGGCATACATGAAAAAGACATCTGATTGTTTTCCTGTCCTCTTTTGCTGAAATTGGCAGGTAAAGTAACATGAACAATAACATCGTAATTTAAATAATAATAAGAGAAATGTGATTATCAAAATATAACAAATTTCTTTACCGTTTAACCAACAAACATGTCATGGTTTGGACTTTTGTTTATAATTTTTAGATTTATTGTTGTTCAGTACTGATTGTTTAGAGTAGATTTAGTTTTACTGGCTTTGTGTTGTGTTTCTGTATTTCTCGCTCACTCGATTCAGATGCTGGGGTTGGGGCTCCTGAGGCTTCCTTCAGGCTAAGTTGCAGCGTATATCATCTCATCAGCAGCAGCTTATTATGTCTACCTGATTCTCAAGCAGACTGCTAGATCGTCTCCAGCACCCAGATTCTCCTCACCCTGCGCACCTCAAAACCAGCACCTTCAGACTCAGTTCTTGTCCACATGTGGGTGGGTATTTACATGTAAACATTTTCTGTTTTCACCTATCATGCATGCAAATGATATTTTAGGCCACTGAAAAAGTTAATGTTGAAAAACCTCCTGCCAGGTTAAGGGTTTTCAAAAGTCTTTGCAGTGTTCACTTGTAAATGTGTTTGTGGCTTGAAAGATTTCACTTGATGCTGGTTTTCTCCCTGTGTGGCGTCACTAAACGGGGGACCTTTCGCCACCTGCATCTATGGTTGGGGTTGCTAAAAAACTGTGAACCTGTAAGAGTACTCACAAATGCCTCTTTTATTTATTTCTTTTTTGTGTCAGCCCTAGCTCATCAGTTCAGTCTTATATCTAAAACGAAACAAAGAAACAGTCACCATAATCACACGTTAGCATCATATTTGAGCTTTTCTCAAAAAATTTACAGATCATTTTTATTTTTTAGACTGGCCCCGGAGCTGTCGTACTCAAGTTTGTTGAAAATTTTGAATTCTTGCCGTGGATTTGGAAGTGTCCACATGACTGTGTGCTAGCTTATCTAACAGGCTATTTCATTTAAGGATATTACTAATGTTGATTGTTGAGGAGTCACAGAAATGGGACAAACTTTTCATCTCGTTATGCCATGTAGTGAATCTGAGTCATGACAGTCTGTCTCTGTATCTTATTCATATTTGTGCTGCTTACCTGTTTTGGACCACCATTATTCTCTTCCTGCTATCTGTTCTGTCACCCAAACTTCGTGTAACTCCATCCCCTGACACACGTAAATTGAGGTTTACAAGTTGAATGCATGTCTGCTGTCTCCCCCATCCACATTCAGTGTTACTTCTCTTTGAGAGCTGAGGACACTGGCCAAAAAAATAGCACACCATGATTTATATTCAGTGCACAGTAAACCATGGATAAATCTCAAATACTGAGGGAAAAATGACAGAATGTATGTGAACACATGTAAGGTCGCTTCCACACAAAAAATTCAGCGAACTCAGTTCAGGGTGAAGTTGGAACATTGTTTCATTTTTCCCTATTTTTTGGTTTGGTTTCAAACTCAAAATAATAAGCAAACCGTCCTGTTTACTTCCGCTTATCCATGCTCGGGTTGCTGGGGCAGCAGCCAAAGCAGAGAACCCCAGACTTCCCTCTCCCAGGCCACTTCATCCAGCTCTTCCCAGGGAATCCCGAGGCGTTCCCAGGCCAGCTGAGAGATAGTCACTACCTACAGCTCTGGCCATTGGTGAGGCTAGAAACAAAGATCCAGCTTCGCCTTTCAGCTCAGCTCCCTCTTCATCACAACGGACCTGAGCAGAGTCTGCTTCACTGCCGACACCGCACCGATAAGCCTATCGATCTCCCGCTTTATCCTTCCTCCACTTGTGGACAAGACCCTGAGGTATTTAAACTCGTCCACTTGGGACAGGATATCATCCCCAAAGCAAACCAAGTCCTCTGTTTTTTGGTGGAGCAGAGTTTGTTTTTTTGGTCTGCACCAGAGTTTGTGTGAGCTTACATACCAGTCCAAACAAACCAAACTTGCCCAAAAAGTGAACCAGAGTTCGTCCCAGGTGTGAAAAACTCTAAATAGTCCAGTTATCAGCACTTTAAAACAGCACAAGTTTAACACCTGCTGCAACACACGTAAACAACAGTGAGAATGTTGCATGGAGTGGAGAGGCTGGTGCAGCGTGACATTTAAGGCCCAAAATGCCGTTTTCCCTATCCACATGGACACACCCTAATGGCATTTTCAGAAACCCTCACCATATAGTGCAGTTTTATTGAATAGTCCTCAGTTTAAATAACAGTAAACAGTGAAGGCAGGTGGGGTTGACTGTGGGTCACTTACACACTAAAGTCTTGACTCATGGGCAGTTGTTTAATTTCACTGAGAGCCCCCTAGCAGTAGAATTTCACATGCTGTGCCTTTAATTGTTGCCACATTTCTCTGAATGTAAATTCGAGTACTGGATGGTGAAAAGATTGCTAAATTAGCCTTTCCATTATAGCTACAGTTTATTTTTTACAGACTTTTTCCATTCATAAAGAAATGTACCCTATCAGGACCCCAAGTGGTCTCATCCACATTTTAACTAATCTAGACACCATACATGTTGTGAAAACTAGATGTAATGCTGGATGCTAGGGGTCTCATAAGAACCCAACATCATCTTTCTTTTTGGCACAATCTCTCAGCCCATTTACACTGTCTTATAAAAATACACATCATAAAAAAACATGCTGCGAAGAGAAATGCAATATTCCAGCTACAATAATCGCACTCCAAGAGTACCTGTTGGGACTGAAAAACTGGGGTGTTTACTCAGTGAAATTGGGTTGAGATTTAATCCAAAATGAAATACAGCATCAAACAGTGAAAAGACTAACACTGACTCCAAAATGAAGACTGATAGAAATGTTGCAGAGCTCTAAGAATGTGATTTTATTCTTTACGGTATTGTTTCAAATGAGGTACTGAGTCAATACTTGAGTACAGTTAACACCCGTTCAAAAATCCTGTGCTTGACCATTGAGTTAATAATTGAGTTGATGTTAGTGACTGACTGACAGATTCAGTGTTGTTGTGTGTGCATGTACATGTGCTTAATGTGTCAGGGACATAGCTCGGCACTGCGTTGATTGGCCATCTCCTTCCTCTCATCCATGCACTCTTATTGTCAGAATGCTGCTGCAGATCGCCTCATATCATTAATCAATTATTCACCAGTAGCCCGTTAATGTTTAATGAGTGAGGCTGCTGCGGTCAATTACTAATGAATTGTGGTCGTGGTGAGAAAGCTCAGAGGAGAGGCCAGATCAGATACTGTACACAGTCTGAGTGTGAGTGTGTGTGCTAAAGTGTGTATATGCCTTAACATGCAAACACATCTGGAGGGTTCCTTCATGTGTTGAATACCGTTTGATCAGAGTAAATACAAACTGAAGGCCTGTTGTACATTTTTTGACATATTTTTGTGTCAATTAGCACTAAGATTTTTTGAACTGCATCCTAAGTCTGTTGTGTAATTCTGTTGCAGCACATTTTAGAAAACACTCCTGTGAAGACTCAAAAATTGGGGAAATGTAAATAAGTTCCTGATTCTAGGAACATTTAATGGTCACCTCACAGCATGTACTGATTCACTGATTCACTGATTTGTAAGTGCTGCATATCTTTTATTGTCGGTCGTCCACCGTGACCAGTTCATAAGTTAATTATCACCAGTTAAAGGACCAATACCCGACCAGGTAAACTTCGGTTTAATGGCTCTGCTATTGTGTTGTGATATTGTACTTATTAACTGCAGATGACAATTTCTTTTCTTTCTCTGGGTCTCTCTCTCTCTCTCCACCTTCTCTCTCTCTCTTTTTCAACCACACACACACACATTTACACACACATACATCTCTCTCACACCACACTAACTTTAAAGGTGTCTTTAGGTGACCGCATGATTTTGAATCTGTTACACAGAGGTTGCTCAAGGACCTCCCCTTTCTTTCCTTGTTTGTTCACGTGGTGAGTCGCCATCTTGGCTCCAGTGAGGATGGAACACACGTCACTCTGCTGCCATTTTGGCTCTTAGAGACACGCCCCTCATGTGACCTCATCGCCATTCCCCCTCTCTCTTCTTTCTCTCTTGCTCCACCTTCACATACATGTACCTACACACACACACACACACCCACACACACCCCTACACCCACACACACCTCCACACGTATACCTCACCATTGTGATTGCTATTGCTGCAGCTGTTGCTGCTGAGATTGTTGTTGCCATCGCTGGTATTACTGACTGTATTTGTTTTATACCAGCTATTGCTCTTACTGTTGCTGCTGCTGCAGTCATTGCCATCACTAATGCTATTGTGATTACATGTGTGTTGATCTGTTGTAGTTAGTAACTAATGTTTTGCTTTTGTTAATTGAATTATAATAGTTTTTATCATAAGTTATGTTATTTTGAATAATTATTGCTTTAAGTAAATCCTGTTATAAGTTAACCTGTCGTTGTTTGTGATTATTGTGGTTTTATAACTGTGATAGTTGCTGGATTCATAACAGTCAGTGCTCGAGCTCCTTTTTTTAATAAACCTTTTGAGACTGTTTTCTGGTTTTGTCAGTTTGGCTGTTGGTCCCTGGTGACAGGGTGGTTCCCCGCGGTTTACTGATTGCAGAAAATATTTCTAATTATTAATAATTATTCCAATAATTATATTAATTTCCAATAGCCAAATTGTCCCTACTAGCGCACAACAGAATCTATCATCACCTTTGGAGCTCAGGGAAAATCTACACCGGATGGTTATAACAAGGCTGTTTAGGCTGTGTGATGTTTTAGCTGATAGAGATGGCATGAAGGAGTAAATGGGTGTGTTGTATCCTCTCTGAGCCCCAAAAAGTTTTTGAAATTTCAGGGTGGGTTCACTTCAACCAGGTTAAAATGTTAAGTTGCACTTTAAGAGCCCTGTTTTGACTGCATGAAGCATGTTGTCTAAAGTCCAGTTTGGGACGTGTCAGTCTATATTTTGCTGTTTTAGAGATACAAGGTCTCGGCACAAAGGGAATGGATTATGTGTCTTGATTATAAATGGGGAGGGGGGGTTGGGCATAGCATGGGTCAAACCAATCAGAGTGTCTGCTCTCATTACTTTTAAACCAGTGTGTGCCAAGCTGCTGGTGTTTTGGAATTTTGACAGCAGGTTTAACTGTTTGGTCTGAATTTCAGATGGATCATTTAATTCTCCTCCTTCTACACTCTTTCACATCGGTGTAAAAGTAAAACCTTATTAGTGACTTAAATCTCCAGTTAAAACTGTCAGGATCAGGCAGGTTTGTGTTTCTGACGGGCAGTGTGTTAATGTTTACTGTACATCAAATAACTGTGGGCTGTAATTATCCATGACATTCATTAGTATGTATACAAATATAAGAAATGCAGCTCTTTCTTTCCAAAAAATCTTTAGTCCTTTGCATTTTTTTGCTTGTTTCTGGGATATTATGTGCACTACTGTGCTGCATTTAAACTACACAGTCTCTCATCTCTCTGTCCTGTTAAGCAATACTGCCCCCAAAAAAACAATAAATGAATAACTGGACTAGAAAAGTACTGCGAGAGTACAGTCCTCCACCAAGCAGCTCAGTTCCACTTATAAATTGTGATTTCCACCCAACATTATAGTCCTAAATTTATTTTATACGCACATTGTGGAATGAAAAATATTAATCTGCAAAAAGATTATTGATTAAGATTATCGTTGATAAAAATATCATCCAATAGAGTGACCTAGTTAGTAGTGGGTCTTGTAACTTGTTGACTGAACCAGTTTGCTGCTGCTTGTACAGATGTTGGTGTTGTGCGCGGCACTTCCAGTGGGCGATGTCGCCAGCCTGTCAGTCGGTGCAAAACCACGGCACTCCGGTGCGCGGCGCATTCGCTCTATGTGGAATTTGGGTTAGGTTTTTACACTCACACACGCACAGACTTCTGCTATGATGGACCATTTCCGTATTGACATTTTCAGCAATCTTGCTGACTGTGAGCGAGCAGAGCTGCCTTGTTTGTTTCTATAATGTTAATGGGCTCACAGTAATGTTACTAGTAGTTGTGAGTTGTAAAGGACTGGGATGTTTATTACAATTACAGGAGAGTCTGCTGCCTCAATTTATCTTAGAAACCAAGGCTCCAGGAACAGCGCCGGGCTTTCTCGATTGGCAAAACTTTTTCTCCTCTCCGCTATGTCTGTGAGTAGAACTGCATGCACAGTTTTCAGTGCTGACTGGCTGTTCACTGTGCGATGGCTCTGCGTGTAACTAGAGCGTGTAACCAATCGGATGTTGCTGTGGGTGGGACAAAATACAGCCCAGTGTTAAGTTACGGGATTTTTAGAAAATTTTGGGATTTTTTTGCCTCCAGACAAATATGCGGATCACCACCAAAATTTAATAGCTAATTCCTTGGACCAAACCACACCTCTGTTAAAATTTTAATGTAAATCCATCCAGTAGTTTTTACGTAATGTTGCTGACAGACAAACAAACAAACAGATAGACTCTGGCGAAAACATAACCTCTTTGGCAGAGGTAATTAATGGAGAACACCCTTTGTTTGAACATTAAGGTCATATCACTGCACACTATCATTTGATTGCTTTTTGTCATTATCATTAAGTCATAATTATTTGCTAGTAATTTTTTCACATAGGTTTGGTTGCAGGAAGCCTCTGCACCTCCTCATGCATCTTTTTAGATTATTTTGCCAAAGCAGAGAGACAAAGGAACCGGGCTAAAGTTTACACATAGAACTGACAAAAAAAATCTATAACTATCTCAGAAATATCATTAATGTAATATTTTTGTCTGCAATAATTGTGAGGGGAAAAGCCTATATCTTGACAGTCGCACTCTGCAGTATGACAAAAAGACACTCACATAGACTCAGTGATTAAGGTTTGTGAGAGAAACATAAGTTTATCAGTTTCCGAATCTAAAAAAAAAAAAAAAAAACAATGGCTGAGTTTGCAAATCTTAACAAAAAAACAAACAAACATTAATAACCCAAAGTAGAGATAAAAACAGTGCAAATGTGTTTCAGAAAGTACAGGATAATATATACCAGAACCAAAAGCGGTGTTTACCAGATTGTCCCAGTTTTTATGTTTATTTTCAATTTGTATAAGAGACAGCCTGGGTGAAAACACAGCAAAATCAAAACAATAATTAGTAGCCACAGTGTGGGGTATCAGAGACCTTGGACAGAAGTCGTTTCAGGTGAGTCACTGTGCAATTACAAAGTATTAGTCTTGTGTGTGTAATGTTGTTGATGCATGTGTGAGTGTGTGTCGGAGAAGTGAGCAGAAGAACATGAGACAGGTCAGTGAGTGTCCTCTGATGTGTGTGCCCTGCAGCCTGTTGGCCATGCCTCTGTAACCAGGGTAATGAGAGAGCAACCCCCTGTTAAGAGCCATAAAGAGCCCAAAACACCATCACTGACCATATGATGCTAACACGTGTTTTTTGCTGTTGATATGAAACACTTTCAGGGAAAATGAAATATGCAACAAGTTAAGCTGTCACATGTAACTATTGCTTTTAATGCCCCCCTATGATTGGTATGTCTCTTTGCAGTCTCTGTTTTTCACACAGATTTTTGCTAAAATTTTTGCTTGCTTTTGTAATTTTAGTAGCTGACATTACAACTTGCATACCCCAAGTCAAAAAACTTAGTCCAAACCTTTTTTTGTGTGTGTTTCCATCTCATCACACAGTGACAAAGCACTAACACTGGCATCAAAGTTGAACTTTGGCTGAGAACAGGGTGAAATTTGGTCAACCACTCCAACTTATTTTATTCATACAAAAGTACATTCCCCAACTTAAGGACTGTGTGATGTCAACAAGAAAATTAAGAGACAGTGTAAGGGGAGGAGGTTAGGGTGCAGCCCATAGATTTTAAAAGAATTGGACAAAGCTATGTGACATCAGCACTTTGATTTTCAATGGAGTCTTTAGAACGCCGTTGATGCCCTCTACTGGACTCTGCCATACTGCACATACCATCACAACCGAACTTTAGCTCAATCTGGGAGATAACCTGGGAGGTAAGTTCTTGAGGCGGGACTTAAGGCCAACTGACCAATAGTGACTCTGCATTTCCAAAGCAGGAAATCCTCAATAAATTCTTAATTAAAGAAACACGGATGTGATATTAAAAAATTAATCCCCTCACAGAGAGTGCACATATATTTATTATAGTTTTTGAACCTGACTGATTGACTCACACAGAGAAGATATATATTCATAAATATGCATTACAGATGGCGCCATGACCAGGTCCTGAGAAAGCTAGCCGAGGTACTTGAAGGGCATTGACAGGATGGCAAAGGGTCACCACCAGCAGAAAACCACAACCGCATCAGCTTTGTCATGGAATGTGGGGGTAGAAGAAACATCAGGCCAAAAGAAACACCAAGGCCGTTTCCCCCTGACCAGGAGTGGGACATGAGAGTTGATCTTCACAGGCAGCTCCATTTCCTGGTTGAGATCACTGCCACATCTCCCTGCCCTGTCATAGTAGTGTCGTCCACGAAGGCACTGTGGTCCTCACTGAGACCATTATTCCAGCAGAGGAGGGGATTGAGGCCGCCCACGAACACAAGAAGACCAAGTACTCAGAGCTGGCTGCTAAGTGCCGGGAGGCTAGCTGGAGGACTACCATCTGTCCAGTGGAGGCTGGATGCCGAGGCTACATGGGGCTGTCAACCAGACGCCTTTTGAAGGACGCAGGAGTGACTGGATGGCACCTAAAGAAGGCAACCAAAGACCTTGCAGAGGAGGCTGAGAAGGGGACCCTTTGGCCCTAAGGAGGAAAGACAAGTGCTGGGGAAAGAACAACTAACCCAACAACAGCTGCAGGAGATAACTCCTATTAGCTGCAGGGGGGAGTCAGGGAGACATCCCTGTCACTGTTCCGCCTCCAGGGAGTGAAACAGCGTTAAATGGTGGTTCTTGGTTGATGACCCTGAAGCTAACCCATGGGCACTGGAGGAGATGGGACTGGCAGTAATGCCTAGCAGGTGATTCAGTCTTCCAGTACATTTACTAAACACACTGCCTAGCCAAAAAAAAAGTTGCCACCTGGATTTAACTGAGCAAATAGGTGCGAGCCTCCTATTGGTTATTTACTGCATGGGCGATTATCTTTCAGCTGGCAACTAGTTATTTAACCCCAGCTGATGCAATGAGTAGCTTCTCATTTCTAAAACAGCCATGTCAAAAGACATGTCCTGTGGTTGTGGAAAAGATGTTAGTCTGTTTAAGAAGGGTCAAATCATTGGCATGCATCAAGCAGAGAAAACATCTAAGGAGATTGCAGAAACTACCATAACTGGGTTAAGAACTGTCCAAAGCATTTTTAAAAACTGGAAGGACAGTGGGGAACCATCATCATCAAGGAAGAAATGTGGTCGGAAAAAAATCCTGAATGTTCGTGATCGGCGATCACTTAAATTAATTCAAAGAAAAACAACAGTAGAACTCAGGGGTATGTTTAATAGTGAAAGTAAGAGCATTTCCACACACACAGTGCGAAGGGAACTCAAGGGATTGGGACTGAACAGCTGTGTAGCCTTAAGAAAACCACTAATCAGTAAGGCTAACCAGAAAAAAGGCTTCAGTTTGCTAGGGAGCATAAAGATTGGACTCTGGAGGACTGGGAGAAGGTCATGTGGTCTGATGAGTCCAGATTTACCCTGTTCCAGAGTGATGGGTGCATCACGGTAAGAAGAGAGGCAGGTGAAGTGATGCACCCATCATGCCTAGTGCCTACTGTACAAGCCTGTGGGGGCAGTGCTATGATCTGGGGTTGCTGCAGTCGGTCAGGTCTAGGTCCAGCAACATTATGAGACCAAAGAATGAGGTCAATATACTGAACGACCAGGTTATTGCATCAATGGATTTTTTCTTCCCTAATGGCAAGGGCATATTCCAAGATGACAATGACAGGATTCGTCGGGCTGAAATTGTGAAAGAGTGATTCAGGGAGCATGAGACATCATTTCTACACATGGATTGGCCATCACAGAGTCCAGACCTTAACCCGATTGAGAATCTTTGGGATGTGCTGGAGAAGGCGTTGTGCAGTGGTCAGACTCTCCCATCATCAATACAAGCTCTTGGTGAAAAATGAATGTAACACTGGATGGAAATTAATCTTGTGACATTGCAGAAGCTTATCGAAACAATGCCACAGCGAATGCATGCTGTAATCACAGGTAAAGGCGGTCCAACGAAATATTAGAGTGTGTGACCTTTTTTTTTTTGGTGGCAACTTTTTTTTTGGCCAGGCAGTGTATATAGAAAAGGACATATAGATATAGATCAGAGAGATTATGATCATGTCTTGTGAACAGGGTGTCTGGTTTTCTTCCAATTTGCACAAATTCCCACTCTGACTAAAGGATGAACTGATAACATTTTGAAAGGTCAAGGTCAGCCTTCCTTGTGCATCATGATATTTTTATCATGATATCTCAAGAATTCCTTTGAAGGGTATCTATATCCTGCATGACCCAATAACAAACTACTGATATTTTGGAGGTACAGCTTTAAAGGCATAAACCCCAGGGCCTAATATTTATTCCTTACCTTACATTTTTTTAGAAAATGATGATTCAACAAAAACCAAGCTAACCGCTCTTGACCTATCACTGTACTTTCACTGTCTGGCCATTGCAGGCTTTGCAAGCATGAAAATTGCCAGACATGTCAAGTTGTTCACAAAATGTGAGCCTCAAATAAATTAAACTCACAAAAATATACTCTACAGAACACACAATGACTGTTTCCACATTTACATTAGTACTTCTTCAAATTATATTTACAATATAATTCAGTTCATTTACACTGCATTTTATGTGTCAAAGTTCCCCATTCTAAAAGTCCCTTCGTCCACTTGGCAACATCACAAGTGAGCACACTGACCAAAGCAAATGGAAACTAGTAGTTGTAGCTGGCCCTGTTGTCGGACCAACACTGGGCACACTTCTAAACACACTCACTCCTCTGTGTGAAGCTCCATCCATCATGTGGCCAAGACAGAACAGAGGACCATGGGAAATGAAGCATAGCTAATTCTATTAGCGCAGAGACACAAACAATCTGTGGGGAATCAACGAAGAAGGAAACATAATCCCAGCGGACCTGCTTCCTGCTGCATAAGCTGGAGCACTTCACAGTGATCATGCAAAAATGAAAAAGAATTCCTGCATACTACTTTTCCAAATGCACTAACTCTCAGGGCCTTTTTCTGTAGCTGGTTTCATTTGACGAAGCCTGAAGTTGTGCTTTACTATCTTTCCAACTCTCTGTGTCGGCTGTGCACAATTTTCTTTGATTCTTTCTCTCATTCAATCTATCTGTCTTTCTCTCTTTTCTTTTTTTACTGCTTTGCTATGCTGTGACCGAGTCTGTGGGGAAAGGCCAGGCACAAAGCTCTCTCGCTGAGGGACCCTTATGGGACAAAGCTGGCTTTCTGGGCTTTCTGCATATATGCATGCCATGCAGACAATGAGGCCTTTATTAGAGTGGCCAGCATCTCCGAGGCTGGAGCGGCAGGGATGAGGGACAAGGCTTGGGGAAAAGCTGTGACTGACACTGAGGCTTTGGTGTGAGCGCGGAATCACTTTCCACCTCGTGCCCGTGCATGTATGTGTGTCGCCGAGGTGTGAAGTGGATGCTCTTACCCTTACTTCTTCAGTCAACTAATCAATCTCTGCCTGCCGTGGCTTGTCCTCAGAGACAGCTATCTTATGCCATATGGTGTCATACAGTAAAAAACATGGAACACATATGAGCTAGTGGGAAACTCCAGCTTCCTCTTGTCATTCATCTGCATATAAAACAGACAAAACAACATGCCAGGGCCTGCAGCAGCAATCAGAAGACTGCTTTGAGCAAGCCCTCAGACACTGTATGTCTATGCACTTGACTAACTTTACAATGCAGAAATCAGGCTTCCAGACTGAGTGCCTGTGTTTGTGAGTGTGTGAGCATTTTTGTGCAAGTTTGTGTTGAGTAGAGAGGGGGGGGGGGGGGGGTGCTCTGTGACTCAATCATGCGTGAAGAGGATTTTCTCTTCGATGGGAACTGCACACTTGCATACTTGCATTCTAATGACTCCATGTGCATAATCATACAAATAAGTACACGTACATGGATGTGAGTATGCATGCACACATCGATAAGAGCCACTGTTTGCATCTTCATCAAGAAAAAATGTGGGGAAATGGGGAGAGAATGACGCCTTAGTTGTTGGAAATTGATTGGATGCGTGTAGTTCGCATATGTCATGCATCCCTCCTCAGAGTGATGTGTGATAAAGGCTTCAGATGTAAGCACCTGAAGCGTCACTTCAAGTGCATTTAGGTTTTACTGAACCATGCTGCAAGGTTTTTTTTTTCATTTAAAGGGGACATATTATGAAAAATTCACTTTTCAGTATGTTTACAGGAGGTGGGATTGGACGATACATCATGTAATAGTAACAAGTGAAGTAGCACTCTATAACCCCATTCACACTCAGAAAACCCTGAAATTGTCCTGATTTTGCATGGGTGAGTTACATATTTGATTGTAGACAGAGGGGTTTTTCAGATTTTACCATGAAATCTATCCCTGTTGTATTGCTTGCATGAAAAGAGGCTATTATGAATATAAGGTCACGTTTACACTGGACCAAACAAACTCTGGTTGGCTTTTTTGGAAAGTTCGGTTGACTTGGGAGCAGTGGGAAAGCTTTCAGGACCATAAAATTGACATCTAGTCCAAATGAAAAAAGAGAACCTTGGTTCGCCTTAAGAGAACCAGAGTTTGGTTCTCAGTGGATTTGAAAGCCACCTGTACCAAAAAATGACCAAATAAGTCAAGCAAACTAAGAATTGCATTGTGGATTAAATTAGGATTGATATGTTACCGGTGACAGACAATAGCATCTTGCTTATGCCAGCTGGTTTAATAACTGAGCTGCATAATGAAATAATTTCACCAACATTAAAGGGCTAGTTCAGTTTTTTGAAGTGGGGTTGTATGAGCTCCATATGTCCACTAAGTACATTAGATGCAGTAGAAAGTTCTCTCCTCGCCCTTGGTAAGCAGAGCTGTGTTTTTAATCTGTACGTACAGGGTTAGAGGCCTCTCGTGCTCGATATCACAGAAAGTCTTTTAGGTATTTCTTAAAAACTTTCACCACATGTCCATATAGATTCAAAGATTAAGTGGTTGAATTTGAGAAGGTCAGAGGTCAAGGTTATTAAGTCTTGTGGTCATCCTGTTTGTGAACACAATATCTCAAGAAAGCAGGAAGGAATTGCCATCAAACTTTGCACAAATTTTCAAAGAATTGATAGATTTTGGAAGTCATAGTTCAAAGTCTCTAAGCCTCTTGTTTACCCATTTTGTGGTCACAAAAAAGGAAAGGAATACTCCCAGGGTTTTTTTTTTTTTCAAATGCAGCACAAATATCCACCATGACACAGGGATGAAGTGATAAAATATTGTAGGTAAAGGAGTCATGGAGTCTCTCATTCACCCGTAACTTGTGATGATGATATCTAAATAAGGCTAAAATAGATTTTCATTAAACTTTGCACAAACATCCACTTTGTCTCTAGAATCAACTGATTTGTTTTTGGAGGTCAGGGTCAGAGGTCAGTGTCTATAGCCTCACCTTCATCTTTGAATGTGAGTGTCTTTTTGTCTTTCTGTGAACACCTATGCTTGCAGTTATTTTCTTCAGTTTTTGATAATTTTTTGCACTAGAGTATGATTTCCTACATGTACCTTGCACAGGTGTCCACTCTAACTCTTGGATGGACTGATTATATTTCGGAAGTCAAAGGTCAAGGTAAGCCAGCTTTGTAGTCATCTTTTGCATATGAAGGCAATATTCCAAATTGCTTCAAGAGATTTTTATTAAACTTTGCACAAATGCTGAGTTCAGCGCTTACTTGCAAGGATGAAGAATATGCATTTTGGAATTCATAAGACAAAGGTCGCGGGTCTAATGGCTGTCTTTTGCTTGTCATACACAATATTCCATAAACACTTACAGGAGTTGTTGACAAACTGCCCTTATGTCCATTCTTACTTAAAGATGACCTGATTAGATTTTAAGGTCATGGGTCAAAGGTCAAAGTCATGGACACTTATAATCAACATTTGTTTGAAAATGCTTACTGGTGAAACATTATATCACAAAATGCTTCCAGATTTTCCTCAAATTTTGTATAAACTTCCATGATGATGGAAGTATGAACTGACTACAACTTGCAGATCACAGGTCAAAAGTCAAGGTCATGGAGTTTTCCTGTCATGTTTTGCTTGTGAATCCAATTTCACAAGAGAGCTTCACACAGCAAAGTCCTGTCTGACAGGGGACTCAAACCTGGGCTCTTCTATCTGTGAGGCAACAGCACATTCACTGCACTCTGCACCACTATTACAGCATACGGTACATGTAACTCTTCCATCCTGATATAGTGGTTCCACAGTTATCTATTTGTGCTAACAGTCTCAACAAGGAGAGTGGCATCTATTGTACTTTTTATCAGTCACTAGCCCTTTACACTGTGTGCAAAAGTGCCACAACGGAACTCTGTCAGCTTCACATCTGGAGATATTCACCAAAATTCTATGAAGATGTCACATATGTACCAATTCACTGTATGTACAGCTTGGACTCTCCCAAGAAGGCACATGCTCAATACACAAACAAAGACAGAGACTCTCACTCAAAGCACTTCTGTTGCCCGCTGAGTCTGTCAGACTGGAGGTAAAGTGTCACAGGCAGTGGGGCTATTTTCAACCCTCATTTTATTGACCATTTGCACGCGACATCACACTGTTCCATTTTGGCTGGACGGCAAAAACAATGCCATCCAGAATGTAACTTAATGGCTGTTAATGTAAAATCAATAACTTAAACCTGCACATTCAACCATAGTTATCTACTGTTGTGTAATGGACAATTCAAACAAGGCTTTAAATGACAGTTTTATACACATACATGCTAGTCAATTTATGAAGCTTAAGTTATCATATGCAACAGAAACACTTTGTGGTGTAGTCATCAAGTAAAGTCATCAAGTAAACTTATTCTTTAAACCAGGTTGTGTCATTATACAATAAACAGTTAGTGTGAGTAGAATATGTACTTTCAAGATAAACTTTCATATGGCCCTTCTGGTTTTGTCTTTTGAGTTTTAAAAACATTTATTTGGGTCTGTTCAAGTATTAATGTTCATTACAGCAAGGAGGATCTGCATGACATGCCACAGACAGCAGATTTACACACATCAGCAGCTGTATCCTCTGATCCTGAAACATTCAAGGAGTTTTTCTCAGGTCACAGTGGTGTTTCACCAGCTATGACAACATAAGCCCAAACTGTATACACCTGCATCCACAGGTAACCTGGACGTTCTCGTGTCCTCCAGTTTCCATTGAGGTTTCAGCCATTTTTCATTTAAACTCACTAACTCTCGATCAGCAGATATTTTTTTCTGTATGTGCTCCTTATTCATACAAGTCACCTCATGTAGAATAAGTGGTGGTAATAATCCCTAGAAAGATCACTGAATTAGCTTTCTGGGGAGTGGATGATTTCCTATATTGAGCCTCCCTCTGAACAGCGCAAGAGGACGCATTCTCCGCCATCAGATGCAGCCACGGTCCACTCTGTGGAGTTCAGGCCTGATATTTTCCATTTAAAGTGTGGCTGTTACCGTTGTTGTCTGTCAGTAATGTCATTTTGCAGTGCAGCCCATGTACATGAGAACATTTGATCTAAATCCCTCCTGAGTCGCTGGGCGTCTTTGGACGCGCGCTCTTCCGTGTGCTGGTGAGCGTAAAGATGCAGACAGACGTGCATCGCAGGGACAGTGAGGGATCATCAGTCACTTTGTGTGATTTTATTATTCAAACAGTGTCTTGATAGCTCATGAGCACGGTTTAAGTGAACACAAAGACTTAAAAAATGACGAGTCAGCCTTTTGATGAATCTAAACTCAACATTCTTCATCAGTCCAGCTCTGACCCTCTGTTTTTACTCACTGTTTTCTAAATGATAAATTCATCCTGAGGTATTCTCCATCACATATTGTCCATGATATAAAAACAATCTTTGACGGATCAAGCTTCAAATACAATCTACTACTGCAGCGGTTCTCAACCTGTGGGTGGAGGCCCATGTGGGTCTCAGAGCTGTTTTCAGTGGACGGTGTATAAATCAGGTGAAAATGTGGCAAAATGTCTTCAGTGTATGGAGGCCCTAAGGGGACAAACATCCATCAGAGTATATCAGAGTATACCCACTAGAATAAACCAGACTACACCACTGGGAGGTGGGTCTGTATGTTGTTGAAATAAAAAAGAAAAACTTTGTGGCATAAACACCCCAGCTGCTAGCCTGCAATCATGAGACAGAAGAGAGGATAATTCTGTCTCGAGCTGGATGTTGACTGGAGATTAATTCCCCTATCATTTTTTGAATGTCTAGTTTAACTGCATATACATTAATCTCTGTTGAAAAAGGAGTGGTTAATAATTGACCAGTGATGGTATGTCAGGCCAGGTTTATAGAAGGCTTTCCATCGATCTTTTTTTTTTGGGGGGGGGGGGGGGTTAAAATGAAATTCGGGAGGACTTTTATGTCCCCTCCAATGTCAAAATGAAACCTACGCCCTTGGGATTTTGTATTGAAAATCCTCCCCTCACCTGGTATCATAGACTTCCACTTACAGCCATGACAGTGGCACGCCTCAGAAAAAGAGGGAGGGGTTTAAAGGCATTTAGAGAGACACATATTAAAAATGGGGTGTTCTGTTAAAGGCTGTTCAGAGCTGATTTATACAGAGTCAAAAACTTCCTCTGATGATTGATGCACATTATATTTCAATCACAGCACTGCTCAGACATCTGATTCAGAGCTATGATATGTCATGTTTAAATCTGCCGGAACAAGATGAAGACAAGGCATCATTTTGAGTGCGGTGCACAGTTCTTCCTCTCTGACATCACAGAGTGTAATACTGCTCTGAAACATTGATGGAGCCGCAGGAATCCTCTCTACTTCACTATCGGTGTTTTGAATCAAGGACAGATGGATGCATGTGAATTCTGTGCGTCATCCTGCACCTCAAACATGTAAAAAACATCATCTGGGACCATAGCTCTCTCCCCCCTTCTCTCTCTCTCTCCTTCTCTGCTCTTTCTCCGTTCACTCTTTAAAGCGGGAGTTGTTGTTTCGAGTGGTGTACATGTGCTAAAGGGGGGGTGAATCGCTAAGTTTTCTTTTTATCCAATAAAAATGTCTCCTTGCCAGATCGATTGTTGTTGCTAGGAGACTGAAGCATCCTTTGGCAAGGGGGCTAAAGCTCTACACGTCTGTTGTTTCCCTCCCCACCTCTCTCGCACTCAGTCACTCACGCGCGCGCACACTCACATACACACCCACGTGCTTTTCCACGGAGCTGGCGCGCGGTGCAGCGGTGCCCATCCTCTCTCTCTCGCTCTCTCTCTCTCTCAGTGCGACTCCTCGGAGGGATCAGGAGTAGACAAAGTCAAACTTCCAGCAGCTGAAGATTTGAATGATCCAAGTAGTGAAGGTAGGTCACAAACAAAACACTCCTTTCTGTTGGGGAAATGTGTTGCAGTGTTGGGGTCCGGGTTAGGCGACAGAGTGCAGAGAAAAATTATCAGTCCGGGACCGTTCCGAGCGCGTCAGGCGTCCTACAGTAGGGAACAATCTGCTTTGAACTTTGCGCAGGATCTGAGCACCGACTTATTCTGCTCATGTGTGGCTCCTGCGTGGTTTGTTAGAGACATAGCCTCCTCCTGATCTCGCCGTGTGATAAAGATGGTCGCTAATCTCTGCAGCAGATCTATATTAGGGATACAGAAGGTGAAACAGAGAGGATCTGCAGTTGCGTATTTTACGCAGCGCGGAGAAGTTATTTGGGTTTAAACAGACCGCACCAAAGCTTCAGATGGGCGGATAGAGCGTTTCCGGAGACAGGGATACAGGTGGATCTCTGCTCACTGTTTGTTGTTGTGTGTTCCGTACACACTCCACGCCTCGCGCCAGGGAGAGGCGCATGGACCTGAAGGAGAGGTACAGCACTGAGCAGGATGCTCTTATGGACATCACTCAGACTTTAGACTTAGACCAGGGATGGGCAACTTTGGTCACCTAGAGGACCACATTGATTGTGTTCTCACTGCTGAAATGCTGAAGTGTAACAAATTAAAAGATTCGAGATGAGACATTTTAAATAAGTCAGAGACTTAACAAAGGGAGAAAAAAAGATGATGAGGGATGCATGATATTTAAAAGTCTCTCATTATAACAGCAGATATGGAATTTCCTGTCAGTATTACATCCTTCCATTAGTGCAGTAGCATAAAAAGAGTTTTTTTGCAAGCATGTTCAATTATTATTGGTGTGGAGCCTAATTAAAAAACAGACAGCAGTATCATTATCATTTTATATTGTATTAGTATTGTATCAGTGATTGCTTTGATAGGTTTGTAAATATCAGCATATTGGATATCTGCAAAAAATCCTATATTGTGCATCTTTCAAAAATGCAATTCTTCAAATACAAACTTTTATACTAACATTGTATTTTTGAAACTCAAATGCAAATAGTATTTAATTTAATAAATTAGACACAATATTTAAGCCACTTTGGAGGGCCAGACTGTTACAAATTGATTGACTCTATCAATAAGACATTTCATATAACTTATAATTTCAAAGCTTTGCTAGAGTTTATCATGCTAATATTCAATTTTTTAAACCTAAATGCAAATAGTGATACTAAATATTACAGGCTAAACACAGAATTAAAGCTTCTTTAGGTTTCTTTCTCAGTGCATAAACAGATCATTTATTAGTTTAACATGAACGTTTACTTGCATTTTTACAAACTGATAATAAATTATTAAATTATTCAGGAATGTCTTAGAGAAATAATTTATTTTTGCATTAACATAAACAAGTATTCAAATATTGTGATAGACATATTGTTATTTTCTAACTCTGCTGCATTTTGTGGATGTACCTGGTGTTATTTGAGCTCTGGTAACCAATATGGTAATACTTTCTCCATGTTTACACTTTTTTTAATATCTGAAATGAAATCGACCACATTGAGGCAGGATGTGATATCCATGTGGCCCCAGAGCCATCAGTTTTCCACCCCTGACTATGACTGTTAGAAAATCTGAAACTCTCTCACATCTCTGAATGTGGAGCTTTGAGGTGTGGTACAGTAAATCATGGAGACTGTTTATTAACAATAATAATAATAATAATAATAATAATAATAATAATAATAATAATGTTATTAATAATAATGATACTGCAGAAAATGCACTTGTGTTTACATTCTGAACCTATTTCAGTTTAAGGCTTTTGGGCTGTTTACAAATCAGGTGTGACTTTTCATCAGTCAGCACTGTGCTAAACTTCATTTTTGTACATGGAGTTCAGTTCCTTTATTTCTTGTTGTCATGAAGAAAAGTGTTTTTCATTTTGTTTTTTGAACTGAGGTGATCTGAATGATTGCATGACATTAACAAATACTGAAGATTAAAGAAGCCAGAAGTCACTGTGGATTCTAACTAAAATGACCCATTATGAAGGTAAGATAATAACCAGAAAATGAATCTCTTTAGTTTGCATCAATAATCTATTAATTGTTATTCCATTTTTGTCAAAATGTATTATTAAAGAAAAACAATCGAGATATCAGAGAATGCAATGCTATATCTTATCATCTTCAAATGTTTTACACCTCTTATAAGGATAAAGAAGCTCTCCTAAAATTAATCTCAGCGCCCGTGAAAATAAAACCAGGGGCACTGACTCTACCCGATCATTGAAATTGAAATTATTTGTAGTTGTATTGTTAAGCATTAATTTTGAATGATCTGCAGAAATATTTTTTCTAGGGATGCGTTACAGATAAGATTTATGCACCAAGTTCCTCCAACAACAGAACTGACCCGTTCCTCTTATTGTGACTGTATATTTATTTAAGAAATAGACTGCAACTAAGATACAGAACATTGGATTCTATTATAAATGGTTGTGTATTGTTTTTAATGCTAGATATTCACTGATAAAAGTGGAGGTAATACATTTGTGGAATCAAATTTTCATGATAAGAATAAAGCATTTCAAAAGTCACCTCAGAAGTGGAACAGTGTTGTACATGATATTTTCTGAAATTACAATCCATGTATACTAGATGTATGACCGATATGTATGGCAGAAAAATCTGCAGTTAATATCAACAGAAATGTTTGTTTGTGCCAATACTAATATTGTGCAGATAATGTGGATCTCTAATTTACTCATCAAACTATTTCTGCTCATGCTAGATCTTATACTTTCACTCCACTCCCACAGCTGTCCTGCATTCAGATTATTTGATATAATTATAATATAATGATGATTTTGGCATTTCAGTCTTCTACTACTGGTTCCTGAATGGCTAATATTTAATAATATTGTAAAAATAACACCTGTAAAATGTGAATACTTCTTCAAAAACAACAGGACATTCCTTCTATTCATTTTGTGAAAGAATTTATTGAAATATCAAACACATGTCACTTCAAATGTCAGCTATTAATTTTAGTGAAAGAAAAATTACACAGAATTTTTTATTGGTCTGTGAATTTAGTTGCGACGCATGAACAATAAAGCTGCTGTGATGTACTTAAGTTATTAAAATTGCAAACAGAAAAAAACAGACTTTTTAGAGCTAAAGTAGTGAGAGTAAACTAAATTTCTTGCTCTGTTAATAGGAGTGAGGAATCACAAAACATTCTAAACAGAGCTGAAATTTGCTGTAGTTACTTCTTTATAATGCATTTAGTGGGAAAGTAATACTTATGAATGATGTAGGATTGTACTTTATTTAGGCTTTTGGTTTTTTAAAGTGTAATATTTACAGTAAATGCGCATGCTTGTACAAATACAGCCTGCGTCATACTGTAGATTTTTTGATAAAAATGTTGAATATATTTTATAATGGTCTTTGATGATGAGACATGCATGTGCTTATATCTTGTTTAATTTATCTCCAGTATGTACATCTGTGAGTGCCAGTTCATGCTTGCTTGAATTACCTAAACACTGTGTGCAAGTGGCGTACAGAGTACAGCATTTAGAGGCTTTTGAAATCCAATAAGACATCCCTACCCACATGTGTATACACATCTCTGCCTGCATGTGTGTGAGGTAAATGTGAATCCATTCTCCAGGGTTATTGTCTGTCAGCAAACTGATTTAGCCTTGAGTTTCTGCATTTTGCGCCAGTAAATGTGCTTACATGTGCTTGTGTTAGTGCGTTTTTGTGTGCCTGCTGTGTATATAAATGGCCTTGTAGCCTCCACTAAGAAACAGTGAGCGGACTGCATGCAGCACAGAGGCTCACACAGCACAGTGCATGGAAAAGAAGCACCTGCAAACAGCCAGGTCGTCTTCTTCTTTGATTGATAGTGTGTAGGTGTTGAGCTGTGCTGCTGTGACAGTGGAGTTTTTGAAAGCACAAGCAGTGCTCACTGTAGACTATCATAACATGATGCTTTTTTATAGATGCTTTTGGTGGATTTGATCTTTTCATCAGTGAGTGTATAATGTATTCCTTTAGAGAAAGTTTTTTGTTTTCAAGGGGTTATGCTTTGTAAAATGACAACACCAACATCAGAAATGAGGCATGAAATGTTCTGTGGATAAAGATTTAAAGGGTGTGGTAATACTGTAAAAAAAACTGTCTGTTGAAATACCTTTTTTGCTGCTGGGAAAAACTCGTGAAAAGGCATGAGAAGAAAACAATTAGTCCAAAATTATTTAAGTTTTACAATTAAAGCCCTCAATAGCATGAAATTTGTCAGAATTGTCTGCAGTTATTATTCTAGACAAGAATATGCATCTAAAGAAACACTGGCCTCTTGTGCTACGTCTTCACTTTTCATCCATTTTCTTACTTCGTTGAGGCACTCAAACATAATATGTAAACACACCTGTTCAGAACAGAGGAGTGTTTACTGAAGACAACACCCAGTGTCTGGCATGTACATAAGTATTGGGCATTGTCAAAGCTTTTAAATAGGTGAGCTATACAGCAGGCTGCTAATGTTTTCACTGTTATTCAACTTTACACCCTGCTCCATTATGGATATGTTTTTACATACAATTCTTCTCTACAGTGCTTCAATGTGAAGGCTCATATCATGCTTTTTTGAGCTTCATATGTCAATCAGTGTGTTTTACATGCCTCCTCAGTGTGAAAGAGTGCTTCTTTACCCAAGACGAAAAGTCCATGATATCAAGACTTTTCCCTCACTCCCTATTAACAGCCCCAGTAGCTGCCTGAGATGGCTCCTTCCCCTGGCCCCCTGAATAGACTTTGCAGAGTTTCATCCTACCATTGTTTTGTCAGCAGTTAAAGCCCCTTGGCTGGGAGTGGCAAGCCCTGTGCAAAGCAAGGACAGATGACAGGATGCAGTGCTCCTGAAAATATGGTGGACGTCTAGAGAGCCCATTCTATGCTTTTTTGAGTTTTGTTCACCTCTTGTGTTTTACATGCCTCCTCTGTGTGATTGAGTGCCTCTATGCAAAAGACAAAAAGTCCACGGCACCAGGATTTCTCCCCCTCCCACTCTTTACAGCATCAGTAGCTCCAAAAATGTCTCATTCCTCCAACCAACACCAAAGAGGTTGGAGGAATTACCACCAACAAAGCTACTTGTGTGACGTCATCACATTGTTTTGGTAGCAGTTTAAGTCCATTGTCTCAGAGTGGTGAGCCCAGTGCAGAGCAGAGATGGTAAAATAAATGCAACAATGTAGGCTGCACTGAACTGATCAATTACCACCAACAAAGCTACTCAGACAGACTGAGAATACAGCTGGATCAGGAGTAAACTCGAGGTTTTTTTTTTTAAGGTGGCCGGCTTTTAGTATGAACGACGTTGTTTCTTATTTTCTTTCTTATTTTCACTCTCATTTTGCAAAGAATAGAGCAACGGTGTCATCTAAAAAAATGACTCTATGGACATAGCTATAGAAGACCAGCTGCTGACTGGGCAGGCTAAATGTCATTAATAATTCGGTGCTAATCAGAAAAATCTGAAGGACTCTACACCATTTTTACTTTTGAGTAATTTAATTAGAGTTTAACCATGACAGGGGCTCTTACACATGTGAGCCCCCTAGGCTGCAGCACAGTCAACTGTGGTGCATTGTTACACACCAGGACATTTTTACAAAAGGACAACTGAGGTGAATTAAAAATGTGTTACACTTGTTTAATGTAGACAGAGTACTGTATATATATATATATATGTAGTTCCCCTGATATGCTTTTGGGTATAGGCCTGGGCGATATGGTCTAAAAATAAAATTCCAGATTTTTTTCCACAAAACTCTATTTTAAAATGTTTTTTTTTTCCTTCCAAAAAACTTGTAGTGACACAGAAACTGCATAAAACAAGTTTTGCCCCAATGTTATACAAAACTTTTCCAAAACTAAACTTTTACCTCTTACTTAAAGTGCATACTGTAATTTTGTCAACAATTGTTAGTTTTGTATTTTGGACCTAGACAGGACGGTCTCTAAAAACACTGAAAGCTATACTATTTTCACAATATAAAGCTAAAATAACAAAATGCAAGCTTAAAAATGTGTTTGTGTATAACCTGACGTGGCCTACCATCATGAAAACAGTGTAAATTTTCTGAATTTATGTTTGCAGACATTGCCACAGTTTTTAATCTCAATTTTAATTTTTAAAACCCCTAAAAAAAAGAGTTATTTGTATTATTGATATGTCTCTCAGCCCTAGTATTAAATAATACACAGTTATAGTTAGAGATGGGATGTTAGGGTACGGCTAGTTCTGTTTTATTTTGTATGCTTTTTTTCTTTGTGTTCCTTGTTTAGACCTCTTGTGTTTCCTGTTTTACTGTCATGATCCTGTTCTTGGTCTTAGTTAAGTTACCCAATTTGTGTCATGTCTTGTGTCTTATCGTGTGTTTCCTGTTTTATTTTGAAATTCCTGTGTTCCATGTGGTGTTTCCTGCCCTCCCTTCTGTGTGCCTCTGATTGTGATTCCCTCCACCTGTGTGATTGTCTCACCTGTGCTTGACGTTTCCCCAGTGTATTTAGCCTCTGTGTTCCCCTTTGTCTTCGTTGTTTCATTAAGTCTTCAGCGTCTTCAGTGTTTCTCCAGTGTTTCTAGGTAGTGTCTGTTCTTCAGTTGAACACTTTTTGTAGTGACTTTGATTTGCACTTTGAGTTTAGTTCCTTGTGTTTTCTTTCTTTGTTCGCCAGCTTTAATTTGATATTTTGTTAGAGACTTTGTTTTGCATTTTGGACTTTTTGTAAAGTATTAGTTTTGGTTTTTTTATCCCTTTTGTTAGTTTATTATGAAGCCTTTTTTGTTATTTGCTTTTGGGTCCTTCACCTTGTTTTTTGTTAGTTTATTTTTAAACAACCCTGACATGGAAATTAATAAGACTTTAGTGATGTCTATTATTATCAGTTTTGCTTATCAGCACAATTCTTTATTAATTCCCTCATTGATTCTTGTGGACTCCTATCTGAAAAAAGTTAAGGCCTACTGTTGCTTAATAAACATTTGTCATTTTTTGGTGTTGGAAAATAGAGAATACAGAGCACTTTGTCTTCTTTCAGACGGATAATTGATTATTAAATAAAGTTCTGTGTCTGATGTAACCAACATGGTAGACCTTCCAAGTTACATACACTCTCCTAAAAGTGCTTCTGTTATTATTCACATTAGACACCTGTCTGTGCAGCTGTCCGTGGTGCTGAAGTCAAGTCAGACTTACAACACCAATGAAAGGCTGAGTTAGGCTGGCTACACACAAGACCAATGTGTGCTGTTTTTGTTTTTTTTTCTCACTGTTTCCCCTCTTAGTAATTGGGTGGGGAAGTGTGCTAATTCTAACCCTGGCAAAAACAAATATTAATCTAAGAAAATCCAAATGTGTGCAGTCAGTACTAGTACTGCTCCTAATAACATAGGAGCATCTCTGATCTCAAAACAGAAATATCAAATATGTCTGATATTTATGATTCCAGGTCTGGCTGCCTATGGCATAATACCGGCTAACAGGAGCAAACAGACTGGGGAGTGTATTCACCCATATGTCGTAATTTTACACAGCATACATACAATTGTTCCTTCTTTTAACTATGCTCTCCTCCAGATTCGTCTGTCATTTCTTGTTTTTGTTGCATAACAGACCCAGCCAGCTGAAGATGTTGACCGTCAGAGCACCACAGTGTTATTTATTATTATTATTATATCGTATGCAATTAAAGAATAAATGCAGGGGCAGACCTTACTTGGATTTTTTTGTTTGTTTTGTTTTGTTTTGTCTATTTTTTAGGTGTTTTGTGTTTTTCGTTGCAAAAAACATTAGTGAATTGAGAAACTGGAATACAGTCCACAGTTGTTTTGTTTTTTTCATTTACTTTTAATTAAGATGTTGTCCAACAACAGATTCTACTCAAGTATCATGACTGCTGATCCTCCTCCTCTGTCAAATGCCTGTTGTGTGAATTTAGTAGATTATAGATTCAGAAATGTCTAAATCTTAAAACAAAGAGTTATCAGGCATTAAAGTAATTTTTCTTTACACATCATTTTGAGATTGTTACTGAGTGGTTATAATCACAGAACTACTGATTGTCATCAGATGTCTAATAATATTTCTATTTCTGATTTAAGGAAATGAAAACATGGAAGCCAATCTTAGCAGAATAAAGAGGAGTCTACTACGCAAATAAGACAGGTGAGTGTCTTTTACATTCTGATCTACAAGTATTTTTTTTCTAGACTTTTTTAAGTCATTGAAACTGTCTGTGTTATAAAAACTTTTGCATTGTTGAATTTTAACTTTTGTAATGCCTTTACTTCCTTGTGTAATCAAACTAATCACCCTAAGTCCAAAAAGGCCAAAGTTGGCCACATTTTAACCCCTTATGACAGGGATTTTTAATCACCTTGTACCTTCAGTGTAAAGACATGTAATAACTTGTCAACAAGTCAACTGGACTGTGCTGAGTTTTGGGAAGACGTTTCACTTCTCATCCAAGAAGCTTCTTCAGTTCCGATTGGCTGGTGATGGAGGCTGATACTTATCTTACTGGAGAGTAAGACAACAACAAAAGAAGGGGAGGAGTTGGACAATAGAAACCCATCACAGGGTGATTCATCCCCCGAGAGTCGTTACCCTGAGTGGGTCGTTAACTCCCCCTGTCATGTGAGGTGTTGTGGTCACATGATCCCAGGTGTGAATGTTTGGAGAACTTCTTGGGGAGAGAGCTTAGCACTACATTGTATGTGGGTGAGAGGTTGTGTCTGAGTCCACCACCTCTGTTAAGAGATAGTTTCTCCAGTCTGGTGAAGATGACTTCTTTAACTCCTCTTTCAAACCATCTTTCTCCTCTCACCAATACCTGTACATCGCTGTCCTCAAAAGAGTGTCCTGTGTCCTTTAAGTGAAGGTGGACCGCCGAGTCCTGACCTGAGGAAGTAGCTCTCCTGTGTTGAGCCATACGCTTGTGAAGCGGTTTGTTGTTGTCTTACTCTCCAGTAAGATAAGTATCTGCCTCCTTCACCAGCCATTTGAAACTTAAGAAGCTTCTTGGATGAGAAGTGAAACGTCTTCCAAAACCTTAACACAGTCCAGTTGACTTATTTTGAATCTTCAAGATATCCATGACCTGGATGAATGGGATCTACAAAACCCAAAACCAGTGAAGTTGGCATGTTGTGTAAATCGTAAATAAAAACAGAATACAATGATTTGCAAATCCTTTTCAACTTATATTCAATTGAATACACTGCAAAGACAAGATATTTAATGTTCGAACTGAGAAACTTTATTTTCTTTTGCAAATAATCATCAACTTAGAATTTAATGGCAGCAACACATTGCAAAAAAGTTGGCACAGGGGCATTTTTACCACTGTGTTACATCGCCTTTCCTTTGAACAACACTCAGTAAACGTTTGGGAGCTGAGGAGACCAATTTTTGAAGCTTTTCAGGTGGAATTCTTTCCCATTCTTGCTTGATGTACAGCTTAAGTTGTTCAACAGTCCGGGTCTCGGTTGTTGTATTTTACGCTTCATAATGCGCCACACATTTTCAATGGGGGACAGGTCTGGACTACAGGCAGGCCAGTCTAGTACCCGCACTCTTTTACTACGAAGCCACGCTGTTGTAACACGTGCAGAATGTGGCTTGGCATTGTCTTGCTGAAATAAGCAGGGGTGTCCATGAAAAAGACGTTGCTTGGATGGCAACATATGTTGCTCCAAAACCTGTATGTACCTTTCAGCATTAATGGTGCCTTCACAGATGTGTAAGTTACCCATGCCTTGGGCACTAATACACCCCCATACCATCACAGATGCTGGCTTTTGAACTTTGCGCCTATAACAGTCCGGCTGGTTCTTTTCCTCTTTGGTCCGGAGGACACGACGACCACACTTTCCAAAAACAATTTGAAATGTGGACTCGTCAGACCACAGAACACTTTTCCACTTTGCATCAGTCCATCTTAGATGAGCTCGGGCCCAGCGAAGCCGGCAGCGTTTCTGGGTGTTGTTGATAAATGGCTTTCGCTTTGCATAGTAGAGTTTTAACTTGCACTTACAGATGTAGCGACGAACTGTAGTTACTGACAGTGGTTTTCTGAAGTGTTCCTGAGCCCATGTGGTGATATCCTTTACACAGTGATGCCGGTTTTTGATGCAGTACCGCCTGAGGGATCGAAGGTCACGGGCATTCAATGTTGGTTTTTGGCCTTTCCGCTTACGTGCAGTAATTTCTCCAGATTCTCTGAACCTTTTGATGATATTACGGACCGTAGATGATGAAATCCCTAATTTCCTTGCAATAGCTCGTTGAGAAATGTTGTTCTTAAACTGTTGGACAATTTGCTCACGCATTTGTTCACAAAGTGGTGACCCTCGCCCCATCCTTGTTTGTGAGTGACTGACCATTTCAGGGAAGCTGCTTTTATACCCAATCATGGCACCCACCTGTTCTCAATTAGCCTGTTCACCTGTGGGATGTTCCAAATAAGTGTTTGATGAGCATTCCTCAACTTTCTCAGTCTTTTTTGCCACTTGTGCCAGCTTTTTTGAAACATGTTGCAGGCATCAAATTCAAAATGAGCTAATATTTGCAAAAAATAACACAGTTTACCAGTTCGAACATTAAATATCTTGTCTTTGCAGTGTATTCAATTGAATATAGGTTGAAAGGGATTTGCAAATCATTGTATTCTGTTTTTATTTACGATTTACACAACGTGCCAACTTCACTGGTTTTGGGTTTTGTACACGGATGACATGTAATAACTAAAAATGCACTTTCAAGTTGGCTGCCAAGTTTTCAAATTTGTTGTTTTTACTTTTTTGAGCAGAAAGCTTTACTTTTTAATTCTGTTCCCTCATTCTCAAGAGAACAAGGGGAATTAAAACAGGGATTTTTCTAACATACTGACAGAGTGGAGGAAAAAAAGTACAAAAGACCATTTCAGCATTCATTAATATGTCCCAGACTATGTGGATTAAAAAAAAAATTAGCATTTTGAACAAAGATAGTAAATTTTTGAGGTTCTGACTTTTTGCTATAAATAAACAGTTATTGTTGATATATGAAAATTGATGGTACTTTTTTATGTGTTCACTTTTTGGAATAAATGGGTTTAAGTGTGACTTTTAAGGCTGAGGCAAGTCAAAAATGATTGATACGCCAAAAGTAACTTTGTCAATAATCACCGACATGTCCCAAATGTTTATCAAGAAAGGAAAAAAAATATATATGTTTTTCTAAAGTAGCATTTAAGGCTTTCAACCTCAAATATATTTTTTGACTTATGTATAAACAGGACTTAATTTGGTTGAAATATTTGATGCAGTAAAAATTGAAATAATTATTGACATATATTAATTGACTGCACCCATTTTTGGGACATAATGTGCTATGTTTAACTCCTTTGTCAAAACATAAAGCCAATGCAAAGGTGTTAAAAACTGCTGTTCCTCAAATGTCCACTTGAGGCCGGCTGCAAAGACATCACATGTCACATTCACGCTCCATTTTGAAATGGTGTTTCTTACAATAGAAATAAACATGCTTAAAGCCTGGTTCAAGACAAGACTTTGGCTGTAAAAGCTGATCTCTTTATTGGCACACACTGTACAGGGGTTGTTTTTTTCTAAATTTAAAGATATTGATTTTTGTAAGGTTTTAGTTTGTAGATTGTTCTTAGGCTGACTGAAAGGTAGGCTATGTCTTTAAATGCCCACGATGGTAACTGGATGAGCTGACTTGGCCAAAGTGTTGAATGCAGTTTGTGAAAAATTTTTTGAGGTATATAGGATACAAAAAATACCTGGTTGTCATGACAATTGTAAATTAAATCTTTAGTTTGGATTGGATTTGTCTACTTTGGTTGCCATCCACCTGCCTGGGGGCAATATGAATAGGAGGAAGAATTGGCAAAGCCAGGTTCATTAGTCATACTACACACTTGTACTAATAACTCAATAGTAGTATGAGGTAGGTGGCTTTAATAGCAGCCTTAGTTTGAGACAGTGTTTTTCAACATGATGGCCTCTATTGTCTGGACTCAAAATCCCATTTTAGTATCCAAACAGCTGACGTCATTCATACTTTGTCCAATATTTACAACGCTCTCTACCTGAAAGTAATCCTGTGAGATAGTTCAGGGTTACTGAGCTTTGAAGAAATCACTGCCACCCCACACAACTCACCTCTCAACAATGGCAAGATCAGCCTCATAAAGGAATGCACAAAGTGGAAGTGCTGGTTTGGCAATTAACAAACATTGACTTTAAATACAGAAACCCCCCACCCTGTGCTCACGTACACATGAACATGGACACTCAAAGACACACACATACATACATAGACCAGTGCAATGAGGCAGTGAAAGGGCAGTGGGATGTACAGCTGTGATGGTGTGTCTCAGAGAAAGATCAGACTCTTTAATAAATGATGAGCTAGAAGAGGAAGCAGTGTGTGTGTGTGTGTGTCAGTGTGAAATAAAGAGTGAAAGGTGACTTACTGGGCATGAGGCGGCTGTTGTCAGTAGAAGTGTTGTCTCAAAAAAGAAAACAAATATGCTGCTAACTCAACAACACTCTCACAAACTTTCAGTGACTGTTCAAGTCATAAAATCCATGTTATTTTTTTGGTGACCATCGTTGCAACGGATTTGCACATCAGTCAAAATAATTTGGAATCAAATTGACTCTGCAAGATTTTTTTTTTTCCTTGGTTAGATGCAAGAGTTGAAAATATTAGAGATTTTCAATGACAGAAGAAGCTTTATTCAAAATACAAAGCATGAGGAAGCTTTATTTTCTAGACAGGATAAAAGGTCATTATGAACAAACACAAGTGTTTGACTATGTTCATAATCTTATTTCAGAGTCGTTATTTTTGCAACAAGCATATCACAAAAACATCGGTGGTAAAGTCTACATCCTTATCCCAGCAATGTCAAAGGTCAGCAATACAAGTGCTTGAATGGTTCACCAAAAAAGCTTTCAGTCATGTGACCAGTGTCGAGAGCTGGAGGGCAAAGGGAGCATCTGTGTCCAAAATCATACCATTCACTATGCAATGGAAATGGGACAATTATGAATTTTGATGCCACAATTAAAGTTTAAGACTTATTCTCAGTTTCCCAACAATCTTTTTTAATTAGCATTATTTTAGCCTGACTTTGAATGCTTATAAGGCTTTATCTTTGAACTCCTGTCTATTCTTGTGTGAGTGTTACATCGTTTAAAACAGAAGTATAACATAAAATGAAGTCATGATTTTATATTTCTAATGATTTTATAATACAAATAATGTATAAAATCACTACGCCATCCTGTAGAAGTTTTATGATTTAAGTAGAGGTAACCTGTTGTTGCTTTGTTTTCCAGTTGCACAGCGCCAAATAGAATGTTTTGGTCTGATTTAAAACACGAGAAAAACACATGATGTTGGGAAACTGAAAGGATTAATTAACTGTGACTATTGGGATCCCGCTGACACCGTATAATAGTCCTGTCCCTACCATACAATGCATTATAGAGTGAACACGTCATTTTCTTTTGGTGTCTGAAATCTGAGCATTGTGAAAAATAGTGAGCAACAAGGTGGCCACCTCTGAGCATGTACCGAGGCCCACGTGCTGTGCTAAAACCTGTCATACCCAGAGTGTCCACTTGAGGCTGGCCACACTGACCTGACACCTTGATGACTGTATGCAAGAAATATATGTTTTTATGGCCTTAATACACATATTTACACCCTGGTTCAAAAGGTGGCTTCTGTCTAAAACTGTAATACAACAACGTGCTCTCACTGTGAGGGGGGGTGGATTTTATTATCATAGCCATTCTACTTATATTAAGGATTTATTGAAGATTTCCGGTTTTGGAAATGCAGAGTTACTATTGGTCAGATGGCCTTAAGTACCGCCTCAACACAATTTCTTTATCTGTGAGTAAAGGAGCTAAAGTTCATTTGAGATAGCAAGTGCATATGGCAGCATCCATTAGATGGCAAAGGGCTGATGTCTCATGGCTTTGTCCAATTCTTTTACAGTCTATGTGAGCAACCAATGGTCATTGAAATGTGCTTTAAAGAGTGGAATGTGTGATTAAGAAATGCTCAGACTGAGAAGCAACAAGTGTGAATAGTGAACACAAAAACACAATGGTTTATGTTAGGGGGAATGTTTACTGGTATGTACTGCCCTAATCCGTTTTTATTGAAGAGGAGTGAATTTACAACTGATGAATGGCTTACTTAAAGTAGTTGTAAGTATGAAAGCATTGTTTTTGTGATATGTCATTGTCCCCTGACTGTTGCAGCTCCATGTATTAGCTATTCTATGGCATGATGTCATTGTCAGTGGCCGGAGAGGAGCCCAATTTTTTACTTTATAGGAAACAGAACATAGGGAACAAGTGTGTTATTTTGGACACAACCACTGTGCAAAGCTGCAGCACATGCTTGTTAATTTTTACCGACACATTTTCACCCTTTGAACACCAAAGTAAAATGTATATTAATGTGAAGCGTAAGTTTCAGGCCAGAACTTCTTTTATTCCAGTTGCCATTGACAACCTTAATTCATTGGCTTGACCAGTTTTCTTGTGTGCGCTTTATGTGCCTTGTGGATAGAACTGATTGTTGCTTTTTAGAATGTAATCCTTGACTATTTATTGATTATTTATTGAATTGCTTTTTTATCTGCTTTACTTTGTATGTTCATCATTACGCTTTATTTATCTACTGCACAGCACTTTAATGACTGACTGCACTTTATGGTTTTGTCTCATTCTTTAGCCTTTGGCTTTTTGTGGTTTAAGTGCCATACTTTTTCACTTGTGCTCAGGATTTTTCCTGATTTTCCCAATGCCTGTATGTTTTATGTTTTTTCATGTATTGGTGTGCTGATGCCTGCTGCCGAAAAACATTTGTCACAGGGGATAATAATAAAGTTGAAGATGAAGTTGATTGGACCTTTATACTAACCTTGCATTGCAGGTGGATCCACCTGATTCATCTGTACTCAGTTAGATCAATCTTGCAAAGCTCCAAGCCATAAGATTGAGCTTGGTCTGCAGGTGCACTACTCAATCAGTGCAGGAAGAGCATGATGACAGCAGGAAGTGACTGCATGTATGGAGATAAGCACAGATGCTAACAGCTTCAGTAGCAGTTTTAACAAGTCTAGACCACATTTCTTTATTAAATATAAAAACATATAACAACACTGGAAGCATTTATCAATGGCAAAGATATTTTTGCTTCTCTTCTGACATGTTTTAGTGAGAGTTTGTTCTATGAAGTGGCTTACATTTTTCACTTTATACTGCAGCAGTAGTACCCGCCTGCTGCCTTATCTGATTGGCCAGTAATGAATGTGAATGCTTTTGAAGGTTTTATCCCACCTGAACACTTTTTATAAGCTGTTGTCCAGATGGATTAGTGAAATACATAATTGTATTTATTGAATGATTTATCTGGTGTGTAAGATTACCTTCATACAGCACGCAGGACATTATTGATGTCACTTAATACAGCACAGTTTTTGCCCAAATGTCACCTCAGTTATGTTAACACAGTGTAATATTGGAAGATCATTTTTCTTACACATCTGCTAGGATAACAATTTACAGATATATGCATGGTTTTATGTATTTTCAGTGTGTTTAGATTGATAATTTTGCTGTTTGGAGTGTGAAACAAGACATATTTCATCTTAAACCATAAATCTCTGAATGTAGGCTAACATAGGCTCATTCATGTTGTTCATTGATAGTAGGATCAGATCAGCTGTCAAAGCTGTGTTTGAGACATTGATGTTATTAAAGGAAAGTAATTTTCTGATCAAGTTAACTTAAATATTTATGACAGGATTAGGAGAAGTCTGCTAAATGCTACGGCCTTTTTAACCTTGGTGAGGGATTATTTTATTACTTCTTACCCAACAGTGCAGAGCTTTTTGCTACACAGTTACTTTCAACCATCTGCATGCTCACATTTCAGGCACAAAAGCCATTTCACTGTTTCTCCCCTGTTGCATCAGGTATAATAACTACTCTGGAAAAATACACTTCCAATGCAAAAGTTGAACCCTCTCACCCCAACCTCACAGCTTATAGGTGAGCTCACTGCTGTGTGGGCATATGCCTCACACCTGGAGACTACATATCAGCTGTCAATGCCTCCATGAAATAATCAATGAGTTATAGTGAATATAACATACCCGACTGCATATAAAATATTAAAAAAAACCTTACTCTCAAGCAATAGTTTGAACTCTTTTCTTGTGAAATGTAAACCTGTGATGACATGATCTCTCTTATCAGGTCCTTCCTAACTAAATAAAGTGCCACAGCTTCTGCCCACTGTTATTATGTCCCAGGGTGGTGTGATCAAATCTAATTTATCTTCTCAGTTCCTATAGGGTAACTGATTATTCTTTGTCATTTAGGCTTTATATCAAGTTAAGGAGTTAAAGTTGCAGACTGTGCCACTTAAACGCCTCTGCTTGACCATGGAGATGTTTTGAATATGCATGCATTACCTAGTGCTTTAAGTCTTTGGATACTGTTTACCATGGAGCTAAGACTTAATACAAATCTCAAGATACTAACTCATCCTTGTACTCTGTATGATTAAGATGGCTGGACTTTATTGACTACTTGTAGGCTAAATCCTTAGCTTATCCTTTATTCATAAGGGCATATTTAACCCCCCACCCTCACACTAATGTAATTTTCTTGATGAGAAACAAACTGAAAGCTGCAGCCTCTGACAGTCACAAGACTTACTTTTGCTTGGTTTGGTGCTTGGAAAAAAAACTTTCAGATGCATTACATGCCGTAGCTTGGAATTTGCGATAGGAAAGTTTTTGTCTTAACAGGCCCATATCAAGCTTTAATGTGTTTAACATCACTCCCCTGCATAGTGGAGCACTGTAATGACTGAGAGAACAATCAGTTGCATCAGAATTTCTCTTCCTCCTCCTCTTTATGGCACCAGCAGCTTCCGAAAATGTCTTATTCCCCCTGCCCCCCAAATAGGCCTACCAGTGTGACATCCTACCATTGTTTTGTCATCAGTAAAAGCCCACTGGCTCAGGGTAGTATGGCTGTTGCAGAGCATAGAAGTTAGAATGAACGCAGAGTTGTTGGCAATGTGGTGCAGAATAGCACAAAACTGACCAATAACTGCAGAACTGAGTTGTAAACCAATCAGCGGACTGGGCCCGTGTGGGGGAGGGAGCGCCAAAGAAGCAACAGCTCTAAGGAGCACTCACACTTGGGCCATTAGCCCATGCCGAGCGTGAGCATGATTGCCTCCCCAGCCCTGCTGGCCCAGCTTTAGCATGCTTACATCACTGGTGCACACTACATGGCACACTCCCACACAGCAGGCACAACATAGAGCATCACAGAGATACGGATAAATTTTAACCCTATTGAAATTATTTTGATTGAACACAGCTCTCCAACACTCCACCCATTAAGGATTGTTACTTGTAGGAGTGGTAAAGGTAGTTTCTAACCAGAGCAGCTGTGTGAAGAAAAATAACAGAGAAATGTATCTGCTGATCTTCATTATTAACCGAATTAACCGGAAAGATCTGGTTTCTATTAAATATGAGCCTTTATAGTTGTGCTGTTCATATTAATTTTTAGCTGAAGCTGTCGGGGCATTATCATCTCTCGCTCTCTTCATCTCTCACTCTCTCTCTTGTTTTGATTGCAGCGTTTTTAAACATCAACAATAATCCTTATCCACAAGCAGATTAGTTGACGTGATAACTGGATATTGATTGACATACATGTTAAAACCAGCGCTGTAATATTTTTGTGTGTTTTTTGAACATTAGCAATTGCAAACATACCTCATTTAAGGCAAAATATGAGCTCTTTCTGAATTTAATTGCTAAATGCAAAGCTTGGCTTGCAAACACACATGAACTGAAGTAATTTAAAAATCCATAATCACAACTGGTATATTGGTTCAACCAGTTACTGTTCGATCTAGTACAATTGAATTAAAATCATATTTGATGAGGATATTTTGACATTATAATGATACACTTTGTTTTCAGCAGTTTCTGTAACATTGACATTCAGGGACACAAAAGACACGATTTTGGTATTGTGAAGTGCACTGTTAAATGTTTTCATGGTGGTATGTCAATCCATGAATAACTACTTTGATGCATAATGCCCGCACAATGCCAGAGCAAAGGATGGATTGTGGGCCATAATGTGTTTTGGGTATAACATGAATTAATCTGATCATAGTGTCAGTTTTTATCCTCTTTGAATCAGCTTGTACTTGCCAGCTGGCACTTTGTAATTTGAACAACAGATATTGATATGTGATTTATACTCTGGTTGTATCATCTAATTCCTCTCCTTTTATTGAGCCAATAAATTCACAGAACACACAAAGCACAGTGTTAAAGATGTTGATGCTCAGATTAGAGTTATATTTCACAAGGGCATTCTTGCAACATCATAAAAATAGAAGAATGATCTCTTGTAGAGTTCATAGGATAATTAAACATGCCACGGTTTGTGTTTGTCCATCGTAGTAGCTGTAACAATGGAAATGACAAAGTTTTGACCAATCAACAGACTTCAGAGTGCTAAGCTCAATGTTTTGAGTTCTGTTTGGTCAGTAGGTGACTCAGCAGAAGGGTACCTTTCCCAACATTTGACTGTGGAGACAACAATGATTGCATACCATAGGGGACTGAACCTAACTGGATTGCTTGGTGTTTTCTTTAGTCTTCAAATGACTAAAACTGACCTCTAGTGGTAACACTTGTCCTGAAATTGTGTAAGCAGCAAATTGAAAAAAGTCAGGAAAATCATTTTGCTTTCATAACCAGGACAACCTTATAAGTATTTCATGTTCACGTTACTAATACACTTTACTCAAGATTAAAACAAAAACACCAGTTGTATTTCTATCCGTCCTAACCCTTCAGATTTATTGTTTTTTGTGTAGTGGGCATCCTGTGGTCAACCCTCTCCATTACTCTTTACCTGTCTGCTCTAACACGCTCTCTACAATATATATTGACAAGTGACGACAGACTGGAAGAGTGTGAACATGAATTAAGTAGTCTGCGGCAGCATCCATGCCATGAAGAGGTTGACTGATGCTCCATGATGACTCTCAGGGTCATTACGTGATGGTTGAGTTGATGGATTTCATCAACAGAGGGGTAATTCTCCTTCTGACAGGCCTCGCTACCCTCTACAGTGATGAAATGCTGATCTGATAAATGCTTTCACACATCTCACATCCATGCTCTGTTTTAGGCTGGATGGCTATTTTTTATCATACCAAGTTAGACGTGAAATGGACCACCAAAACTCAGGGAAATCATGAAGACTGAGGGGACTGACTGAAACGAATATGGAGGACAAGCCAAGTAGATTTAGGGCTGCAACCAACCATTACATTATAAACAAACTGGTGCCAGAGAGTAAACTGGTTTTGACCATCAAGCCCTGATTTTTTTAGGGTTGAGTATTTTAATCAGAACAGCAAAACCAGACAAAAATGTTTCAGCAGTAGCTTAACATAACTCAAGAGACAAACCACATATTTTGTTACAGCTACAGCATTGAGAACTGAAATCACAATGACTTGTTAAAGCATCTTTCTGCAACTCTATGCACAAACATAGCTTAAGTATTCCATCACTGGCTTGTTTCATGGAGAGACTATTTGAAAAAGCAATAAATGCATCCTTTATCTCATTTAGTAATGCAGCAATTAAACATTGTTACTGTAAAGAGCAAAAGAAATGCAATGAAATATATAGGTCATATCACCCACCTCTGTAACACAATCATCCAAAACCTATAGTTTTACTTTAAAGTGTCTCATTTTATGTCAATTACCACAGCTAATTAAGAGTCTTCATGCTCTAAACTGTTTTAGGAGGTCTCCCTGTAAAATGAACTGAATGGAATAGCATGCTGAGCACTCTGTAGACTTCATATGGTGCTCAAAGGTTAAAAGCTCTCTTAGTAAAGGGTCTCTCTGGAGCACCCACTGCACATAAGAGCATGGTTTGGTGTCTGAAGTGAACCACTACTCATATGGGTTAATACAATTTCTATTGTAAATTGCTCTTTTCTTTCTACTAGAGCAGAGGCTCACAAACTTTTCAGCCTGCAAACTTCTATTACAGAACAAGATGTGGACCCCCATGATCCCTCGCATTGGACAAAGTATATAATGTTTAGCACAGTTTTGCACTCACTAATTGGCCTTCTTCAACACAAGGGAACACAGGAGCACAAATCCATAGTAATTTTATACAGACATTTATTTAGAAAAGCTTGTGATAGAATGCAAGTTGAATCTTTGTATAGACTGAAGCACTGAGTGGACATACCAGCTTTCATGCCAGAAATATGTTGTTTGTCTGTCTGCCTTTCTATCTATCTATCTATCTATCTATCTATCTATCTATCTATCTATCTATCTATCTATCTATTACCTATCTTGGTATTTGGTAACCTTCCAGGTGTTCCCATCAGCTGCACCAGAGCACATGAACTGCACATTGAAAACATACAAACAGAGGAACAGCATTTTATTTTATTAAAGATCAATTGCTGTCCTGTAAAATGTTTCCTACTTCAGCTGTCTGTAAAGTCCTGAAAATCAATAACCATGTTTCTAACGTAATATGGCCTTTGACCTTTGAACCTAATGCAGGTCATAAAGTGGACTTACTGATCAATACAGAGAAAGCTTGATTCTATCTGAGCCTGTGAAAGAATCATCAATATTCATCTGAGATTATAGACCATTATTATTGACCTGATTGGTAATTGGTAAATATAGCAGCTTAGCCCAGTTGAGGCATCTTGTCAGAGTATTTTATCAAGATTTCAGACAAAACTTGGAACCAAATGTATTTTACTGCATTTTCTTTCATTACTTTCAAGAGGTGAAAAGAGAGATATCAGCAGTTTTCTCTAGCTTTTTTGATTGACGCAATTTCAGATGTGAGATAGGGCTGGACATTTAATCTTTTATCAAATTCAACAGCAATTTACTTTCCCGTAAGAATGTGATTAAAATGATTTAGATTAACATTATAATGTGTATGTTTTAATCTCGAGATAGTTGTCATCGATGTCATCTTTCCATTTCCACAGAGTGCTCTGGTTGCCTGTTATCAGCATTTTGTAACTTTGGCAGTGAGCCACGTTTCCCAAAATGAAAATGGTATTTGGCTACACTTCACATACATTCCTGCAGCTTAGAAAAGCCATTTAGGCCACATCAGGAGAACAGAGGCAGATGCTGATAGATATAGCTTTGAGGAGAAAACTAAAGAGAGAGCAAGTCAGAGGCCAGACAAGAGGAAACAATCTGACATCAGGGTGTACATTCTGCACATATTTGTAGCAAACAAGCAGTTTTTCTTTTTGAGGCTACTTCCATTCTTGTAAAAATTTTGCCAAAAGACACTACAAAGAATTCTTTCAAGTTTTGCCAAAGGTCTACTCTGATTTAAAATGAACTTGTTAGATTTTCAACATTTTTTTTGTGGTATGTGTAGAGGTGTAAAAAACAGTGACATATATCAGTATATCTATAATCTGATCAATGATCCAATCAGATCAAAGTATTGATTTAGATCTATGCCTGTTTGACTTAGCTTTGTTTTGAATATTCCCATTGCAAGCCTGTGTGACAGTTTCCACTGAATCGCGCAGCTGTTTCCTGTGAGTTCAAACAGGTTTGCTGCAGCCTAAAGCTAGCAGCTAGTGCCTTAGATTCAGGGAGGATGAAGAGGATTTTTACTCCTCTCACGGGTGTGTGACAACAGTTCAGACTTAAATAGCTTTGGGATTACTGCTGTACTACATATGTCAACCATGTTTTTATTTTCAACCTTTTACAACCCAACGTTTGCTCAGTTGACACAGAAAAAACTAGAAAAACACTCTGAAAGCGCAGACCTCCGCCAAGCAGCTCAGTTCCACCCATAAATTGTGATTTCCACCCATCATTATAGCCCTATATTTATTTTATACGCACATTGTGGAAAGAAAAATATCAATCTGCAAGAAGTGTGATTATTGTTGACATAAATGTCATCCAATAGAGTGACCTAGTTAGTAGTGGGTCGTGTAACTTGTTGATTGAACCAGTTTGCTGCTGCTTGTACAGATGTTGGTGTTGTGCACGCCGCGGTGCTTCCAGTGGGTGATGTCGCCAGCCTGTTGGTCGGAGCAAAACCACGGTGCTTCAGTGCGTTCGCTCTTTGTGGAATTAGGGGGTTAGGTTTTTACACTCACACACACACAGACTCCTGCTATGACGGACTATTTCTGTATTGACATTATCAGCAGAACAGTGCCGGGCTTTCTCCATTGGCAAAACTTCCTCCTCTCCACTGTGTCTGTGAGCAGAACTCTGCAGGCACAGCTTTCAGTGCTGATTGGCTGATCGGCATGCTCTGTGTGTAACCAGAGCGTGTAACCTATTGGATGGTGCTGAGAGTGGGACAAAGTAGAGACAGCAGATGGAGCGGAGAACTCCACCCCTGGCGTTGCAAGGGAAGCTGGGAAATGTAGTGACATAGGTTTGAAAAACTAGACGTCATAATGCCGTAAATGAAAGGGCTTTGCCATTATAAACTTCAATGTTTTTTTGTGACGTCAATCTGGATTGGATCAGCACCAAAATGTATTGGTTTCTGGACCAAACCACACATCTGGTAAAATTTTTCATGTAAATCCATTCATTAGTTCTTGCATATTCTTGCTAACAGACAAACAGACAAACAGACAAAAAAACAAACAAACAGACAGACAGATCCCGGCAAAAACATAACCTCCTTGGCGGAGGTAACAAATTATCTCTTCAGCATGATTGTTCTGTTTGATACAGACTCTAGAGCTGAACAGAAAGAGGGAAAATCAGGTATCTTTATCTTTTTGGATGCTCTGAGAGTATTTTTTTTGTGTCACAGTTTGTACATCTAAAACATAAGCTTCATTAGAATAGAATCTCTGGGTGATGAAGGACAGACAAAGATATAGTTTCTTTAAAATCAATGTTTGGTGTCAGGAATATGGTTTCAAGATTAGAGGCCACCATGTTTAAACACAAATACTTATAATTATGTAGTGATAGGTCAGGGTCACTGTTTCTAAAATGTGTTTCAGAAAGCATCAGTTCTATTCAAACTGCAGCTATAGACTACTGAACAGTAAAATTCATTTTTTGTGATTATGTTTTGAAGAAGATTGATCTGTTTGCAAATATTGTGAGACACCCTTAAGCAATAATATAGTCCAAATGACTCCTATTCTTACAAACGTCACTGTGTTGAATTTGTACATAATATTGTCCAAGATTGATCACAGGCTTCTACAACATATTAAATCCATATCGCATCATGATAGGCTTTGTAATATCTGCAAATAATGTATGATTGTCCAGGAAAATGACATTGTATTGTATGGTGCTAAAGGTGGTTATTTAAATCCCTTGGTATATGTCACACATCACAGAGTTAGCACAGCCATATTTTCACTTCAAATGCAGTTAGGGTTGCAAAGGGGTGGAAATATTCCAGTAAATTTCTGGAAACCCCCAAGAAACTTTCGATGGCAGGTTAAGCTGGGGAATTTTGAAAATATTCTCAACTGGAAAACTTTGCATGGGAATTATGGAAATTTGGGGGAATTATCTGGAAATTGGGGGTAATTTATCATGTTCTGTCACAATTTATCATACTCTTTATCATATCCAAACTTAAACATAAACTTTATCAAGTTTTAATAATTTTATTGAACAATCAATTTCATCAATTACTTTCTGAAGTCCACGGGCTCAAATGTGTGGCTTCAACAGTCCAGGGTTCAGGGATCATCTGTGCATGTATGGGGCATGGCCTCAATACTCCTGCACTAAGCACTGTGCTATGTGTATGTGATCGAGGAATATTACAGATATTCTTCAGTATAGTTTCACAAGATCTGGTTGTATAGTCAAGATTATGCTAAAATACATTTTCTCCAACTATATTTTGAAGCCCTGTTGAGGGCCAACCTTTAATTTTGTAAATTTCAGGTTCATTCTTGTTTATTCCTGTTTATTCTCATAAATTCCTGTTAAGTCCCATGAAGAGTTTCCAACTCTGAAAATTCCTGGAATTTTGCAAACCTAAATGCAATACATTTAAGTGTTGCACAGCTAAACTTTTATTTTACTCAAGGACATGGCGATGATACACTGTTATTGTACATGTAACGCATCAAAGAGATTACTGTCTGTTACACATTGAGGGTAAGACACATCAGCACTTTCACTTTTATGTTACAAACCAAAACAATGGCACAGGTTCACTATAACTGTTTGTGTCACAGACTAAAGGAATGGCACTTTCACTTTAATGTTACACACTAAAGATATGGAACAGGTGGACTTTTGTTATTATGCTACATATTAAAGATATGACACAGCTATACTTTAGAAGTCTCATGTCCTGCAAATTCATTTTTGAACTTTTAATGTCGCTAGAAGGGGCATGGGGAGAAGAACATGATGCTTTTACAAACACTCAGTTCATGGAGAAATGCACTCTGTCTATGTGAAGAATTTTGTTTGCAGCACATACACAAACACGTACATCTAGATGCAATGACACACATTGATTACACAGACCTATCAGACTTAAAATTCTCTAACACACAGAATACACAAGTAAATAAATAACACCCAAGACAGGATGTAAAAGGTCAAATACACCAGGACATGTGACCTTTAAATGTAAAGTGTTTTAACACATTAAGGACATGGCCCAGCTGCATTTTTACTTTGGTGTAACCCATTTGAGAGATGGTACAGATGTCCTTTTATTGTTTTTGTTTCAAACTAAAGAGATGGCACAGCTGTACTCTCACTGCATATGAAGCACAACCCAAAATGCTGGCACATCTTATTTTTTATTGTCAAATAACATATGAAAGAGATGAGACTTCTGCACTATCATCGGACATGTTACACATTAAAGAGAGGGCACTGCTATACTTTAACTGTATACTGTTTGTTACACATTAAGGACATGGCCCAGCTGCATTTTCACTTGGCACAGCTGGACTTTTATTGTTTTTGTTTCAAAGTAAAAAGATGGCACAGCTGCACTGTCACTGCATATGTAGCACAACCCAAAATGATGGCACAGCTTTTTTTTTTATAGTCAAGTAACATATTAAAGAGATATGACCGCTGCGCTATCACAGGACATGTTACACATTAAAGAGATGGCACAGCTGCACTCCTTCTGTATATGGTACACAGTAAATCAATGGCACAGCTGCACTTTCATTGTATATGTAACACATTAAACCTTTTACTGTAACCCTTACTGAAACATAAAGCAGCCAGCGTGTAGTCCAGTTTGTTTGTGATAACAAAGCTTTTGATACCTCACCTCTGGTCTTCCCAATACAAAAAGGGAAAAACCACCTACACATGCACATGCAGTGTCTTTACATGCAGTGAGATTTGAGTCAATGGTGCAGCTTTGGACTTTTAGACGTGCATCATAGATGGATGAACAAGCATGTGGACACAAAGAAAGTAAAAAAAACCTGACACACACAAAACGAGACAACTGGATTGTGGGGCTATCTTTCCTCTCAATGTTCTGCGGTCCATCGACCCTGTGTGGATGCTCTCAGCTGGATACGTGTCATCCACAGCAGCCCTGCCTGTTAGGGGGAGAGTGAGGGCTGTGGAGGCTGTGAGGGAGTTGGAAGTAAATGGGAGAGGAGACAAGGAGGAGAGGATGCAGGGGGGCATGTCATGGAGGAAGCAGGCTGTACGGAGGAAGCAAAAGAGGGGTGTGCTGGTGCACTGCACACTCACTGGCTTCAGATTTGAACAGGGTCAGAGGTGAAATGGGGTTGTCTGTCAGATGTTACTCTGCATCATAGCTCCTGGGAAGAGGGGTCAGTAGTAAGCCTCCTCCTTCATCTGATCCTCCTCCTCCTCCATTGATGGTCAGCTTGTTTTAGTGCTCTTGTTTACTCACCTCCTGTGTCTCCCTTCTCTTTTATTAGGTGTCTATGATGATGTTGCCATGCGCCAGCTGCCTCCCTCACCTATCCGTCTTTATTTAGGTAAGACATCTCATGCCTATGCATTGAGCTAAATAGAAAGTAGAGGTACTGTATAACCCCTGAAGAGGGAATCCACTTTTTTAGCCAATCACCAACTCTGGAGGCCTGAACACTCCTAGTTTGAAGTGATCTGGCATGGAGCACGGATCTTTTTCCTGTTTTTGACCTGCCACAGATGTCAGACACAAAGCTGCCATGTTCCTACCTGGAGGACCCAGAAAATGGCTGCACTTTACACCACTTAAATCCTCCTCATAAGTTTTAGTTCTTTGGTGCAGTGTGTTTGTGCTCCTTAAAGATGAGCCAACATCTGTGAGATCAGATTTATTCCATTGATCTTGTTCTACTAACAGGATGCACCATAGCACAAATTATTGTATTCCTTTTTATTTATGTTTTACAAAACATCCCAACTTGGAATCGGAGTTTCTTTGACATAAAGACTGATTTCTCACTACATCATAATTCAGTAAGAATCAAGCATATCATCTACAAACTGTAGTCTTTTATTTGTAAGATCATACATGATTTGTAACATTTGAATAACATAAACAATTTCCATTAACAAAGGTCTTGTAAGACTGTAAGTAGTGATTTTTAAGCGCTGGTCTGCCAGTCCATTCAGCAGTTGTAACTATTATCTCTTTTATCCATGTTGTATACAATGTATGTTTTTTTAATTTTTAGCTGAAAATGTTCTTATGCAAAAATGAAATTCACAAATGCTCCCACACAGTTAAAGGCAGACAAGTATGTTACTGTGATATAAGCTGATCATTGGCACCCTGCATTAGAGTCAAACTTAAGAGTAATGGTAATTGAAATGTAATTGAAAAAGTGTGCCTCTACACAGATAGATGAATAAATACAGAGATATATGCTTTATCAATCCCGGAAAATTAAAGTCAAGTCAGACTTTTGCAATGCTTTGTTGTATGCCTGATGCACAAATTACCATAACAAAAAAAATATGATTTGTTTTGACTGTATCATAAATAAAGAGCACCATCCTGTTCTTTGTTTTTGGGCATTGTCTTTGTTTGGAAAAAAAGAAACCAAAAACAGAGTCATTTTCTGTTTCACATATTGTGCCCTTTTTGCACAGTTGCTCTTTTGGGCAGGAAGCTGTGTTTGGGGACTTTCCAAGAGGTTATAATGAAGCAAACATTCAATTTCAGCAGACACCATGAAAGCAGGGTAGAAATGCTGGGAGATATTATTTGGCACATCTCTTGGAAATTGACTCTATGAGCTGCCAATTACATGAAAGCATACTGTTAATGGAGGGTACTGGGTGAAATTGCAGTTGGAGTCCCAGCTTCATAAATGCACGTTTTATTTGCCACAACAGACACCTCCCTGTTTGGTAGTTGTACACGAGTGTACACACACACAACAAACTCACACACACATCTGCAGCCTTGTCGCAGTGATGTCTTCCAAACTGTGCTCATTATAAAAGTTCTCCTTTGTGTTTTTCAGAGTGGACACTGATAATGATGAAAGTTTGTTTAAAGACATAAACATAAAATCTGGTGTAACACACTCAAAAACAAATGTCATACGTGAGTGATAGCTTAAAGATTGAGGACAAATTATTAACAGCTGTCATCAAGTTGCTTGAAAGAAAAAAACAACTTATCATGACAATAAAGTTCCTGCTATAGGCAATTTTAGACAAAACTAAGAAGAAAGGCCAAGAAATTAATCGAATTTTGATCTCAACTACAATAACTCTCTCTCACATAATGAAAACTGAGTAATTAAGGTTTAAAAATTACTTAGTCACGTGACCTCTTGCACTGGTTTCATCTTTTTCCATCTAAAATTATTTTTAGTTTTTAATAATGAAAAATGCAAATTTTTCATTTTTATTTGCATTTATTTCCTGTTTTTTTATGCTCAGGATGATAGTGTTTAGAGCATGAAAGCCCACTGATTGCATGTATTTAAATCTATTAATAATTAGGTTTTGTAATCGTGATCTCAATCTCAATCAAAATAAAGAAGCCCAACAGCAAAAAGACATTTATATTAAACTTGCCTTAACAGTAAGTAGAATTTTCTTTCTGTTATTATATTATTGGCTATATTGACAAATACACTATTAAATATAACAATAGCACCTATAAATTTAAAACATTAATAACATTCACTGATTGAAAACTTTTTATTTTATAAACATTGATACTTTAAGGATGCATCTGCAACACTGGAAATGATGCATTAGGTTTTATATTTCAGGAAAAGCTGTAACTGTACAAATATCAGCCTTATATGAAAGTGTAGTAATATGAAGAATTGTGTACGTGTTTCTAAATGAAGAACTTTAACTTAAATTAAATTCCTGAAAATACAAACAAAGAATGGAAAGAAATGTTAATTATATACTATTTAAACTGAAATGTTGGTCCTTTTGATATAAAGACTTAAATATATGATATACATATATCTTTAAGTGATTCAGAAAACAAATGAAATACAACATGTATTGATATACTATTATATTGATTTTGGGAAAGTTGTAACAATATATATTGTAGTTATACTCTCCTATAACTAATCTATTTTTATCACATACTGACACTTTAAAATTATGAAGAAAGGTGTACTGTCATACCAGTGGGGGAGATATTTTCTTCTGAAATCATTACATTTTCATTCACAGAACAATATAAATGCAAAAGCAACTCTTTAATCAGTGCTGTAGATACTCTTTTTAACATGTAACACTGAAGTCAGGATATAAATTGTTTGCCAGCTATCATATTATGAACACTGACCTCCGCTGCATATTTATATCATGTGCTGCCTGTTGGCAACAAGTGACCAGCCAGTCATAGGGCTGACGTGTAGAGACAGACAATCATTTACACACATTTAGACCTCTAAACTAAGGGTTTTAGGGTCACCAATCAACCTAACAAGTGTTTCTGTGGTCTTTGGGATAAAACCAGAGAATATGGAGAGAACCCATGCAAGCAAAGGGATAACATGCAAACCCCAGACAGAAAAACTTCACACTATGTGTTGCACCCTGATGAGAAAGTTTTGCTTATAATGAAAATATCTCTTTTTTTTTTTTTTTCAGAACAGACTGCAAAGCATTAAAGCGAAGTTAGTGGCTCTCTTGAATTTACTCTCATCAATGTTACCAATGACCACAGTGTTAGCATAGGTGTCTCTAAATGATACCCACTGCTCTGAGTTTGACAAAAATTGATCACTATGATGTAGAACAGACAAAATGTAGTGTTCTCATATTAATGCAGAGGGTCTCAGGAACACTTGCAAGAAAATTCGAAGTCCCAACTTCTCAAGCTCGAGCTGAGAACTCCAAAGGTCTGCTCCCAAATCTCCTGACTTTTTAATTCTTTAGTCCACTTTCAAATATCCATGTTTTCACCAACTTTCAGCAACATATCAGGACACATTGAGCTAACTCAGCCAACAGGACTAAGTTGTCAGTTGAGCAACAATGATGTTCCTGGCGTATGTCAACAAACCTGAAGATTGACCCAACACACTTATAAACATCAGCAAGAGTTGACCTCCACTTACCTTTGCTAGCCTCAGTTACAGCTGCATTCATCTCTGTTGGCGAACGTTATGGCCTGCCCACATGTAGTTCACTGTACATCAGCTCTGACGGGTCCAGCTGCTTCCTCCTCAGGACTGGACACCTGTTGTTTGACTTGAGGCGCCCTATTGGGGACAGCCGTCTTTCATTCTCTAGGCATGGTGTTGGAATACTAAGATCAGCAGCAGCTGCACATGGTGAAATTGCATATATATTTATAAGGTGTTCGCCGAGTGACGTCGCAATATGTTTGTACAAAATTCAGCAGTGCCAATCCCCTAAGTTGAATGAGCTACATCCATGTTGGTGAATGTTTGAAATCAGTACAATTAGTCAGGGGCTGTTGGGAAACGTTGTACTCCACAAGCACATTTCTCTCCATTTTAGATACGTCGCCCTGCGATGAACACAGCAAATCTGACCCTGGGATCGTACTCTCACCAAAATTTTAATGATTACTCAACATTAGTCAACATCAGCCACTTTACACTGATGTGTAAATGCCCCTTTATAATCAACAAATCTCCCAAATCAGTTTGTCTTCTTATTTCTTACCTGAACACATACTACATCAGATCTCTGTCTGATGAAAGAGAAGAGCTAAGACATAGAAATAGTCTGCTTTTAGGTCAACCCCTCAGAGAAGAAGGGGTGTGTGTTTGTGCATGCAAGTGAGTGTGTACGTGCTAGTGTGGGTGGGTGTTTGTCTGGATATGAGTGTTTGTCTGTACGTGTGTGTCATATTACAGAGCACAGAGGTAAAGGTATAGCAGCCGCCTGCAGGAAAATCGGAGCCGCCTGCGTCTAAGAGCAGCTTTCATCCTCCTACCTGCCCACCAAAGAAGGAGGCGTACACACACTCAATCTCTCTGTCTCTCACACAAACACACACTAAGAAAACAAGGGTCTGGGCCGAAGATTCACGCAATCAACAGATAATTTGCTACAAGTCAGATCTTTGGTCCAGATTGATTTTCATCTCCAAAATGTCAACACCCAGCTCCTGTCTTATTTCAGCTGAGAACTGCAGAAGCTTCAAGGGAAATATAAAGGAACCTATTTAAAATTAGAAAGTTATTTTCAATGCTTGGCTTATACTGTCTTTGCATAAGCTTAATATATAAAAATATATACAGCCTTAGGGGAAGAGAGACTAGATTAAGAACAGGTTATTTATAATCTTCATGTCAGCTCTATAATGAAACACTTGGACACATAGTAATGGTTTTGCATAAATTTGTAGGAGATGCACAAAAGAAAGGTCACAGTCAGTGCAGCAGGGCTGGTATATGCTGACTTTCATACTTTGGTGCCCTGTTATTAACATGTAATATATCATATTGGAACCTGAAAAGTTGTGGATGTTAATGAAAGGTATAAAAAAAAACCTTCAGATTGTATGAGCACTGATACATGAAGATGCTGTCTGTAACCAGATGCATTGTTAATAATTTTTTGATATGCTCACAAATATATTAATGGATGTCAGAATCTTGATATTTAAGCAGAGGAAAGGTTCATTTACTCCTCCCTTTGATTCGTGTGTTGTAACTCTCTTGCTCTTAGTTTGAGCTTAGATCAGGACAGAAAGACCCAGCATGATCCCACCCTGGCCTGCCACATTAACTGCTTATATGGTACTGAGCCTGGTTTAACTTTTGTGTTTGTTTTAAAGTGTACTGTTTTGAGTATGAACAGGCCCTCATACTGATTTAGGAACAATTTACAACTGGACAGAAAACGTAACTCAGTACAAGACTCACTGATGGCCTTTATGATGGGTTCATTGTTTGTCACAAACAACGCAGAAAGGATTTCAAGTGGACATCAAGAAAATAATGTTCACGAATGTGTTTGCATGCATCTTTAACTTTTTGGAGAGCATCAGTATGTTAACAGAGACTACAGTCTGCTCTGTTGTGCACACTTCCTAAGTGAAATGAGCAACATTACATCAGATGATCGAATGACATTTTTTGTTTCTTAAACCTCAACCTTCACCTTTGTTTGGGTCTTGAAATGTTTCCATAAAACAAGAAAAATCCAAAATGATTTTTACTGGTTATTGTAAAAAAGAAGAAATCATTACATGAAGGAGTTTAATTCAACTTATGTTAGTACTCATTAAATGAAATTTAAGATGTAATAAAAACAATGCATTCGATGTGAGCCTGCTGATGCATTATCAGTGGAGAGTGGATGTTCCAAGTTCTGTTACTTTGGGGGTCACTGGCCAAGAGTTTGGGGGCCCCTGCACTACAGCATGGTTTCACAGTGCTCAGTGGACCAGGTTTGCAGTCCTGCTTTATAACAACTTTCTCTTTTATTGTATTAGAAACATTTTTTAAAATTTTATTTAGCCTTTATTTAACCAGGAAAATAAAACTGAGATTAAAAATCTCTTTTTCAAGAGAGTTCTGGCCAAGATAGGCAGCAGCAAAGTTACCAAAGTTTCCACAGACAATAAACAGTCATACACACTAAAAAGGTCTAACACATGGAATGAAGTAAAAGGCAATACTTAATAAATTCAGTTGGGATTACTTGTCAAGATTTAAGACAATAAAAAATGTATTAGTCAAAAAATATGCAGCCAGATGCCTCTGCTTGCAAGTCATGTGACATCCTCTTCAAAGTGTCTAATGAAACCAGCTGATCAAGTGTCAGGTCTTTTTGCAGCTTATTACAAATAAAGGGAGCAGAAAATTAAAATGCTTTTGGACAGAAGGGAGGAGATCCTGGGACTAGGGGTTATAAGACCTTGTACTCTTATGACTGATGAAGGTCAGGGTATGGTGGAAGATTTTGGTGGTGATTCAAATGGTATTGATTGATTCAAGAAGTAATAAATATTGCGAGATAGGGCAATTTTCAACATTTTCCCAAATAACTCTCCAAGCACTTTTATTTTTTCTACATTCATTTCAAATTTTTCAGCTTTTTTAACCACTTCTCTCCTTTTGAGTGTCTTTTGTGAAGCACTCCTGACTGCATGTTTTTATGTTTGAAAGGTGCTCTATAAGTTTTGTTGACCTTCAAAGCAGACAGGAAAGTGGCATAAAAACAGCATCTGTACAGTGCTGGTGGTGTGTATTTTAGCCATCAGTCATCAGTCCAAGCTCATCTTATGTTCCCTTTTATAATTGATTTATTAATAATGGCTTTGTTAATCTTAAACTCTTTCACATCAAATTGATGGCACCCATTTCCAGCAGAGTTAAATATATATTTACAGCAAGCAGAAGATTTAACTGCGAGTTTGTCTCAAGCTCTTTTTTGAGTGAATCACAGAGGTGACAGGGACAGAGAGTCTGAGTGTAAAGTCTGCACAGTCAAGTTACACCGACATATGCGAGGATGCGATCAATCTTTTAATTAAACACAGCCCAGCACCAAATGATCCAAAGCCTGTTAACAGTCTGTGGCTTGTTGGTTGTGCATCCCTACTTTAGATTACTTCAGTAAGATTACCCAGTTGTTTAAAAATGCATCCAGTAGAGGGAGTAACAGCATATCCATGTTAAAGTTCCTAATCTGTTCACCTAATATCTATGAAGATGTAAGATATTATTATAGTTTCATCAGTTACTGTTGGCGTCTTTGTTGTCTGTTCACATTTTTATTCATGGTAAAATGCATTCACTTCCTGTAATGTAATTATTCAGGACAGACGGGGAGCAATAAATCTGATAACACACACTCACACCCAGAACCCACACACATACACTTGGGGGTATAAACTCATGGATGAGCAGAGAATTGTTGGAACAGAGATCAGATTAGAGGAGCTTTTCTGATCTGTGGAGAGAGAGGGGTGGGCTCATGTATCAACCAGCCATCTAAGCTGGCTTATCCTGATACAACCAGGGGCAAAAACACACACATTTACACATACGTACACACTCACACACATATCACAAGAAAAAAGTTTACTGGGTGATGTGGATGGAGAGCAACGTTACAATCTGCAAACAGTTTCATATCCCATTCAGTCATGGTCAGGCTCTGGCTGTGAAGCATAACCCAGACTGAGCCCTTGTTAACATTGACCCCAAGCTCCACTGCTGGTCTACTTTGCTGCCTTTACATTTTGTGGTAACTCTTACAAAAATATTACTCCAGGGAGATTTTGACAGCTCTTTGATTTGTCTTGTGTCATGTTGGTTGACGGATTCATCTCTCTTCTCCAAGCAGGACAGATGTCCAGATGGTGTTCCCCTTCATCCATGGTTCACTTCAGCTCTGCCTGACTGTTTCATGGGCCACAAACCGACCCCACAACCAACAACCACTGGTGACTCAACCCCACCTTGCACTGCACACCTCACCCTTAACCCCTTACCCCTAACCCCATCCCCTTGTCCCCACCTCCTTCTTCCCCTCAATTTCTCAAGCCACTCCTCACACTTTGACAATCCCAGCCCTCCCTGAGCTGAACATGGTGGTGCGCACCACAGCTCTGGTCCTTGTCATGATGTGTCGGGGCGTCCTGCTCTCTGTTGGAGACCAGCCTCAGCAGTCCCGTAAAGAGATCCGAATTGAGGGGGATCTAGTGCTCGGAGGTCTGTTCCCTGTGCATGAGAAGGGCGCCGGTATGGAGGAGTGTGGGCGTGTGAATGAAGACAGAGGGATCCAGAGGCTGGAGGCCATGCTGTTTGCCATTGACAGGATCAATATGGACAGTACTATACTGCCTGGGGTCTCTCTGGGGGTCCACATACTGGACACCTGCTCCAGAGATACCTATGCACTAGAGCAGGTGAGTGAGCATGATGACTGGGCATGAACTCTGCATGCCATATGACATTTTTAAATAGATTTTAGTCAGCAAGTGGATTTATCCCATGCCTACCGTACACCAAAAGCTTTCCAGGGACTTCAGTTTGATACCCTCACATATCACAGGACAACCCGTGGGAAAACTCTGAGTTGTTAGTCATAGATTGAGATTTTGCGAACAGGAAATCTTGCAGGGTTAATAACTACAAGTCTACAACTTGATCCAATGCAATCAAGCTTATGTCCTATTGCCAGTCATTGGGTGTCCTCTGTCTGTTCTCTCTGATAATATCATCATCCCCACTATCACTATAGTCACAACCATTAACACTTGAATGTTTTATGGTGTTAAGTACCTGTTTTGTGGATCATGTATGCCTACTCAAACGATGTGTGGTTGTTTTGGTGCCTGAGAGCTTTTGTTGTACTCCTGTTGAGCTTATTGGTTTGGGGTTTTAAAGGGATAGTCCAGGTTTTTTGAAGTGGTGTTGTGTGAGGTACATGGCATGAGCCTGAATGTGTCCCACTGGGTCACAGCTCAGCTCTCTCTTTTCAGACAAACGAGGGACAGAGGCTAATGCTGTACATTGCTGTGCATGGTGCAAGATTCTCAGCTTAATTCAAAGAATTATAGAAGAAAACAAGCCACAAAAACAGCATGAGGTCATCACACACTAAAACAGTTTGTTTATTTTTTTGGAAAAATAAAAAATAGAAGAGGGTGGTAGAGTTGTCTTCTTGGAAACTGTAGGCAAGCCTTTTTATCTAGCCTCTTCATCTAACATGTTAGCATGTGCAACGAAACTCTCACATTAACACTGTTGCATCATAGTAGTGTCAGCAGCCACTGAAGTGCTAGCATTGTGAATAAGCATTAGCCTTAGAAGTAGCATTAAAGAGTGATCTGTGATGGAACACAGCACAGACTAAGCTCTTCTCCACTGCCCGTTTTTCTTTGACTCTTACGGCAACAGTTTGTAAAAAAATCTGTCGTGTTCTTTGTGCCGAAGGTCTCTGCACTCAGACAAAACACGCAGTTCTGTTACATTTCCACTTTCCACTCCTTAGCACAAAAGAGCAGACAAAGGGGGTTAAAGCTAAAGATGTTGGAGACACCAAAGAACCTTGTCATAAAACTAGGCACAGTTATTTTATGCATTTTGTACAAACATGACTCTGCTAGTGTCTACAGCCTGTGGTTTAAAGTGTTTCATGTGGAGTATATGCATATTTGGCAGTTTTCCAACAGAAAACATCCAGCTTGACAACTTACTGTCCTCCATTTCAACATGTAAAAGCCTGTCCAGCCCAGAGTAGCTTTTTTAACTTTATCAGATTGTTTAAGAAAACATTTTTCTATCTTAAGGTTTGGAAATGTTTTAATTCTTAAAGTTGCCACACAGATTAACTTGTTGTGGCAAGCCAAAACACAGCACCTCCATTTTAAATCAACCGTAAGGCCTCATTATAATGTGATATGAGGAGGAAGAAAATGTACCTTGAAATGCTTTTTCATCCATCCTTGACAAAAAAACTTGCCTCAAATGATAACAGCAAAGCCTTAAAGGGGAATAGACATCAACACTCTTTGCAGCGGAGGGAAGTGAGCCGGATATTAAAATATGACTAAAGTTTCCCTGAGGGACACACATCTTCAAAATAATATACTGTATCATGTACAATGATTTTCTGTGTGTTGTGTCTTGCCAAGCTGCTTGGTTCTGTGGCATCTAGTGATCATGCACAGTGAACTCATTGACTTTTATAATCTTATTCTTGGTCTAAGGGTGTTAATCTACAAAAAGACCCTGTATTAAAACATTGAAGAACCTTGATTTTAAAGCAGAGGTGAAACATTTTTTGTTATGTGCACAAGACCACATATCTAAAAACACATTATGACAGGTGTAGCTGAAAGCTCAAACATAAATAGATGTATTGATTGAATTGTACCCAATAAAAACCTGTAAGATGTGAAATGTTGCTCTGTGTGTTGTTTCAGGCATTGGAGTTTGTGAGAGCCTCCCTCACCAAGGTGGACGACACTGAGTTCATCTGTCCAGATGGATCTTATGCTCTGCAGGACGACAGCCCGCTGGCCATTGCTGGAGTCATAGGAGGCTCCTTCAGCAGTGTCTCCATTCAGGTAATTCAAAGTTTACAGGGAGAGGGATTTTATAATTATTGTTATGTTTTTATATTATTATTTATTGTTTTTTCCTCATCAACCAACACCATTCTGTAAAGGACATAACCACATAGACTCAGGAACACTTTGGAAAACCACTGTCAGTTAATACAGTTCATGGCTACATCTACAAGTGTAATTATAAACTCCACCATGCAAAGCCAATGCCATATATCAACAACACACAGAAATGCTGCCAGCTTCTCTGGGCCCAAGCTCATCTGAGATTGACTGATGCAAAGTGGAGAAGTGTCCTGTGGTCTGACAAGTCCACATTTTAAGTTGTTTTTGGGAATCATGGACGTCATGCTAAAAAGGAAAAGGACCATCCAGACTTTTATCAGAGCAAAGGTTAAAAGCCAGCATCTGTGATGGTATGGGGGTGTGTTAGTGCCCATGGCATGGGTAACCTGCTCATCTGCAAGGGTACCATTAATGCTGAAAGGTACACACAGGTTTTCGAGCATCATGTTGCCATCCAAGTGATGTTTTTGTCAGGGACGTCCCTGTTTATCTCAGCAAGACAATGCCACCGTGTGGCTTCATAGTAAAATAGTGCAAGTACTCGACTGACCTACCTGCAGTCCAGACCTGTCTCCCATTGAAAATGTGTGGTACATTAAGACATACGACAAAGAAGACCACTGAATGGTTGAGCAGCTGAAATCGTACATCAAGCAAGAATGGGAAAGAATTCCACCAACGAAGTTTCAATAATAGGTGTCCTCTGGTCCTAAACACTCATTGAGTGTTGTTAAAAGAAAGGTGATGTACCACAATGGTAAACATGCCACTCTTCCAGATGTTTTTTTTGAACAAGTTGCAGGCATCACATTCAAAACAAGCCAATATTTGAAAAAAAAACAAAAAAACAAAGTTATGAGTTTGAGCATTAAATATCTCATTTTTAGTTTATTAAGCTGCTACAAGGATTTTCCAATTATTGTATTCTGATTTTATTTACGTTTCACTCAACATCCAAAGTTTACATGACTGAGATAACCTATTTACATCTGAAAAACAAAATAATAGTACAATTGGTAAAAAAAAATAAATAAATAAAACAAGGCAACTTTATTGCATAAAAATCATACTGAAAATTGGGGAATCAAAATTCATGCATGAACTCATACACAGTATCAAATATGTTAAAATTTTGAGATACATAACTTTACAGATGATATCAGGACTGAAGACAGGGAGAAAGCTGTCTTACCCAGACAAGATCATAAAACCTTTAGTGTGTTATGTTTATCACCTTGTGCTTTTTATGGTTTAATTGCACATGCATCTGAGAATATATGCTCATCTTGTAGTCTTTAGACTAGGGATATGAGTTTACAGCATAATTATCACTAAAAAGCCATGATATTACAATGCTATTTAAGGACCCCTTCCTCACCAGTATATATTGAGCACACATCTTGATACAGCACAGAGAAAAGGGAAACAGGTCAAACGTGTTTGTTTCACAGAGTTCTGTTTACATCAGAACCAAGAGAAGAAAAAGAGAGTTAAAAAACTAAATCAGTCATTTAATGTACAAAATTAGTACTATGTGATTTTTTTTTTGGTGACTGACTGGTTTAAGATGTTAACACTCTCCCAGTGTTCGCTGGGTTAGGCTTTGGCCTCTCGTGACTCTGAAAGGGATAAGTGGTATAGATGACGGATGGATGGATGGAAGGATGTATGTATGGATGGGCAGATGGATGAATGGATGGATGGATGGATTTATGCCCTTTTTATAAAGCCCATAGTCTTCCTTCAACTTCTATCATGGCATCTTCTCTGCCTTTTAAGTCATCCTTTCCCCAACATCCACAGCGAGCAAGTGTGCTAGCATTGACTTCCAGTGACATGGCATGTTTAGCACCATTGTGTGTGTGTGCGTGTTGGTACTTATTTCTAAGAATCAAGCTCCACTGGTGTGTTCCTGTGTGTCTTCCCGGCTCCTGTAGCTCTTGTCACAGAGACGGATGATTTGCATAGTTTAGCATAAAACCTCCTTCTCCTTTACTCCTCTGTGGTTGCACAAAAGCATCCTCCTATCAGTCCTTAAATCCCTAATCTCTGCAATATCTTCCCGTATTCTCCTTTTCTCACCATCTTCCTCTGTTTTCCTCTCTTTTTTTCTTGTTCCTTAAATCTTCTCTCTATTCTTCTCATCTCTTTCTCCCTCTCTTTTTTCTCGCCCTCTTATATGCATTCAAAGAGAGCCCTCGTGGCTATTTAGGCAGCACTCAGTGTATGCTGACCTCAGCCCACTTCCTCTCTTCCTCCTTCTTCCTGGGGCAGTCGCTGTTAACACATCTCTTGTCTCTTGTCCTTCATCACACATAATTATTCCTTGTTTATCCTTGTCACCCTTTGTTGATATTATTTCTTAAAGCAGAAGTGTTTGTGTAACCTAAACTGTGATCTGCGTTCTGATCTCCAGCAACATCTCTAAACTCCTCTCTAAGGACGGGACAGTTATACCATTTCAGGGTTTGCTGCAATTTAAAAAGTCATAGTTGATCAATCCTAACTTTTCTTCAATACCATGTGTTCTCCCAATCAAAAAACAGACAAAACCTTAGTAATACCTATTGGTTTTGTGTTTTCTATTGTTGGAAAGCCTGATAGTCTCACAACAAGATACATCTAACTTGTAATGAATATGCCTTCATGGAACAAGCAACAGAGCTAAATGTGTAGGTAGCATGCTCCAAAAATGTGCCAACTCCCCCCTTTCCCCTGGAAGAAAGTCTACAGTTCTTCAGCGAAGCAAGGCGAGAGCGCAGTCTTCTTGGGGTGTTGTCTTCCTTGGACGTCCACTTTGCAGCCTATTTTGGTTTATGTGGGGGCTACCCACACGTTTAGCTGTGTTGCTCATTCCACAAATGCACCAATCTTACAAGTTGTAGCTCATTGTAAAGATAACCAATCAGCCTTTCAAACAATACAAAATACATTGGTATTATTATAAAAGGCGAGAAATAATCAACTGAAATAACACAGTAGAAAAAATGTCCCTGGTAGATCATTAGAGTTAATCCTGTGTTAATATAAAAATTATAGTTATTAAAATTCTAATCCACACGGCCAAGCTCTCAGTTCACCGCTCCAACTTTGTTCCATCACTCACCTACGGTCATGGTAATGATCTAAAGAATGAGATGACAGATACAAGCAGTTGAAACGAGATCTCTCAGGAGGGTGGCTGGGCTCAGCCATACGGAGGAATCTCAAGGTAGAGTCACAGCTCCTTTGCATTGACCTGCTTGACCTGCTGCCTCCGCAACCTGGCCCCGGATAAGCGGTAGAAGATGGATGGATAAACTTTATGAAACAAACTTGAATTATTATTTCAGCAGTGATTACTTTAATCGTCGTTGTTTTTCACTAAATTAATTTATCACTGTCATTTCTATCACAAAGTTTGCAACTTTGAATGTGTAAAAATTGTGATGGCATAGTGATTTAATGCATTATAATGCAGTATTAATGTAGAAAACATAAAACAGGTCAGTAAAGTAACTTTTTCCTTTTCTTTACTTGAAAAAGTATTAGAATTGTATTTCAGACAGCAGACAAAGACAGGAACTCAAAATACAGCATAATAATGATTCATGGTCTTGCTAATATATTGCTAAATAATTGAGATTATCTTAAATGGAGGATAATTCTTTGACTGAAATTGTTTCCCCAAAATTCATGATCTGCCTATCCCTACTACTCTCTTCACTCTGCAGTCAGCTTGTCTGTTGCTTCTATACAAAATAAGTTGTTTTATGTCCAACCAAGTGCAGCCCAGTTGAAACGTTTGAAGTATTTACATAGCATGCGTCATTCCTTTCCTCCACTCCTACACGTGTGTTTATGTGTTGCAATGTGTCTGCCTGCAAGAATGTGACTTGCATCCCAAGCAGAAAGCACACAATACTGCACCAATTTCCCCCCTTTCCTATCTTTTTTTTTTACTTGTCTTTCATATTCAACCCATTCCGACAACACTTCTCCTGTCCCTCTGTCTCACAGGAGGACAGCAGCTTTCACAAAGAGAGTAAACTCTTAGTGTCCCTACAGACAGGCCTCTTAGCTAGCCGTAGTCATTGTTCACCGGCAGGTAATGGAGCAATGCAGGTACATTTTGCAGCATGACCTTCCCTGACATTTAAGTCAACTGCCATCTTAAAACCATAAACCCCGCAGGAAGAACTACAAGCTGTCTCTTTATGTGTGCACGTGTGTGTGCTCATGTGTGTATATAAATCAGCCCAGGTGCCTCTTTGTGTATGTGTGCCAACCTGCCTCCGCACACTCCAGTTTGTGTCTACGAGTGCGCTTTCTAATCTTCTACATTATTAGTCTAATGAGATTCTGACATGTTGTCAAAACAGCTCATCAACTGCGCTGTGAATGAAATATAGAAAAGCTCAGAGTGATGCGCTGTAAAAGGATTAAACTGAGGCTAGAACAGAATGGTTGAGTAGTTTGTGTTTATTTGCATGTGTGTGCGTGTTTGATGTTGGTTTACATGCACACAATAATGCGTATCACTATTTGCACTTTGTTTCTGTTGGCATCTGTGACTAAAATTGTAAAGAGAACACAACCAATCAACTATAAAAGAGGGATATTATATGGACATCATAGAACCATCACTAATGCATGAGTCAGAAATTTATGGAGCTGTGCATGCATAACTGTGTGTGTGCAAAATTGTGTATTTACTTAAACTGTATGCACCCTGTTGCTGCACAGTCTTAGGTAATCACTCTGTGAATGAAAAAACAAGGGCGACTGTGGCTCAGAGGGTAGATATTCATCCACTTAATGAAGGATCAGTGTCTCAATACTCAGCTTTTACAGTGCACCTATCCTGAAGTTGTCAGGTAGGGCATAGAAACCTCAGGATGGATGATGGTATGTGAGGGTCCTGTCAACGGGATGCAACAGTCTCACTAACTTATTGAAGCATTTGGTATATTCCACAGTTCAATACATGCATTTAAATGCAGAACTTTCTGTTCTGATCCAAAGAGCTTTCATAATTTTTTTCTCTCTGTGTTTGCTCAGCTGCTTTTGTGCCTGTGCCTTTGTAGTGTCCCATACGCACCATGTATGTTCCACAGAAAATCGCCTCAGTCTTCTCAATCAGTTGGTCTCCACAGCCTTTGCCTCAGTCCGCTTGTAGATCACTGGAAATACTCGGTATATTTTCAACCGGAGCTGCTTCAACTCTATGTCAGTCTCTGCCAAGCAGATCAGCCCAACACAGCAAAACAAGTTCTCAAAGTTTCTGTTATTTCAAAATACAGTGAAAACAGTGAAAATAATGTCGATGCCAACAGAAGATCAATATAAGGCAGAAAATATAACCTGTTGTTCACATGTTCCTCTCCCTGTTAACACGTAAACACCTTAGATAAGATACCAGTTAAAGTAAAAAGTAAAAAGCTGTTTTTTTTGATAACAGGACTTTACACCTGTAAGTGAGACACTTTAAGTCAGGTCCATCAATTAAAATGTACTCACTATCACAATAATGAGCCTACAACTATCAAAGAAACAGACTTGGCAGCGATTGTTTCCATGGATTATACATGCTCTGGCATTAGAAACCTAATTTTATATCAGGTAGGGCTTTGATGTTTGGTGTTTCTTTAAAACAACAAGTTGTTCCTGGGATACGTACTGATTGAATAATGTGTTGGATTAGATTATATTAAATGAGATTAGACTATATTAGATTAGGTTACATTAAAGTCCTTAAAGTTACCAAAAAAAAAAAACCCAAATACTGTATGTTACAAAAACAAAGCAGGCTGCTAACTCTGCTGTCATTCTTATTCTGCCTTTAAAGTGCATTTCTGTGGCCTAATAACAGAAATAACAGATGTATGTTTTGACTTACAATACTTCACAGCTGTTTCAACGAGACAATACAACTCAAGCTTTTTAACTTAAATTTTTGTGTTAATGTTCTTTCTCCTTTGTCCAAAAATGCACCATAATGGAGATATTTCTGCAGTTTTTATGCCATCCTCTCATCTCATCCTGTCTTATCTTTTTCTGACTCTGCTGTTAGTGCATGTTCTCTTACACAGCTCTGTTTATATTTTGACTGCATGCAGCTGCATGCTAACAGGTATGACAAAAACAGAGACGGTGCAGATACTCTGAGGATTTTAGAGTCTTTGTCTTTTTTTGCCACAAAATAAAAGGTGAAACAGGAACTTTTTTTTCAATAATGTGTTTTTTATGAAAAAAGTAAATAATGGCACTTTATTATAATGCTATGTAAACTAACACTCAAGGCACTAATCTAAGAAGCGATACTATGTGTGTGAGTATAAACGGAGGAGCCAAATCAAAATCCTGTTCATGACCCCTTTTGCAAAAGTCAATAAAGAAACTCACAAACAGAACATCGCTCATGACATCCAATAATTTGGATATCAGCCAGGAAAATTAAATGTGTTTGATTCTAGTAATCGAAAGGTTGGGTGCATCTGGGTGCATAAAACAGAAGTGTCATCTGTTCAAATTTTTTAAGGTATGGCTCTTTGTAAAGGGATATTTCCCATTAAGATGTAGATGTTTGGCATCCGACGTGCATTTTTACCTCCGCCAAGAAGGTTATGTTTTCGCCAGGGTCAGTCTGTTTATTTGTTTGTTTGCAAGAGTACACAAAAACTACTGGATGGATTTACTTGAAAATTTTACCAGAGGTGTTGTTTGGTTCAAGGAAGAAGCCATTACATTTTGGTGATATGCATATTTGTCTGAATGCAAAAAATTCCCCAAATTTTCTGAAAATCCCATAACTTAACATTGGGCTGTATTTTAAAAAATTATATCTCTGACATTACTTGATGGATTTGCTTCAAAATGTACAGGCTAATATATATAACTCTACAAACATTTAAGTTTATAATGGCATATCCCATTCATTTCTCCTTGGCTCCCGTGGGGGTTGTGCCCCCTTTTACGTCATTATGGGAATTGCAGTTTATTTGAAAACTGACGTCAATGTTTTTCAAGCCTATGTCACTACATTTCCCAGCATCCCTTGCAATGCCACAGAGGAATTCTCCACATGGACAGACATGAGTGGAGACTCAGCCGTCCAATCGGAGAGCGTGGTGATCCAGAATTGTATCTTTTACAGGGGTTGTGGAAAAGCCACTGCCATAACTGAGCTGCTTGGCCGAGGTCTGCACTCTCTGAGTGCTTTTCTAGTTTTATTTTGTTTTGTTTTTGAAATATCTCACAACCTCACATCCTCCCCTCTTCCACCCCATTAAATGATTTCTTCAGTATTTGACACTGTTGTTGCCATCTTTAAAAACATTGTTGGAATTTCCAAGAGCTGTCTGGTCAGTGTCACTCAATATCACCCTGATACTATGTACTTTATTCTGTCATTTCTTGTGTAAAAATACTTCTTGATCATCAACGTAAAGTTGTTTTTGAATATGTTTGAATCCTTCTCCTAGATTACATCTATTTGTCGTTTCTCTCCCAACAGGTTGCCAATCTGCTCAGGCTCTTTCAGATTCCTCAAATAAGCTACGCTTCAACCAGTGCCAAGCTGAGTGACAAGACACGCTATGATTACTTTGCACGCACAGTTCCTCCTGATTTTTACCAGGCCAAAGCCATGGCAGAAATCCTCCGCTTCTTCAACTGGACATATGTGTCCACTGTGGCATCAGAGGGGGATTACGGTGAAACCGGTATAGAAGCTTTTGAACAAGAGGCACGCATGAGAAACATCTGTATCGCCACTTCAGAGAAGGTAAGACTTGAATGTAGAACACACTGTGAAAAACAACAGACACTGTTGTAAAGTGTGTGATGGATCATACCAATAACCATAAATGAGGTGCTTCATTTGTGAGCCCACAGAAGTTTGTATCAATTCTGACTCTTACCTTGCCTAACACATAAACTGGTCTGATATTACTCTGGTATTTTTGGCTGACTAGAAAATAAAAGCTAATCTCAAAGCTCTCATTTTGGGTACTTGAACAGGAATGTTTTCCATCTCATTTTTTAGGTGCATCATGGAACAAGAGTGCACCATAGAAGTAATATATGCTGATTTTCCTAAGAATCATGGTGATGGGTAATCACAAATGTTGGAACAGATACAAGCTGTTGCTGTCAGGCCTGATACCTCTTACTTCCAATTTCAATACTTTTCAGAAGATGAAGAAAAACAATGTCAACTTAAACAAATAAAAACTGTACTGGCAGGGTGTTGGTTCAGTGGAGGGGTTAGCAACCATGCACATCTCATACAGTATATGTTTAGGCCAGTTCAGGCTCAATTCCCACCTAAGGCCAATTGCTGAGTGTCCTTCCCTACTCTCTCTCACTAGCCCAATTCACAGTGCCTTTACACAAAAGTGCTGCAACGAGATTCCGCTATATCTACATTTAGAGACATTTACATTAATTCCGCAAGGCTTTAATATCTCTGTCAATTCGCACTGCAATAGGGCTTGGATGCACGAGGCACAGCACATGCCCTTACATAGGCACAGAGGCAGAGATGCTCACGCACAGCGCTCCTGTCTCCCGCTGAGTCTGCGTTCCAATATCATGCGTCTGTTAATACCTCTGGAGACAGACCAATGAGGGGGTCAACTCATTCCCTACATTTTGCCTCCAGGATGTTCACAGTAATTGCTAAACATCACAGAGGGGTAAATATTACACTATGAAATGGCAGTATAAACTGGGCTACCCCCTTTCACAGGCCTATCCACTGTCTCTCTCCACTATCACATATAGGCTAGAGAAGGTCCAAAAAAATTACTTAAAAATAATTTGTTCTAAAAAGAAAAAAGAAATTGTACGATCTCATTCAGCATTGTGCCTCACTTGCATATACAGGCACACACATTGCCTGTATATGCAAATGAATAATAACTAGTTTGCCCAAATTGAGTTAAAATGGAGTTACAAGGCACTACATAGAGAAGCTGGACATAGAAGTTGTCGGTCAGTGATTAGATTGGCTAAACTAAGTCAGTATATGTCAGCATTGTGTATATATATATATATATATATATATATATATATATATATATATATGCTGTATGGCCAGAACTTTTAAAATGGCATCATTAACTGCTAGACAGCGTAAACTGTGCTCCAGCCCAACATGTGTTTGACAGTATATTAGAAATCAGAAAGTATACAAGGAGGAACAATCAAACTCCTCACTGGTAACTTGTCCATTGTATATGTGACCCAGGAAAAATCTGAATTGAAGCATTCGGCACACAAAGGAACGGTTTCTCCACAGGTATGCCAAACTAGGCTTTCACTTTGTCTACTAATGTAGACATACAGGATATGTTTGTACTAAACATTGATATAACTCTATATAATGCATTTTTATATCTATTTTGGTTAACATACATGCCTGGATTGTAAAAAAAAAAAAAAAAAAAAAGGAAGGCCTCTTATCTTCAGAATATTATTGTCAAGATGCACATTGGATGTGTGGCTCATCTAATCTGAAACCACATACTAAACTAGCAGTCATACTGATTTTGCCAAATTGTAGTACGTAGTATGCGAACATTTGTCAAATATGCCAAATTTGCCAAAAATACCCAGATGTCATACTGCTTTTGGAAAAATTAGCAGTCGGACCGGTCTAGCTTGCTTACTGTTGCCCACAATACCAAGCAAGGGGTCAAAATGGCAAACAACCACAGTCTTAGCATTTGCATAGATTTTGTTCACATTTATATCACAACTAGAAAAGCACTCAGAGAGTGCAGACCTCCACCAAGGTGATCTGGATCAGTCCCAAAATTTAATCAGTTCTTCCATATCCCATTTCTGACAATTCCTGAAAATTTCATCCAAATCCGTTCAGAACTTTTCAAGTTATTTTGAACACAAACAAACAGACAGATAAACGCCGGCAAAAACATAACCACCTTGGTGGAGGTAACAAAGTGAATCAAACTTGGTAAGGGTGCTACATGGATGTTACACATTCATTTCTAATGTTTGTCTTCAGTGTTAAAAATCATGGAAACCAAAATACATCACTTGTTAGACTTTTTTCATACATCAATGGATATTAATTTAGCTGTGCTAGCTATTAGCTGAGCTACAATTTACTTCTGTTTTTATGACCTGAAATAGAAATCATCTAAATTATTGGGATGGGGTGGGAAAGCACACAGCTTTGTTTGTGTAATTCCAATAAACTGGATAATCATATGTGTTTAATATAGTTTTTTTATTGTAGGCATAGTGCTCTGATCCAAACTTTAGCCTAACAGGTGGCAGTTATGAGCCTTATTCACTAGTTGCTACCTGCCAGAAACAAAAAGAAGAGGAAGAATCAGCTTGTCTGGGTGTAGTATACCACAAAGTAACACCCATTTGGCTGTCCTTCTATATAATATGAGCAAATACATTATGCAGCAGACTACATACTGCGTTTGTTTGGGGTATATGGTAAGCGGTTTCAAACATTTGCTCTGACTTGGTAACATGCTCCACAGCTGCCACGCAGCTAAAATACATCTGATATGAAATAGCTCTTGAGAATATGATGGAGTTACAGTGTTTAAGAACAAGCACCTTTCAGTGGTGTGAACTTCATAAAACCAACTGACTGATGTAAAGGACGACCAATAACACAGATAAACAAAAAAATATAAATATAAAATGAAAAAACATAGTATTTGCCCAGTAGCCATGAAATTAAGAAGTACATAAAGCATTTGCAATGCATGTATTCATAGATAAATGTCTTTTTCCCGTTCAGGTTGGGCGCTCTAATGCGAAGAAATCCTATGAAGCTGTTATCCGTCAACTCCTCCAGAAGCCCAACGCGCGGGTGGCTGTGCTTTTCCTGCGCAGTGATGATGCCAGGGAGCTTCTAGCAGCTGCTGCAAGACTTAACGCCTCCTTCATCTGGGTGGCCAGTGATGGCTGGGGTGCACAGGAAAGCATTGTAAAGGGAAATGAGGTCACTGCTGAAGGAGCCATTACACTTGAACTGGCAGCCAACCCTGTGCCAGAATTCAATCAATTCTTCCTTGGCTTGAACCCAGTCAAAAACCACCGTAACCCTTGGTACAGTGAATTCTGGGAGCAGCGATTCCAGTGCTCGTTGGGGGGTGGAGGTGAAGGAGGGGAAGGAGAGATGCCTCTCCCACCATGTGACAAAGACTTGTCGATGGACAAGAGTAACTTTGAGCCAGAATCCAAGATCATGTTTGTGGTGAATGCAGTGTACGCCATGGCCCTCGCACTCCATAACATGCAGCGGAGCCTGTGCTTTAACACCACCAAGCTGTGTGACAGTATGAAGGCCCTGGATGGGCGCAGACTCTACAGAGATTACATCCTCAATGTCAGTTTCACAGGTAAGTCAAGTGTAATGTGGTGAAAGAGTGAGAAGTTAATGCCAACGCCAGACTACTTGGTTTTTGTCTATAATGATAATCACTGTACCAGATAAGGTGATCACAGAGCCATGAAATCAAACAGTGACTGAATTGAAAAGCATGACAGACTATGTAACTGTGTATAACAAGTTACACTTTTCAACAGACAAAATGGCATTTTATAGGTCCCATGTCCTGCAAAATTTATTTTATTTGCTTTTTAATGTTGTTAGAAGGGACTGAGGAGCAGAGGAACATTCCACTTTATACTAAACTCTCAGTTCACAGAGAAATGCACAATGTTTTTGACACAATGTTTTATGTTTTGGTTTTTTTTACTTCCCAATGTTTATTATATAATAGCTATACACCCTCCACCTACATGTGTGTTATCTGCTTGTCACAGGAAGACACCATGACTGTTTTGAAAGTTTGCTCTGCTATCTGTAACATCTCCCCAAATGAGACATTGTTTGGGCAGCCACTCAGTGCAGAGCTCATTATCATAGCCTCCTGTAGCCTTCCTGTGCCCTCAGATCCAAGCGTTTCCAAAGGGGAGAGAAAAAGAGCTGCATCTGATCCTCTACAGAGACAAAAAAAAACATTTTTTATTCAGCTTAAAACAAATCCTTGCTTAGCAGACATCCAAGACATGATGTTAGCAGTCAAACGCACCAGGACATGTGACCTTTAAGATGGAGGGGCAACACTGAAGAAAGCAGAGGAAAAGGACTGGTCTAACAGCTCTATTATATTTTCTTCAATATGACAAAAAAATATCATTAGATAATCAATTAGCATCTGGGTGCTCACTTATGGCTGGGGTTGCGGTCTGCACGAGCAAATACATGCCAGCCCCCTTTTCATGTTCAGGATCGCCAGCCTCCAGCTTTTAGTTCTTCACAATTCTCACATGTTATACTACTCCCCAACGAAATCATTCTCTGCCAGTGAAAAAAGGAAACACCTGGAGTGAGCAGAAAAGAGAAACACAGCAGGAGAATCAGGGGAAAGCTAACACAGTGCTTTAGGAAAAAAGATGAAGGAGAAGAAACAGCATTTAATCAACAGTGGACAGACTTTTAGATCCTTATTTCACCCCATGCCATGAGCAGTTAAAAACCATTGTGTGTCATATATTTCAGCAGTGTTGCATTCATTAAATGCGGCAATGTCAAGATGAAGCCCACTGTTAATCAGACTTATCAAAACCTGTTTTAAGGACACAGAAAATGATGAACACAGAGCCCTAATGGATCTAACAGAATCCTCACACAACCATAAAGTGACAATATTTCTTAGAGTTATTAAATCTCTTTATGGCATGAGAGGCTCAGATTTAAAACTATGCCAGGATGAATTACAGCCTATTTCTTGATATAAGAAAGGGAAATGGGGTGAGTTAGCAAAAAAGAGAAGCATTCAATAAAGATGCTTATTTTTGAAATAAAGAAAAATAATGAGGACTCTACAGAACAGGCTTTTGGTTTAAACATTTCATTTTAAAATGGAAAAAGGGGAAAGCTTTACTAAACTTTTCACATTTTTGATTGAATCTTGCCCTTTGTAAAATATTGCTCCTTTAGACACTTTAAATTATTAGCTTTAAATGCTGATCCTGAAGGAGAGAAGAATATTCATTACAGCATTTTATCAATGATATTATTGTAATATCATCTAGTTACTAGCTTATCCCGACTTCATTAAATATTGTTGAAATATCTAGTGTCAGGTTACATTAAGCTCGGCTAATTGTTCTGTTGCTGCTCTCTAATTTCCTTCCCAATGTTTAGGGTGCATTACTGCCATCTACTGAGCTGGAGTCTGAAAGGAGCAACTCACTCTATCACACAATAATTTATGAATTTCTTCTAAATAATCAGATTTATTTTGAAGACATGAAGATGGCTTTTTGTTTTCCCTGCTAAACATTAAAAACAATGAGCTAATTTCTGTAGTTCTGGTAATATTTTTAAGAACATCAATTCAGTTACTTAATGTGACTGATGCAATTATTTGCTGAGAAAATAAACAAATTTCACCTCCACTCAACATTATCCATGTTTGAACACGTCAAGTTTATTCTTTTGTTTAATGCTGGTTTTATCAGGCCAACTTAAACCCATCATAATGTTATCGACTGAACCCTCAAATGTATCACAAAATATGACGTGGATATGTTTTGTGGCAACATGTAGCTCGTTTAGTTAGCCGGTTAACTTTTGTTCTGTTAATCTTATTTTCTATTTAAACACAGCCCAGTAGTAGAGGAGTAATTGGTGGACACCCTTAAAGTGAGCATAAGGTCAAAACACTGGGGATTGTGTCTGTGACCTCAGGCATTTATTTTGATTAGCCAATCATGTATTTTTAACAAATATCACCTGAGAGTGATTGGCTTTCAATCAGTGGACAGTGACACCTTTAACTGCTGGTGTAGCATGCATTTTGGAATATAGCCTGTGTTTCTAAACGACAAGTTATGTATTTGCCTGATGCTAAATGCTAACAGCAGTTGCTCACTGGGTCACTTTTTCTTTCTTTCATTTCTCTTTTTTTCAGTCTGTCATTGTTGTTCTGTCTCAACATCCTACTTTTGCTTTACCTTTAAGTTGTTAAATATATGATACCTTGATTGTTGTGCATACAAGCGCTCGGAGTTCTCGTTGGTCTACATCTCTGAACTGATAAAAAACAAAAATGCTAGACTCTCCCTCAACAGGTCAGGGGATGTCTCAGATGGGGTCTTGATTGTCACTTATTAGAGGTGGGAACTGCTAATGGCCCCACGATACAATATAATAATAATTCCCTACATTTATAAAACTATATTTTTAAGTAAAAGTATTGCCTTACTTGATGTTGTAATAAATTCAGATTGTTAACTTTTTATTGTCTTTATTTACAACGCAAAAGGAAAAAAATAATCTAATTCTGTAAATCTTTGAAGAAACACATTTCAGTATATTCATCATGTAAGTTCAATTTAATTAAAAACAGGAGTAATAGACTGATGTTCATGTGTAGCCAGTTAATTCAGCCAGCTTTGCTGTACTCAGCTTTCCTGTAATTTTCAGCCTCATGGCTGTGAAGACCTTCAGTGCCGCTGTTACTGAAGTAATACTTAGAGATGGCACATATCTAGGCTCCAACCAGCATGTAACAAAAGCCCTTGTTTTCCATATCATGGTGAGACCAAGGGCATTGCTCATGAAGTTAGTAATAGATTGAGCTATTTTTTCAGCTGGCTCAGAACTGGGAGGCAGCTTTGACAAAGTGACCACAACAAGTGTTGGCTGGTTTATCAGGAGGGGTAGCTTAGCGTTAGCTTTGCTGCTGTCAGCTTTCACTTTCCCTGAATAGTGTTGAGTGAAGTGAGCCACAAGTCCACTCTGTTTCACTCTCATGCATCTCATGCATGCATGCTCTCCTTTCAAATCCCATGTCATGCCCATTTCTTATGTCCCTCTTAAAGTCCAAAATAAGTCCACACAAAGGATTTAAATGCTGAATGTGTATTCTCTTTATCCCTGTCTAGTTCATGCAGCTATATTTGTTTACTATCATCTAATTTTCCTGCACAGTGCACCTTATCGTCAACACTGTTATGTGGACTTAACAAGTAATTGGTTTATTTTGACTTAAAAGCTTTATTTAATGTTGGACATAAACACATTAAAAAATATCAATACTTATCGTCTATGAATCAATATACTATTGCCGCATCTAATTTTGCAATACTATAATGTAAGAATTTTTCCCATGCTTCTACCCATTATGACACATGATAGAAGACAGCATGACTGGCATTTTGACAGAAGGCTCTAAATTCTGGCTGTTGTGCTTAAATTGTTTAGCCTGACACCTGCATCATAGAGAGGTGTCTGAGTTGGATGAAAAGTGAGAAGAACTTTGTGCTAAAGAGGATTTTGGGTGAAAAGGGGAAAGATAGCAGGAAATTAAAAAGGATTTGAGCACCATGCCTTGTTAGCAGTGCCGTCATGGATGGCACAGTGATGCTGTTGTTCTCCTTAGTTAAAGGAGCGAAGCCAGAGAACACAAAAAGCACCAAGACAAATCTGCTTAATTGCCGTGTATTGTCAGAGCCGGCCCGCCATTGACATGTATTACCCATGTGTAATTGATACGACACTATGAAGTTGCTTTGAGGAGAGAGGGCTGCTGCTAATCCTTCAGCCATATTCTTCTCTCTTGCACTAATGAGATTGTGTGTGTTATAATAGTTTCTTATAGCAAGCTGCCAGTCTGTCTGTCAGTCTCTATAGAGTTGCAAGAGAAGAGACAGAGGATTGGCTTGACTGACAGATGGCGTACAAAGGAAGCGTTATAAATAAACTGCTGTGTCTTGGGGACTGACACAGGTTTAGAGGTGCTTATTCCTTCACCAACCGTGACCAAGAGCAGACATCAAAACAGCCAAACAAACAGCACTTACACGGCAGCTTTGCAGCTTTGGACGCTGGGGAGAGAGCAGGAGGAACGGATGGAGGACGAAAGAATGGCATCACCAGTGGAGGGATGGAAGGGGAGCTTGCAGATAAGAGTGACAGGCAGACTAGAATTAAATATGAATGTTTAGGGTAAGGTAAATGGGGGTAAAGAGGAAAAGAGATGGGACGGGAAGAGGGGAATGAACAAGGGAGCAGTGAGGTGCTGCTAGAGTGGGATGGAATGCGTCAGCAGAAGATGAGGCTTCTCTTTGAAATCCCCCATCTTCATTTCTGCAACAAATCAAAGGCCTGGGAGCATTTCTGCCTGAGAGGAGGGAGATGGCATGAGGGAAAGAGAGAGGGAAAATTTGAGTGAGATAGAAAGAGACAGATGGAGAAGAAACAGTCAAGGCGATTGCAGTCACAGGAAAACCATTCCCTTATAGATGCTTACAGACAGTGGGTTTACATGCAGTTAGAGCCCAAATATTGCCTTAACTCTGGCTCATATATACATTTTTTATGAATGCTAGGGTATGTTTATTGCCTCTATCTTCAAAAACCCTCTAGTTTTCATAAACAGAATACACCTGGTCCAGCTGTATTCCCAATCAGAGACGCTCTGATAGAGCTCCTATCCCTTAGGCTCCTTGCCTCAAGTTTGCTTTGATTGGTTTACAGGGCGTCTCTGGTAAATTCAGCACTGCTCTGCACCATGTTTTCAACAACTCTGGATTCATTGTACAGTCTTTGCTATGCACTGGGCTTACCACTCAAGCTAGTAAGCTTAAACTAATGAAGAAACAATGGTAGGGTGTCACACTAGTAGATGTATTTGGTCAAGCCAATTCAAGCAGCTACTGGCACCATAAAGAGGAAAGAGGGAGATGTCTAGGTGCTGCAGTTTTTGTCCTTGTTCGTAGAGGTGCTCTTTAATGCGGAGGAGTTGTGTTAAACACATTAGCAGAAAAATAATAATATGGGCTCTTTAATTCAGACTAGCATACCTTAAAAGGTTAATATTCATTATGTCAACACCTCAATCGGGCCAGACTGAAGATTACTCACATGAAAAACAGTATGTCCATGGATTGACCATCATGGGGAGGGTATAAACTCACAGATGCAGTGCACAGAAAATTAATAGAGTTAAAATTTTGGTGTTGGCCAAAGAGTTAACTTTACATAAAGTCAAATCAGCTTAAAAAGAGTTGTGTAGAAAGTGTAAAAAATGATGTTTCAATAAATCAATATGTGTCACTGTTTGATCATTAAATCTGAACATTTCACTTTGAACTCTGAAGCTGTGAGTGACACTTGTAGAACCACTCATCGTGCCCATACCCCATTATTGGACAAGTGCTAACAAATGCCACATGCCCACACCATGAAAACAACAGAGCAAATGTTTTTATTGTTTTTTTGTATGTGCTCTAACCAAACATAGTATTTTTATTTCAGCTATTTTTCCTATTACATACATTAAATAAATACAAAAATGTTTACACTTTGCAGTGTTAATATAGAAGAACCCTTAAGTAGTAAAAAATATACGTAGAAGTGTGCATTCCTAACACTACTTAGAAGTGTTGATCAAAAGTCACACTGATAGGTGTTTCAAAGTTTTAAAGTTGAAGCCTAAAAAGAGCCACCAATTGATGAGAGTTAAGTACTAACTCTCCCTTCAGAGTGAAAACAAGCATTTTGTGGTGTGGACTCATTTAAACACTCAAGAAGTGTCAATATTAACTTTGATAGAGTTAATTTGTCTATGCAGATTTTGCTATGTGGGAGTCATAAGCTTGTCTCTTTTAAACCTACGTGGACACAAGATCAGTCCAGCCAGTGACTCTATAAACTGTTGACCTTCAGCTGAGTGTATTTGTGTTAGTTTTTCATTAGACAAACCTCTGATGAGAATGTTTTGACCAGAAAAAGAAAACATTACACTTAACAAGACATTTATTCTGGCTCTGTTTATACAAGTTACTGGTTTAAAATCTGTATTGGCCTCAAGGATACCAAGTTTATGATGAGCAGTCACACTACGCATGACCAAGATGTCTTCATACTGGATCAGAACTCATGGCCTGACTCCTTGAATGTGTGTGTAGAGAGGCGAAATGAATGGGGTCAAATGGCCTTGAGCTGAGAGGGTAGTAGCACGTCTTTACAACATTTCTCCCCCATTTTGCCATAAAGTAAGTTATAAAATGCAACAGTGATATATCATCTAGCAAATAAACCTGTTTGGGTATTAGATAGGTTGAAAGAACAAATCGGTTCAAAAGGAAAACTGTGGAGAATGAAATGCGATATTATTTTGATATGTTGTTTGCAAACAAGCCACTAACTAAGATCAAACTCTTTAACAGGAGTGAGTTACATCAGTTTCCCTGCTTTTGTTTTTATTGCTACACAGTAGACATATGAAGCAAAACTGTACCAAATAAAATGTCATTAAAAGCCTAATTACTGGCTTTTATTACTGAGTAGGACTGAGTAATATGGCCCAAAAAATATTATCTCAAAAATATTTTTTTCACTCCAAATTAAATTTCCAATTTTATTTTCTTTTACCTTTGAAAAAATTAAATTCAATTAAAATAAGCAAAATAAAGACACCTGAATAACTCAAAACGTGTTATGGTTCAATTTGATACTGTATACACAAAATTATATGAACAATTTCGTCTAGGAGATAAAGTGCATGCTTTAACTTTGGTTGGTAAAATCACAGGGATCAGTGTTTCTGTTTTATTATTGAATTTCACATGATAGTGGAGAAATGCTCTTAAAAGTGGTTTTCATCATTAACACTGGAAAGTGCTTTCAAAGCATGCTAGTAATGTTCGCAGCAGCCCAGGATGTCCACAATGAAGAGCTTTTCTTCTTAAAATGAAGATTATGGCTTGCAGTTTAGTAATTACTTTACAGACTGCTGTATTTATTAAAGAGAGTCCTCACACCTCAACAGAGTGAGGCATCTATTTGTCATCTTTTATTATTGTTTAGGTTGAGAGCCCCCTTGTGGCTAAACTTTGGCTTGTTAAGGCAAAAGAACACATAACCATTTACAGCATTATAAAACAGATACTTGTTAAACAAACTTGAAAATAAAATTCACTCTAAAATTCTTTGCCCTATTGTACATTTGACCCAACAGAGTTTCGGAGTTTGTTTTTACCTAAGGCCCTGTTTACACGACGACGACAACGGGTGTAAACGGAGAGTTTTCATTGCCTTTTTTATCCTCCCGTTTACACAAGAACGATGCCCAGAGTGCCTGAATCCCCAAACTTTTGAAACCAGGGTCCAGAGTGAAAAGTTTTGAAAACATTTTCATTTCTGTCTCCGTCAATACGAGATTCAGCGTTTAAACATTGACGTCACTGCATGCGCAGTACTCTTTCATATGAAGGCTGCGCACGCATACCAGGAACAACAACAGCTTCGGCCATCTACTTAGCAACATGTGTGCTGCTTACCGTGCTCGGTTTGTTATCCAGACAGAAATATCCAGACACATTTGTTGTCCAGACAAGAAACTCCTGCGTCTCTGTGCGTCCACTCGCCATTGTTGTTTGGGAAAAGTTTGTCTTCACCGGAAAGCATACGCGTGTTATAACGCCACTGTTTCACTACAAACCAACATCGCTGTATACTGGCCTGGCATGCACGCTACAGCCTTTTCAGTCGTTCTCGCTTCTCCGTGTGAACACGGAGCACTTTTGAAACGAAAAGGAAAAACCTTTCCGTTTCTGGTGACAATGCTGTCGTGTAAATAGGACCTAAAACTCACAGAATTTTGCAAAATATCTGTGTCTGTAAACAGCAGTGTACCTTACTGGTAGCCTCAGCTCGTTGTCCTTAATGGTACAGTGCCACTTTACTGTCTATATTCAAGTTCCTCATCCAACCCAACTTCAGAAATACTGAAATATTCCTTTAAGGCAATATATGGGCCTTTTTAAGATACAAGCATTTCATTTCAGACTGTATACGGGGCAAAACTGTAGTTTACATGCTGAAAGATAAAAATGATTTAAATTGCAGTATGATTTGACACGATGTCTGATGCTTGCAAGCTGTTAAGCATGCGGCTATCCTAAATCTCTTCCTCCGATCATATCCTTCCCTTTATTCTCCCCCCCTGCTGCCTCCCTTCTTTTTCACCACTGATGTATGTCCATGACGTGCGCGCTTTTACTCTGCAGTAGAAGTAAAGAAAAAGAAGACACAGAATGCACAAGGATCTTAAGTTCTGTACAGCTTAGCTCAGCAGTGACAGCATGGCAAACAAGTGTAGTGGTTAAAGTGAAAGAAGAGAAAAACCGTGGCAGAGCTGCTGGTTAGCCCTGAATGACGCACTTAACACTGCTGTTCATATAACTCTTTCCATCTACAGTATGTTAGGAGCTGAGGTGAGTTGAGGTTGAATGTGGGGTATAAATACTGCAGCATCACCATCCGCAGTGCTCTCAGTCTGAACTGTAGCAGGCGCAAAACCAACACTGATCCGCGCTCTCCGTCTCCCTCCAGTATCCTCAAAAACATATCCCAACTAGGCACAGTTAAAAAGCAGCAGAGTATTTAACTGTGATTATGTCAATTTTATCATTTTTTGCAGCGTGTTTCTGACAAGGTATGAGAGATGTTGAGCGGATATGAGTGTATTTTCATACGCAGCCCTCTTTATCTAGTCTCATCTTTCTAGTTGCTATGGTAATGAAGCAGACACCATTGCCAATTGTTGAAGTGATCTGGTAGATCATGGGAACTGCTCCCTGCCAACCGGTAATACGCTCACAGGGGGCATATTTCTGCATTTTTATGATCGCAAAACACACGTAGACACGGGGCGAGATACTAATACACAAACAGAGTCTTTTCAAAGAGGCAGCTTGAAATGCTTGGTTTTTTCTCCTTTTTTTCCACCGGTGTGAAATTGCAGACACCCCCAGCCCACACACTTCTCAAAGCCATCATTCAACTCCCACCCACCCACCGCCCAGATCAGCAGCAAACATATCAGTATATACACACATGCGTGCACACTGCTGTTGAAATACTGGTGATAGATGTGATATTCCCCCTACCGAGTGTGCGTGTGCTTGTGTGTGTGATACGTCTATGTTAGCAGAGGCGGTGTGCCTTCAGGGCCATATCGAGCAGCGAGCTCACTGCAACGTTTAGATGCTAGAGAACAACCTTCACTTCTTCTCTTCCTCATTGTTTTTAACCGCCTATCGCTTCTTTATCTCTCTGCACACCACTTTCCTTCACTCTCTCACTCTCTCTGTCATTCTGTTTTCCTTCCCCTTGCTCTCCATCACTCCATCACTCTGTATATCTCCTCGTCTCCCCCCTCCCTTTTTTTCTCGCCCAGAAAATGTCCTACTCTCTCCACTTTCCAAAACAGCACATCCCACTCAGACTTCACAAGGTTGCTCTCCTGCCTCCTCTGCCTCCCTGCGCCTGTCTGTTCCTCCGCTCCTCTCCTTTGCTCATCCCTCCATCCATCCTTCACCTTCTCTCTATTGATTCCTTTCCTAAAGGTTTTCCTCCATCCAACTGTTTCTTCTCTAGCGTCACATTAGCCTCCTGCCTTTTCTCCTCTGCTATCTCCTCTCTTTCTTTCCTTGTAATCTTCTCCCCCTCTTCCCTTGTCACTTTCCTCATTCCTTTGCCTCTTATCTTGTCTCCTTGCTCATCCTTCCTCCCAGCACCTCCTTGCCTTTTTTCCCTCTCCTTTGTCTCCTCTATCTCACCACCTTTCTTTCCATCAGACCTGAGCTCTTCGCCTGAGCTATATGTTTCCTTTTCCCTTGTTCTTCACTTCCCCCAGTCTCCAGCCGAGTTGTCCTCCATTCCCATGTGGCCGGTCGGTCTGTGGCGGAGGCAGTGTTCCCATCCCCGGGGAACAGATCTACAGGGAGAACAGATATAGCTTATGTGATCTGTGTTTGCATTTGTGACATTTGAGTGCATCCCTGTGTCTATTTCAGTATTCTCTCAGGTTCGTTCGTCTTTGTGGGGCACAGATGTGTAGGGTCACCAAGGAATAAGAAAGGTGAAAGAGAGGTTGATCACATTACAAGACAAGAGCGCGCTGAGTCTTAAACTTAACCTGGAGGAAATGTGGATTTAAGTCTGTGAGAGACCATAGACGTGTGGACAGTTTCAACAGATTTTTTAACTTATTATCCTCCTTTAGCACACACTGCATATTTCTGCCTCACACCTTATGATAGACACAAGATCCTAGAGAGGCCACAGAGGAGGATCAGAAGTCAGGGTACTCAAGAATAATTTGCTGTTGGACTGCATTTTACTAAAGATAAAACCCATGAGAGGATTGTAGTCTCTTTTTTTTTACTTCAGAATTCAGTCTGTCTTTGTGTTTTTATTTGGCCATATGTAATTCAGAAGTAAATTATACCATGATATCCTGACCACCAACATCCTAATGTGGCTGTCCTTTCGTGAGTTTTGTTTGGCAACAAAAAACAAGAGATTGTGTAGTAGGTGTTGGCTGAAAAGAAGGTTTAATTTTTTTTTCTGTTTCATGTGTGAGTTTTAAAACTAAGTAATAATTTTGTTTTTGCCAACTAGTCTGCACACTCATATTATCAGCCTCACGTGTGTTACACCATAGGCAGTCCAACCTGGATTTCTTAGAGGCTCTAACCTGATTGGGAGCGGAAAAGTAAACTTAATGACACCACATACTTATGGACTATTTTGGTTTGCCCCTCTCACAGGTTGTTAAGAGAGGAAAATCAGGTCAAAAATCTGGCAATAATTCATCAAGTGTGGGAATGGGCAACTTTGATTAGCAAGAGGGCCACATAAAATTCTGTTTCAGGGGTTCAGTAATCAGAAGTACACCATGTATGCCATCACCAGACCACTTTTGATACCTTTCTGGGGTCAATATGCTGCATGTCCCCCCAGCTCTTACTCACCCCCTTTTGAAAGCCTATATACCTTCCTTCTGTACTCTAACCAAATAAAGGCAGAAAAATGCCCCCAAAAAATCTGATTAAAAAAAGAGTCTGTTTCAGCATTTGAGAGCATCTGGCATATTGCTCCCTCACTGAGGAAATGTATACTGTATATACAGAGAGAAAAATCGCAATTATAAAGCTTTCATAAAATGAATTACTCCAGCACATATATCTATGTATGTATGTTCAAGTTTAGTAGAAATATTTCAACTGTTTGTCCTTTTTTGTGCATGACGTTGCATTGGTATCTTAGGTTGAATCATATTTAGCAGTTTTTGTGATGTGTACTTCAAGTTTTCAATTTGTTGATTTCTTTGGGAATAACGAGCGAGCTGCTTTTAGTGAGGTGAAGGGCCACATGTATCCCCCGGGCTGCCGGTTGCTCATCTCGGGTCTAGTCAGTAGCCAGCCTCAATTACTGTTTAGTGAAAGATTCAGGTGAACTGCTGCTTTAGCTGGCAACACACAAGAGCATTTTCAAATCTGAAACCATTTTTTGAAAGTTAAGTTGTCCCAACAAACATGAGGACAGCTTAAGGTGATTTAAACATTATAATCCTCTGAACAAACACACTCAATAGTTTTGGCAGCCTGGAACCAAACACCAGCTGTTTGTGGTACTGATGTCACAGTTGTGATTTTAAAGACGTGAGATCTCAAACTGCAGTGACAATACTGTTCTTCCAAATATGGAGAACAGTATTGTCTGTAGCTGCAGAGTGTGGGTGAAATCCTTTCAGAGAAGATTCTAAAGAGCTGTCAAAATAGAAAATACCCACCCCTTGTGTTGTGGTATGTATCATATCACCAGATTCTTGCCAATACACAACCCTAAAAACAACAATAGCACTCTATAATTATATTTAAGTAAAATTAAAAAGTACTTCACTTAAGATGTACTCAGAGTGCTAAGTACTCTAATTACACTTTTTGGTGTTGTGCCAAAAAGACAAGACACAGAGTGTGATGAATTAACCACTTTTTTGTTTTGGTGAATTATAGCACTGTATGTAATTCAAATAATAATGTCACCAAAGAGTTTAAATTTGCCCTGATATATTTGCCCTGTTGTAATAGCAGTGAAATACAATACCTCCCACAAATCACATCAGTAAAGGTGCTTATTCTAAAACTGCTCAAAAATTAAAAGTACAGCAAAAAGATATTTAATGTCAGTAACATGAGGTAAATGCTTTCCACCCCTGCCACTGAGTGATGCATCACTCAGTGGCAGGATCCCGAGGGGTCATTACTATAGGCTATATCAAAATATACCATAATCTGAACTAAATTAGATAAGTATGTAGCCAGTCACTCCTAACCTTCACAGTGTCTTTGGCACACGCTGCCTCGCAATTTGGAGAAAATTGTTCTTTCAGTCTTAAAGTTTCCACAGCGCACATCCCAATCTGTTTCTGGCACATATCTGTGGCATAACTCTGCTCTGCTTTGCTTGAGATAGCTACATGCAGAACCAGACTCCAGCTGCTACCATGCATCAGTCTGGGCAGAAACGAACTGGTGATATCTCTTTATGTCGAAAGTCGAAAATTCTGAGGTTTTTTTTATTGAAACACTCTTAAGAGACAAAAGTCCTACTGGGAAACTCAGACAACCCTCACAGACCCTGACTATGTCAAAAAACATGGCTGCTCGGTGCCTAAACAGGAAATAAAAGCAGCGCATTATTACCCAAAATAACAGCTTTGGATTGTTCTTATGCATTGAAATCAGTCATATCAATAGTATTACACGCCGTCTACATATGGACATATTGTTATGTAGACTTATACAGTCTTGTAGCATGCTGTTTATGTTGGTTGTGAGCTAACTGCGACTGGAGCTCCAAAGGGTTGTTGATATATTAAAAGTGCCACAAAACAAGATAACTTCATTTCAGTCCCACTAGTATATGATCTTAGGAAAATGTGCTGAAACTGGAACGTGCTTCAGCTTAGACATGACATCATTCCTAGTTCCCCAGTTGACCTCCGAAGTAAACTGAAAGCAGCAAATGACCCAAACAGGAAGTTACACATAAAAAGACAAGAGCAGATGGTAAATTTCAAAATAAAACACCAGGTACAAAGGGGCAAGGTTTTTTCCATAACTAAATCACACTTATGTGAACCAGGGAGCAAATAAACTGCATGTCAACCTCAGACAGGCAAGGTAACATGTTTGTTTGTTATCTTAATAATCCCCCTATGGACTTGTGATATTGGTATCCAGGTTGACTGAACTGCTTTGCTTCAGAAACAGGACAAGGGAGGAAGCAGTCAAATGGAGCAAAACTGGCATATAAACATCCTATGGGTTTTGGGGGTTAGATAAACATTTTTCTATTCACAATATTTTATTAATATCAAGCTGTTAAAATTGCTGTTATACTCTGATATTATGAAAAAATTCCTCCCTATAACTCTGTATACTTCTTCTCCCCTCTTCTTCTCTAAAGTATTTAACTTATTCCTCACAAGCCTCTTTGCCTCTCTTTTCTCTCTCCCTTCCTTTAATACCCACAATCCCCCTTGGGTTTTGCTTTAGCCTAACATGGCTGTGAACATAATTAATTTCACAGCTTCTGAATGAAAAGCCTGTTTTCACCATGCTTCTAATTAGTCAAGAATAATAAGGTGTTTCTCAAGTTAACAGAACTGCAAGTGTCTTGCAAAAAAAGATGGACCTGGTTACTTCAATTCAGCAGTTTGTCCCATATAACTTTGTCTACTAATTTGTTTTATAGCCTAAGCAATCATAAAAGCAGCAGATTGGTTGACAATACAGTGAGAAGTGTCCTAGAAGCAGCAGTACTTTTTCAGTTGCACCAGAGTAACATCGCATCAAAGATTGGGTCAGTGTAGCTGACAAGCCACAGTCTGCTGCTGGCGACAACTCGTAGTCATGAGGCATGAGAGTCAGACAAAGCTGCGAGTAACACTAAGGGCCAAGCCTGGCAAGGGTCTCAGCTGCTCGAGTCAGGTCTAGTAGAAGTGCTGTATGGATGAGGTCACACAGAATCATTAATCATCACTGTTTTAGGGCTCTGTTATGCCAAAGTACGAGTAAGGACACTACAGAATAGCCTGAAAGCTGATGTTGGGACTCAGTCGTCAGAATCCTCTCATCGAATGGTTGTGTAATTTTGATGAACCATGAACTGCAGCAGATACATAAAGTAGAAATGCAGCTCTGAGCCAGACTTCTTTTTAGCTGCTTCAACACTGATTTGTCATTTGTGCTTTTGTTAAGATGCTCATACTCTTGAGCCATTCATTGGGGATATCTGAGGTGAAGTGATACATGAAGTTTGTATAAGGACAGGGATGGAAAACTCTAGTGACCATGGGGCCGTATATATGTTGTTTTAACTTGCAGAGGGCCAAATGGTTACACACTGATGCAGACAATAAAATACAACTATAATCCTACAAATTAAAGAAAAAAAAGGTATCACTGCTCCATCAGAAAACCCAGAGCAAAACTACTCAGTATTTTCTTTTTTTTCATATACCAGTCTTTTTTTCACCCTTCTATGGAAGAGGATTAGCACCACTGTAAAAATAAAAAGTGAGTTCTGAGAAAAAAAGTCAGAATCTCAGAATTCTGTCATTTTTTTGTCAGAATTCTGAGATCCTGACTTTTTTCTCAGAATTCTGATTTTTTTTTCTCAGAATTCTGATTTTAAAGCAGCACCAAGTAAGATTCCGGCTTTTCAGCTCTCTAGGGGCCTTTATGGTCGTTGAGTGTAACTGCGCGGTCGTAAAACAGAGCGCCTCACACCAACGTGCATTTGTTGACATACAGAGGGAGGAGAAGCGAGCCGACACGACGTCCCGAGAGACAAATAACCATGTGGACTGACAAGGTACAGTCTGATCATGTTTCTATTTGAATAAATTATCATGTACTTACAAGTCCAATCGTAGCAGGGCTAAATTAGCATCGGTCGGACATCCTGCCTCATCTTTCAGCTCACACCAGTGAATGAATGCCGGGCCAGTGTTTATCCCTGTCCGGGCACTTAGTTTGTTACTCTCCAGCTTTCTTTTCTTTTCAGGTTTTATGCTGCTTCTGCCATGATAACAACACTACATGTGGCTTTCTTCTTCTTCTTCTTGTTTAATGGCAGGTGGCATCCAAGGTCAGAGGAGCATTACTGCCACCTTCTATGTAGGAGTGTGAGCCAGAGGTCCCTATTTCCATTAGAAAATAAGTACATATTTACTTTAAACTAAATTCTGTTCATTAAATCTGTTTTAAAAATTCCTAAACTGCTTTATATTCTCCTTTTCCTAACGTTTAGCTTTCACCTCATGGGGGAAGTGACATATGCCATAAAGCAGTCAAAGCAGTAAAAATGTGTAGTTTTTTAGTGTGGAAGTGTTCCTACCATCCACATCAAAGTTACATAGTGCCAGTGGAGGTGATACAGACCCCCTCAGACTATGACAGAGGTGTCATTCAACCTGTTGTAAAGGGATGTGCCATCACAATGATTCTAGAAATATTATATTAGGGTGGAAAAACTACGTAGTGTTGGTTTAATGTCAGAATCACAGAATTCTGAGTTAAAAGTCAGAATTCTGAGTTTAAAGTCAGAACTCACTTTTTATTTTTACAGTGGCCCTAATCCTCTTCTGTACCCTTCATCTCTGTTAGTGAGTTTTATAAATTCTGAACCAGTAAACAGAATATAAAAAAATTTCCAATTATGTGAATGTAAATGTAACATGTAAATTTTCTCTGCTGCCTTCTGGACATCATTATATTTTACTAGTTTGTAAATAAACCTTAACAAATCTCGATTCTAAATCATTCATCCCCTCTACAATCAGATTTTTGATGCTCCAGTTTTACAGGTTTTTATACTTTGATTGATTACTGGATTGTCTTTATCAAATCTGGATATTTTTGAATATCTTTATTTATGACTACAATGGCTACAATTTAAGGCCTTGTTTTTTATGGCTTCATGTTATGTTTGTGTGTTATGGTGGTTTGCTTTTGTTTTATGTAAAGTTTCTCCAAAAGAATTGCCCCAAGAGAGATTAATAAAGTTGTCTGAATTGAATTGAATCAAATTACATTAAATTGAACTGAACTGACCACTTCTTATCTTAAATCAAAATTACCCCTGAGTTCTAACAGGAACACTTATTTTATTGCTATTCAAATAGCATGTAACCTGGTATACCAGATGGACCATTCAATATATTTCACTTGTCCATCTGGAAAAGAGACCATAGAAAGTGTTTGGGGAGGGCAAAACCTTTCAAAAGCACATCTGGCAGGTAATTGGACAATTGTCCCATCAGCCACATTAATAACCTGCCAGTCAGATAATGTTGTAAATGAGCACTACTGTTACAGTGTAAAGGACAGAACGTGAGCCACTTTGTCAAACAGACTCTCACCAAAACATGTCTGGAGTAAAGTGAAAAAATCCTTTCTATAGATAGGTGTAAAGTGCTGTTATTAGTTTTTCATTTAATGAAGAAAAGTAGTCCAGCTCTGATAAAATGACTATTAAGGTTGTTAGCATCTATAGTTATCTCTATATGAGCAGTCACTTCCTGCTGTCATCTTGCTCGTACCCACCTCTTCTTGCTCTTAAGAATGCAGATTTGGCCGTCCTGTTTGGGCTGCTCACAGTTGTTGTAGATTGGAGTTTGGCCATATGGATCTGCCTGATCACACACATTAGATCAGGCTGATCCATATACACTGCAAGGTTAAACACCACTGCATTAAAATACCAACAACATCAGGTGAAAAATAAGAAAGACACTTGCACAGCACACCGTTTCTCTCTGGGCTGGGTGTACGATAGAGCCCTTACTATGAGCATCCCAGGCCTCTAAAATCCCCCTGAGGACACTTTTTAAAAGAGAAATGGGCATCCATCAGTCATGGACCTGAGCTGCCTGTCTCAGCTCTCTACATTCACCAGAGGAGTATCATGGCCTTCACCAGCTTGAACTTGCACCCTCATACACTTCTGTCACATCAGCAAGGCCACTGGTGTTGGTTATAAGGAGGAATCACCATCCTCAGAGTCCATGGCTCTCTGAATGTGATTTGTAGAAGTGAAGTCAAGGACAATATTGCACTTTCAAATGGGTCTATAGGCAAACGCCATTATCTCTTTAGTCAGTATTACATGTAGTTACTATATACAGCTCATTAGGCTTCAGCACACATCTAAGGTCTTAATAAGGCACAGTTGTGGTAATTATCATGTGGCAAAGTGTTTCTGTGAATGTGCTTGGATGTCTAAAAGGAGGCGCGGCTTTTCTTATATCTCAGCGTTATTAGCAGTCTTTATTATCTGCCAACTTGCAGACTAATGGCTTCATAACTCGACTACGTCTGAAGATATTATCAGCTCCTACTTATTGAAAACATTTTCATTTAGCTGTCATCCAAACATTTAGCCCCAAATTCCAAAGAAGACAGTTAGAATTTCCTGTGACAGAGAGAAAAGAGGGCGAGAGAGATACAGGACCAGAGAGAGAGAGACAGAGAGAGAGAGAGTTGTGCTGTCTCTGTGATTTATGGATTTCATAAACCCTAACGCCCCTGCTGCTGTCTGACACACCATTCTTCTCTGAACTCTCTGAGCTTTAACAACAATAGCGCAGCTTTAGCTCTGTCAGTGCTGCACACACACACACATTAACCATCACGCGTGTGCACTACCAGCAGGGTCAGAGCTTTGGTCCTGTCAGCACAGCCTCCCACAGCGACCGGAGCAATACCTTAACCCTCAAAGTGTAAAGTCAAACCTAATGGAGCTTCCACAGGCCTGTGTGTGCACATCCTCACACTTTTCTGCCCAGCAGCATATTCCCAATCTCTATTTTTGGATTATTTCACTGATTCAGAGTTTAAAGAAAGAATTTATACACAATTTCTACACATTTATGTCTGCACATTACATAATTTAAAGCCTGATTTTGGCCCCAATTTGCTCCTCTCAACAGTCAGGGGGACAGGACCCAGTTTAAGCTTGTCCCAACTATATTTCTGACAGCGTGGAGTCAAAAGATATAGTCAGAGTAGTAGGGGGGACCGAAACAGAGGGTAATACAGTCCTTCAGACTCTGGTGCTAATTCTACCAGTTTGTCAGGTCTGTCACAAACATAAAATGGCAATGATAAAACTTTTACCTTCGAGTGATATCTGTTGATTAAACAAGATTAATCAGTAAACTTAATGGAATAGCATCTCAATTGTGTCAACATGCTGGAAGGGCTGGATAAATTATCCTTGTAGAGGCTGTGTCACTCCCAGATTGTCTTTTGATACTAGATTGAATCCCCGGCCAAGAGTTTATATCACAGTTGCTATGAAAAAATGATTTAAACACAACATCAGGTCCACTTATCAAACACTCATGGTGACATGGCATTCACATTGCGTGTTATATTTGAGAACATTATTTTTTGCCATGTTACTTTAGGTTACAGATCTTTTAATTTTATATCATTGCTGTCAAAAACCTCCTATCTCCAAAATTGCTTCATTCCAGGAAAAGAAAAAATGCTTTACTACTGAATGTATGAATATTGTATTGTCCTGATTACAAACTAGTTTTTTGTTCTTTAATTTGGTTAAAAAATTTTAAAACCCACTCACCACATGGAAGGTGACAATAACACTGTATCATAAGAAAATACAAATCATAAAAAATGGAGATAAGAGGTTTGCGCCCAACAGCAACAATACAAGTATTTTTACTGTCGTGTTATGCTATTCATATTCTAAATATTTTGTTTAAGTCTTAAACCAGTAGTTTTTAAATGATGTGACAAGTCTGGTTATATCTTGGGAATCTGTACAACCATAAGATATCAACAAACAAAACAACAAGATGAATTTTAAGTTTACTCTAAATATAAATGTTGGATCACTTTGCCAATAAATATTTGATTAGTAAAACAGCTGTTTGTCAAATTGTATTTGGCATTTGTTAATAAAAAGTATATCTGAAACTGGTAAGGTACTTTAACATACTACGGGCCGATCAGATGATGTAGAACTACTGCCACAGAGTTTGGTACATAACACCAGCTAATTCGTACAACAGCTTTTAGTGTTGTTAGCCCTTCATTTGAAAAAGAAACGTCACCTTATCTTAATGTTAGCAGCCATTGTTTGCTTGCTTGCAGTTGCTTCTCACTGTCATCAAGGTCTAAGCTCCTGCCTCTTTTTCTTCTAAGGGCGCTGATTGGTCAGTGCCTCTGCAGACCAAGCTCACTTGTTCTGACCTGAATCTATGCAAGATGGATCTGCTTGGTTACAGACAATGAATCAGGCAAATCCAGGTGTCACTGCAAAGATACGGCACAATTATCAGTGCCACTCAAAATTATGTAAAAAATAAAAATATACATTTAGGTCCTTGTTGTATGCTATCCGTTACACTCAAATATTTCTGAGTGTATGCTGAAGAGTGCAGAAAGAAACAGAGGCATACATCCTCTCAGCCCTCTTTCTTATTCAAACTTTTTTAAAATTGATAAAGAAATTCTCTGATATTAAACTGTGGCATGTTTGGGATTCTGTGGAAGAGGAACAAACTCAGTAATGGATGTTTGCTGTGATCTAGGGCAGTGGTTAATGTGTTCAAGTATCTTCTCAGTCTGTTCCACATATTTATTTTTATTTGCAAATGCCTAATAAATCATGACAAGCAACTGTATTATTAATCAATGATTCCTTAATAAAACAATCCAACATTTAAAGTTAATTTACAACTCATTTATTAGTTGTGGTTTAGTTGTATTGAAACCTTGTGGTTGTACAGATCCCCAGACTTGGGCATCCTACAGTTATCAAGACCACTGCACCGAGACATTGGACCTAGGGGGAACCAAGTTTTAAGTGGTGTAAGGTGCATATGTGATTGTAATGCCGGCTTTACACCTGATCTCTTCTCATGTTAAGGCAAACCCACACCCGGGTACTAACTGGAGCTCATGTCCATTTACTTTTTGCACAACATGAGCGCTGGGCATAAAAATGCCAACTGTGGAAAAAGGAGAGACACCTTCACTGCACGGCAAAACATTCAATTTGGCCCTTTCTGTCTTTTATCTCACTTGTTTTGAAAATTTGTTTAGCCAGTTTTGCCAACCATATCAGATGACACAAAGGTAGAAGAAGGCAGTGCAGTGCTGTTGGGACATTTTTGACATTACTGGGTGATGCTTTATAACCCAGTACGTGCTAAACATTCAACTAGCTGCTTTATCATTTGACAAGGAAGGTGTCAGCCTATCACACTCAGCTAAGTACAGTGTGTCAGCAGTATAGAGTAGATTGCTCCACTGTAAGGACAGAAGTGACAGTGAATGAGTGACATGCAGTTTGTTTGTGTCAGAAGGATCCAGTGTCAGCACTGTCAGGTCCAACACTCCCTGCTTCACATCAACAACTTACTTTTTCACAGCTTATGGCTGCTTTTCTACTCTGTTTTTAATGGTTTTTAGTTTCCTGCCAATTTCACAGTGTCCTCTATCCCCACATCCTCAGGGTTGATGGTAATCCTCACATAATATCTTGTACACAAACCAATTTGGCAGTGTCAGTAGTGTGGCTCTTTCACGTTGGAGACCCAGAGGCTAATTCTATCTGTGTGTGGGTAGCTACAGCACTGCCCAGGGAATCAGCCCTCTGCCTTTTATCTATATGACTTTATAGTCTGTTTGTTAATGGTGCATTTGGTAATAAAGTTTGTCACGCTAGATTTTAGAGTATTTTTGCACCTCTGTGACTCCAGGGAAGGTGTAAAGACCATTGATACAAACAGATTTTACCAGGCATACGGGGCATTTATTGCCTCGTAGCAACTGCTGTGTGATTGGCAGTGTTTGGTAATGAAAACACTATTCTAATGCCCTTCACTGTCTTCTTTTATACTCCTAAAGCTTAACTGACCATGGACTCTTTCCTTATCACCGTTTCAATGCAATGAGACATCAACAAAGCGTCAATGGGATGACTGTCTCTGATTGTTTAGGTTTAATCTCCATTTCTGGCTTAAACTCTCTTTCCCATTCTTTGTCTCCCCAGCCCCTTTTGCTCCTCCAGGCATTGAGACAGTTGTGAAGTTTGATTCCCAGGGGGATGGCATGGGTAGATACAACATTTTCAGCTACCAGCGCTCTGCTGATCGTTACGGTTATGTGCCAGTGGGAGAATGGGCAGAGAGTTTGAGCCTGAGCAGCGATCTGATTCACTGGCCCAGAGAAGTGGTGCCAACTTCACAGTGCAGCGACCCCTGTGAGCGTAATGAGATGAAGAAAATGCAGGCAGGTAGGAGGCAATGTTCTTTTTTTTTTCTATTACTGCAGCACACCATGGCACACCTTTTGAAAATGTTCAGACTGTCACACTCTGCTGCTCATAGGCGAGTACTGCTGCTGGATCTGCACAGCCTGCGAGCCTCATGAATACCTGGCTGATGAGTTCACCTGCTCACCCTGCGCACCCGGTCAGTGGCCCACTGAAGATCTGACATCCTGTTACGACCTTCCTGAGGACTACATCATGTGGGAGGATGCCTGGGCCATTGGTCCAATTACCATTGCGTGTGTAGGGTGAGTGATAAAGAGCCATCCACAAGGGCGGGGATGTCAACACAGTGTCAGAGAGTTACAACAGATTACAAAGGTTAATTAATCCCTAAGGCTCTGCAATATCATGGTTTCTCTCTTGTTAGAAAATCAGACTAGAACCTCATTGGTGGCACAACCTGCATGGACCAAAAACAACATGACATCAGGTGTACCAGCTCAATCAGCTCTACCATTGTAGATACTAGATATGCTTGGATGACAGGTCTGCTCCAGTCTTGGTGCTGCTAAGTTGGCCAGATGTTTTGTAAGATGATGTTGTTCAAATTCTAATCAAAAGTGCTCTTGCTTTATGAATCTCAGCCACATTCACATACTGACATTTCGGCAATGCTGATGTTCATCAAGTAATTCGAAAAATGTTATGCATGCTTTTAGCGCCCTTTTGGGGACAACCGTCTTTTGTCGTCTTGCATAGTGGCATAGTGTCAGAATACTGAGACCAGCTGCAGCTACACATGTTAAAATTGTACAAAATAGAGCGGTGCCAAGCTACGCTAGTCCTGGGCTGTTTCTCAATATGTGTACTTCAGCGTACTTCTGGACTTGCAGACTCATGATACATCATCAATCACAGCCAAAGTTCTGTTCCAATTCAAAGTCCACATCGTAACAAGTTTCAGTTCATGTACCCAGATGTGGACTCTCCCCGCCCCTTTTACCAAGTCTGCTACCGAACGTAATTTGAGTGAACTTTTTGCAGCTACAATCCTACAATGCAATTCGCACAATTGTAAGTAACCGTTGTTGACATGTAAAATTCTGAATAAGAATCTTGTTTTTGATAGAGTTGAGTTTGAAACCTGAACGTTGAATAAAACTCGTCCTTGATAATTTCTAAATGGATGATGTGGGTGGTTTCCGGCAAGGCAACTGGATGTGATGTGTAGGTACATGGAAGGGGACGCTAGCAAAGTACGCTGCCATTCCCATTGCGGTATGATCGTTTTGCGGACTCCCGTACCCCTGAGGTTCAAACTCTGGGACGAAATTGCCAAGTCCGAAACTTCCAGAGAACACAAGTTTGAACTTGTGAGCTCTGAATTGAGGAACACCCCAAATTTCCTTTTAAGATGAGTACACGACCCGGGAGTTATACCTACCTCGGCAAATGTTTAAAATCCATCTGCAATTAGTCCAAGCCTTCAGAGATCATACTCCACCAGCACAATGCTTCTTTCCACTTTAGATACGTCAACCTGCGTAGAACACAGCAAAATTGACTCAAGGAACGTACTTTTACGGAAATTCTGATAATTTCTCAATGTTGATCAAAGGTCAGAAGTTCTGGCACAACTTCGCCAACTTTCATGGTACTTGGAGACAAAAAGTCTTGAAGAGATCAGAGTCCCTGATGAAGTCCACAAGCGGAAACCCGTTGGTCTAGTAAAGTTGTTCCCTGAACTGCAAGTGTTGCTTGAGCTCTTTTGATTTTTCAGTGTTGGTATATATACATATATATATATATATATGTATATAAAATGTATTATAAACACAAATTAATGGCTCCAAAACTCTAGTCATTTTCAAACATAAAGCAGACTGGAAGCCAGACTTTCCAAGATGAACATCATCAGAATCTCTTGGCCTGCTGAAAATTACGACAAGTCAATGCATTTTTCAGGTGAGTTAGGCATTTTACGGTTACTTCCCATCAATAGCAATTGCCAGGCATTGCTCTTTGCCACTCAGCTGCCATTCAACGCACAAGTTGTGACAATAATGCAAACCCTCTATAATAAAGTTATCTGAATCATTATAATATCTGTTACCATGTTTGGTACAGTTCATTATTTTGAACAGCACCTTAAAATTTCTAAATATGAAATGTAAGTTTGGATTTTACCTTTAAAACAAATGTTTACAAAGCCATTTTACAGACAAGGCAAAGGCAGAAGCTCAAGAACACAGCATACCAAGAGTCAATATTCAGACTAAAATAACTAAAAATCATCAAGAACATGGTAAAACACAGAGTATTTCTCTGACTGCAATGGTATCCTAAAGATGTCAACTCCTGTATGGTCCTGAGAGTTGGCAGTATTTAAGTGTGACTGTGTGTTTGTGAGTGTGAATGTTGGGGGGAAGGTAACTGACTGTCGCTAAACCTTTCTACACTTGCAATGATTGTCAGATCAGGACTTAGCAACCATAGCAGCATGTCTGTCAAGTCTGGATTTTTTTAACATGCTGAAGCGCCGTGCAGGAGTCTCTCATATGAGGAATACTCAGCAGTTGAAATGCAGGAAAGGTTGTAGATTTTTATAGCAGTTTCAAATTTTAAAACCAGCAAAAGAGTGTGAAATGAAAAAAAATGTCATATAATTGCTTAAACTGTAAACAAAAATTTTAGCTTTCTAATTATCTCAGGCCCTTGATTTCCAAGGTCAAGAGGATATAGTTGCCTTAAAACTTTTGTGGCTTCACAGATTCGTTTTTAATGTTATTACATGACAACCAAGCTTCTTTTTACCATGTTCAAATCAGTCTTAGCACCAAGTGTGTAATACAAGATGATCTGTCCTGCTATTGTGCATTTATCATTGAGTAACCACAACTACCGGTGCACAAAATGACTCAAAATAAACCATGAAATCAGTGCAGTTTCAGTCATACTCCATGTTGCTCTCCATTGTGCCGCCACTAAGGCGCATTTGTTGTTAACAGGGTGCATCTTATTACAACACAATGACATAATTGTACTCACTGAGCTCTGTGGCTGTGGCAGAGTCAATCCAGGCCAGCAAGGGATTCAAGAGAGGAGAACATTGTTCTTCAGCATGGTACTAACTGACTGGACCTGGTGGTACTTTGCCTAAATATGACCCCAAGTAGCTTCACCTTTGACATCACCTAAACCTCAATCCATAAGATTCTTCCTCTGTTTCATGTTGCTCTTTAATTCATAACACAGAGACTTAGCAGCTCTGTACTGTAGTGCAAGGGCAGCAATGCCTGTTTATTTAGATGCATCTCTCATAAAATGGCAGTGACTCAAAATGATTGTCTTGGAGACCTAACACATATATTAATGGCAAGGTTTAAAAGTTAATTGTGATGAGAAAAGGTCTTGGCTTTCATTATGATAGCCAATATCGACACTGCTGCTCTGTTGAGTTTTTTCACAAATGGACGATTTTGACGCCAGTTTGGGGACAGGGCAACATCATCAGCATTTTGGGCCAAAAAGACATATCTAACATGAATATAACATTTTAATTGAAAAAACTCCTAAACAACACATTGGACAGTCCTTTTTACCACTTCCAGCTTTTACATAAACTTTATGATCTGTACCAAGTTCTTTTTTACTGTGATTTAGATACTGTACTTACAGAACAGAGGGTCCTTAATTACATTTGAAATCGAATATGTTAAAATCAGATTTAAAACAATGACAGGATTTAAGCTCATTTTGTCAATTAAAGAGAAAGTGTAAAAAGAAGGAGAAGCAGCTGTTAAAGCTGTCTAATTTTATTTTGAGTTGAGCATGTTTTAAAATGTATATTTTTTTTACAAAAATGATATTTTTAAAAGGGCGAACTCAGACTTCACATATTTAGGTTTGGCAGAATCAAGCCGTTTTTAATTGAGCACTTGGTAGAATTATATGTTTTTAATTACAAAACTTTCCCTGAAATTAAAAATTGTTGACAATAATATTTTTTTGTATACCTTGTTTTTTTTATTACTAGAGGTATTACTGTCTAGCTTGTAATGGCATTGGAAGTAATTATATAAATATATACACACACACACACACACGCATATATGTGTGTATATATATATATATATATATATATATATATATACATATATATATATAGATAGATAGATAGATAGATAGATAGATAGATAGATATGTGTAAAGGGGGGATAAGGGGGGATAAAGACGAAGATTTCTGGAGCCCAGAGTCTCAGTGGGGCCCAAACAGACAGGCACTGATATGGTCCATCCCAGATTTAAGAAATGGTTTATATATCTATTGTTTTGGTAAACATTTTGATTTAAATACTCACTGTAACTTGTTAAAACCTTTAAATGCACTTTTTTTAGTTGCTGCATGTTTCATAATGGAGGCCCCCTCTTTGTAAATTCATACAAGTGTTGGTGGCAGATGGCATAATCATACTCCTTACTTCTCAATATCTTATTTTTATTAACTGCCACAACTGATTGGAGCCAGGCTAAGCCAGAAACTTGCACTAACCCTACAGCTCAGATACTTCTGTGGTCAGCCCCATATATTTATACAGTGCTGAACAGATTTATCTGTCCACCTGTCATAGAAAATGAAAACACATAAACACATAAACATTTTAGAAATCTTTCAAATACTGTCTTAAAACTGAAAATGTTATTGTGGTTTGACATACATTTTGAACAGGAATGATGAATTTCAATCTAAATTCACCTTTTTCCACCCAAATTTGAGCCGGCTTCCTGTGCTTCTCTGAGAAGTCAGAAATTAATAAAGCATAACATTAAACCACGGAAACTATTTTTTCTGTCCAGAAATGTAAGTAAATAGCTGTAATTTTGCATCTTAATCAATAAATAGTCATGTGCTTTTCTATTTTTCTGTTTGTTGAGTTTGAGTTTTTTGTTGTTATTTTTTTGTTGTTATTTTTTTGTTTTATTTTTTTGTAAAGCTATAAATGTAAAATTTCATGGATAACATTATAATTATTTTTTTTAGCATTAAATATATCACTTTGTTTATTGAGCTTCTACATACTGGTGTATTAACCATTAAATGAACATAAAAAATGTTTCTGAGCATTACCAGTGCTGTTGATTTAGGGCAGATGTGGCATATGCCTTACATCCAACTCTCAGCTGGAAGCGGTTCTTGAATCATGTATGTAGTTATCATTCCTTGAAAAGGGCAGATGCATAGAAGTTGCTTACAAGGACTACAGAGTTTGGGGAGGAAATTAAACCACATCATTTTTGAACATTTAAAAAAAAAATGTAACTTTATCAAACTCTGTTCAGTGACTGTATTCCTTCTGTCCACAGGTTTGTCTGCACTGGCCTTGTGTTCTGGGTGTTCATACGACACAACCACACACCGCTGGTAAAAGCCTCAGGCAGAGAGCTATGTTACATCCTTCTCTCAGGAGTCTTCATGTCTTATGCCATGACTTTCCTCTTCTTGGCCAAACCCTCTCCTGCCATCTGTGCACTTCGGCGCCTCGGCCTGGGCACATCATTTGCTGTCTGCTACTCTGCTCTCCTTACCAAAACTAACAGAATTGCCAGGATTTTTAATGGTGTCAAAGATGGAGCGGGAGCCGTGAGGCCACGCTTCATTAGCCCATCCTCTCAGGTGAGTGATTACTGCTTCTTATTCATCCATCAGCATCAGTCAGATGGATGGAGGGATTGACACACACAACTGATCTTTGTGACCTCATTTAACTCTTTTCCAGGTGTTTATCTGTCTAAGTCTAATATCCGTCCAGTTGGTGATGGTGACCGTTTGGCTGCTGCTCGAAGTTCCCGGCACACGGCGCTTCACTTTGCCAGAGCGTCGACAGACAGTCATCCTCAAGTGTAATGTACGAGACTCCAGCATGCTGCTGTCACTGGGATATGACGTACTTCTGGTCATCCTGTGTACTGTGTAAGTGATCCAGTGAGGGCTCATTTTACATTTAAATTGAGGATGTGTTCATAGTTTACCTTTGTCCACTTGGTTCGTTACAGACCTTATTACATTTTTTTATGTAGTAACACAAAAATCCTTCCTTTAGGTATGCCTTCAAGACCAGGAAGTGCCCAGAGAACTTTAATGAGGCCAAGTTTATTGGATTCACCATGTACACCACCTGCATCATTTGGCTGGCATTTCTCCCCATCTTCTATGTCACATCCAGTGACTACAGGGTACGTGCATTATGAAAAGCCACACACACACACACACACACACACACACACACACACACACCCACCCACACACACACGCACTCATATATATACAACTTGTATCTGGGTAACTCCTATGAACATCTGTCTTTATTCACATTATTTTAGGGTTAAATTATTTTACCAAAACTACTACATGACTCATTTTAAACTAAGCAAGTATTTACAAATAAAGTTTGTAACACCATGAAAAGCTTATGTGCTTTTTTGACAAGAGCAGGGTTTCATGCTTCTATGCACTGTTCAATTGCCAAACAGTGACAGAAAAACAGTAGGACAGGGAGAGGGACTGAGGTGGTTTATGTGGTAGTGATTCAATAAAATCTAGTGAGTACGGAATAAACAAGAGATTCATGAACTTGACCTTTTTTTCTTTAAACTAAACCGTTTACCTTTATTAGCACGGAATGAGCATGAGACATGGTAACCTTGACCTTGCCCTCGATGATCTAATGAGTTCACCCTGAGTAGCAACTTTCATGAAGCTAATACAAAAGTGCAAAACCTGCTGTTCCTCCAGATTCCAAATGAGGTTGGTCATAGAAAAGTCCCATATGTGCCCCATGTTACAAGGCCTGATTTTTACAGCAAGATGACTTTAAAGGATACTAGAAGGGACAAATATATAAAGCTTTCCTAAGAGGACCATTTACTGGTAGTTCAAGTATATCTTACTTACATCTTTACATTTATTTTCGAAAATGCATAAAAGGAATTTTCATAGACACAATCACAGCCAATAACAGCTCTATTTTCTTAGAAGTATTGCTATTTTTAAGTTCTTATGGTAGATTTTCTCAAGTTTTCTTCATGGAAAAACATTTTTTGTGACATTAAAAACTAGCTGGAGGGCCACATGAAGGGAGTAGTAGGCCACATTTGGCCCCCAGGCCACTAGTTCCCCACCCCTGTCTTTTGCCAGGGTCAGATTGTATGATTTATGCATGATTACAGTCTAGCCCCAGAGTCATAGGGTTTCATGACTCGTTGAGCTACCATTACACTGTAAAAAGATAAATGTTGAAGAAAACAGCAGAGGCACCTTATTTTGGTGAATGACTGCTTATATTTATGAAGGTGATTCATTAGAAAGCTTGGAAAGACAAACAAAATTATAGGACTCTAAATACAGATTATTAGTTTGCTGTCTTTTGCACCCCTCTGTCTTGTAATGCATTACATTAATCATTATATGTGGTCAGTTTCAATCCTGCAGTCCGTCATACTCAAAGCACAGTTTATTAACCTTGCAATGCAGATGGATCAGCCTGATTGAATGCCTATAATCAGACGGATCCATCTTGCCAAACTCCAAGCTACAACGACTGTGATCAGCCTGAAGTGGGACAGCTCAATCAGCGTCCTTAAAGCAGGAATAGGTGGGAGATAAAAGCGAGACGACAGCAGGGAATGACTGTTCAGACAGAGATTAGCATAGATGCTAACAGCTTCAGTAGCAGTTTTACAGATCTTGGAAGTATTTCTTTACTAAATGAAAAGCAAATAACAACACAACACACATTTCAGTAGCAAGGATATTCTTACTAAATTTCTGAAAGGTTTGCAGAAAGTTTGTTCAACAAAGTGGCTTATGTTCTGTCCTTTTACATCGCTAATCAGACATAGTGACCATCATAGCTGACAAAAAAAAATGTAGTCTAACCTTGGCATAAAGCTATTTATTTTGTCCCTTATGCAAATGAAAATAATTGGTTTAATGATTGTTACTGTACTATAAATCTTATTTAACTTTGGGAGAAAACAAGTATTTTCTAAAATGTAAAGATATTCCTCTCTTGGATTTGTTTGTTCTCCATAAATGCAACAGGTGTAAAAACAACTTAAACACTTTCTAATCCTGCTGTCAAAAATCCCAGCACTGCAGAACTGAGATGACAAGCAGACAGGTTCAGTCAAACTGCTGACACATGTCCAGATTTAATAGCAAAGGGGAGCGAGCGCTCACCTGATCCATACAAACCTTAAGCATGCAGTACACGCTCTTCTACAAACACACACACACACACACAGTGCACTGTATCAAAGGGCCTATGAGAGGAGTGCTGATGTGCAGATGCCAGGGCTGCTACATCTGATCCTTGGAAAATAAAAAAAGTGCTCACCTTCTCACTACCATCTCTCTCTCTCTCTCTCTGCAAAAATAAGCATTTCTTTGGCCTTGTAAACTGACTTTAAGATTAGACAGGAAGAGGTATTAGATCCCCAACGTGCACCACCCATTCACCCACACATACACAAACACACACAGAAAGCGTTGTGAACTAATGCAGTTCTCTGTAGAGCTTCTTGCTTCTACTCGCTGTTGATCAATTGTTTCTCAGTCGCTCGAAGTAAAACACAGAGTGATATGGCATCTGAAGAGGGTCAAACAGCATTTGTTGTATCGATTTTGCAAGATAAATCAAATAAAACGAAGTTAAAACTACTGCTGAAATGCTGTTTAGCTTGGCCTGTGGTCACTGTTGATTAAGTCATTTATTGATCCTTCCTGTAATTGTTATCCTTTGGACCATAGCACAGTCTGCCATTTAACATCTGCTCCCTACAGGCTTCATAGAGTGTATTGCTCACTATCAAAATGATCATTATTTGATTTTTGAAGTTGCCTGATTGCTCAAGTTGTCATGTAAACAGCACAATCCAGTATCCTTTATCTGATGACATAAAATCAGGTAAAAAAAAAAAACAGCTTTTTGCCAATGATCTGTCCATTAAAGGTGCAGTGTGTAGAATTTGAAGGCATTTCGCCAAACAGAAACGGTGAATATAGGATATAATGTATTTATTTGTATGTAAAGTCCATCAAAATAGGAGTACAATCATCCCCATAAAACGTTTGTTTTATTTTTATTTAGAAAAAGCTTAAAAAAAATTTACATTACCGCGGGCCGCGTTCATGTAGGCCGACATAACGATCCGCCATGTTGTCTACGGATGGATTTTAGGGACAAAAAGAACGAAAACGAATCTGTCCGCCTGTTCTGAAATCTACCTGGAATGCAGGGAAGAAGAAGAGAGAGGATGGCAGCTAACAACTGACCTATAATCTATAAAAATAATGGTTACAAACCTTGTCACTGTAGTAAATGATGCCGTGTTCACCATCTCTTTTGGTCTTCACAGGCTTCCGTTGCTCAGCGATGTGACGTTTGGTTACGGTTGGGCTCATTCTAGAATCTGAACGATAGATGTCGCTCAAATGCCAGATTCTACACACTGCACCTTTAAATGCCTGTTCTGGACTCTTTTATCGTGTCATCTGAACAAGTAGATAATGAAAGTGTATGGTCTTGGAAAACACATAGAAACAGGAAACATGGAGAGCACAAGGAAGCGGAACTTTTAACCTTGCTATGCAGATGGTTTAGCCTGATTCAATATCGGTCATCAGACAAATTTATCTTGCCAAGCTCCAATCGACAACAATTGTGAGTAGCCCAGAGCAGCAAGGCCCAATCATAGTTCTTTGGAGCAGTAAGAGGTGGGAGCTACGAGCAAGATGACAACAGAAAGCGACTACCCATTCAGGGATTAGCATATATGCCAACAGCTTCATTAGCAGTTTTATCAGATCTTGACAGCATTTGTTTATTAAATAAAAAACAAATAACACTATACACCTCTCTATGTTTGCACTACTTTAGATATGGCAGCAAAATGGAGGATATAAATATCCAACATCTCCCAGATAGGAGGGCATAAAGAAATCATGAAATACTTGATAAATGTTCACTAAAAATGGCCAAGGTGCATGGAATGGTATTTTTGAAGTGGGTTTGTAAGACGTTCATTTTAAGCCCTGCCCCTAAAAGGAGAGAACCCACTCAGAAGTTAGGCTAGACATTGCTGCAGATGGGGCCAAGAGTTCCACTCAATTCAGTGAATCAGAAAAAAAGCTAATGCACAAAAAGCTTAATAAATACAATGATTGGGTGAATGTTAATGCACTGAACACAATTACAATGCTTTACTTTTATGCTAAAAACCTCTACTAGGAGGGACTACATCTTTTTTGGAAAGTGGATGGGATGGATTTTGCTGGTGTGAAAGTTCACAGGAACTCTGGTGAAGACCAAAGAACCGAACCCTGGCATGCCTAAAACAGGGGGTCTTGGTTTGCTTCCAAGCGCACCAGTGTTCAGATGCAGTGGGTTTGAAAGCCATTCGATCTAAACCAGGCAAGCAAAAAAATGAGACTTTCATTTGGCAGGACACAGCAACAGTTAGCAAGCTAACGTAGCATTCACTGACAATATCAAACATGGAGTGGCTAAAGTTAGCATTGCTGGCACTGCCAGCCTCTGGTTCCAGGTTCCAGGTTAAGATCTACAGGTCTGTGTGGAATAAGATTCTAGATCACTCCAGTAAATATGCCATTTCCATCTGGAAACACCTAAAACTATTTTATCTTTATTTCACTACTCAAAATACTGTTGAACTTCTTTGAGAGAAACGTTGTGTGTTATTATTCAGAGCCGATTGTGTATTTTGGGGTCATAGTGCAACAATGGGCTGGTTAGCAGGAACAAAGGCCACAGCTACATCCCCAAACAGTGGCAGGAGGCTTTATTACACAGAATTTGACAGGCTTTGGTTCTCTTGACAAAGAGCAGTGTGAAAGAAAACCAACTAAATAAAAAAATATAACAATATTGCAGTTTTACAACTGAACCAAACCAAGTTTGCAGAATTTTAGGTGTGCAAGCAACCTAAGACTACGAAAAAGACTTGAGTAAAAATTGATGGATAATAAATATTGATGGATACAATTTAAGAGACCTGGGATACATCTCTAGACAAACTTACAATAAAGCATAATATTCTTGCATCTTTGTAGTTTGACTCAGCAGATAATACAAAGAGGCTGTCTGTCCCTGCATTTATAATTGTGAAGCAAGACCTTGGAAAAATCACTGTTAAACCTTGTTTTCATGCACTCATCCACTTGTGCTCTGAATGAAGTTGTTGATAACATTGTGAGCCCTTGTGACAGTCCTTTTTTTAGGTTTTGAAACAAGATCATGACCCCCTCACCTGTTTATTCCCAGTTGTCAGATTATACATATAAAAATTAATTCTGAAGGTGTTTATATGCATCCTTTTATGCACCTGTATGCTGGTCTTTTATGAACCGAATTTTGCTTTATTTTATCATTGTTTTATGCTCTGTTAAACATTTTTTATACTCCCTTAGGGTGAGCTTTTAAGTACATCGTTAGTACAAATTAGAATCGTTAAACTAGGTCTTTACAGCAATGACCTTGTATCACATTAGCATTAGATCTGTTTATCAGAGCTAAATTACTAATTACATATCCTCTTTTACTCGACAGGTTCAGACCACCACTATGTGTATTTCAGTCAGCCTTAGTGGTTTTGTGGTTCTGGGTTGTATGTTTGCTCCCAAGGTCCATATCATCATGTTTCAGCCCCAGAAGAATGTGACAAGCCACAGGCTCAACCTCAATCGCTTCAGTGTCAGTGGGGCTGCCACCACATACACATCGCAAGGTAGGTTTACGTTGTTACCTCATTTTAAAGAGACAGGATTTAATGCAGTGCTCTTTTTGTCTAGTTTAAATGCCTCTGTCAAATGAGTGTTTCCAGGAATCAGTATTCAACACATGGACTGTGTTCCACTTTTCAAAGAGAGGGAGAAAGCATTTTTAAATATCAAGGCGTTTTACCATCTTCACTTTATCTGTGATCTGTTTCTACAGAAAAGCCACATAACAGGTTACAGATTCAATGCTCCATCTCAAGCCATTTACATCTTTACATCAGGACTATGCTATCTTTAGAAGATTTGTCCAGCATGAATAACTTTTTCCAGGTCTTGCTGGGTAACAACTGATTCATTCTAGCAATGGTACGTAAATGGAAAAAACATGACTGATGGCTGTATTGATATTTAATTCAGACCTCACCTTTACCAGATCTTAAGGTGAGGTCTGAATTAAAGGGCTGGATTGTAAGAGGTGGGTGGATTGTTATGTGTTGAATAGGATTACTTCAGATTTTGAGCTATTGAGTAGGAGAAAAGTGTGTCATTGAGCGTATGAAAATACTTAAACAGTCATTGACAGCAGCTAGGCTTCTTGGGTCCTCAGGTCTCTGGGGGAGGTATATTTGTAAGTCATCAGTCATCAGTTTTTTCTCCTTTTAAGCCTTCATGTTATTTCAATAATGAATTGTGGTCTGTGTACTTCCCACCTCCTTTTTTTCTTTATTTAGCTTCTGCCAGTGCCCAACATGTCCCAACGGTGTGCAACGGGAGAGAAATCGTTGACTCCACTACATCCTCTCTGTGACCCCATCTCGTCCACTCTCTTAATCTGCCCCTGCGACTGTTATCCAATCCATAAACATTATTCATAACCCCTGTGCCAACCATGATTTCCCACATCATACAATCACTATACACACTCATTAACATAAATACACACACAGGTACACAAACACATTAATACGCACACAAACAAACAAACAAACAAAAACTTCCCTGTGGACTAGGACTGTATCGTTTCACAAATGTAGAAAGTGTGTAACTATAATTAAATTATTTTCTAGGGATGTACATACATGGAATCGACATTGTTGTAAGTAGAGAAACAAAAGAACAAAAAAAGTTTTTAGGAAGAATTTTTGGAGCCTTTGTTTTTGATAGCTTTGTTATGACGCGGTGTAAATAGACATGTGCTTCATCATGGTAGGAGGGTGTGTGTGTCCCTCGCTCTGGATGCACATTTGTGGCTCTGCTTGCCTCACCTGCGATCTCTCACAGGCTTTTTATTCTCATGCTTTTTTGTAGATCCCATTGTAATACCTGATTATGTATGCATTTGTATTGTGTATTGTACATTTGTATATTCTACTACTGATGGTTCAAACAGCACAATGTTGACAGTATTGTAACTATCGAATGAATGTGGACAAAGGGATTATATGGACAGGAAGAGATGGCTTGAACAAAAAAAAAAATCCATTGAACTCCTCCACTCACAGTGAAACTCTGCTGAGAAGCAGATTTCACTTTGAGAACTCATCTCTTCAAAATACTTGCTTTGCATTTTAGATTCATATAAGCAACTTTTGTGGCTGTTTCTTGCAGGAAAATGCGTTGCTTTTGATACAAATGTTGATTTTTTTTCTATTTCTGATTATGAATCCCTTTATCTAAGTGGCCATGGTTGCAGACATGTGTTCAGAGAATCAGCAGTATGTTCACTCCCACTCTCAAACTGTTGTTTCTGTCAGAATGTTGTCCAAACTGCTGATGATAACTAAAGGCTGAGATGAAAAGAAAAGATACTGTAAAATCTGGTATGTAAGCTGCACTTTTCATCAAAAAAGTTAGCGATACTGATGCAACCAGTGTACCAAAATCAAATGCTGAGACATGCACTGTCATGACTTTAGGAGGAATCATTATCACACACAGCATGTTCCGTTACTCTGATCGAGTATGGAGTTACATGTTACAAGAGGAGTCTGAGCAACAGAGCAGACAGCAGCACAAAACACAGATCGTGATAGCATGTGCAGCAGTCTTTGACATGACAGTAAGATTCTCCATGGCAAAAGACTCATATGCTGGGTCACTGCTGTCAAGACCCATCCTGTTACAGCTGTAAGAATGAAGTTATTTTCTTGCTTTGAACATAGTTGGAAATGTATGTGCCCAAAAGTATGCATTTAATATGGGTTTACCGTCACTAATTTGTAAAAAAAAAAAGGAAAAATCAACAAGAATAACTCCTACATTAAAGATAAGACACAGAATGGGTTGTGTAACTCTCATAGGTTATGGGTCTGCAATGTACAACAGTGCAACAGAGGTCCCCACAGCAAAAATAGCTGGTGCTTAAAGAGCAGCACAGCTGGCAAAACTGCATATTGTGACTTTGTTGAAACACTTTGTTGAAACACCCTACCCAAAAATGCTTTTCAGTGTTTTTATACCAAACTTTGTGTCCTTGTCTTGTCTACAAACCCCTCAACCTGGCTCACCTCCTCTGATGATGTCATTGGGGGATACGCCATCTATCCGAGATGCAAGACATCTCCTAAGCCAGGTGTCTATATAGCCCAAAGCCCAGCTTCAGTTGAAGGAACATGTCTGGGCATGTATTTTCCAGCCACAGTAAACATTACAAGGCAGTGCTTGAAAGTTGTCGCCAGACAAAGCTCATTAGTATTTACACCAAACCAGGCTGTTTTGGTGTAAATTTTTCCAATATTAGAAAAAAAAAAACTTTGGGACAAAAAAATACCATTAAAGAAAATCTGGGTACATCATGGTTCCAGTATAAATTTGTTGAAAAAGAGTTAAATATGTGATTTCTAACATAATGTAAATCATCATGGAGATGAGGTTACATACCTATTTTCCCTCTTGGTGACTCCTAAAAGAAGACTGCAGCTTATATATCTGCAATGCGACTTATATTTCTGATTTTACAGTAAATTAAACTTTTCCCTCAAACCTGTTAATACACTTAAACAATTTTACAAATGGTATTGAAGAAGGTACATACACTTTGATGAGAGGAGTTTTGTCTGCTGTTCTGAACACATGTTGAACAGGGGGAGTGGTAGCCTCTGTTTCTGTTCCCTGTTAATACAGCATGTGGTGATGTTTTGAATATGGCTATGTGCCTTAATGTATGTTTGGTCATGCTTGGGGTGGAGGTTGTGAGAGTTCATGTTTACCTTACCAGCTAGGTAAGAGTAAAGAGGCCATTTCAGAGGAATCGTTTATGGAAGACACTATGAGGCTGTCCACACGGAGACAAATTCAGGCATATCCACACAAGTTCTTAGACGTATAGGCGTTTTATCCACATGGATATGTTGTTTCCGGTGCCTGAAAACGCACATTTTTGGAAAACGGGTCCCAGAGTGAATAAATCTAACACCGGCTGAGTGTTTCTGTGTGGGCAACTAATACGGATAGTTTCAGAAAGACGACATCATTGGCCCACCTCTCCCTTACACCACATGCGCGAACCCCAACAACAACAACAAAAACAGTGGTGAAATACGGTGTCACATTCATGTAACAAAAGCTACTGAGCTGGTTGTGGCTATAACAGCAAAATTCTCTTCTCTCTACAACCACCATGAGCAACAAGGGGACATGAAGAACAGTATACGCCGATGTTTTTTTCACATTTTTCATGATGCATGCACATGATCCATGTCTTCTTCTCTGGTTTCAGTGTATGTCTGCAGCAGCCTTTCAGCACCATTTACAGGCCTGGCATATGAACTACAGCATTTTCAATGTTTTCATGTGGACAGACACATGTCTTGAAACTATGCCGTCTTTACAGAGAGCGTTTTCAATACAAAAACATTTTTGTCTCCATGTGGACAGGGCCTATGCTCACTAGTTTTAATCCAGTCCAGTCCCTCCTGAATTGAGTATCTTCAGTGATCAAACATTGAATCCAAGCAACCCTGGCTTGAAACAACTTGTGAATGGTTTAGTATAGGGTCCACAAATTGTCAGAAATACATTTACCAAATGAAAAAAAAATGATTTGAGAATGAAATAATGCTCTGATAACAGAAGGATGCTGCTTCTGTTAGTATTCAGTTACAATCAAGTTATCATTTACATATAAACTTATAAATACAGTATGTGTTCACTTCGAACAGATTTTTTTAAACCTGACTTAAAGGTTATTTTCACACCCACAATGTAACAATAGTTGTGCCGATCAGCAGGAATGAATATTGCACCAACTTCAGTCCGATGGTAGATCATAGGTAATTATACATGATTAAGTGATTGCTTTAATGTGACATCACACACTCATGAAGCGGGCTGTGCTTCACACTGTATAGAAGTTGACAGTATCTATTTACAGTGCCATCTTCTAGGGTTAATTATATCCATTTCTGAATGAACAACAGTTATTTTCAGTTGAACACACTAACGAATGAGGAGACAAGTTTGAATTATTTATTTTCTGAGCTACATCCTAGATAGAAAATCCATAGAGGAGCAAATAGTGGATTAATGCTGTCATTGCCACTGAGTCTGTAACATACAAAGTCAGCAGCTCAGAGCTGACATGTTTGTTTCAATTTGATCTGTATATGTAGATCTTACTTAAATAGATTTACTGCCCCCAAACACCCAGACTATTCAAAGTGACAGATGATAGTGACTCAAAGACTATCACACATAGCAAAAAAAAAAAAAAAAAGTTTATTTTTCTTCATTTTCTTAAGAAAAGTATTATTGATCCAAAACAACAAGACGTATAATTGCCCTGATCTTTGTATATTTTTTTTCCCTGCATTGGTGTAAATGGAAAGATTCTCCAACATTGTGGAGATGATACTTTGCAAGGACTTTGCGGTTCAAAGGGATTTGAGTAATGTCCAGGGTGCTGTATAAGGGTCTAAAGAGGTTAGAAGATACGGGATAATATCTTTATATCTCATAGGATTTCCAGATTTCTGAATTTTCTAAAGAGGGAAACTTTTCATGGGAATTGCCAGAAGTTAAGTAAAAATTTAAGGGAATAAAAAGGAATAAGCCTGGAATTTACAACATTAAAGGCTGGCCTTTAACAGGGAAACCTGGACTATTGATGTCACATTTTTGAGCCCAGAGCACAAGACTATTGAAGACAGATATTTGAGCTGGTTGATGACATAAAGTTAAATTAAAATGTATAGCCAAACAAAATAATAAAAACTTGATTAAGTTCCAGTTACAAATAAATCTATCGAAATGTAATGTTTTTAATTGTATTCCTTTGCATGGATATCTTACCCTGCTCAGCAGCTGGACCAGCCTGATTCAGTGTCTGTAATCAAACAGATTCATCTTTCCAAGCTCCAATCTACAATATTTGTGCTTGACCCAAAGCAGCATGGCCCAATCAGCGCTCTTTAGAGCAGAAGAGGTGGTAGATAAGACTGAGACAACAGCAGGATGTGGCTACACTTATAGCATAGATGCTAACAGCTTCAGCAAAAGTTTTATCAGATCTTGACAGCATTTCTTTATTAAATGAAAGACAAATAACAGCACTACAAACTGTAGAAAGGATATTTTCAATTTTTTGCTCCACTTCCAACATGTTTTGAGGAGAGTTTATTTTATGAAATGGCTCACTTTCTGTAATGCAGTAGCGCCCGCCTACTACACTATCTGATTGGCCTGCAATGAATGTTGATTGACGGATTGACTAGAGAAATATCTTAAGCAGTCCTTCTGGTGTGTCACGTTAATGGATGTCTGCCTATAACAAAACAAAATGTTTATTTTTATGTTGGGATTTGACACCATTCATTTAAATTACCCAGCATTTCCAGTTAATCCCCACAATTCCCATGGAAAGCTTCTAATTTGGAAATTCCCCAGTTTAACTTTCCATGGAAAGTTTTCGAGAAGTTTCTGGAAAATTAACAGAAATGTACTGCCCCATTGCAAGATGAGATGTAAGCCTTCCAAGTTTTGTTGGGATAGAAATCTAAAAAGCCTGTGCCGTATCACAGTGCACGTTGATGCTTCTTTTTGCCCTCTGGCCCTCTGCACTGGTCACGTAACTGAAAGCAATCAAAAACATTAACTATGGTCCAGTCTGCTTATGGAGCGTCACTTTGCGGTCAAAATTTCTATCAATAAGCAAAAGTTTAAAGCAGTGTGATGTCACAGGAATATGGTTGAAGTCTGAATATGGTCAATTACTCTATCAAATTAGGCTTTGTTATTGTATTTTACCAATACTTTATAATTAATAGGGAATTCTTGATAAGTTGTGGACCCTAAAGCATTACCAATAACTCTCTCTAAAGGGGGTGCCCTTTTTCTCCAGATGTTAAAAAAACAGAAAAGGTTATATTGCAGAAAGATACGTATCACATTGATTTAGATTTCGTTACAGCTCAGTGGCTTCCATAAAAGAAGGTAGGGGATACTATTAAGATGAGGTTATTGACTTGTCGACTTACTGAAGTGTGCAGTTTACATGTCTGTGTTAAATGTGTTGACTTAGAGAGGCAGAGTGGAGCAGCTGGCTTTGTCAGTCAGTCCCAGAGAGGCTCACATGAGGAGGCAGAGCACACAGAGTCAGCTGCTGGAACATCCCATCTAACAAAAGGCTGTTAGCACTAGATAACGTACATAAGCATCTAATATATTTCTGTGACTGTCTGTACGATAGAGTCCCTGCAGAGACATAACATAAAATATATACAAATTAAAGTTTTATTAAGGTAATCTATGGTTCTCAGCTGGTTGTTATCACTTTGGTATGGAGTCGATTTAAGAGGGAAACAAATGTGTCCAGGAGGAGACTTAAAGCAGATAGTCCATAATGTACTAAAGCCTTTAGTGGACAAACATCCTTGGAGTGAATTCAGGTGTATTTGGATATTTTTGTAATTCTACTTTAAGATACTGTTCTTGTAATACATTTGAATACAAAAACTACAATACATTTCCTTAATTCTCAAAGAATTGTCTTTATTTATGTAAATAAAGGAAGTGTGTGTGAAATGTGTATGTAAATGTATGTAAAATATGTAAATATTTTCATTACTCCCAATATGCTTAAACAGCATATTTTATAAATTATTATTTTCCTGTTTACGTTTAATGTTACTTGATATAATCTTTTAACTTTCTTTGACTTTTCAGAGTCTCTCATATATTATTATAGTTTAATGTCTATTTGTAAATGATAAAGAAATCTTAGTCTTAGGCACTAATTACTTGTTGTCTCCATCTCTGTGTTTATTTGCTGATGCAAGTATGTTACTCTGTTCAAATAGGTTGAAGTGTTACACAAGGTATGACTTGCATTTTAAGACTAAAACACACAGAAATCCTGAAATATGCTGTACCAAATGGTTAAATGTTTGGTCATTTGTGAAACCAAGAAAATGACCTAATTTGCAAAAACAAAATACCCAGTTAACATATGTTTATTTTGGTACACTATTACATCATAATAATTGTTTTTCTGCAAAAAAATAATGTAATTATGATTTATGCATTTATATTAAACTCACGTTCTGTCTTTTCTTCTACCTCCCATTTTTTGGGGGTCACCTATTTGTGTCATGTTTGTATGACGTTTGTGTCATGAAACGAAAATCTGACTTTATTTATATGCTCCCACAGCAAGGTCTCAGTACCAGTTGCTGGAACCTGTACTTTTCAGTGAAGATGTAGTGGGCAGCTTTGTAACGATATCCAAATTACATGATGTCCCAATATACCTGAATTCACATGTTTAATTTGATTCTATTTTGCTCAAGCAAATTTTAGTTGTTTTCTCAAGAATTTGGTTTATTTATCTCACTTTCAATGAACAGCAAGGCTGTTTTCCCACAAAAAAAGGTAAATAAATAATGTCCTTTCCCTCTCAACTCCACCCCCATCCCACCCTAGCATGGGAACCCCCATCCCCTATCTCTTACTCCACCTTCCAGAACATGTGTGCTTCAGCAGTCTAAAAAAAAAAAGTCCCCTCATGATGTAATTTGGGGGGATGTCACCTCTCTAAATAGGAATCACTCCTTTAGCTAGGGGTTGGTTCAGTCCATGGAGGGAAAATGTCTTGGCATGTCTGTGCAGCCACAATAAACATTAGAGCACAGTCTGGAAAGCCTAATCACACCCACTCTTTGAGATGTGGTTAGAGAGAGCTCACCAGGATCTACAGCAAAACAGCCTGTTCTGAGCAGGGCTGAAACATGAGGGGTTATAGGCATGCCAAAATCCAAAATTGGGTGGACATATAAGCAAATAACTTAAAAAATATGTTCTCAGGACATTCATGACCAGGGTTAACTTGTTGAGAATAAGTAAATATGTGACCTATAGGTGTTATGTTCTGTCTTATCCGAGGTCCAACCTGCAACATGTTTTACTGAATTAACGTGTTAATGCTGGAAAATGTTCTAAACTTTGGGTTGCGACATCTCATCCGGTGGTGTTGGTGGATCCTAAGGCTTGACCAGCTGAGAACCACTGATCTACACAGCTTGAATCAAGTTGACTAATTTCGCAGTACGGCATATTTTAGAGGGAAAGGTATTCATAATTACTAGCCTGATCTAAAACTGTTGGTGTGTTCAGTTTTGGGCACATAGTGTGAGCAGAATCACTTATTAACTTAAATCTACTTTCTCCATAATGAGGGTCATACAGTGTGTTCATACCGCTCCAGCAGAACCCCCTAATCATCTCTATGAATGATAAAAGGAATTTTTAGGAGCCTGGATGGACCGACCTACATTGGGACATGTGTGTGTTAGGTGCAGAGAGCAGGAGGAGAGAGCAGAGTGGCAGAGCAGAGGGGAGCTGCTGCTGCTGGCTTATGTAAAGCACTCCCACAGCCTAGAAGTCAAAGCGAGAGCTCAAAAGCATCTCAGAGATTCACAGTCTTTGTTAGCAGAAGGCTTAGCCATTCACTCTCTGGTCCTGCTCTCACAAGATACACCCCGCATGGCAGGTTGCTATGGACAACCACTGGTACATCCGCCACTGGAATGTCTGTTTGTCTGCATGGTGAGGAGGAGAGAGAGGGGAGGAGGGGTGAGGAAGAAGAGAAACAGAAAGAGGAAAACGTGTTGCTGGTTTGGATTCAAATTGGCACTGATTGATGAGATTTGGCTCAGCAGAGGCCCTGGTCTCTATTCCAAGCTTTTTAGGGTCACACAATTAGAACACTTAACCCTGATTCTGCTCTCATTTAGTCCAGGAACTAGTCTCAGACAGGAGTCTCACAACCTTTCCTCTGACCTTCTCTGTGTTCGCCTCATCCCTGCAACCACAACCCCGACTTGTTTCCACTGTCTGTGTGAAACCCATTCTCAGCCAAGCCAGACAAACAGACCGCTGGACCACACTTAAACTCTCTCACTGTAGAACATGCCAACCGAGGGATCCTTGAGGAGGTTTGATAATGGGCTGGTGAATAAAAGGGGAAAGTATGGTAATTTGTAACAGGGACTTAAAATGTAAAGGAAATTTCTTTTCCCACAACACTACAGCTGGTGAAACACCTCAACGCCACCACTTTCTCTGTTTCTTTCTTTAATGACCCTTTGTCAAGCGCACCCTTTTTTGGCTTCTGTTGGTGGGTTACCTAAAAACAGTTGATGCTGGGCTCCTTCCCATGTGAAACAACTGAATACAGTTTAGCTCTTGATTTCAATACTTTTTGTTTACATTAAATTGATTCAGTTCTCCTGGACAGTTGACGTCAGTGAAAGGGAAAAGACAAAGATTTTGTGAAGTGCACGACAATGACACAAAATCTCCCAAAACTTGTTGAGACTATTCAAAATATTTCAGAAGTCTCATGTAAGATGGACATTAGTTGTCCTACCGTGGCACATAAAGGGAGATTCTGAAGTCAACAGAATATGCTTGAGGCAATATGAAATCTGGCTTATATTTAGAGATCCATGGCAGGCTTTACACATTTAATCAACAACAAAAATGGGGAAAAGGAAACACGTCTGTAAACACAGGGGCTTAGTCCCATTTTTTTAAAAGAGTGATCTTGTGGAAGAGGCTGATTTCCAAACAATACACCAATAGTTTCCCATCATGTTTTGTCTTTTATTGAGTTGTCTTTTCAATCTAGCCAGCACCCCACAAGGTTTATTATCAAAATTATTTATCACTAGCGTCTTGGCTTGTGGGTTATTTGCCCCCATTCATTTACTTCACAGCACAAGGGAAACTCAACAAGTGGAACCTGGACAGCTGTAAAAAGTAATCTTAAAAAACACAGGTCTTCTCTGAAGATGCACACATTTTTATTTTATTTTATCAATTTATTTTATTGCACTCTCTTAGTCCCAGCTCATATTCAAAAAGATCTGTTTCATCTTCAGCAACTGTCAAGGACAATCTTGGGTTAACTAGCTAGCTAGCCAGGGCCAATGTGTCTAGAGGGTTGTCTTGGCTTTAATTAAGCCCACCTATTAAAAAAGTCACACTGCTAGAAAACACAAAAAGGGTCAATAGCAATGTTTACCTTGTGCCAACATAACTAGCAGTGTTGGCTTACATTTGTGCATTTGCTGGGTAGTTATTTTAGCTACTTAAGCTAACCAGAACATCTCAAATTGTCTGCATTAAAAATGTTTTCCCTCAACTTTAGGCATAATTATACTTTGTGACTGCTGGATTGAACTGAAAAGTGTGGTCATTCAAAGAGCTGAATCCAAAGAAGTCATATTTCTATTCTGGAAATGGGATGAAAAACTCCCAGATTACAAAGTCGCTCTTGAAAGCATCCCCAATACACCTTTTTAACAATATAAAATACAAAATTATGGTCACAATTTTACTACAGCTTACTGAAAAAACTTGGAAAAGTTTTAATTGGACGTAACCCAGCAGCAGTTGCTATGAGAAGGAGCTCTCTTATTGGTTGCTTAGTGGATCAATCGTAGAGCTAGCAAAGGGTCACCAGCTTCACTCAAAAATATCTCTTTCAAAGAGCCAACCATCTACCACAGACATTGTTCCTCTTTTCAGCCTCTGCCAACTGTCCTGTGCTCTCAAAGATCTCGGGGCCGGGGGCTCCCTCCCATACAGCAGAAGGTATCCTGGGCTGCTGTCAGCTTGAAACAAGGCAGGATCTCAGCTGAAAATGGAGCCGAGGTCAAGCTGAATACTGGAACTTGTCAGTTGCAAAGCAATAGCTCTGTGTTTTTGATACATGCAATAAAAAAAGGCTGTGATGACATCATAATAAATAACAAGCAAGAAGTGAGTGTTGTCTGTGTTTCTTTCTCTTCTCTTCAAACCATTTAAGCATTAGAATGGTCAAAAGTTTTTACAGTGTAGAAATATTTGTCTCTTTAGTCACATTAGCAGCTCCTAACCACCACACTCACACACACACACACAGGCTCAATTCATAGTGTGTGTTGGCAAATGTTGAAAGATGCCTCTAACACTCATGCCTAATCTGTTCCCTAAGTGGTGGCACTCCAATTAAACCACCCGTTGGAGCTGTAGGACAATGAACTCCAGTGTGCAGACTCGCTCTTCTTAGAACAGAATGAATGAGGGGAAATGAACAAGCCAAAATGAAAGGAAAAACAGAGATTGACACTATCAGTTAAGTACTATTTTCAGATCGTTTCTATCAGATGCTATGTATTTTCAGAGTGTTTTCAAGAAAAGATTAAAAGGGCTGGGGGGTTTTTTAAGCAAGGGGTGGGCAAATGGTGACCCGGGGTCATATTCGGCCCTCCATCTTCCTCTAGTGTGGCCGGCCAGTCAATTTCAAATTTTCCAAAAATTGCAAATATGAAGAAAAAAGGATCTTTGTAGTCTGATTTGCCATTACAGCCCCGTGTACACAGCCAAAATGCATGACAACATATAGCATGCCTTTAAAAAGGTTTTTTTTTAATTATTCAAGTAATTTGAAATGTTATTTATGCATTTCTGACAAAAGCAAGTCAAATAACTAAAATAACATTTGACAACCAGGTATATGACTGCTGCCTTTATAATGCTGCCTTTACTCATATAAAAGAAATATTCAATATTAGTAGGACTTACTGATAAAATAGACAAAAAGTAAAATTAATGAAAAAAAAACAAAAGTGTATCTTAGTGTATTGGAAACAGTTTTTTTTAAATTGGTTTTACTTCTATGTTCAACTTATTAAGTTTTATTGTTTGGTTTTTAGCTTGAAAATATAAATGAAAACTCTGATGAAATATAAATAATTATTGTTTTGTTAAATTGCAGGTGTTTTTTAATGACAGTTCCCCTAATCTGTAAAAGAAAATAGAACTCTGGAACTGTGAATACCATTAATGTGGCCCTCAAAGTTGCCCTTCTCTGGGTTCGGCTTCTAAAATATTGCATTTACTGTGGGTTTCAGTATCTCATTTGCAGGGCCATCAGACTGCATACAATTTTTACTTCTTCATTCGTGTTCATTACCCTCTTATTAGCAGGCAAACAGTGTCCTCTGGTGGTAAGTTTGGGATGTTACATAAATCTCGTAGTTTAGTACCAGCTGCCAGAACTTTCTCCCCCATTACAGGATTTCTCGGTCACAGAAGCTCTAATTCCCATTCTCTAAACCAAATGAGCGGCTGCTGAAACCTGCTCAGCAAAAACCTTGATTTTATTCCCTAGCACAATTTGTAAATCCTGTTGACTCTTTTCAGAAGGACTTTAAATACATTCTCACTCTCCAAAACCCAATTTCACTGTGATCTTGTTATTCAGATGTTAAAGGGATAGTTCAGTATTTCTGAAGGTGGGTTAAAAGAGGTCCATGTCAATAGTCAATACATAGCCAAAACAGCACCAATCAGCTTTGCTCCTGTCCACAGAGAACAATCATGCAAGCCAGGCTGTACACTTCTACTGGGCCAAGCAAGGGAAAAAACTAGGATTATTAGACACATTACATCTCTGTTAGCAAGAACCTTTATTTAAAATTTCTTCTGCACACTGTACTGGCTGGGTGTCTTTCCACATGGAGCAAAGGGGCTTGTTCGTGGTAGCATTTTACATACTTCCAGTGCAGCATGAACTCACCACTTTTTTTCATCATTTTTTTGGTTTGACCAGAAAAAAATCACGTATCTACTCACAGCTGATGGCCTCTATAGCAGCGATTGATGTAAGTGCTCTAATAGCGCTTGGTTCACTTTTGATATGTTTCTTTCCATGGTTAAGCTTTTGCTACTACCTACGATAAGTTCTTTTTTATACATATATTATTCATGTGTTTAATGAGTTTTTCACAAGGGTAGCATGGCACTCATTGCATCAATGTACATAAACATACAGCTTAAGGAATTTTAACAAATCATGAGGGAAGACTCCAAAAGATTAGATCAGTGGACATAGACAGACAAGGATGTGAGCTCTGACAGACTGAAGGAGGAAGTGCAGAAAATGAAGACAGCATAATCAAAATATTACAGAAAAGGTGTTACAGAAATGTTCTAAAATGATAGGAATCTATTTGGGTGAAGACTAAATCTCAGTTTGACTTATAATCTGGGTTAATGTGATCCCATTATCTGTCCCAAAGTGTCGCTCCCTCCTCCAAATTATCACTACGTCTGCCCAATATACATTAATTAGAAGCCATCTCAGTCATTGCAATGACCCATTCTTTCATCTGTGGAGCCTGTAATGTTTTCCAGTGTCTTAGATTAATTTGACAGGCTGTGATTGTGCTCAGTAATGACAGAAAACTCACATTTGGATATGTTATGTATCCGAAAATTGTCTCCCAGCAGATAGAGCTCTGGACTCAAAGGGATTTTTGATCCAAACCAGTTACTTAAAATATTCATGATCTAAGTCCAGAGAGGTCTGACCAGAATGCATACCCAAAATGAAGAAAAGTTCTTGTTACAGTTTACATTTCCAGCACAGGTTATTGTTCAGAAGTTTCATACTGTGAGGTCTACAGGGTGTATAATCAAATCTATGTAAAATCTTGTTCTGTGTCAGCTTTCCCCCGAGCCTCTCTCACATATTTACCACAATCAGCCACAGACATCTTCCACTTATCACATTCAATTACACCACAAGGTCCCTCTGCCAAATCAATTTAATATGATCTGGGTCATTACAAAGAGAAGAGCTGGCCAACGTATAAAATAGAGAGGCTTTCCATGAGTTTCTTATTGTTCCTTTCAAAAATAAGTGTTCAAAGAGCACAAACTTTCGCCAAAGCACTCCTAACATTGTCTAGTGAGTTATTATTTAAAATGTGAAAAACTGCCCTGTCTCACACTGTTAACAAATCCTTGAAGAAATTCTTGGATCTGCACTCACATTCATCTCACCACCAAAATCAAATCAATTCTTCCTTGTGCCATGGACAACATTTCCTGATAATTTCAGTCAATTCCATTCATAACTTTTTGAGTTATCCTGTAAACAAATTAACTAACAAACAAAGTAACAAATGCTTAAAAAACAACCTCTTGGGCAGATGTAATGAAAGCAAGTTTATCCAGACAGAGAGTAAAGAAACCCCTCCTTTAAGCCAGTACAAACTAAAAGCATAAAAAAGAACATTTTTTTAAGAAAATCTAATGTTCTAATTGCTAACCTTAAATGGGTTACTGAAAAATACAAATCAACTGATGGACCTCATGAAGGGTGTTAAAGTTTTCACACCATCAGAGGATTTCTAGAGTCCTTTTTAACATGCAGTGTTTCACACTTCTTCATGTATAGTAGTATTGAACTGTGTGAGTAAGTGCTGTGAAGGTGTCTCAGACCTCTAAGTCGTAGTTTAAGGCTACACATTTGTTGCATTAAAGCCCAAATTTCACTGAAAATAAAAAAAAGGAAAAACACACATAAATAAATATTATTTGCATTCATTTGATTCATGAGCTGATAAATCAGTGAGTGTTGTCACTTTGTCAGGGTTCACCCGACTTTGAAACAAAACAAAGAAAAACACACACACACTCAAAATAATACAATACTGAAAATGTGATTAATCTTGAATTAACATTAGTTTCAACTAATGACAGGTGCCTCATACAGTCCTACTTCAGAAATACTGAACTACCCCTTTAAATGGAGATTCAGCAATGGAGTCACAGTGTGGGTTAAAACTGAAAACACTCTGCTAAACACTGTGCTACTGCTTAACTGACAGAGAAAAAGAAAAACAAGAAAAGTCAGAATACAGGGAAACTCAGTGAATGAGACATGAACTGAAATATAAACACATTACACACACTGTCAACTTTAATTAACAAGCAACACAAACAATAAAAAAGATTTCTTCCACTAAACGGAAAGGCCTGCAATGAATTTTACAGTTAGAAAAACAATGTGGAATAACCCAACTAGAAAAAGTGATGAACCCTGGCTCAAAAGTAGCTTCTTTCTCAACATTTTTTTTAGCATTAGAAGATGTACAAAAGAACAGTCCAGTGTTTATAATGTATAAATAAGAATATACAAGATGTATCATAGATTAGTGCAAATAAACATTGTGTAACAAATTAGTCAGTAGTTACACAAAAATGGGTAAAAACAAGTATTGGTATATGTGAGATAATGCCCGTTATGCCCTTCTGAGAGTCTCTTTGAAAATGTTGTTGTTCTGTTATTTTATTTACTGTTTATCCCTTTTGAAGTCTTTAATTTTGTTTCATGCTGAGCAGCTACCTGACTCAAATTTAGACCAGACAGTGATGACACACACTTGACTGTTTTCTCCAGTCTGCCTGTTTACGTTTCATGAGATAATACTGCCCCCCTGTGGTCAACCTCCAAAACATTTACAACTTTTCACAATCGTCCCCTGATTCTCTAGTCTGTTTTCGCAAAACTCAGATTTCAAAACATATTCACAAAACTTCAGATCGTTTATGTCAAAACCAAACAGTCAGTGCTAAGAAGAAACTTCGTAGTTGCATCTCACACACTGCGTTCAAAATGACAATTCTACTGAGCTGACAGAACAACACACACTGTAGAAAAAAGTCTGTAAAAAATACTGAATTGTTCTGAAAAATGGCAACAAAAGACTGTAAATTAAAAAAAACCCAATACACTCCTTTATTAAATACATTAAATAACCACAAAACGAAAAACAAAACAAACATTTTATTTTTACAGTCATCATTTTTAAAGAATAGGCTACATTTTACTGCAAAAAATTGTAAATACTGTAAATTTAAGGGGGGAATCCTGAAATATCAAAAACATGTAATTAACCTCAAATTTAATGTATTTATTGAAAAAAATAAATTAATAATACTCAAAAAAAAAAAAAAAAAAGATTTGCCTGATGTCTAAATATAAATCTGTCAACTGACTACTGAGCAAACATATCCTTGCAGTAAAAAAAGGTTATACTATTGTATAGTAGTATCTGTCTATCACTAATTAAGAGTTTTAATAGACAAACACTGTCAGTGATTACTAAAAACATTGGTCTTTATGGATTTGTAATTTTTAGGCTAGGTCAGAATTTTAAAAAATATTCTGAAAAGGAGACATTTTTGTCCCTTTTAAAACACTCTGAAAGTATCTCTCTTTTTTGTAACAGGAATTGATAATGTTTTCACATACATTGGCATTTAAAGGATAAAACTGTGAAAATAATTGAATACTTGATATGATCAGAACTGAAGTGAATCAAAGGGATTACGAAGAAAAAAGTGGAAAAAATATCAACATATGACACTTTTAGGGCGTGTTAGAAGGGGACAAAAATGTCCCCTTTTCAGAAATGAAGGAGTTTCTGGTATCAGGGACGAAGGTTAAAAACTCTCTATATTGAAACAAGCCACTGGTTGACTCATCTCACTCCGGCTGCTTAAGACAGAAAAATGTGCTCAAAATACTCAGCATAATATATAGTAAGAACATTTTTTAATGAAGTTCTTTTTAATTTTACTTGAGTGACTTCATGGATGACTAATTTTACTTGTATTTTAGTAAGATTTTATCAAAGTAATTATATCTTTAGTTAAGCAAAGAATACGTGAACTCTGTCCACATCTGCATATAACCTTTAACCCGCTGAACTCTCTGAACGGAGGCTTGATCTGCATCAAGTGTTTTCAGTTCTGATCTGTTGGTGGTAAAGTGTGACTGTTGTTTAATTTGCGTTAGATTTCAGCCTCCTGTGGTCACCATTGTGCATAGTATATCAGAGTGAAACATGTTTTTAAGAGGGTGATCATGAGTTTAAAGACATGCAAAAAAGAGTGAATGACATTTGTAAACTGTGTCTACTCAGGAGAAATGGTGTAAGGTTTTACAATGAATGAGTTTAGGCAAATGAATGCATGGTTCGGAGAACAGGAGTTTTAGAAAGCTGTTTTAAGAATTGTAACCTTTTACTACACATTTTTAAATAAAACATGTTTAATCTTAGTAAACTTGGGGTAAATTTTTCAGCTAGGAAATATAAATTCAACATCATGACTCAACATAAAGAAAACAATTTTAAGATGTTTTTAAAATTTAAACCTCCTTTTAGATTTCTTGATTTTTTTTTTATAGAAGTCCAAAATGATTAGATGCAGTGTGCTTATTAATAATATTATCAGTATCATTATTTTTGTTGTTGTCTGTAGGTAGTGGGGGAATCAGGTGATGCTCACACCTAAGAAGAAACAGGAACTATTCTAAAGTAACTTAGAACTGCTTTGGTTCAGTTTAGGAAGATCTATAAACTAGAAGTGCTCAGAGGGCACAAACCTCCACCATAGCATTTCCAACATTGTCGGGGGAGTTATGGTCCAAATGTGGAAAATTGCCGTGTCTCACACAGTAAAGAAATCCTGTAAAAGTTCCTGGAACCGCATCCAGATTCAGATCATAACCAAAACCTAATACCTTCTTCCTTGTGCCATGACCAAAATTCCTGAAAATGTCACCCACATCTGTTTATTAGTTTTTAAATATACCTGTTCACAATTAAATGAACTAGAAGTATTTTGTCAGCACAAACCTCTCCCAAAGCATTGCTGACACTATTTGCCCTATCTTGAAATGTTAACAAGTCCTTTAAAAATTCCTGGATCCACATCAGGATTCTGATCACCACGAAAATCTAACTACTTCTTCCTTGTGCCATGACTAACATTGAAAATGAAAATGTCATCAAAATCTGCTCTTCAGTTTTGGAGTTCTCCTGTTCACAAACAAATTAACAGATGACAGCAAAAACATAACCCCTTGGAAACAAACATTCTTGGAGGAGGTAATCAGTGCAACAAAGACCTAACTGTCTCATGTAGTTGTTTCATTCTGTATGGAATAACTATGAATTCATAACAAAGAAATTGCATGTCACATCAGTGTTTGATGGTGAAATATCTTGAAGATTTACGTTCTTTGCAATAAGACTTAAAGGTGTATTGTGTAGAAGTTGGTAGCATTTCGCCGAACAGAAATGGTGAATATAGGATATAATGTTTCCATTTGTATGTAAAGTCAGTCAAAATAGATGTACAATCATCCCCATAAAACTTTCATTTTCTTTTTATTAAGTTAGAAAAAGCTTTTTGAATTTATGTACCGCTGGTCTCCCCTTTGTGGAGGCTGACATAACGATCCGCCATGTTGTCTGCTGGTTGGTTTTGGGGACAAAAAGAGCAAAACGCGATTTTTTTTTTGCATTAATTCGCTAGTGTTTGCTTGTGTTACTAAAAATGTACAAAACCTATAATCATCATCTCAACTGACCTATAATCTATAAAAATAGTAGTTACAAATATGAATGAAAAAACCCTCACTTTGTAACTGTTGTAAATGATGCCCTGTTCATGATCCTTTTCGGTCTTCACCGGCTCTTGTCGCTTAGTGATGTGATGTTTTAGTAACGGACGAGCTCATTCCAAAATCTGAACGCTAGATGTCGCTAAAATGCCAAGTTAAATAAACTCACTTTGTAGATTTGATGGTTGCCCTTTTCCCAAGTGCTTTTACTCTTTAAAAAATTGGTCATTTACAAAAATCATTTGTGTGTTTAAGGAGATGGTTGGTGTCGGTATCAGTATCAGTAACAAAAAAATTGCAGCCCATAGTATTAGTCTTGTATCAGTTTGATAAAGTTTGGTACCAACCATCACTACCACAGAGCTACTCTGAAAAACAAAGGCCTTGGACCCTCATCTCTGACAGCAGTGGAGATGCTTGGTGTTTTCGTCATCTCTTCTCCATCTTGAGTCATTCAAGCTTCTGATGTTTCTTTCTCTCTGAACTGCTCATCAGTGTTGTTAACAGCTTTCTATTCATCAGAAATTCAGCAGGTCATCCCAGCTCAACAGGCTGAGGAAAGCGAGGAATAGATCTGACTGGTTATCATCAGCTTTCTTCAGGAGCTCTTCAGAATGTCCACCCCTTTAATTGCTTGTTCATTTGATTGGTTATACAGCATACTGGATATCATGTGCTTGAAGTTAGATTTTGATGCTGACAACTGAAATACTCTGCTGTTAAAAAGCATGCTCCATATCACTCACTACTGCCATCGTGTCAGGCAGAGATAGATTATACTTGTGTTCTGACCAGAGATGGAGAGAATAAGACTAGGTTTGAGTGTGTGAAAGGTTGTCTGTCCTTCTATGTGGCCCTGCAATCAACTGGTAACTGGGTCCGGGTGTACCCCACCTCTCGCCTAATATAAGAATGTAAACTGGGATAGGCTACAGTTCCCTGTGACCCTGAAAGGGATAGAAGCTTTAAAGATGATAGATAGATGGATCGATGGATGGAATAAATGTTGTCATGATAGATATCTGAACTTAAAGGTACAATTAGGCTCTATGTCTGTGGCTCCTGGCATTTTTTCCTTTGGCGTCAAAATAGTCAGTGTAGTTGGTAGTTGGTAAAATCAGAGATTGATGTGCAAAATAGAAATCACTTTCAAGTGCTTTCCTGGCCTTATTATGTGCCATCTCCTCAAGATATGCAACACTCTCTGAGCCATCTATTATTTTCTATTTTCCTCTCACAGGTCTTGGTCTGTGTCAAGGAATGAACATTAGACTACAGTGCAGAAAAGCTGAGCCCACACCCACTTTCTGACAGGTTCATGGTCAGACACAGCCCATTAAGATTTAAAGCTACAGACACCAAAGTAGTCTGTTCTAAGCAGGGCTTAAACCAAGGTGTTAAAAGGAATGTTAGGCAAGAAATCTGTTTGAGGAGGAATCATATTGTGGATATCTGATAGGTGAGGAGGCAGGTGCAGAGTTGAGGAAAAGCTAAGTGGGTGGGTGTACAGGTAAGTATGCATGTAAGTTGTAGGGTAGGCAGAAAGGCAGTAAGGTAAGAGGTGGGTGTGGTGGGTGGGTGTGAAAAGGCGCAGCAAATGAGCATTATTCATGCTTCTTGCTGCTGTAATCATTTTAAGCATAAATATCATTTATTAATGAGGGTCATGTTCAAGTTAACCATTTTGAAATATTCGTTTGACGGGTCACAGTCTGGACACCCCTGCTTTAAAAACAAAAAAAGAACATTAACAATGTAACGCTCGTCCCAGCCTGTGTGATAATGCTTCTTTCCCCTGTACTGTCTGTTTATACCAGGAGTATTAAATATTAAAAACTCTCTGGGCAGAGAAAAGGTTCAGCATCTTTGGCTCTATTAAAATGAAGCACCAAAATGTATGATGATTCAGTTCAAAAGAGATCCAAGGTGTGGAATACCCAGCCCAGTCCCAGTATGCCTCATTCTTCCATCACTGTTCAAGTATCAGGAGAGACCTGACTATTTTACATTTTCATTGTAGTTTCATTACTTTCTGGAGCACAGCACCCATACAGCACACCTCTACCTACTCACATCTTACACAACTGAATTTACAGATTCCTTTAAATATACATTTTCGTTTGGTTTTGATTAATATTCGTGTAAATAAATTATTTCATTAAATAGTGTGCCTTTGTATCCCCTGTTGTCGTAGCAGTATAATAGTCAGACCATGACAAGGTCCATCACTTCTTTAGGTCTAACTTTTAGTAAGGTCAAGGGTCATCATTTTGTCGCATTTCGAGGGATGATTTCAAGGGCTGACAAGCAGCACTATTCATCAGCTGTTACCGTCTACTCCTCTTCCACTAGAGGGCCTCAAACACCAACAGACTGACCTATTTTTCTGATACAAGTTGATTATTCAGCTCTCTTTGCAGAGTCTATGAGAATATCATGACACCAAGATTTTGCAGCGTTTTTGATTTTTACAAAAGACACAAAGTATAAAAAGAGGTCAGAAAATTTGTGTAAGAAAATCAAAACAGTCGTGGAATCATGACCTGGATCTCTGTTGATGCTCCTCGATCATGTGTCTTTGACTGAATTCAGAGAGGCGTCTGCAGTGTGGACCCATATGCTTTAGAAGTGTACAAACAAACTCTGGTAGCGTTAATTTGGCTACGCAGATTAAGTTGTGTAAATAGTAGTCTGAGATTTTTTGATAAAACAGAGAAAAACTATCTGTTCAAGAGTACAATATTCTGTCTTTATAAGATGCAATAATGCATCAGGTATCAGTTAGATGCATTTTCTACTATGGTTAATACTGCACCAATTTTTAAGGTGTAGTAAAGTTTTGGTTTGAAGCTTTCAGATAGAAAGTTAAGAGCTTAGCGTTGTAAGGTGTGGATTTATCAACTGTGTGAAGTCGAAGAACTTGGTTCACATTTGGTCATCTGCGCTGCGAGCTGTGTTGCCAGGTAAGGCGGCTTACAGGTATATGAGTAAGCTACTCATCTTATTGTTCTGCAACTATGCGGTACGAAATATGTCAAATTTTATGCCTACTACATCCTTTATAAACATTAATTTATTTCCTTCAGCCACTATTACCCAATATAAAATACATTTTAAGTCACATCTCCCCAGTAACTTTTTTTTTTTTTTACGTATCTTGTAATTATGTAGCTAGACACCATAGAAAAGAGTGCTTCATGTATTTTCCTTTAGCACTTGCTCTTTCAAACTGAAACTAGTAACAATAAGTGTTAAATTGGTGACACACAAACGTCTTTGATCTTCTTACTTTGGTTACTTCTTTTTGTCCAATCTGGCAACACGAGCAGCCCGGAACAACGGAGCACAGCTTTGTTGACAACTGTGGCTCGTCGTCAAACTTCCTCAGTTTCCAGAACAATGTGTCCGCTAACACCACGTAGGTCTGGCTTTGCAGTGGTATTAATTAGTTGTCTGCGTCGCTAGCTTACTTATCCACCAGGAAAGCTCGCTGGTGAGCTCACAGATTAAATTCTGAGCCTGATAGAGCATCTGGTGTGAGCGTTAGCTAGCTAGCAAAGCTTAGCCAAAGAGACTGCAGCAGCATGGGAGATGGAAGTATCACTCCCAGGATTGGCAACATGAAAGCTTTGCTGGGGATAGTTGCCGGAGCCGGAGCCTCGTATGGCATTTACAAAATTATCAGCGGGATAAGCATTAAGAGAAACAAGAAAAGTGTCCCCAGTGAAAGTCCCGGTGTGAGGAGCAGTCCGCCCATTGAAGTGAGCCTCCAGCCGGGCAGCCTGCTGGCCAAAGTGTCTGGGCTGGACGTCATCTGTCCCAGACCTGTGGATGTTGCATCAGGTAAAAACGGCTGAGATCAGAAAGCCAAATCAAGACGCAATGTTATCACGCTTATGTGTAATTAGACCCTTACAACTGTAATTGTAGTATTGCACATATAAACCTACCTCCTAGCAGAGAATGTTTACAGCTTATCTAATGTTTTTCAGCTAAAACAACAGAATGTAAGTTTTCCATCAGTTTCACAGGTCATCTACCTTTCAAAAGGCATACATAAATCATCCTATTCTTTGTCAACTCATACTTGATCACTTTTTCTTCTCTTAGCTTTGTTTCACCGTCATCTTCTGCAGCCATCTGAAAGAAAGTAGAAGAGGTTAACTGGCTTCTTTTTAGCTGAAGTCTGGTGTGTGAATAAGTGTTGTAAAGCCATAAGTATGCACAGGCAAACAGGACTTAAAATATAGCTTAGGTGCAATTGATTCTATTATAGTTTGTGCACAATACATCAACTTTGAAACTTCAATTATAACAAAGACAGTTACATATTGCTGCTTTAATGGACTATGTTTCTATAGACCTAATGTTTTTGTGTCAATACTTATTTACTGTAATTTTTTTTTATCCAGAGACAGTACTTGGGAGGGCCACCAAGATCTATTTACAGCCCTCCAAGCTGAGTCCAGAATTAATTTTTGACTCACCAGTCCAGTCATCCTGTAGTTAAAAATAAATTCACTCAAAGCTTATTCTGGTCAAACCTTGCACAGCTGCTGTATCCCTCTGATTCATTGTCGGTAATCAGGCAGATTTTGCAATAACCACCAAATGGACTGTTCAATATATTTCACTTGTGTATTTGGGCAACAGCCCATAGAAAGTGTTTGGGAATGAACACAACGTTTCAAAAGCTTTTCTGACAGTGTGTTTGTTAAAGTAAAAGAACCCCAATGATACTTTTTTGAGTTTGATATGCCCAGTGTGACGTCCTACTAAACATTCATCAGCAGTTTTAACCCAACGGCTCAGGGAAGCAAGCCAGGTGCAGAGCATATACCATGGACTGAATGCAGAGTCGGTGAAAACACAGCAATGAACGACACTAAACTGACCAGTTACCTCAGAGCTGACTGGTCAAGCATCAGAATAGACTAGGCCTTCATAGGAAGGGGATGTTAAAGTGGCAGGAGTGTCTTAGAGTGAAAATACAGCTGGATCAGGGGTATTCAGTGAAAACTAGAGGGTTTTGTGAACATTCTTTAACGTCAGTGAAATTGAATATGAACCCCAGTATGTGCTCTTTAATTCAGTATCATTTTCAACAGATGGATCATATTTCATTTCAAGGAATAATAAGATGTAAGAGAATGCATTTCTCAGCTTTTATGTATACATGACTTTTCAAGTACAAACATTAACCCACTTGGTGACACCCTTTGAGATTTAACTTCAAAAATGAAAATTTTACCCACATTTGGCAATTAGCAGGTGTCAATTCTGGACTCTCTTTTAAAGCACACACAACATGCATTCATTGAACATGTATGCGTTTGTCTACATTATTTTATAACATTAAAGAGCGGGGCATGCATAAAATGTGCTTGTAAAAAAAAAAAACAAATACCTCAAAGCAATGCTAACAATAATAATAATAGAAAAGTGACAAAAATAGTTCAACATGTCACGTGGCAAAGTAATCTTATGGCCTCAGTTACCCAGTTTTCATAACTGTGGAAGGCAGTTACTGTAATTGAGATTATAATTTGATTAATAGCCCAGCTCTTGATTGAATGCCTTTGTTTCAGCTTCTTTGCTGCTTTTATTATCCTGCACTTCAGCACTTTAGGATTATTGTGGATATATGATACCTTTATGACCTCCTGTAATAACTGAATATCAAGGAGAGCATTTCAGAATGCATGAAATGTTAACTGAAACACCCCATATAAGTACTGCTGATCGGTATTTTAACAAGAGCGGAAAAACATAAAAATAGGATTAAGTTGTGCTTAAATTGTTTGTCATAAGACACAGGTGCCATTATCCACCAGTCCCCTGACAACCTGGACCCTCATCACTTGAAGATGCTGCTGTCATGTCTGCAGACCAACAATAATCCAGCTGATAGATGTCGAATTCTTGTCACGTTAGGAAATGCTGCTGCCTTCACTGTGAATCAGGTATGGGAAATGTATACGATAAAATATGATATTAACTTTAGTAAGAATTTTCTTCAGTAGAAACAAAATTACTGTTTCATAAATCTATCTAAAGGACAGGAAAAAAACAGTAATTCGAAAACTTGCTCAAAGCACAGAGCAGTTACTTTTTTACAATGAGAGGGTAAGGTTGAAAAGTAAAATGTGATATTTTTACATGTGAAATAACAGAATATTGAAACGCCCTCATAAAATGCAATGAAGCAGTTATTTCCTCACTGTTTAAGATACAGTAACTTCCCCCAAATATACTAAAGCACTACGTTTAAGAACAAAAGTGCTCAATAATGTCCACATGCATGAAAATTCCACTCAATCACATTCACTTAAATTAAGTATTTTGTTATTTTACGCCCTTGTATTTAACCGCACAGTAACTTTTTTCTTGTTATTCTCTAGAATTTAATTCGGGAATATGAAGGGATTCCTATCATAGCTGGCTTCCTCTCTGACTCTGCGGCAGAGGTCAGAGTTCAGACTCTGAATGCTTTGAATAATCTGTGTATGAACATCCAGAACCAGGAAAAAATAAAGGTATGTTTCTGTATGCTTCACTGCTAACATCACAACATCATTTGTTGAGTCCAGTCACTTTCTTTAGTTTGAAACTCTTGTCATTTTACTTGAATGTAAGCATGGGGATTGATTTGATTTTATTGACACCAATGTCATCATTGATTCTGCCTTTCAATCAGATTATTTATCAATTTCTGTGGGTGTTCTGTGTTAGAAAGTGTCAGCCTACGTATGTTTTCTATCTTAATGTCAAACACATGCCACTCTCGGTATTAAGTGCCATACTACATACAGGAGTGCTTCTGCATGTTGCCAGTGTTTCCACCTTTGCTTGAAATCACACAGACACTGGACTTTGTGCAATTATCCTCATGTAATGTAAAAAAAAAAAGCTTAAATTTTGATCACTGATGTCCCTTGTCTGCCATTATCACAGTTATGACCTCTTTGCTATTGCTGCTGCTGACTGCCTCAGATGAAAGCATGACATCCTTGATCTGCAAAGCATGCAGAACAATGCAGAGGGAATTGATGAAGTTTAGCATAAAGACTAATTGTATTAATTGTTTGAGCTTGTTGTTATTGGTTCTAAACAGGAACTGGTTTTCGATTCCTATCCATACCTAAAAGCTAACCTTGTCTTACAGGTTTACGTGCCTCAAGTACTGGAGCTGATTGAGGTATCACCTGTGAACTCTGACCTTCAGCTCGGAGCACTGCGACTGCTGACAAACCTTTCAGTCACAGACACACATCAACATTTGCTGAAGGATTCAGTCACACTTTTACTCTCTCTGCTTGTTGTCAGTAATGAGGCGTTACAGGTTTGTAGTTGTCAAAAGAACCCTCAGCATTTTAAAATGTTGTCTTTTTACTTTGTTAAGGTGTCTGACAACAACAGACACCTACATTTCTATTTTATTTTCATTTTGATGATAACTCTTAATTTTTCTATTAGGATATTTTTAGCATTATTAAAAACTAATGGCAATGTCATGCAATAAGATGTACACAAATTTGCCATTATTATGAATTAATTAAGAATTTGATGAGTCCATGTTATACCTTTAATTTTATTGTGTAATCATGCCAAAGTAGCAAAACCTCTAGTTACTGGGAACATCCTTTTATTTGACTGACATGTAGGGCTGCTCGATTATGGCAAATATGATAATGGTGATTATTTTAATAAATATTGAGATCATGAGTACAAAACATGATCCACATTATCCACTGAATATGAACCACACAGAATGCATGCACATTAATACTCTTTACTTTTAATTTTAAACATCAAAGAACAGGCAACTATTTAAAATATATGTGAAAAAGTACAAATAATGATGGATGGAAAAAACATCCATCACCATTAAACATGTGCGCCATGTCTAGTGACACAGTAACCTCTGAATCTCGGTTATTCAGTTTCTTAATCATGGGAGGCAGTAATTGTAATTCAGATTAAAACTCGATTAATTGCTCAGCTCTACTAATAAGTCACAGGAGGAGGTCACACTAGTAAATTTTGCCAAGCCTGAAGGATTTTGTGCTCTATTAGGCCTGATCAGTTTTGATTGAAATTCATAAGTGGGATCATTATAAACCTTTATATGTCAGACAGCTAAACACTGCTTATGAGAGCGCTGTGTGGATGAATTAAGTATTTTTAATCTTTGTGTTTCAGGTTCAGGCTTTAAAAGTTCTTGTGAATTTATCATCTAATCCAGATATGATGGATGACATCGTTCAAGCTCAGGTAAGAAGAGGGATTCAGATTATTTTATCTGTCTTGTAATGCAGCATAATATCTTCTATATCTGCTGAACAGTGTTTTGTTTTATCACAGCAGTTGCATTGTGCATCATTATATTACAGGATATATGTAGTTAGTCACATGACTTGAAGAAGCCATTCCACCAATTCTGTGCCGTTAAGCTGAAACCAAAACAGCCGATTTTCTCCTTTTAATGACCAATAATCAATGAAAGTCTGTCTGATGTCACCATCAGTTGTGAAGACAACTGACCATTGTCAGCACAGAGCTGGTGTGTCATACATTCAGGCTATGGATTATGCTGCCCCTCTTACAGGAACGCTGACTGACGCACAAGGCAGATGCTCTCATGGCAGAGAGTTGAGAGTTTGAGAGTTTTCCCCTCCATTAACAGCAACTCGACCTCATGCTTGTAGTTAAATGCTGGGGACAAAACTTTGGCCGTTAATGGTACTAGTGTGTTGCTGATTGTGTATCTCTCAGCTGTTAGTGCATGCTGCAGTGAGAGTCAAAAGCAGCTCAAGATTGTGAGCTTTGCTTCACCTCAAAATGATGAGCACTTTTCACAGTTCATACATCCAAATGTGCCACAACAAAGCTCCTTCATCATTACACCCTGAGAAACTCACCGTAATTCTTTGAAGATGTAACATTTGTGACAATTCACAAAGTTATGCAGCTTTAGATGTCAGCAAGAGAGCAGGCCATGACCCCTGCTCCTAATGTTGTACACACAAAGGCAGAGACACACACTTACAGCGCTCTTGGCTGAGTCTGCATGTCCTCTAGTCACCAATGTTACACCTCTGATGATACCTCTGAAGACAGATCAGGTCAGCTTGTTCCCCCCATTGTACACTGCCCGGCCAAAAAAAAAGTTGCCACCTAAAAACAGGGTCACACACTCTAATATTTCATTGAACTGCCTTTAGCTTTGATTACAGCACATATTTGCTGTGGCATTGTTTCAATAAGCTTCTGCAATGTCACAATATTTGTCACAGATCATAGCACTGCCCCCTCAAGCTTGTACAGTAGGCACTAGGCATGATGGGTGCAGCACTTCACCTGCCTCTCTTCTTACCCTGATGCTCCCATCACTCTGGAACAGGATAAATCTGGACTCATCAGACCACATGACCTTCTTCCAGTCCTCCAGAGTCCAATCTTTATGCTCCCTAGCAAACTGAAGCCTTTTTTCCAGTTAGTCTTACTGATTAGTGGTTTTCTTGAGGCTACACAGCTGTTCAGTCCCAATCCCTTGAGTTCCCTTCACACTGTGTGTGTGGAAATGCTCTTACTTTCACTTTTAAACATACCCCTGAGTTCTACTGTTGTTTTTCTTCTATTTGATTTGGTCAAACGTTTAAGTGATCACCGATCACCATCATGCAGGATTCTTTTCGACCACATTTCTTTCTTGAGGACGATGCTTCCCCACTGTCCTTCCAGTTTTTAATAATGCGTTGGACTGTTCTTAACCCAAGTTTAGTAGTTTCTGCAATCTCCTTAGATGTTTTTCTCTGCTTGATGCATGCCAATGATTTGACCCTTCTTTAACAGACTAACATCTTTTCCACGACCACAGGATGTGTCTTTCCACATGGTTGTTTAAGAAATGAGAAGCTACTCATTGCATCAGCTGGGGTTAAATAAGTAGTTGCCAGCTGAAAGATAATCACACGTGCAGTAATTATCCAACAGGAGGCTCGTACCTATTTGCTTGGTTAAATCCAGTTGGTGACTTTTTTTTTGGCCAGGCAGTGTATCTTTGCAATGTTTAGAGTAGGGTTACAAACTTTCCATGGGAATTAAGAAGAGTCTATGGAAATGTACATGAATTTATGGGAATAAACAAGAATAAACTTGGAATTTCAAATCTGAAGGCTAGCCCTTAACAGGTATTTTCAATACAGTTGGAGAAAAAGTATTTTAGCTTAAAGGATAAGTTCATTTTTTTGACACCTGGACCTTATTTTTAGGATTAAATGCACTCGTAGACTCACCCAGACAATTTTGGCGGAGCTCGGAGCCGTTTTCGAGCAATTTAGATCTATCAAACGGCATTTTTTCTCATGCCATAGTAGCAGACAGGGCCAGAAATCGAAGCCCCTACATTAGACATTATCTGCTGCGAAACTCGCTCATTTCAGCTACATTTTATAAATGAATGGCCAGTGTTATCACCATGTCAGCTCAACTTTGTTGTTATGGTCATCCGGGGCTTTACAAGGATGGGTAACTTTTGGTGACGTCACAGACAAGAGCGCAGCTGAGTAGAGCCGCTGTTGTTGCTAGGCTACACGGCTACACGGCTATTTTTGTGCAACATGGCGGAATATTTATCCGATGTAGAAGTGTCTGACGACGACTTTGAGTATAATGGATGCCCGTATCGTTTTGAGCCAGAATATACCGACGAGGAGCTATTTGAAAGGAGGATGCAGAGGGAAGGAGCCGAACAGCTGGCCAGAGAACAAGCAACCACTGCACGTCCACGAATGGGGGCTAACTGGTGGTGTTGTTGTGGACATTGCACGGCAATGGCAACAGAGGAGGAGTGCCTTTGCTGCTCAGAGTGGGACTTGAGACCAGAGGAAACACGTATTGAAGCCCCCCAAAATACGATTTCTGGCCCCGTCTGCTACTATGGCATGAGAAAAAACGCCATTGGATAGATCTAAATTGCTCGAAAACGGCTCCGAGCTCCACCAAAATTGTCTGGGTGAGTCTACGAGCGTATTTAATCCTAAAAATAAGGTCCAGGTGTCAAAAAACCGAACTTATCTTTTAATCTTGACTAAAACAACCAAATGTCATGTAGGTATACTTGAGAATATAAATGCTATTCCTCAGTCACATGCGCATAGCACACTCCTTACTGTGGTAAGGGTGGAAATATTGGTGGCCATTTGGGCAACCCTAAAGCTCTTTGTAATCTTATTAAATTTTTTGAATGGGTGAGGTCAGAGTATGACTGATATATTACTCGACATCCATGTTTTTTACTGTTTAATCAAAGAATTAGATGTTCAATCAAATAATTAAAACCTGATTAAGGTCTACTTACAAATAAGTCTGTCAATGTATTGATTTTTTTTTCTGTTTACCTCCACCAAGGAGGTTGTGTTTATGTCTATTTGTCTGTTTGTTAGCAAGATTACGCAAAACTGCTGGACAGATTTTGCTGAAATTTTCAGGAGGTGGTAATTTCCCAACTCAAAAATGATCAGATTTTGGTTGTGATTCAGATAACCACTATTAAATGACTATAATTTTTGCTCAATACCTGTCTAACTAATAATGATATCAACATGATTCTGAGTACTAGGTGTGGGTTTTCAGGGCCAAGAAATCATATTATGATGGTAACCTTATCATGGAACTATTGCTTTTGATGTAACAGCAATATGTGAGCTATCTTGGCGGAGGTGCTTTCTAGTTTTATATTATTTTGGATGGATGTCTGCCTATGACAAAATGTTTACGTTCATGTTTGGGTACAGTTGATTTATATTACCCCCAATTTCCAGTTAATTCCAATAATTCCCATGGAAAATTTCTTATTTGTAATGTTTCCAAATATAAGAAACTAAAAAATTTTAATGCAGTTTTTTAATTCAAATAAACATTGACGGCATTTATCTAATGTCCTTTTTTAAATTTCATTATATATCACAAAATTTAAACAAATCTTGGAATGTCATGTTTTTTCCAAAATCTTTCAGCCTTGATGATGTCCTTACATAATTTCAAACAGCTTGTATAACTTCCATGCATTAATGAATCATTCGTCCAGTAGGTGAACATTGTTCATCATTATGATTTTTGACAATGATATCTTGTGGCAGTCTCAACATTTTCAACATAAATCCTGATGTTGATGTTTCTCCTCTTTTTTCTTGAAGGCACCCGCCTCTGTTGTGTTGCTGTTTGATGCCCGGACATCCTCTGCTGTCCTCCTGCGACTGCTGATGTTTGCAGGGAACTTGAAGGCCTGGCGGCCCTCGGCCCAGGTGGCTGATGAACTGAGGCGGAGGCAGGATTGCCTTTTCCGGGTCATGTTGGATGAGACCTCTCAGCTTCATGGCAGACTGGTCCAGCTCCTCTCACATCCCGATGGGGAAATTCAGGCCCAGGTGGCTCGAATCTTGACATAGACCTTGCTCTGCCCTCCTGAATCCTTCACAGCTTTAGCTTTCACACACAAACCCTGCCAAAGCCACCATCCTGTTACCTCCCATAGTCACGTTAAATCTGTTGGCATTACTGTCATGAGAGCAGGCTTCTCTGAGGCCTGTTGTTGTGAGTTTACTGTCCCACACTCTAGATCAACGATATCACCACACATTACTAACTTATTTATCCCGCCTCACCAGACACTCCTCCCTGATTTTCAGACTCTTACACTACATTTGATGGGTGAGTTTGCAGAGTGCTGACAGAAAACATCTAGTGTTTGAAAAGGACGTTTCTCTGGTTTTCTTCCTGCCAGCAAAATTTTTCTTCTCATTGCCTGAGACTGTTTTCCTTAAAAGCTCCAGAGTGCCCTTCCTTTGACAACTTGACCTGCTTTTCTGAAGAAGAATTCTAAGTGAAATTTCTTAATTCAAACCCACTGCCAAACATTTTTGAAGAGAATGTGACTGAATGGCCTGTGTTGCATGAGCCAAACCACTTTGTGGTTTAAAGAGATACTGAAGATAAAGAGGACGTTTTGAGCTGCAAACCTTGGCATGCCTTGGAATGGATGTATGTACTGCAGCTCCAGTCCTCACTTTTTAACCTTTAGACAAGTTGGATTTTGAGATCATGTTTTTGCCAATATAAACAAGATAGTCTTTCATTCCAGAATGATAATATAAATACAGAATGGTCAGCTGGACAGATGTGAAATTATGTTACTGTAGGACCTTTTAGTGTACACAATGCATCTCTTGCATTAGGTTAGGTAGAAATCTGGCAAGGATAAAGCCTGGTTTCACTTTTATGCAGCACTAACCACAGCTGTGAAACACTTTGGTTCAGATACAGTTGTTTTAGCTACAAACCCTCGTAGTAGGGAGCTGGGCAGGGCTGCACGAGACAGGATGTCTGGGCCAGAGGTTCTCAAACTTTGCAGGCTGTACATAGAAATTTATTGTAAAAAGGGATAACTCCGGACATATTTTGTGCCAAATGTGAGCCATTATTTAAATTCAAGATTTGAGTCAAGGTTTTTGGGCGAAATCTGACTGATTGAAAATGGACAATTCTGGCTTAAATTTTGCGACCCGTACTGGAAGAAGATTTTTTTGGTCAAATTTTAGCCCTTTTTCAAAATTTCAGATTTCAACTCGAATTTTGTGACAGGTGTGAGGGTAAATACTTTATTAGGCCAAACTTAAAGGTGTATTGTGTAGAAGTTGGCAGCATTTCGCCGAACAGAAACTGTGAATATAGGATATAATATTTCTATTTGTATGTAAAGTTCGTCGAAATAGGTGTAATATCCTCCCCATAAAACGTTTGTTTTCTTTAAATTAAGTTAGAAAAAGCTTTTTATATATATCTTTGTGGAGGTTGACATAACGATCCGCCATGTTGTCTACTGGTAGGTTTTGGGGACAAAAAGAGTGAAATGCGATTTTTGGATACAAGTCTGGCCAAATCTACCTGGATGGCATGCTAAGAAGAAGAAGAGACCTATAATCTATAAAAAATAATAGTTACAAATATGAATGAAAAAACCCTCACTTCGTAACTGTTGTAAATGATGCCCTGTTCACGATCCTTTTTGGCCTTCACTGGCTCTCGTCGCTTAGTGGTGAGATGTTTTACTAACGGACAGGCTCATTCCTAAATCTGAACGCTAGATGTCCCGTAAATGCCAATTTCTACACACTGCACCTTTAAGCCACTCATGAAGTGGAGCCATATTTATAAGTAGACTGTAGCACAGAATGGACATGTACACCGATCAGGTATAACATCATGACCACTGGCAGGTGAAGTAAATAACACTGATTATCTTCATCATGGCTACTGTTAGTGGGTGGGAAATGTTAGGCAGCAAGTGAACATTTAAAAGGAGCTATTAAATGTAGTCAAAGGTTAGAAGTGGTGAACCAACGACGGGGTCATGGACGCCCAAGGCTGATTCATGCACGTGGGGACCGAAGACTGGTCCATGTGGTCCAACCCAACAGACAAGCTGCTGTTGCTCAGATTGCTGAAAAAGTTCATGCTGGTTCTGACAGAGAGGTGTCAGCATACACAGTGCTTTGCTGTTTGTTTCATATGGGGCTTTATAGCAGTATATTGTTACAGTCTCGATAAAACTGTCTTTGTTAAGACTTTTTAAACTTTCATTTCAGCTTAAAATTCCCCTTCGTAATATGATATTATTTGAAATTGATCTAATTTCATGCACATACTTTTTCAATATTGGGAAAAACACACCAAAATAATGTAACATTTTTCTTTAGTAGGTGTGTCATGACCCCACATTCAGTGCCTGTCCACCTCCCAGAGGGTCCCAATCAGTACTTTGAGAACCGCTTGTCTGGACTGCTGTGACTATGTGAACCCCTATAATGCAGATTAAAAAGGAAAGGAAGAAGCTCTTGCTTTATTTTCAATATTATAATGCATTAAGAGGCTCTTGACTCACATCGGGGATTGAATGTTAAATGAAAGCCTTATATAATCCATTTCTGCCCTCACTGTAACAGGAGCTGCTGTGAGTAACTGATGATGGACTGGAGGACTGGAGCTGTGAGCTCATCAGATGACTTGTTGGTTTTTACTGGAGGGAGGATGCATTTAGTTGCATACCCCCTGTTTGCATGAAAAAATGTGATTATCTCAGAATATGAAATTTAATGCAAGGATTTTATAACATGAGCCAGTCCTGGTGTGAAAAAATGCTGCACTCTTGTTTTTACTTTTGGACTGTAATTTTATCAAACCCAAATCATAAATATCTCTCAGGCAACATGGTTTACCAAGACAGACCTAGATTACTGTATTTATTTAAAGAAGTTGAGTAGCATTTGCTGGTGAAAAGAGAAATATGTTTATGTCTGGTTCAATAAAAACACAAAATGCCATATTTTGAGTGCTTACAATTTTGTTTCTTCTGTGCTTTCAAATATATTCAGCTCAAATCAATAACAGAATATACGACTCCCTCTGCTGTTGTTAGAAGGTAAAACCGGGACACCTTTGGGTTTTTTGTATCATTGACATTCACTCATCAGCCACTTCACTTGGTATGCCTGTTCAACTGCTCATCAATGCAAGTAGCTAATTAGCCAATCGCATGGCATCAATTCAACGGCAGTGCAGAAGTGGTCAAAAAGACCTTAGCAGAAGAATGTGTGAAAAAGGTGATTTAAATGCCTTTGAACATGGCAGGGCTGTTTGTGCTGGACGGGTTGGTCTGAGTATCTCAGCAACTGCCGATCTATTGGGATATTCACTCACAATTATCTCCAGAGTTTACAGGGAGTGGTCTGAAAAAGAGAAAATAACCAGTGAGCTGCAGATCTGTGAGCCAAAAAGCCTTGTTGATGCCTGAGGTCAGAGAAAATGTCCAGAATGATTTAAGTAGAGAAGACGACATCAAGTATGCAGAAGACCACTAGGTATAAGGTGTGCTCAACTCGTCAAACCTGAAAAGCATATGGACTACAGCAGCTCCTGCCAGCTAAGAACAGGCCACTGAGGCTGCAATTTGCACAGGCTCTCAAATACTGGACAAAAGAAGACTGGAAAAAGTTGTCTGATCTGATGAGTCTTGTTTTCTCCTGCCACATACAGATGATGTGCAAAAAATCCATCAAAAAAAATAAAGACAACATCAGGAATAAAGTTTAAGAAACAGAAAAGGCAACCTTATCTCGATTGTTCTTGAATTCTCAAACCATCGACAATTTAACATCAACTTCTAGACATTTTTCTCAAGTTTCAACATACTTTTAATAGACATGTGGCCCAGTCTTAAGTTTTTTTTTTCCTACTCTTGTAGGTGTAGATGTCACAGCAGATGCACAAACATGCTGTTGGCAAGAACACAGCGTAAATATATGGAGATAAACCTGCACTGACAACACTCCCTAGAACAAAATGCAGATGTTTACAGCTGTATCACTAGTAGCAGATGCAGTGCATGTTTGTGGTGATTGACATTGTTTTTACCCTCTTTAAATGATAAGTTGAATAATTATCAGAGTTCATGCTCATATAGCTCAAAGGTAAGCTTAACAATAGTATGAAGATGTCTGACGTGTCTGTAGACCACATCTTGTTAAGCTGTGCCTTATGTCCTTGTTGCTCGCCAAGTGTTACTGTTCCAAGAGAGACCATGTAAACGTGGCTTTTGGCCAAGCAGCAAATGAAGGACAATTTCATGACAAATGTTTCTTTGTTGAGGTTCATTAAAACAGAATCTAATGTGTATTTAGCCAATAATTTTTTATTTATTTTTTTCAATTTTTTTTTTCATTTCTTGCATCGCTTCCGAGTCCATGACAAGCAGATACATACCATTCTTTCGACTCTGCATGCAGTAACAAGACAGATACGGGCAAAGCTCACCCACCGGTAATTAGCTTAGCTCAAGCACTGGGAGTCAGTGGGTATTGTTAGCCTGCCTCTGCCTACAGCCATAAGATAAATTCTTCAGCAACTCTTAATGGTCCTATGTGCTTGTTGTGACTCTTTTTTTTTAACCACGTTCTGTCACGTTATTTTCTACTTTCAACTTTTAATCTTCTTCTACTCCTTTGTTGAACTACTTCCGTGGTGGTTTGAGTTGGAGATATGACGTTTACAACCCTTTCAACGTGTAAGGCCACTTTGTAACCTCTTGTTTGAGAATTTCCCCATAATCTAATGAACTAATAAAGTTGGTGCCCATGGCTGTGGTTATGTTGTATGGATAATAATTTATTTAAAAAATATAGTAACGATTGCATTGGAGTCCTCAGCCATTTTGGTAGCCCTTTTTAGCAGTTTGTTAGCAACTATTCTTTTCGAAACATGATTATGCTTTGAAATTCAAAAGCAGGGCAATGTTAGATGCATTTTATCCTGTAAAAAAAACATTTACGTCTGGTATGCATGTGTTCACCACAGACTTTATTTAAGGCATTTGTCTGAAAAGCTGTTCGAAAATTCCACAGACTTTGGGATGTAGGAACTATTTTGCTAAAATGCTAACTTAGTTCTGCTTTTTTTTAACTCCTGCACCATTGGGCTAAATGATTGATGGGTTATCAGACAAATAAGAGCCGAAATGCTTTGAGAAAAAGTTGAATCATTAGCCAGCCATTAGCTTTTTCCTAGCGCTTATTAGATTGGTATCAGGATAACACAAAAAGTTATGAGCAGAAATTAATGAAATTTCCAGATTAGGTCTAAAATAAACCAAGAACCAGTTTATTAGATTTTGGTAGTGATCTGACTCTGGAGGCTGATCCAGGAATTTTAAAGAATTCGTTAGCACTGTGAGTTTTCCACAGCTTTATTAATAACTCAATAAGTTCTAAACAGATAAGGATGACATTTTCAGGGAATGTTGGTTATTGCACAAGAAACAATTGGTTAGATTTTGGTGGTGATGCGGCTCCAGGAATTTTTTAGTGACTTGTTAACATTGTGAGATAGGGCTGTTTTCTATATTTTTGCTCATAACTTTCACATTCCAAAGGATTTTCATGACAATTTCAGGGAATGTTGATCATGGCACAAGGAGGAAAAGGTGAGATTTTGGGGGTGATCCAAATTAAGATGTGAATCAAATTTTTTTTCCCAAGGATTTCTTACCAGTGAGAGACAGGGCAGTTTCCCCACATTTTCGCTAATAACTCAATAAAATGTTTACAGATTTGGATGACATTTTAAGGGAATGTTGGTTATGGGAATAGGCAGACTATTGCCCAAGTCCCTCCGATCCGAGTCCCAAGTGAGTGTCAAGTTATTTGGTCCAAGTCTCAAGCAAGTTCCAAGTTTTTTCTGTTGTGGGCAAGTCAAGTCAAGTCGAGTCACAAGATTATGTCGAGTCAAGTTGAGTCAAGTCACAAGGTTATGTCAAGTCGAGTCAGCCACAGGTTGTCAGGTCAAGCTGAGTCACAGGTTATGTCGAGTCAAGCCCCTCATTGTTCCCCAGCCCACCCAAAAAGCACTCAGCATGCAGACTAGCCTGCATGGATTAAACCAGCATAAAGCTGTTCATTTATCCATTACAACATTACATGTCTGATCATGTCAATGAATTTAAGAGCATCATTAAGAATGTGGTGACAGAGGCATGTGGTTGTTTTTCTTGAAAGCCAAATGTGTATTTGATTATTTGTTTTAAGCCTGTTGATTGTGTTGTGTCATTTTCTATGTACTATAACTCAGTACGGCTGCTATTTTGGCCAGGTCTCTCTTGTAAAAGATTTTTTAATCTCAATGGGACTTCCTGGTTAAATAAAGGTTAAATAAAATTTTAAAAAAAATCAGACCTAGGTAGATGGGAAAGGCTCCATTCCATTAAAGAAATGGCATATTTGATACAAAAAAACATGTTTATTTGGAACATTTTGCAACATTTAAACTGCAGGCTCAAACTGCCTCTCTGACGTTTTTCAAGTGTATTTTTTTAGCGGTAGCTAGAATGATATCCACCTGAAAAAAAAAATATATATATATACAATGAAAAAAACATATGCTTCAATTTTTCCGACTCATGTTGTCTCAAGTCGAATCTGGAGTCACTGCCTCCCAAGTCCAAGTCGATTCTTGAGTTTTTACCTCCCAAGTCTGAGCCAAGTTGGAAGTCATCAAATTAGCGACTTGAGTCGACTCAAGTCCGAGTCCCTATGACTCGAGTCCAACTGTCTGGCAATAGGGACAAGTGATTCGATTTTCATGGCGATCCGAATCTGGATGTAGATCCAGGAATATTACTGACAATAACTCACACAACACTGTTGGAAATGCCTTGGTATATGTTTGTGTAAAAAGGCCTACACCCCCCCCACCCCCACCCCAGTCAAAATGCCAGAGTAAAAAAATGAATTGATGGATATAACAGTAAATGTCTCAAAACTGTTTGTAGACAGATTAAATGTCTATCATTTTTAACTTATCTCTTGGTTCCTCATGGAAATGATCCTGTCCATTATGTCTGTGGGCCTGTTGTTTTGGGGCTGATGCAGACTGTTGTCGACAGCACCTTTAAAAACGAGGCTGCTGACGAAAACGCGTTCGGGTCTTTTGTCTCCTCCCTCCTCACCCCCTCCTTTCTGTCTCTTGCAGGCCTACACACTCTGCCTCCTCCCCCTCCTCCTCCTCCTCCTCCCCCCTCCGTGCAGGCTGGATGACCATCTCTGGATCCTCCGGAGCTCCAGCAGAGTTTCACCGCGGATCAGAGCGAGCGGGCGGTCCGAGGCGAGCAGCAGCCGCAGGGGCGTCCAGTCAGCCTACAGATCGGGACCACCATTTCGGATTAGCCTCCTCACAGCTATGATCAACCTGCCCGGCCTGTGGTAGAGGTAAACGGAGCTCTGACACATACCGTAAAACGCGTCCAGGATGAACGGGAGCGCAGGATCGTGCTCGGGATCGGCTTCTTGCCGTTTCGCCCACTACTTTGTTGTGTGTGGGGTGGACACGGAGACGGGCCTGGAGCCGGACGATGGAGCAGGTACACGGTCTATAAACATTTAAAGAGCATGCCTGTAACACAAAATATAGACACAGACTTAGATTCATTATTGTCATGTTCACATGAAAACATTCACCACCTCATGTAGGCCATGTTTGTGTGCGTTGGGTTGACATCCATTTAAATGTGTTTTGATTGGACGCCAATCAAAACACTCTTCCCATTCTCTCTTCCCATCTCTTCCCATTCTTTGTTGACAACCTACAATCTGTCAGAAAACGCTCAGATTAGCTCATAATAAGGTCATGTGTTTCTGTGTTGAGTATGTTCTGCCGTCACATTTTTTATTTACTTACACTTTATTTTTTCTAATATAGGCAATAATGCTAGAGAAATGATATAGAATAACCATGCATAAAATCATGAAAATAGCCATCTCCATTAGATTTGATTTCTTCATATGAATAATTAAACCATATGACCCCATCCTCCTGTCCCTTTGTGTAATCTCCGCTTCAGGAAAAAAAACACATTGCACCTCCTTTCATTGTCTTTTCATCATATTTTTAGCCTGACAGCCCTGTGATTGTACCTCTGCTGTTGTTTTTTCCTGCAAGTCATCTACCAATTTCACCAGGATGAGGAAATACAGCAGAGAAAGGGCTTTTTAAAGAGCTCACAACAGCATCCTACCCAAAACATAAAGTACTAAAAATTGGAGCACAGATGGAGGATCCACAAAGGCTGTGTTGGTTCATGGATAACACAGGAGCTCCCAGATTACACTGTTCTGTAAATCTGAAAGCACTGATAATCTGTGATGGCTGGTGCCCATACTGCTGTTAAAAATCACACAGATGGGTCCTTTTTTTCTCCAGTGCTGATCATTTATATCATTTCTCTACAAAATACAGGAGGGATGGAGGAAGTCAAGGGGAGTGTGATGTTGGTACCATGGAGAGAACATCTGCAGTGATGCTGCACATGATGATTTATTTGTGGAGTTTAAATCAGAGGTATCAGGTGGTGTAAGCAGCATCAGCTTTGAGGTGTTGACATGTTTCTGGGTGAGACGAGGACAAATTTTACCCAGGGGCTTTCTGTGACGTGTGCTCTGCGTGTTTTTGCACTACGTGTGCCATGCTAATTGTGAGGAAAAAGCTCTGTGCAGGTTAAAAGACAGCTTCAACAGCATATCTGGTAGTGTTGGACATTAAATTTGAGGTCAGGTTTTAACTACAATTCAGGCTTCCCATAAACATCAGAAGATAGATCATTAAGATTAAAGTAGTGATGCACTATATTAGATTTTTGCAGTTTCTAATATGATATTTCTGAACTCATTATCACTGATGCCAGTATCAATAACGATACCAATAGTTTTGTTAATAGGACAAAGTCTGCACTTTACTGATACTGACCTGTTGGTTTTATGGTAGCTGTCTATTTGTGTTCAAAACGGGTGTGAAACAAGAGAAACAATGTAAATATTGGCTGAAATGTTCATATTTGCTTAAACCAATAGTCAATTTTTAAGGCAATAATCTGTCATTACTGATATTGTTACAATAATATATATATAGATTAAACAATCACTTTGCCTTGTCATGTTGTCTCTGTTCCATCCATAGGCAATTTTTGACCCTTTTAAGGAGTGCTTAAGTACCCATAAAGCTCACCGTAGTTCCCCTATTTTATCATATGTCTTAGTTTACATGTCATTTATGGTGCAGGAAGCAAAATCTAATCTAAAGCTAAATCCTAAATGATAATTACATGTCAGGATGCAGAGGAAATTGTAGAAAACTCAGGTATTTTTTCAAGGTCCCTCTATTTGTCATGATGATGAATTGTATGACATGGGTAGGGGAAAATACTGTTACACATATGGGATATGTTTTGCTTGATAAGTTTTTTATATTTTATGGCACAGTATCATGTTGTCTTCGTTTTTAAGTTAAAGAAATTCTGTGAATTTTATTTAGTGTTGCAGTTCAGCCTCCAGACACTAGTTGGCAGTCGGCATTCAGCCATTTTACTCAACGTCTCTCCATGAAATGTATCTTCATATCTGTCACTGGAACAGACAGTAAGTTTAACCATGTTGCAGGGATGATGCTTTTCATAAATAACACTGATTTAAGACTTTTTAATATGGCTGTTGTCATGGATCAGCATCAGTAGATTGGTGCAGTGACAAGGCCTAAGCCTGGAAGGGAATCACCATTGTATCACATGAGGTTCCACTCATAGTGTGGAATTTCTGAATGATCCCAGAATAAGGCCAATGGAAAACATGATCTTGAACGATTTTGAGCTTTCATTGTACAACATAAACTGCATCTTAAATTGCTTTGTTGTTGTGAATTTTCAAGCGTGATAGTGTGTACCAAAGGACAGTTGCTGACAGGTTGCTAACTAGGGCTACAGAGTTTGTTTGGGACATAAAATGTCAAAATTTTTGATCACCTATCAGTAAAAATGTTAGACTTACAACGTAATCAGGTCATAGGAAGCCTGAACCTAGTTTTTTGCTATTTCTGATTACTGGATGTGATGGTCACCAGAATGAAATAAATGTGTTTCATACAGTTTGTCCCTGTACATGCCTCTTTTGCTGTGGAAATCCAAAAGCCAGTTTTAAAAACAGCTTTTTGTGTTGAGGGACAGTGCAAACGTCAACTTCAAACTTTTGGCCTTTAAAATTGCGTCTTTCTTGCACCATAAAATGCCCGACATGACTTAGGCTTCTTCAAGATATCCTGCAGTCAATGGGAACATATGAAATGCTGGATTTGTTAGACAGTTGAAAGTGCCCTTCAGAACAAATGAAGCCATTCAATCATTTGACTTTCACACTCAAAGTCATGTAATCTTTAAAGGAATCCTTATCTCAATACAACTTAAAATAATTGTGATAATGATTTCTACCTTGATCACACAGCCTGAATTCCTAGGTTGGGGTTTTGTAGTCACAGCCTGCATTCTTGTGCGTATTGTTGTAGGGATGAAGCACAAGTAGAGCAGATCCTCTGGGGCTGAAACAGGACCCTGCTTCATGTTCCTCCCCTCGGCTAAATGATGTTTTAGTGAACAGCAAATCCCACTGTATCATGGTAGAAAGGGTAGCCAGGCTGCAGATTATTTCGTGCTCACTCTCTAACCTTTTGGGGACTCAGATAGCTGGCTCCCTGCAGCGACAACAGCGCTGCCACTGGTGAGTATATCTGAGCTCCAGCAATCTGCTTATGTAACAGCAGGCCGTCTCTGCTGCAGGGGGCTCTGCTCCTTTCAAGGGATTTTATTGTCTTCATACATACTCCTTCTGCTGCAGTAAAGCCAGAGATGCTCATTCTTTATCATTTTCACATGCAGAAATACAAGTATTTGAATGTGAGAGCTGATGCTGTGTCTATGTGTGTGTAATTAGTGAATGCCTACAGAGAAACAATCTGCTCTTGTTGGCTTCTCAATAGATGCCACTGTGTGTTTTCTGCAGCCTAATCAAATTTCACATGACGTTGTCTGTTGGCACGCTGGACGGCCGGGGCTACAGCACCCTGACTGTCACCGTTTGGGTGGGGGTGACATCAGCGAAGGGCAAGAACTCCCTGACCGAACATTTGAGAGCTGCTTTGTGACAGTAGACTGTCTGCACTGGGATGTTTAGCACGTGTCTCATTTATAAAAAAAAATTCCAGACTGTCTTATCTTATTTTTAGGCCCACCATATTTGCTTTTATCTTTTTATTTTAAGCTCAGAACCATGTCTGAGTTTCAGGCTGGGACAAAAAAGGAAAATGTGTCATTTTTCTTGATTTATCTTGAGTGGAAGGACGAATCTGTGACACAAAGATGAATTTATTTCAAGTGTTTGAGCTAAAAGGAAAACACTCCTCATCAGTCAGTGCCAGTGTGACACTTGCTGCCATTTTAATCTTCCCATGGTTTATATCTGCCCTCATTGACTCATGTAATGATATGGTGTATGGGATGGAGGGGGTCATTTCATTGTGAAAATGACGGGTAGCTGTCTTTATGGGTGCTCAATCTTTCCTGATTAAGTGAGCTCAGGGAACGATTAAGGGCTTTAAATCATTTTGATGAATGCTTCAACCTGAGCAGGATTTGAAAGTTAAAGTGTCCTTTAAAACAGTGACAAAATTGATATTACAGTATCAGTGGCATCGATATTTCCTGATTGAGGGTTAGGGCTGGGACAATAAAACAACCTGAGTTAGTTAATTGTTAGTTAATTGTTTGTGTTAATTTCGTGTTAGAGACAGAAATGCAAAACCATGGAGGCCCTAAGTAAACACGAAGCTGTTCATTGTTAACTAATTTTTATTTTACTTAAATATATATCTTTTTAGATATTTGCCTGTTTTCTAATTTTCTTCATTTAAAACTCAATAAAATTTGAATTGTAATTGAAATTACTAAAAGGATTTGTTAACATTGTGAGATAGGGCAGTTTTCCACATTTTTGCTAATAATTCAAGAAGTCCTCAACAGATTTTTATGACTGTGGCTACGTTTACATGCAGTCATTAAACTTTTCATAACTGGAATATTAGCAATAACCTGGTTGCGTGAAGCCATGTAAACACCAAAAAACCTTTTGAAAAAGCGGAATATGCTCATATTCAGGTTTTTAAAAACCCGAAAATCACCCCTGGGTTACTCCTTTTCTAACCAGAATATCTGGTCATGTATACGCCGATCAGGATATCCTCATCGAAAGGAGCATTAATTTGTGTTCTGCGCATGTTCTTTTCGCAAGGAATCTTGGTCTTTTGAGTACAGGAAGTGCTTGTTGTAACATGGCACAGCTCCGGCTCGATTTCCTAATTCTTCACGTTCTCGTCTTCCATTAATGAAGAAACTGACAAAGAACAGTGTCAAGTACTGGTGGTGGGTCAGTACCAGCACCAAAGCACAAACGAAACCAACTGTTAGCTGCTCCAGGCCGTTCATTATCCGCCGTGCTGCTGCTGTTCTCGTTGCTATTGGATACAGGAAGAAGAAGCGGAAATGATGCGCATTGCGTCATGACGTTCTCTATCCGAGATGATGGAGAACGGATCTCCGTGTGTCGCTGTTTTGTTCGGGATATTATGCATAGAGGGATAACCCTATTTGCTCTCGCGTGTAAACTGGGTTATTCCGAATGTTTCAGAAACTGGAATATTGATCTTAACCCGAATATTGACTGCATATAAACTTAGCCATTTTCTGACAATGTTAATTATGGTGCTAGGGAGAGGTCAGTAAATTTTGGTGGTGATCTGGATCCAGGAATTTAATGAATGCATGTTAACGTGGCTTGATAGGGCTGTCTTTTACATTTTCGGCAAACAACGTCAGAAATGCCTTGGCGTAGGTTCTGTACTTTGATGTTTTCTTTACTGAACTATTTTCTTAATACCTTTTTGGTATAGTTAACATAATATTAGTTCAATATTCACATTTTTCCCAATTTAATGTATCTTAGCCTTTAAAAATGAGATCAGTCCCTGTCACCTGAACAGCTTCAAGCCGCATGTGGCCAATTGAGATATCTTGGCTTCTTGATTTTGGGGCTGACATATTTTTAATCACTGAATCTGACTCTGAAATATCTGTACTCCTGGTAGAACATAAAGTCATTCCTGATAACATTGATTCAATGCAGTAGTTCTAGAGGTTGTTTAACACTTATAGGGCCAAAATGACAAAAAGATACCCTTAAAACCACAACAAGTTTTCTCCTTATACAGACTTTGATAGTACGCAAAGGGTCAGGTGGGAAGCTTTGGGGGTCCTGATGTGGCCCCTGGGTTGCCAGCTGATTATCAGTGACTGAGGGCTTTCATAAGGATAAATGAATAAAGATAAAAAAATATATATGTTATGTAACTTAATCAGACTAAGTATATTGTGGCATTTTTATAGCTGTCTATGCCAAACAAGCAATTTCTTGTTTGGAAACAGAAGTTAAAGCAGAGGAAGCCTGTAGTGTCCATCCATATAGTTTATTTTCTCAGTTTTCCTGTGATAAGAAGCACTTCCTGGTTATTTCTTGAGTTACTAACTTATTGTCTCCTTATCTCAGATTACAAAGCTAATTCCCCGTTGGGAAAGAATCAGTTGTCTTATTATCTTGAGATAACAACAGCAGGCAATCTAGAAAACAGAACAAGAGGCTGATCGTTGAAGAGGTCAGACCATGACATGCCATTCTACTACCATATACATAAAGGCTTTTCTGTTTGTTTTGTGCTTGTGCTTTTCTCAGAAAACAAAATAAGTTCATAAAGAAGCTGTGAAAAACTGTGATTACTTGTTATCACAGGAAAATGTTTTAATAAGGGATTCATGGTTGTGGATTATTTTAGATATTCAATATGCAAATAATTCCAGAATCAGCCATCACATGTCTATAAGAACACCAAATCATGACTGTTGTAGATAATTTATACTACCTGTAACTTTTATTTTTACAGCATTTTTATGTAGAAACAGACATAAAACATCACATTTGATTTTGGATAACCACAATCTTGATCCATCCCTCATGGGAAAGTACAGTCTTTAACCTCTTTTATTTTGTAGCTTGTCCTTCTGTTAAAAAAGCTGTTTTTTTACAAGAAGGATTAAAAACTACATAGAGATACATGCATGGAAATATTTCAGAGAGATGTTCTGCTGCTCTCATGGCAGTGCTGCCTAAACAGGGGATCACTCCTTGCTCAAGAGCATCTCAGTGTAACACACAAAGTGTAACATCATCTTTCTTAAATTAAGATATTACATTAAAAAAACTTGCAATGATTTGTCAGGATTGCATACATTGTTTATAAAATGTATTTTTAGGAAGGAAATTCAAAAAAAACATTTTCTTTTGCCTTTTAAGGGTCACAGTACTATAAGAAACCAGTGCAGCTCAGGCTTTCCACTCTCATACACTGCATCAGTGGGCTGTTATCAATAACAGCCCACTGAGGACAAAAGTATCTCAGTAACTACTTATTTGTAACTGTTGTATTACTGTGTAGAAATTGTAATCCCCCACAATAATAGTTACTCGAAAGAGTAACATCATTAAGGTTAGAGATGCACAGTAATATTGTGCCAATGTTGGTATGGGAAGATTTTTGCCTAAAAAGCTGATTATCGGTAGATATTAAAATTTTTGCTGATATTTACTGCCGAATTTTTGACCACACAAGTTGGCCATAAACATCCTATATAATGGCTGTAATACTGGCAAAATATATACATATTACCATGGTGATTTATCACAGCATCACACGGTGTCCATCTTTATGAATCAAAAGAGTAAGTTATCAAATATAAAATGTTTTTCTTTCTATATATCTTATTCTAAGACAAATGCACTGTAACCTTGAAAGGAACAGGTCAATTTTAATTAGATAAAGACTTTATGCTCTTGGCAAAATATCAGTATCGGCAGTAAATATTGGTATATCTGGATTTTTGCAGATTTTTGCATAACTTGTTACTTGTAACTGGTCACTGCCCATCAGTGGTAACAACCTGATGACTGACTGCAATGGTGCATTCATTTACCCTAAAACTTGGATGTCCAGACAGGAACTAAAATAAACCACATTACGGTTACACGCCTGTGCACGCCGGGCAAAAGATGATCATTTGGCTTCTTGAGTAAGAATTTTGACTTGAGGGGGCTGATCCCAGAGATGTTTCTTATTTTCAGCTTGAGTTGTCTGACTTCAAAGATCAAATAGGATAAACCATAAGCTTCAAAATAAAAATGTGAACCTTTTGTGCAAAGCTCACCAAATTAAATTTTCATTATTTTATGAAACAAAAGGTTAGCAGGACCAACTGCCATAGCAGTAATTAACTTTTGTGCTGTTATCTACTATTAACAAAATAAAGCAGGGATATTTTGCATCCTTCTAAATTTGTGGATTCTTATTTGTCACGGACTTCCACACATTTTTAATATTTGTTACTTAGGGGTGCTACTTAGAAAGTTTGACCCCATTAAAATGTTTCACTAAGTTGGCCACTGCTACTACCCAAACCAACCCTGCACAATTTCTTAAACAACACCTCCATTTTGGAAAGAATATATTTAAAAAAGATTATAATTCTGTGTTGGAACAGCATTTTATACACTGCTAAACTTGTCTACCAAAATTACCACAACACTTTTTTGTTACTATGTATATGCATGCCAAAGACAACAAATTTTTACTGCCCAAAGACAACATAATAGTATGAAAAGTTGCCAAAAAGACATGTAAGTTTTATTGCAGGTTGAACAATGACTTAAATTATGAAATATAAAGATATTTGTTGATCTTCTGACCAGGATACATGAATGTTATTTACTTTCAATACAAATTAATACAGGTAATGAAATTGATTATTTCTCTCAGCCTTGTGTAAAAGCAGATTTCTTATATTCCCATGCTAAATGTTAATAATGCAAATAAAAAGGATTAATGATTTAATACACTGTAAATTTTCCAGTAACTTCCTAGCACAGTGTTTACAGTAGTACAGTGTTTTTATTTACAGCACTATCACTGTGTTTTCAGTATCAGTACTGTATTTTTTCTCACAATTTCATTGATGCATTTCAATTCACAGCCTAATGACTATTTTTAAAATGGCATCCTTCCTGTATTTTCATGTACAGTATTATTACTGTATTTCATTTCACAACTTTATTTTTGTATTTCAAATGATAGTAAACTTACTGTATTTGAATTTATATTTGTATTGCTATATGTTTAAGTGGTTTTTCTCTTCGTTTTATAGCTATATATCAATTTCTAAGGAAAAAAATCCCTTTTTTTATCCAATAAAACACACTGGACCAAATATTTGTATCATTTAAATGTGGAACATTTTTAAAAAATAAGTCTTGTCTGCCTTTGATCAGTTTTCCAAGTGCGAAATGGAATTACAGCAGTGACTAAATATTCTCCTCAATCCATTGCCATTTATGCACCTTTTCCAGTTGGTAACTGTAGATATTATAGTGAAATACGGTTAAGTTTACAAAAATCAGTCTCAGTAAACTTTTAGGTTTTGTGTCAGTCATGGACTTTTGATTTTCTCTTGAACTTTCTCCCCCTTGCAGCAAAGCAAAACACACTTTTCTGTTCGAACATAATAGCTTGAAGCTAGCTTAAGCTAAAACATAACATATTTTTCACTCAAACACAACATGATAGCTTTAAAAGTTGGCAAAAACTATGTCAACGTTATTGCAGGTTGAATAAAATAATAATTTAAACAATACAATAAAAGCACCCTGATTGATCTGTAAATGAGGCTACCCGAATGTTATTTACTATTACATATTAATTATTTAGGGGTCCCATGTCCTGCAAAATGCCATTTTATTTGCTATTGTTGTTTTTCAGCTCATTATCAAAGCTCCCACCCCCACCTCCCATTCAGTTCTGAGCATTTCCAAAGGGGAGGGAAAAGGAGCCGCATCTGATCCTCTACAGATATTATTAGTATTATTTTTTTTAAGTTCAACTTATATTGAATACTTGTTTAAGGGGCATCCAAGACATGGTGTAAACTGTCAAACACACCAGAACACAAGACCTTTACTGGAACAGGATGAGTGTTTTAATATTTTTTTAGGGTTCCTGTCAGTCATGGAACCTTGATATTGGCTTGACCTTCTTTCTTCTTTCCCCCTTGCAGCAAAACATAACATATTTTACTCTTCAAAGACAACATACTAGCTTGAAACATGCAAGAAAAACACAACATATTCAGTGCTTAGGAACGACATCACAGCTTGAAAAGTTGCAAAAAATGTTTCAACTTTATTGTCAGTTGAATAATGACTTATACTATGTTATCTAAGCACTTTGGCTTAGTTTTTAGACCAGGCCATCTGAATGTTACATACTTTACATAAAAACTAATACAGGGTTTTTTTTTGTCAGCTTAGTGTAAAGACATTTTCCCATGTTACCATATTGCTTGTTGATAATTCAATGCAACAGAGTTAATTCATAATCATTTTTTAGGGTTCCTCTCTTTACCTTTCTTCCTTTTGCAGCTGACTGAACCTAGTATTTATCAATTTTACTAAATGTTGTTATTGTTTGAGAAAGTCCAGCAAAACAAGCACTTTAAAAGGATCATTTTTGGAAATGTGAAGAGCAATGTCTTATTTTTTTATGCTGTAGGCCAAATAAATGATACATTTAAACCTCCATTAAAATTTAACAGTATCTTTCTGTAAATAACAGCTTTTTCAGCTGGTTTGAAGACATTAAGCATTCTTGAATATTTCTGGCTCACTCATGGTCTCCACTGTGTGTGTGTGTGGTTGTGGTTGGAAGAGAAACATGTTTATTACAGCCTTTCAAGAACAGCCATTTGAGCTCTCATTCTCAGACCAAAACAAACCTCCCTCTTAATCTGCTGCCAGACTCTTTGGTGGGGCGTGTGTTGAAAGGAGTCTGCCTTTTTAATCGGGTCATCTGATGAAACACAAGGTGACGTAGCTTTGACGAGCTCTGCTTCTATGGCCATCTTCAAGAGCGAAGCGGAAACTGCTGCCATGGCAACTATGTGGTCTTTAGTGAGGCTTGATGCTGCTTCTGAGCGCTGACACCAATTTGTATCTGTAGAGGAGAACATCAGAGCATTGACTCCCCCCTCGTCCATTTGCTGTCTCCCACCTACCAGTGTGACTCAGTTTAATGTGAAGCGGTTCTTCGTCCTCGCTCTGCCTGCGGCGCAGCTTCCTCTCTGTGTGCGTCATCTCGCAGGCAGGTGAGGTTCATGTCTGAATGCTGAGTGAGCCCATCAAAGGGAGTGTATCTGTGTTCCCCAGCCTTAGTGTCATAATATGAGACAGTACAGGAACATTTCAGAGGGTTTTATGTTCTCAGAAGTGGATGTTTTCCTGGGTCACTATCTTTAAATTACCCAAGTCGTGCTTGTAGCATTCTGATATTTTAATCCTCAAAAGCTTTTGTCTCAAATGTGCTGTCAACAAAGTTTCCCTGAATATTTCTGCTGCTGCTGAGCTAATTTTTACCATTCAAACTAAATCAAAACTGCATCTGTTTTTTTTTTTTTGTTTGTTTTTTTTTTTACCTACAGCATGCATTGCCGGCTTATTTTTTGTGTTCTTGAAATTATAATGAGGTTTGTCCAGATAAATGATACATGATACATCAGTTTAACATTAACCCTTTAAACCAGTGTTTTTGAAACTTGGGGTCGGGACCCCACGTGATGTCGCCTGGAATTTAAATGGGGTCGCCTGAAATTTCTAGTAATTGATTTTAAAAAAATAGGCTACTGATAAAAATATATTTTTAACTAATTATTATTCTTTTTAAAATAAAAACACCACACACAATCGCAAACAACTGTATTCTTTACTTTCACTTTCTCAAATATAAATGTAGTTCAACTAAAATGCAGCATTTAAAAATATATGAGCTGGCGCAACTTGATTGAAGGCTGCGATAACGTGACTTTACAGTTACTGGTGCTTCAGTTCCCTCGCTTCAACTTAACACACAAACTTGCAGTCAGTAGGAAAAACAGCATAACAAACGTCCATGGTTTGTACACTATAGCAAACATGATGAAAAATTAATTATAGAAAAAAAATGTCTCTGGGGTCCCCAGAAATTTGTGATGCCAAAATGGGGTCACCGACCAAAAAAGGTTGGGAACCACTGCTTTAAACAAACATCTGTCACTGGTTATAATGTTGCATGAACAGATGTTGAATGCAGATGTTGCCTCATTATGCTGTACTAATATAATGCTGGCATCAAACACACCTAGCTACTGAATAAGATATGTTTTTCATCATGCACGAGAAATGACCTTTTAGACAAAATCTGATTTGTTTTCATGGTAACCCATGTGAGAAGATGTTGGCATTTTGGGAGAAATAAAAAAAGTATTCAATTTTTTTTTTTTTTAAATGTGATTGGACTTCCTTTTTGTAGCATTTAGGGATGTGAATCGAAGAACAACTCCAGTTGAGAGTCAATAACAACTGGTTAAAGGAATCGATATCATTAGTCTTGGTGGTTAACAAATCTCTCATCATTTCCTTCATTTTTTGCTTTGCATATCCTGCAAATCAAAGATATCACTCCCTCATTAGAGGCAGCCAGCAGAAATAATAGCAAAGAAGTCAAAAAGGTGATCATGAGAGGCAGGTAACAGAAGTAGTCTAAACTGTGGCTTCATATTATGATAAATGAAGTGAACTGCACAATGTCTAATGTCCATGTCTTTGTGACTTAAACCTGGGTGGAATCACCAGCAGCTTGAAGAAGTATGTGTCTAGGAGGTCATTCACACAAAGATGAGTTCAGACATATTTGCAAAAGTGCAGTGATTTTCCTTTCTTGTATGACTGAATTGCTCTTGTCCTCAATGAGAAAATAATTGTTGCAGTCTTTTCCTTTTTTTTCAACTTTTTTATTGGGTTGTGCACAAGTATACAATTGTATAACAGCATTTACAAAGAATTTAAAAAAATCGTTTTTCCTTTTTAGAAAAACAGCAGAAAATCAAAGTGGTCACTCAAGTATTGCTGCATACCCAAACAACTTATTAAAGAAAAGCAGCCACAATAAAAATAATAATTAAATAGATAAATTAAAGGAAAAATATATATATATATAGAACTAGGACAGAAAAAGACAATTTAAAAAAGAAGGAGAGAGAGGCAGAGAGAAGAAAAATAGGCATATCAGTCTGGTAATAGTAAACTGCAATAGAGATAGCAACAGACATCCTAACTGCAGTCTTTTTCTGACATATCTGACACACTAGTTTGCCACTTGTTAGCAACCACCCCTTTAAAAAACTTGACAAAGCTTCAACAATTAAAGGTGGATTACTTCCAGGTGTATTTTAGGTTGGATATTTTAGATTTCTGTATTAAGGAAAGTTCAAATTGTCATAGGTGGTTTTCACACCTAGATAATTTGAGAGAGCTGTTCCGACACAGGGCGGCACGTTGGCCCAGCAAGTAGTGCATGTGCCCCACTGCAAGAAGGTTTCTGGTTCAATCCCGTGTCTGTCAGGGCCTTTCTGTGTGGCATTTGCATGATCTCCTTGTGCATGCGTGAGTTCTTATTGGGCGCTCCAGCTTCCTCCCACAGACTAAAAACATGCTCATTTGGTTGACTGATGTCTTAAAATTGCCCTTAGGTATTAGTGTGCATGAATGATTGTCTGTCTCCCTACGTGGCCCTGCGATCAGCTGGCAACCAGTCCATGGTGTACCCTGCCTCTGGCCCAATGTCAGCTGGGATAGGTTTCAGCCCCTGCAACCCTGAAAGGGATAAGCGGTACAGATAATGGATGGATGGATGAATGATTCCAAGTGCTGGGGGTAGGTTTTCAGGGCCAAGGAATAATATCGCAAGGGTCACTTCATCATTGGACTATCACTTATTGGTGTAACAGCAATTTGTGAGCTACCTTGGAGGAGGTGAGTGCCATCTAGCAAAGTATGTTTTCTGAAGATAATGTGTAAAATTTGCCACTTGAGATCATTTGGTAAATTGTAGCATCTCTTAACCCCCTTCTTGGTGTCTTGTGACCCCCCCCAGGGAGTCCCAACCCCACTTTGAGAACCACTGAACTAAACAACACTCTCAAAAATGTCAGGGACAGTGACGACTACATGTAAAATTTCACAGTGGAGAGAATGTTTGTTTTTATTTGATTTTGTTTATGTTATGCAGTGATGTCAAATCAGTCCCAGCATGAAGTCAGACACCTCTGTTTAAGAGCATCGCTGTTGTAGTGGATGAGTAATGAAAGTACAAAGTTGATTCTCTGCCTTCTGCTGCAGCTCCTTCTGCACATAGACATCACTCTGAATGTAACCAGAGCTGAAGGCTGACACAAGCTGCAGAGACTGAGCAGAGGAGAAACCTGAGCCTGTCAGAGCCATGCATCAAATCCCTGCATTGTGAAAAAAGGAGTAAATGACTTGATTTTCTCTGCATGCTCTGCAGGTTCAGTCCTTTCATACACAGGTAGCTGTTGGGAAAAAAAATTCTGATCTTTTATCCTTGTGATGGATGTGGAAGCAGCATATTTTATCCACACATGCGTACAGTTTGGTGCTGCAGTGTGGAGGACGAGCTGTGCTGTGCTTTGCTGCATTTCTAGTCTATCTCTATGCTAATGAGTGCAGTTACATAACCCTTGGAAAGGTTTTCCCCCATTTTTCTGCAGGATAACTCTCTCTGACAGGACAGATGAACAAGGTCGTCCTGTCCTGTCCGAGCTGTTTCATAAATCAAAGCTTCTGTCATAATGTTTGCACTTTTTTTTGCCTTCTCATGAATCTGACTCAGCAGAAATGAAGGTCAAAGATCACTCTGTGCCCTAAACGTCTTTTTCTCTGTGCATCTGTCTTTCAGGTGAAACCTTTGAGCAGAGTCCCATCCGACGATCCTTCAAGTCAAAGGTTCTGGTGCACTATCCTGAAAACACAGACAGAAACCCCTTCAATAAAGATGCTGTCAATATGGTGAGATCAAATAACATGCTCTTTCACTCCATGTGCCCGTTGTCTCTCATAAAAACAGAAATTATACAGTACAAAAACCTCTTATCTCCGAAATTATCTGCAAAATACCAGACATGTACATAGCCACCATATTTATATTATAATATCACAAATCTCATCCTGTAAAATATCAACATGTACATAACCATCTGTCAAACAACAAACATGTACATCAGGACTGTAAATATGCCACTGACTGTATAGTATATACTTTTTTTTACATTTTTCAAAAATTTTTATTTCTATTTTTGCATTACTGTACTTGATCTGTAATTACCTTATCTTTCAGTACTTCTCTTGTATCCTGCAGCTGCTGTATATTTTGGAATTTCCCCCTGTGGGACTAATAAAGGATATCTTATCTTATCTTATCTTATCTTAAATTACTACTTTCACTTTCCATACTGAATGAATGAGTATTTTATTGTTCTGGTTGCAAATGGGAAGAAAACACAAGTTAAGTTAAAGAATTTGGGAAATATTCCAAATTGGAAACTTTCAATGGGAATTGTGAAAATCATTGGAATTATAGGAATTGATGGGAAGTTATGGAAATTACCTGGAAATTGGGGGTAATTTAAAGGAACTGTATCATATCCAAAAATAAACAAGCATTTTGATTTATCATAGGCAGACATCCACGTAAAATAATACAATTTTAAAAACAACACTTTTCAGCAGATTTATCTGTAAGTAGAACTTCATCAATTTGAATAATCAAGTTCAACTTCACTTTATGTAGTCTACGCTATGTGCATGTGATTTAGGAATAGTATAGATATTCTCAAGTTTGCTTGCATGAAATCTGGTTGTTTTAGTAAAGACTATGCTAAGATATATTTTCCCAACTATATTTAAAGTCTGTTAAGGGTAAACCTTTAGTTTTGTAAATGCCAGGTTTATTTCTGATTATTCCCTTAAATTCCCAATAATTCCCATGGGAAGTTTCCAACTGTGAAAATTCCTGTAATTTTACAACCATAATTGCAAATATTTATTTTTCTACTCTTTGGGCTCGATCCACTAAGATCCCAAATAATGAGCCCTAAATTGTGTGTGCAAACTAAAAAATTGCACTTGCTATTAGTGGGTATAAAGTTAGGAAAATGTTTTTAAAAACTGAAAATCCACACAATCCAATTATCTGCGCTGAGAACATAAGATAATTAGGCAAAGTGCACTTCTAACCTATAACTAAGTAAATGATTTATTGTGATTGCAAGCACATGCTGTAGTGGGAGAAAAATCAGCCACACAGGCAGCTCCAGCGCCCTGTGACTGACCTGAAGCATTCACAGCTCCTAAAACTGCTGTCAGTGCATGGAGAGTGTGATACAGTCAGCTCTGAGTGACAAACAGAGTGATTCTGGCTATGAAAGGGATTTTTTTTACATAGGTTAAATGACCTCCACAATGTATTAAGAGCACTAAACAGAAAGGGTTTACTTTACGCTTGTGTCTACATGGGCATGATGGCACACTAGACTGTGCCTCTTTTTCCAGTCCATCATAATGACAGACAGCCTCCAAATCTTTCCGTCATTCATCATAAAATTCAGTCAATGACGGAAAATATTCGGTTAATGCTGTTTATGATAGTCCAAACATGCTGACACGCGCACGGAAGATTCTCTCTCTCCATCGTCAGCCATCTGTTTGTAACGCAGTTCCAGTTTGCACCTGATTTCACACGTGCTCAATATAGAAGCAAAAATTCCAACCGCAAACACGCTTAATGGTCTGCACATGTTATTTTGCTCATTTGGCAGACGCAGTCCTTGGTGCACCCGGTTAATAGATCAGCTTTGCGCGTGCGCTATAAAGTTTGCACGTGTTTTTATACACGCAAACCTTCAGTAGATCAGACCCTTAATTATTTAAAATGTATAAAACCCACTCACCAACATGTAAAGGGACCAATGTCACTGTTTTATGAAAAAATTAAATTATAAAAAATGGAGATAAGAGGTTTAGTCTTGACCGCAACAATATGCTCTGAATGCATGCTGAAAGTATTGTTACATATCACTGTGTAAGTACTCAACGGCTTAAGCAACTTGAATAAAATACAGTAGATTGAATCATTTGTTTTAACCCTGTTTACTGCCTCTTATCCGGTGAGGTTCAGTCTGCCTTTTATGGTATAAACACACAAGGATGTTTATTATTCTCTCAAATGTAGGTCAGGATGTTGAAAGAGTCAACCTCATGAGAAGTAACTGCAGTCAGATGGAAATGAGTAAATCTCAGAATCATACTTGTCTTGAAAGATTTACTAGGAGCAGCCTGCCTTTAGTCTTCACATTTTTTATATGTTTATACTATTGGTTAGATGTGACTTCTTTATATATATTTAATACACCATTGCATTAAAACAGACCGCTTTCCAGCAGCCAGAGTAGATATAAAGCCAATTTCATTTTGTAAAATGTATCTTCATCACTGAAAATCACTACTTGAAGACCAAGCTTACACACTAAAAACTGGTGGGTTAAAAATAACCCAATTTGGGTTGTTTTATAACCCACCTGTTAGTTCATTATAGCACCAGCCCAGCAGTGGTTAATTTGACCCAGCAAGATGGGTTGGTCCATTTTAACCCATAAGATGAGTAAAATATTTTACCCAAATGCTGGGTCAAATTAACTGCAAATCTGGGTAAATTCAACCACACATATTTGTTATATACTCTACCCATAGGTCAGAGTGGCTCATTCCTTTATGTCACTTCTAAAAACTCACTTTTACAGACTTGCTTTTATGTGATGTCGTCGTAATCTTAATCTTGGTACTGTTTCCCTGTCTCCTAAGACCAACATTTGTTTTAATTGCTCTTATAATTTAGCCTCTGTTGCTTTAAGCCCATTTCTCTGTTGTTTTCTTTTTATATTTTCATCTTCATATCAATGTCATTACTTACATTTTATTTATTTTATGATGTATTGCTTTATTTTCTGGCTATTGATTCATATTGTCATCTTATGTCAAACTTTTATCTTATTTATAGGTTACTCTTCAGGCTGTTTTATCATGTTATCTCCTATTTATGTTGTAGTTCTGTTTTTTATGAATTTTTACCTCATTTTCTAGCTGTTCTTTCATTTATACAATTTTCTTGTGTGACTGCTTTTATTGCTTATTATCTCTCTCTCTTTATATTCATTTGTGTACTGCTTCTACCCTTCTTACCATCTCTTGTATTGGTCTTTATGGTCTCCTCCTTGGTCATGTATCATTTGGGTTCTTATGAAATGATAACTGGTTCTTTCTGGGAGGGGTGTGGGGGGGAACTTTGAACTCAGGGGGTGGGCGTGGGTGGTCCAGGTCCAGGCGCTCTGTATTGGGTGCCTGGGCCTGGAGCATTGTGCCCACTTCTCTAGGTTTTAGGTTTCCTCATGATCCATTGAATATTCCCCTTTTCATGAGTCTGAATGACACCAGAAACACTCATTCTCTCTCCCCTTAGGTCTTTTTGTGGTTTGGTAGCAGGTACTTCAAATGGAAAAGCACCTTTCCCCCTGGATGATTTGAAAGATACTCCATATTGCCTCATTTCGACTTAGTGGTATGGAAAAAACTGGAAGGGTTTTTTAATCATTAACCATTGTGACCACACTCTAGTAGTCATCATAATCAAATATGTATGTCTGAGTTCAGGCAAAATATGACCTCTGTGAGAGAATAAGCTTTATAGGTAAGCCAAAATCACCAAAATTGTAGAAAACACCATCACACAGACTCTGTCAGATGGAGAACTGTAATTGTTCATCTCAAGAGTACAGTATAGAGGGCAAAGCCAGAAAGAAAAAGGCTTCATAAGCAGCAGAGTAAATTTAAATGCTTGTTTTTAGATTTTTTTTCTTTGCATTGGCTAAACTGTACAGAGTAGTTTGTATCAAACAAATCATTGAGTTTTTGCCAGTTTACTTGAAACATTTCTGTTTATTTGTCCTCCAAATCAGGGCGTCTCAGTGTCCATTAAGCAGCTGTTGGAAGGAGGTTACTGGTTTGAATCTCAGTTGATAATATGCTATGTGGACTTTGCTTGTTTTCACTGTACATGCATTGTAGGGCTGCTAGACTATGGCAAAAATTCAAAAATCAAAACTTTTTTTAGTAAAGTTTTAAGGGTTTTATGCCTTTATTGATAGAGGACAGAGACAGTGGACAGACTTGTAAAAGGGGGTCAGAGAGAACAGGGTGGGACATTCTGCAAATGGGCCTCAGACGGATATGAAACCTGGCCGTCAGAAGCATAACTGGGATGTGCCTGGTTGCTTGCCACTCGAAGCACTAGCTACAATGCTGAACATACAAGGGGTATTGATAATGGATGAATAGGTGTCCTTCACAACAATTAAAGAGGACAAATGAAGAAACAGCTAAGACAAACTTATTGATCTACGCAAGAAACACTAACCATCTTTTCTCTTGAGAACTCAGGGAATTTTGTGTAATTTGAATGTCTGTGTCAGTTTCAGTATACATGTAGTTATTCTTTAACTCCAAGATTGGTCAGTGTAGAATTCAACATAGACATATGATTAATTGTTTTTTGTTTTATAGCCAATATTAATTCCGAATTAAGAAAAATATCTAGAAGTGCTTTTATTTTAAGCCTCATTTATGTTTTTTCTTTCTCTTCTCTTTCTCTTTCCTCTTCTTGATACTATTTCCTCAGCTCTGTATGCCGAGGGGTCTCTCCTTCCGCACACAAGCTGACAGACTTGATCCACAGTTTCACTCGTTCACCATGTCCTCTGACGATGGCTCACGCACCTACGGCTTTGTCCACACTTTCTACGAGGAGGTGACCACTCCTCAGATCATCACAGCCATGCAGACTCTCTACCAGATGCACCATGTGGAGCATCATTCTGCCTCCTCCTCCTCCTCTCCCTCATCCTCCTCTTCATCTGCCTCCTCACCCTCCACCTCCAGCATGGACTCACTCGCGAGCAGCTTGGATGAGTCAGACGCAGAGTCTCTAGGCTCGTCCTCCTGTCTCGGCTGTGCAGGCTCCTTTGATCCAGCTCGGGACACCCTGTACGTATCCAAAGCCCTTTGCCTCCTCACGCCGCTTCCTTTCCTCCAAGCATCCCGACAGTTTCTGTCTCAGCTTCACCAGGCTGTGACATCACAAACAGCCCCGCCCCTCCCTCTGGAGAGCTACATCCACAATATCCTGTATGAGGTTCCACTTCCTCCACCAGGCAGGTCATTGAGGTTTCATGGGGTGCAAGGACCAATCCTGTGCCAGCGGCCGGGGCCAGGGGAGCTTCCTCTGGGGGAGTATCCTCTTGGAGAGGCGTTTTCTCTGCTGGGTGTGGACAACATGGTACAACTACTCACCTGTGCACTCCTGGAGACACAAGTCCTGCTTTACTCTCAAGGTATGATTTAGTTATAGGATCATATTACTGAAAAACACTTTTAGATATTTCTCACTTATATTTTTAAAACCTGAAATTCTTCCAACCTTAAAGATTTTTGGGAAATCTGATGCTGTACTCAGAATCAGGACTCATGGTGTCAACCTTTATATTGATTCCAGCCTCTCACCTAGTACCTCCAACAATAGATGTCCATCCACAGCCACACAGGTGTACTCATGCTGGTACAGTGCATAAAAAAGGGGCGGAGCCTATTCACATTTAAAGAGGCACACACCAAAATATAGCATTCTGTGAAAGGCTGTTTACAGCTGTTTTTTTGAGAATCAAAAACTACCTCTGCTGATTGATGACTTAATTTGGACCTTTGGTGGCTTTGTAAAAAAGGTGAGGAAAATTGTAGGCTATGTGACTTTTAACAAGAAAATGTATTTTTTCCAAACCTTTGTTCATTACATAAATGCAAAATTAGCTGTAGTTCTGGTTAGCAAAACAATATGAAAATACTACAAATGTGTTAAGGAAGATCTGTTTTCAAGACATTTTAGCAGGATTTTGGGTGACAATATCTTTTTCAATTTGATACTTTTTTTTTCAGCAACAACAAAGCATCTATTTTATTTTCATGTATTTGAGTTTTTCTTTACATTAAAAACCCAGTGATTGAAAAGGTGGTGCCATACCTGCACATGAGCCAGCAATTCATGTATGTCCTTTAAAGTGGACAAAAATCTTCCTCGTAGTGTTTTCATATAAAGAGTTCTATCTTTTTAAAATGGCCATCTACTGGGCTACCACATTTTTAGAGGGCAGAGATATGAGAAGCAAAAAATTTAAGTTTATGTTCTGTTCAAATAAAAATGATGAAGTTTCTAATAGAGGAGCACTTTAGCTTTCTAAGCTGTTTTTACTGATCTGACAAAAACTGTCTTCCTAACAGTCTGCTTTTTAAATTGTATGTCCTCTTGAGTGTATATTGGTGTTAAATAGATTTGCTGTTTAATGAAAATTTTAAGCAAGAGACAGGAATTTGACCAAGGCAGGAATTGCAGAGTCTGAGCTTTCACGTTATGAAACAAGAGTAGAAAAGGCATATGGGTTAAAGACAAGCCCCAAAAGTTTCCTTAGAAGCCCCAAATCTTTCAGTACTTCCAAATCCCCAGGTGGTCTTATCAAGATTTACCACTAACACATCAATTAAACTTCCATGATGCAGTTTCATTACATTCTTCCTTTAAATATGCTCATCTAAATCTTTATTTTGAATTTCTAAAAGTTAAGTATAAAACAGATTTAAAGAAAGTTAGCCCACAAAAATAAATCCCCCTGGAACCACATATTCTGTTTTTTTTTTAAGTTTGGTTTGTCTTTTATAGCATCATAAAAATTTCCACCTCAAACACTGTCACTTATCTTTGAGAAAAGAGAGAATTGCTTTGTTTTTTTATTACACAAGGACAAAAATGTTGATCCTCAATATGCTGTTTTATGGTTTTATGGTTTTAGAAATTTAAAATTGGTTTCAGAACTGCCACTTTCAAATTGTGTCTGACTCTGAAATATCATTTTTATATTGTGGAACCATCATTTTTACCCCAAATGATATGCAGAATTTTAGACATTTAACCTGTTTTTGAGTTTACTGGGGAGATTACACAAGGACATTTTTAGGTTTGAGTAAACCCCCGTATTTCTCCCCCTTGTAGCTTTGGACCTGCATAAAGACAAATTCTGTTTGTGGAAAATTGAGAGGATTTTAACTAAAGTGCCTTTTTTGCAGAATTATGCAGTTGCTGTAGAAGCAGTGTCCAATATAAATCACAAGAAAGAGTCTAATTAAGTAAATAATCTTGTATCCCTCCACAATTAAGCATTAGCTTAACCCCCAAATGCACCTCACAGCATGAACAGGACTAATAGGATTAAGGTTAAACACTGCAAAGAAACTGACACTGGAACTTAATATTGAACAGTCACAGTCATTAATTACTGCTGTTCCCTGAAGCCTGTAAACAAGATCCATAAGAGACTGATGTCACAGCTTCATTAACATACAGTTAATGGGAGAGTGCTTGTTTTTCTGAAAATGATTCCCCTCTCTGGGTGATTACAGATGATTTACTTATTCTTCCCTTCTCTCCTCAGACTACCAGCGTTTGATGACAGTGGCAGAGGGCATCACCACCCTGCTGTTCCCTTTCCAATGGCAGCACATCTACCTGCCCATCGTCTCCACACCGCTGCATCACCTCCTGGATGCTCCTGTGCCATTCCTCATGGGTATCCAGCACAGAGTGGGAGCGCAGCGATCCTCTCTCCACCTACCACACGAGGTAGAGAAGTAAACAGAGAACTCATGTGCAAGTATTGTTTTAGACAAAACATCAGGATTTTGAAGGGAAAATCACATAAGAAGGATTTTAACATGTTCCAAACTGAGCTCTGCTTAAAGCCCTCTCAGCCATTTGCTGATACACTCTGTGGTGCCCGTGTGACAGTTTTGCCCTCTCCCTCCGGCCGTTGAGACGATGTTTCCTCCAAGCATCCCCCCCCGTTTATGAATCCAGTCCCGAACCAGAGATTACTTTATGCTGCGTGAATATCTCACGGAGGCCTTTTTGAAGTCGCTCTGCCCCAGAAAAGAGGCAGTTGAAAAAGAGCTCAAGGGATGAAAGCTAAAATTCAGGCGCAGAAAAAAAAAACGAGACATGCTAAATAATTAATGCCAATTAGAAATCTGTGTTTAATTTTTGAGTTTAATAATCTTATGTCTCTCTGATCATCTGTGAGGAATGTTTGAATCCTGTTTAAGGTTTGGTTGGTTGGGGTAGTGTTTTTTTCATGGTTGATTCCAGCTCAGATTAGTTTAAATGGATTAACAAAACTTGCCACACTGGGCTGAGCATGTGGACAAAAAATATATCTCAATAGTTTCTTTAGCTGAATGGCACTATACTATCTTTCGTTTATCAGCCTTTTTTTATTGTATCGATTCATATCCATTAAGACGCTTTACAAATAAGCAGTTTCAGATGGCACTATTTGTTTTACAATTTACAAAGACTCGACATAAATTCACCATTAGCACAGCACTACAAAACAGCTGGTAAAGTTAAAGCAAATATTGACAGATAATATAAACAGATTCATGTTGAACTGACATCTGCTGGTTTTGGTGTATGGTATTGTTTTGGATTCAGTTAATAATTTCTTTATGTGTCAGAGTATTACACACTAATACTGGCTATTTATATAGTTACAATAACATTTTTAATGGTAGAACTTTGTGCAGAATAATCAGCAACATCATCAATGTGAGTAGACTCATTCTGTTGTTAGCTTCAACAGTTATATGGATGATGAAATGGATGGTACATATATCCGTGATAATGGCAGCTCAAGTTGCCTAACTTTATAACTAACTTATAGTTGTTGTAGCAATTTGCATCAACTTGAACAGTTATTAAATGGGATAAATGTTAAACATGTTGTTGCTTATGTTAGCTGTAGCAGGTCAAGAGCAGCAGTCCATCCATTATAACTGTAACAATGAAATATTTGTGATATTTGCAGGGACATCCATGTGTGAAAATTCACTATTCATCCTTATATTAACTTTAACAACTGTAATGACAATGACTTAGGCATAAACAAAGGCTTTATCTTGATAATTGTAGTTGTTGCACTCGGGTAGGCCCAGCAACCGTATGTGATAATATATGTGATATTTGCATGAGCAGCCATGCATGATAAGTACAGACTATTCTAATATCAACATTAGGAACTATAGTTACAATGGGAAAAGAATAAAATGAAGGCAAAGTGTTAATGGTTGTAACAGTTGCCCATGCCAGTAACAATAACAGAAATATTGGTGTGATGTTTCAAAAAACAAAAAGATCATTCTAATATAGACTTAGGCAGCCTTAATGCCAATAAAAAAGAATAAATGAAGGATAAATATAAATAGTTAAGGCAGTTCGAGTCAGTTTGGTCCAAAGCAGCAGGCCTTCTATGCAGCAGCAATAAGTGTGACACTACAGAGACAACCATGTGTTATAACAACCGACTGAAAATTAAAAAGGAATAAATAAAAGGCTGAATATTAGTAGTTTTAGCAGTTGAAATAATGGCGGTCCACAGCAACAGGCGGACCTTGCTAATAACAATTGTATCAATAATCTGTGGGTGGTAGCTACAGGGACAGCCATGCTTTATTGTGTAAAAGGCAAGTCAGTTTATCATGAATATAGGGAACAGTAATGACAATAATAATGTAGTGATAAATGAAGGCTGATGGAGTCAGGCGTTTCCACAGCAGCAGATTATCCACATCGATTATGTAGGTAGCAGTATAATATGTGTGGAATTTATTCAGAATCAACCATGTATAATAATGAATAGATCATTCTGATATTAAAATTATTAACTGTAATGAGAATGAAAAAGGAATAAATAATGGCTGAATTACAGTAGTTGTAGCAGTCTGTGTCATGCATGTCCACAGCAGTAGGCTGTCAATGCTAGTAATGATGGTAACATAATAGTGTTGTGCTATATTTAGGAACAGCTATGCATTACAATAGACAGATCATTCTTATATTAATATTAGCAGCTATATTGATAATATAAACAATGAAAAGGTAAAGGCTGGATTCTAGTAGTTGTAACTGTTGAAGTCATGGTGGTCCACAACAGCAGGCTGTTCATAACCAGTGGTCTAGAGTAACCACAAGGCTACAAGGATTTTCAATTCCTATCACCTCGGGCCAAATGTTTCACAGTGCCAAAACTGACATTAAAAATACATACAAATAAACCACAAATGTAGGCGGATAAGTAACTAAAAATACTTAAATTTGATAATACAAAAAAATATAATACCACGTTGTGATAAAACATTTCATATATTCATTCAAATAATTTCCCTATGCAGAGAAAACCTTTACATTTATTATACCCTTATTTGATTGACAGAGATGCTTATAGACAAAGAAGGGTGGCTGTTAACCAGAGAATGTAGCTGCACAGATTTAGAAGATGTCTGCAACTTTCTGCCCTGCAACCCATCTCCTAGCTTCCCCTGAGGCTGCAAACTGACTGCCCGAGGTCACCGCTGAAGGTCACACTGCTGCTGACTTTGCTGTGCTGCATCGCTGCTTACAGAAGCACTATTTTAAAATCCTTCTCACAGATCCGTAACTGGTTGCTCGGCGGCTGTACAGGCTCAGTTTCATCACAGGTTTCTGATGTGTTGGCTTGTGTGAAAGCCAGATATGCAGGTTTCCACAGTGTCCCCTGTTGCAGTGATAACACTAATCCTGTAATCCTTCACATGCTAATATCCTCCGGGGCCTTATAATGGTGAAACGCCAAGAATCTATTAATAGGGTGTGAATCTTCATCTCTGATCTTAATTGGATTTTAAAGATCAGGCATCGGGTATTCATGCAATGAATATGAGTCAGTGGGTGACAAGGTTATAGTAGTTTTGATTTTTTTGTTTCATTTTGATTCTTTGTTTTTGATTTTAGTTGAATTTAATACGTTTGTAATGCAGATTTGTTAGTTTGTTGAGATAAGATTCCATTTTGTAAACAATCTTAGTTGAAGGAAAGTTTATATGTGACATAGAACAGATCAAATTTTGAGGGTTTCTCTTTCAATCTCCTCCCCTTCTGCATCAACACACTGCTGCATTCAGGTCTTCCAGTGATCATAACAGTGCAGCAGGTCTTCTTTGGACAGTTTTCTCAAACTCTCTGTTCTCTTCTTTACTTTTGACACAGGCTCAAACGTGTTTCACAGGGCACAGATTTGATCTTAGGAAAAAGACAAAAGTAACAAGGTGCTATTTCAGGAGAACAGGGGTGGTGATCAAGCTCTGTAGTTTGTTTTTAGGCCAGAAACGACTTTATCAAGAGCGCAGTGTGAGCTGACGTGCTGTCCGGATGAAGACTGAAACCATTTTTCCACAATTTTGGTCTCCTTCTTCAGACTTTTTCTTACAGTTTTTCTAGAACCTGTTTTTTGTAATGCTGAATCACCGCTGATCCTTCTGGAGTCCACTCCTCCAAAATTATGCCCTTAATGTCAAAGAAAACATCAACATAGCCTTAAATTTGGTCTTGATTTGCTGTGCTTTTCTCAGCTTTGGTGACAATGTTTTTAGTTCAATACAATAACTCTAATTTTGTCTCAGGATCATATTAGAAGATTCAAGTTTCATTGCATGTAATCCGTCATGCTATAAAACTTGGGTTTCTTTCAATTTATTCCAAAATGTTTACGCAAAATTGCTTGTGTTTTTACTTCTGATCAGAAGTTTTGGGACAACTTTGTCACACATATTTGTCATGTTAAAATTTTTCATGCAAAATTTGCTCAACTCTGTCTTTATCAATGAAGATAAAGATTTTCTGCTATCATTTCTATACTGAGTTATTGATTTTTTTTTTTTAACAATTTGTTCAATTTTTTGAATGTTTTCTGAAACTTGTGTCCAAGGGCGCCTAGCAGGTTCATCACCGTACATCCTCTCTGCCTTTACAAAATCTTTTGTGCATTCAAACATACACGTAAGAGGCACGCAGTGTTCCCTATACCCCTCAGATAATGTATAAATTGAGTTGTCTACTATTTTGTTACATTTCGCCAAAAATTAATACATTTATCTACTTTTGAGCTGATAATTTTCAGTTCTTCAGCAAATACACGTGCACTTCAATTAGTAGCTGGCTGTGAACCAAAGATGTCACTTAATGGAAACATAAAGCAGTTTTGTGTGAATATCCAACCTCTTTTATACTAGAAAAGCACTCATAGAGCGCAGACCTCTGCCAAGCAGCTTCGGTCCACTTTGGCGAATGGTCCTATCTGGCAATGTTAAAGAATCCTTGAAAAAATTCCTGGATCCAGACGGTGATCCAGATCACCCCCAAAACTTAATCAGTTCTTCCATATCCCATTTTTGATAATTCCTGAAAATTTCATCCATATCCGTTCAGAACTTTTCAAGTTATTTTGAACATAAACAAACAGACAAACAGACAGACAGACAGATAAACGCCGGCAAAAACATAACCTCCTTGGTGGAGGTAATAACACTCGGTGTGAGTGTGAACCATGTGGTTTTGTCCTCATAAGTGCAGTCTTGTTATTTAATAGCCATATTTCATATGTCATCAGATAGTAACTCATACAGATCATCTAAAAGAGAAGAATTCCTCCTACAAAATTTAAATGTCATTGTTCTCTAAAGTGTGTGCATTTGTCTTTACCATCCATAACAAATATAAAGTTGTAAATTATTCTGTACATGCTCTAGAGAAGTGATCATCAACTGGTGGCCAGGGGACCACATCAGGCTCCCCACAGCTTCCCCTTATGTATTTAGCCTTCCCCTATGTAATTAGACCAACATTTCTCTATTTTTTTAAATGTATTTTTAAAAATGGCCTCTGTTTCGGATGTCATGAAAAAACTGTCCCCTGTTATAGAGCTTAAGTTCACAGAACCTGATCTTAGATACATGCCATCCACTCAATAAACTCTTGATTCTAACAGGATTTGTTCTTAGGTTCCCTGTAGTTTAATTTAGTACATGGGCTTGAGTGACATTACCTGTAGGTAATCAGGAAGTCGACCCATTTTTTGTCATGAACACAGCATGAGTTACTTAGATGTGTCAGTTTAGAAAGGGAAATGAAATTGACAGTCTTCAGATGCTGACTGTGAGGTCTCTTTGTGTTACAGAGGAAGCTCAGTAGCAGATTTTTTTAAAGGAACTTCGAAGATTACAGGTTACAAGAAAAAAATGACTGTAACTTCTGCTCCTTAGAAGCTCATCAAGAATGTGGATTTCTGTGTGGCAATATAAGACATGTACAATACACAGCTGTCAAAAGCCAAAAAGAACATTTTTTTCTTTTATTTAATTCTATTTTGGTAAGTTTTGTTAACACAAAAAGATGTTCCAGTTATTTCTTTTTTAATTTTCCTTTATTCTTGTTTTGGCCAAAAAAAGTTTTCACCTTAGTTTTTGTTATTTCGTTACTTTTAGTTTACAATGATACCCTTGATGGATGGTAAATTTGTTGTTGCCTGAAAGAGAAGCTATATTAAAAGTGATTCCTTTTTCCCCGTGTTTTTGCGCAGGCCAACTTGTGCTTTGTGGACATTGATAACCACTGTGTTGAGGCCCCTGAAGACCTTCCCTTGTTTCCAGACCAAACTGAGCTCATCCAGGAGTTGAGCGAGGTGCTGCTGGGTTTTGGACTCCCTCCTCAGGGCGGTGCGAACACTAAACCCACCACCACCACCACCACCACCTCCCCTCGCCTGAGCAGCCTGGTGCTGGAGGACCTGATGGAGGACAGGAGGAATGGGAATCTAGGCGGTGAGGAGCTGGCGGTGCTGGAGAGGCTTCAGGCTCTGGCACAGAGGTGTGGAGGGGACAAGACGTCAGATGGAGGGAAGACTTTGGGACATGTGTTTGAGGAAGATGAGGAGGATCTTAGGGACTCAAAGCTAAACATTCAGCTGAGGGAGGTGTTTTCTGCTCGCTTTGCTGCCATGTTTGGCAGGTACGAGGAGTTTGTCATCCACAGCGCCCTGGATTTGGACTCCTGGTTGAGCAACAGAGAGGGAACTTTGAGTTTTGACAAGGTAACAAGAAGCATGCTCATTGAGACCGATAAACCACTGCCTCTTATAGTCACATTTGCTGTTATTTTCTTTCTCTTTGTTTGCTTATCATAAGACAATCAAATCCAGGATTGAGATGGATGTTTTTATGGATCTTACTCCTTCAGGGTTCCTTCCTCTCCGTCCAACCTGCGGCCCACTTACACTTCCTGTCCCGTTTCCTGGAGACATCCATGTTTTCCTCTTTTGTGGATGGGAAGGTGATATCTCGCTGGGCAGACAGGGAGCCTCTGCAGCAGTTGTTCGACAGCCGACTGGAGAGAGAACGGCTGTATGACACGGAGGAAGAGGATCCACGTAACTGTCGCTACAGGAAATGCACTTCACTTTTTGAATCAGGTACAGTACAACATGAAACAACAGAGGATGTTCTAAGACTTACATGGTGTTGAAAGATGAACCACAGAATAAATACTTAAAACTGTATCCTATTACTCAAGGGAAAAACACTTAAAGGAAAAGATAATCCAGTTTAAATTTTAAAGTATGCATAATTAATCATTGTAAGTAGTTCCTTTAAAGATTAAAAAATTCATCCCCACACCAGGACTCGGTCTGTTTAAGCGATAGTCCAACTTTTTTTTGTTTTCGTGTCTTTCCTCACTCCCAAGTCCACGACAAGCAGATGGACACCATTCTTTTGATCCTTAAATGTAAATTGCCTGCAAATTTAAGAATCACTCGCAAACGAACGGCTCCCTCACAGCTGCGAATCGGTTCTCATCGTTTACTTACTTACTTACCACTGCAGAAGTAGGTCAGCAAAACAAAGCCTCTGTTTAGGAGTAGTTGAAGATAAGAAGTGATAGTAGAAGCTAACGTAACAAAATGCAGTAAAAAACGAGTCACAACAGGCACACAAGACCGTTTAGAGTTGCTCAACAGTTTATCTGATGACTGTAGGCACAGGCAGACTAATACATCCCATTGACTTCCAGCTATTTGAGCAAAGCTAGTTAGCGGTGGGTGACCTTTGTCTGTCTCTTACCTGTTACTGCACGCAGTGTTAAAAGAATGGTGTCTATCTGCTTGTTGTGCACTCATGAGTGAAGAAAGACACGAAAACAAAAAAAATGTTGGCGTATCGCTTTAAAGGATAATGCGCTACTTTTGAAGTAGGGTTTTACAACGTAGTGTTTGTAATTAAATTATACCCATGATACAAAACGTATCATGATATGCATGAACTGTGGATATTGACAGCTAGGGATGAGAATTGATAAGATTGTATTGATATGGATGCCATTATAGATTCTGCTTATCAATTTAAATCTTTATTGACTCCCTTATTGATTCCTGCTGGTTTTCTGTGTGGAGTGAAGTTGGCTTGCACTGGTTTCTTGTGGCATCAGTGTTAAACACATGGCACCTCTGATATTTGATATCACGCTGCATAGATGGGCTCTACAGCACATGTTTGGTCTTTCCATTCTTCCTTGATATCACACAGACACTGGATGTTTTGCAGTCAGAATTATATTGTTTAAAATTGAGCTGCATTTTTGGCCACCTCTGATTGCTCTCTGAGAGGATCACATCTTTACTTCTTTGTTATTGTTTATGCTGACGGCCTCTACTAAGAGCGAGATGTCATTGATTTGCAAGGCATGCAGAATAAAGTGAAAGGAACTGATAAGGGAATTGATTTTTGATTTCTATCCCTATTGACTATGCCTTTTAAAAAATGTCTGACATTTTTTTGGCTTTTCTAAAAAGAAAAATCCAGCACTGACGATTTTGAAAGGATCCCACAACTTATGACACTTCAGTTTCAGGTCTTTTGAGGTCTCAGAAACAATTAAAAATTTGAAATGTGTACTTCATCATGTGGTTTGGTTTCTCTTGCCAGCTTTTGAACTGCTCCATGGGTCATATTACCAAAAGGTGTATTTTACAGGGTGGCCTGGTGGCACAGCAGATAGTGCACATGCTTCACAGCAGGAAGGTTGCTGGTTTGATCCCTGCGTTAGTCAGGGGACTTTCCAAGTTCTCTCCATGCATGTGTGGGTTCTCTCCGGGCACTCCAGTTTCCTCCCACAGACCAAAAACATGCTTATTGAGTTCATTGGTGATTCCAAATCACCCTATATAGGATATAGATATGAGTGTGATAGATTAAGTTACACATCATTAACATGCACCCTCACAGACACACATGGACTCTCACACTCATATTCACCTGCACTCAGAGGTATTCTTGAGATGTTACTGACATGAAATTGCAGATAGTATGCCTGGCCATGATCAATGTTGCTAATATATTTACCATTCCAATGATCTCGTACATCCCCCTGGAACACAACTTAAGTCACAACTTGACATGTTTCAACATGAGATTTAGTTTGTAGTAAACACCACAGAGCTTGTGCATAGCTGGGGAAACATGCCGCCCATCCTCTTGGTGAGTCCTTTCCCAACAGAAAAATCTAAGTACAACTTTGCTTAATTTTTATAGATTTTCATGTGAGTAATAAAAGTTATATGCATTCGTAAAATCTTGGAAAAGAGCTTAGTTTGAATATTCATGAAGAATTAATAAATCAGGGTGTCTATCTGAATGAAAACCAACAACAAACAAAGTGTAACAACTGAGGCTTCAAGAGTTTCTTTTGAGGATTTTAATGCAGTCAGAAGAAAGATTCAGCCCACTATTGGCTGAGCAGCATGGTATGACTGAAGTGGAAGCCAACAGGGAATCTGCAAATCTGTGGCCATCTGTTCCTCTGTTTGGGTTTATTCAGCATGTTGCTTGTCTGATTCAGCTTCCCTGCAAACATCCTATTTGTCTCTCTGTCTTCTGTGAAAACACTTGAGAAAGGGATGAAGAGCTGCTCAAGGGAACATGCCACCACATTTAACTGTTCAACAAATGACTGTGGAGACATTTCATATTTTGAAATAAAATCATAAAATCTGATAGATAATTCAAACACAAAGAAGAAGATATAATCTGGTACATGGGGAATGGAGGGTTTCTGTAAGGAAGTTGGAGAGGCTGTTTTTAATAGCATGTGTCGCAATGAGTGGGAAAATAGCTTGAGGAACTGTTTCAAGTCTTTTTCTTCAGGTCACAGCAGAAAATAGCCCTGGTTCTTTGTCAGTCTATTCATATTTATTGCCCACATACAGGCTATTCTAGATGTTACTGTAATGCATAACAGTTGTCATTTATGTCAGTGAAGGAGCATTAACTAGCACTCAACCATGCCAGCAACAAGGTCTTCATGACTGTCCCACACAAGTCTTACATGCAGATGTCTTCATTGTCTCATCCCCGTGGATTATCTACAGCTGTAAATTCCTGCTACATCTAAATCGTTGAGTTGTTTGTCTTTGCAGCCCAGGCCATTGAGCGCAGGATGGTGAAGGCAGACCACACAGCCATTCACCCCCACCTTCTGGACATGAGGATCGGCCAAGGTCGTCACCAACCGGGATACTTCCCCAAGCTGCAGGCAGATGTGCTCGCACAAGGACAAAACTCCAACAAGTGAGCCTTTGTTTGTTATTGTGAAAAAATTAACAACATTGATAATTAAGTTTACTGTTCTACAAAAATACAGATAAAATACTAAAGCACATTATTATTTCTTGTATAAGATGTCAAATTATAGTTACTTACTTGCATTCCTGAACAGAAGAAATATATATTTTTAGTGGTTGAATCTGCATGTTTTTTCCCTGGAGCTTTGAAAAGACAGTGTAGGGCTATCTGCTGAAATTTTCTAAAAAGGGCAAATTGAAAGCCTGGCTTGCAAATCAAAACCATATTTTTCGATGTTAAAGATATTTGCTGCTGGAGATCAAAAATCAAAATGGGTTTAAATTAGGCTGTCACTAATCTTAATGGACTAAGTGTGATTAATTTGATTTCACAGTACCACTATAAGAGATATTTGCATCCCGGTTATATTACATCTCATGAATTATAAATAGGGAAAAATAACCTTAAAAACAAAAACATGTACACCATTACAAGGGTTCAATGAGACTTTGGGGTTAAGCTGACTAATTGAGCTTTAGGTGATTGAAAGTCACTTCACTCATATTTATGATACAATACACTTCTTTTTGCCTCTCTTCTGGGGATATTTGCAATCACATCTGACACAGTTTGCACATAGATCCTTATACACAAGTAAATGCACAATACTAAAAAATAGAAAAACATCTGTCATAGTACACATAATAGCACACATAGATAATCAGTGCTACAGTTTGTTTAGAGCTTTCAAAGTTGAAGGAACAAAGCTTTCTATCTGCAGGCTCTCTGCCCTTTTCCAGAACAGGGACTATATCAGGAGTCATAATCTTTCAAAATACACTAACACACACTCACTGTAATTACAGCAACACACTCATTTATATCCTCATTCTATGTGTGAACAGGTGGTCAAGTAGAGTTACAGCTTCACGCAGGTGGGACCCAAAGAGATCATCGATGTCTGAACACTCTGGAGTGGACAATGAACAGAGACAGGTATATACACATATATCTGAACACACAAACATGCTCAACTTGGGTTTGTCTGATTTTTTTCCATCTCATTTATTTCAGAAACACACATTTGCAAGAAAAAATCTCCGCCACTCTAAGCTACTTGACACGTCGCCTCAGGCCGTCACTCAGACTCACAGAGAGTTTGTGGACGGGTTGCTGAACGAGTGTCGTCTGAAGGTGAGGGCTCCATCTTTATGATGCTGGATTAGCCTCTGTCACTACTTACCTCGATTATCTCTAACACCACAAAATGCTCCTTCTGTCTGTTTTTCTTCAGACCAAACGGATGCTGATGGAGAGGATGGGAAAGGAGAGCATTGAATTGGGTCAGGGGGAAGCCAACATCACAGGCCTGCAGGAGAACACACTCATCCACGGTCTGTGTGACCTACTGGAGAGAACCTGGGGCCACGGGCTGCAGCTGAAACAGGTCAGTCTCACAACATGCAGACGCACAATCCAACATGCCTAATCAGCCCACATGACCTAAAAAACATCTGAATCTGTGTTTCCTCATGCAAAAAAAATCACAACTTGTTCTCAAAGCCCACAGTATGAATCCAAACATGGCTGAATATTGACAAATGTTCTTTATTTAACAGGGGAAGTCTGCTCTTTGGTCCCATTTACTCCATTTCCAAGCTGCCCAGGGCAAAGCAGAGACTCCAGCTGAGTCTCCAGGTCAGAATTTAGCCTGTATGCTTTGCATTTTTCTTTTGTAAGTATGTAACATAACAGTTTAATGATCATCAAACCTTTTGTCTGTTCAGGATGCAATGGCTCGGACCAGATAACATTTGATGATGGCACTCTGCTCCTGAGAGGAACATTGATACAGGATATGAGGTAATGGGTTTTGTTCAGAGAAATTATTGCTAAATTTTGATCAGACATTTTGGTTCACAAGCAGTGATGGCATGTTATTAAATGACAAACATATATCAACACTACAAACTTCTCTATAAGAAGGATATTTTCACAAGAAGTGACTGCTCGCTCAAAGGTTAGCATAGATGCTAACAGCTTCAGTAGCAGTTTTGGCAATCTGGGCCAAATTTCCGTATTAAATTAAAAAAAAAACAATATTTAAAACTTCTTATAGGAGGGATATTTTTGCTCCACTTTCGACATGTTTTGACAAGACTTTATTTTATGAAGTGGCTCATTCTGTCTTTTATACTATGGCAGTAGCACCCGCATACTTCACTATCTGACTAGCCCATATGAATGTGACTTATGGAACAGTCGTCCAATGTTTTTATGTCTGTGTATTTGGTTTCAAGTTTCTGTTTTATGTTTTGGACTACGGATGAAAATTAGCATTGTGCTAAATCCAGCATATTTTTATGTTAATATTATATGAAATCCCAGGATATCGTACGTTCATCAATATACACCATCCAAAGAAACCTTAAATAAATCAAATTAATTTGTTTCAATCTAAAAGGAGATTGCAAAGAGAGTACTAGAAGACTAAAGGCCATTTTTAGAAAAAGCTGCTGTTGTTGTTTTCCCGCCATGACGGAGGGATTCATGATTGGCTATATGGATTCATGTTGGGTGTTGGATGTATATAGTTATATATATATGTATATGTGTATTTTATATATGTATATATGTATCTATGCATATATGTGTATCCATAATATGAAGAGCTTTGTGCTCTATTGTAAAGTGTCTTGAGATAACACTTATGAATTGGCGCTATACAAATAAAGATTGATTGATTGATTGATTGATTGATTGATTTTACATTTTCACCATTGTTTTGCATTTAAATATGTGTATTTTCTTCCAGGTTTATTCAGACCATGAGTGAGGGTCTGTCTGAGGTGGGTCAGGCTCGAGCCTGGATCCACCTGGCACTGGAGAAGAAAATGCTATCCCAACACCTCAAAGAACTGCTCACTAACCAGGAACTGCTCAGGTCAGAATTCACTTATAAATGACAAAATGATCAGTAGAGACAAGGGTTTGACAGTATGATTTTTTGAATTACAAAAGTTCTTTTTAATGACTTTTTAATTTAATTCTCATTAAATTTTCCATAAAGAAATAACAAAAGCTATTTGCAATACCACAATAATAAACTTGATATGATAATAGTAGAAATGACAAAATATACACACACATTAAATTCAACAGCAGCAGAAGTAGAGGACCGTCACACTGTAATTTGGGGAATTTTCTGTTTTGATTGGTAAAAAATAGAAGACATACTTCCACACAGTGTTGGAGTCATACAAAAGTATTTGCAACATCTTGCATGTTGACATTGTCAAATTTTCCACACAAAATAGCGTGTGTAGAAAAAGAGACAAATCATAATTCTTTTGTAACTGGTGGCACAAAAGTAAAGACACTTGGCGATCTTCAGTTATGTTAAAAAACACAATAACTTTTTATACATTTGTATCACAAACTTTTATTTAACTTGAGTGCTAAAAAATATCCTCTTTAACATTGAAAAACAACAATAAACTGAAAATATGTGCAGACATTTAGATGTACTTTATCTAAAATTGATCAAATTTAAAATTACTAAGAAATAAGAATATAAACACAAAGAATAAAATTAACCATTGTTGACAAATTGAGTGACATACTGTATTGTAATCGCTGCATCTTGATTATTGTGTTATTATGATTGTTGGAAGTCAAAATTTAAATTAAAACTTGATTAACTGCCTGGCTCTATTTTCAAACAAAAGAGGGAGGGATATAGTGACTAAATTATACAATATTAAATGGCAAACATTTTAAAAAGTAAGTAGTCAAGACTCCTCACCAGCTTCACCCACTTTGACTAATGTTACAGATATACTTTTGCCATTTTTGATCATAAAAATAATAAAATACCCACTATTTGGGAGTCTAGGACAGTAGTCAATACTATTTTATCTTCTCTTGATGATATAAGTGCTCCTCATACACAAAAACTTAAAAAAAAATGATAATATCCCATTTAGACTAAACATTATTAATAGATTATCAATGCTAAAATGTTTTTTACTGGTAGTTGTTTTTTCTGTAAGAAATGTTTTTACAGAGCTCTAGACCTGTTGTGATTATTATGAATATGAATGATATTGTCAAGCCCACTTTATCTCTTAAGGAAATACTTTGTATTTCAATACATCTCAGTAACTCAAAATACTAATCAGCCCTAGTAGAAACACATCTCACATTTGAGGATTTCAGCTAATAAGTCCCAGGACTCTTCCTGATGTTTTCATTTTGTCTGGTCCACACAGGCAGCTGTATAAACCTCATGCGTTCCTGCTCTGTGAAGAAGAAAGGGAACAGTTTCTTTTCCACCTGCTCTCTCTCAACACTGTGGACTACCTCTGCTTCACACGCGTCTTCACCTCCATCAGTGAGTTCTGAAAACTGAAACAAGAAAATGGTGGAATTTATAGGCACATTTACAACTTTTAAAGACAGTGAAAGTTTGCTCTGGGTTGTGTTTTACCTAAATTGCACCCTGCATCCCCTGGATTCACAAGAACCCACACAATAGAGAACAGTTTTGTTTGAGAAGCTGGACAGAGTAAACTATGAAGGAAGCTCAGCTGTCCTCTTTGTCTCTCATGTCCATCCAGGTATTCCATACCGTGTCGTCATTATACCCATGAAGAAGCTGAGTATCGCTATGGCAACAGTCAACCCTTGGGTGTGCGTGTCAGGAGAAATGGGAGATTCAGGAGTTAGACAGATCCCAAAGAACACACAAGAGATTTATTTCCAGGTTTGTGTGTGATTTCTGGGCCGTGAGGTCAACATCAGGCATGACAGAAACACATGCACGGTCACAGTAACTGTTTGTGCTTTTTATTTCAGTGTAAGAACCTGGGCAGGCTAAGCACTCTGCAGCTGGGACAGGAAAACTCTGGCCTCCTGGCCAAGTGTCTGATAGACTGTGTGATGGTGTACAATGAGATCACTGGACACACCTACAAGTAAGATTGCCACTTTGACCTCAACATTACCTCTGGACACAGACTATAACATGACAGCACAGGGCCTTCATTCTCAAGAAGGTGTTAACGGTCAACATTTCACCAAGATACATCTTATTAGCTGGAGGCAAACATAGCAAAACTGGGCAAACATAAACTACCACCACTAGCTAATAGGCAGCACAAGAGTGTACTGTTTTCATAATATATATTAACATGAAGCAACATGCATTACAACACCATGTGTCAGTTAGTAAAATCTGCGGTAGTTCACTAGCAGACCAAAAAAAAGGATTTTTTTAAACACTATTAAGCCTCACTTGTGATGATGGGAATTCTGGCTGCTTTTAGAGACTCTGATTATTTAGCTCCACTCAGCTTTCATAGAGCACCTCATTTGGTAGGGTGTTGTGTGTTTTATATCTACTATTCAGCATCCAAAATTAAAAAGAGAGGAGCCACCCCTCAAATGAAATTCGTTCTCTCCAGTTCACACAAGATTTTGCTCTTAGAAGTGGCTCGTACACAAACAGCACAGAGCTACTTTCTTTTCACTTTTTGTCTTGATATGATTTTCTATTTTATTTTATTTTTTAAATTGAATGTTTTAAATTTAAATTAAATGTATCCATGGCCTGATCAGAACCTACCTTTCCCGTCGTTGCTTCCTCTACCTCAAAAACATATCCAAAGGACGTATGGGACCAGTGTTAGGTTTTTGAGAAAGGGTCAAATATTAGATTTGTAACTAATTTATCATGCACCAAGAAATTAACTAAACTGGAACTCCTGAAAAGCATAAATGCTGCCCCATTAACTAGGAATCATTGAACTTCAGTGAGTCATCTTTAACATGTACCCCTGCATATTTTAAAGCAAAACAGAGCTTGTGCAAATTAGTACTTGATTATTTCTTATTGATTTTAAACATGCAGTTAATGCTGTGTTTGATCACAGTCAAACACAACATTCAAATTTAGCAATTAATACATTTGAAAATGTTTTCATTTTTAATGATATATTTAAAAGCCTCATAACGATTTTTACATTATTTTTAATAGCAAACAATAAGCCAAATCTTCTTTAAAGGTCTTGAGAAAATAACAAATATGAAAAACATACATTGATTATGGTAGTTGAACCTCAGTCAAACCATTATCTATAAGGAAATGTAATTTTCTGTCAAACATATCAAAACCTTGTGCTGTTTCTCCCCAGGTTCCCCTGTGGCCGTTGGTTGGGCAAAGGCGTGGGAGATGGCAGCTTGGAGAGAGTTCTTATTGGTCAGCTGGTGTCACCTGGTGCTGAAGAGGATTCTGGAAGATGGACAGGGACACCTCCTGAGCTGGCCTCTCCTTCACAAAGTATGCGGACAGTGCTGGGATCGCTTGGCAGCAGAAGCAGTACGTCCTGACAAAGAACACATTCTTTAGCACAATGGATGACCCACTTGTTAGTGTTCTCACTACAATAACAGACTGTGCTCTCATATCACCTTTTCTATTAAACTCCAGCCCACTTCCCCTCATTTTTGGTATCATTTCATCCTCATGTTTCTCTTTGTAAGTGCTCTTCATTCATGCTTTCAGGGATGCTGGCTGTTGAGGTGCACGAGGACATGAGAGAGGCGGCAAATAATCTTGTTAAACACTTCCACAAACCTGAACAAGAGGTATGTTTGTTACGGCAACTCTATCCTCCTGATTTGGCTTCTCTGTTGAATTTATCTGTTGGCCAACTAGGAAAAAACAGTAAGAGCAAAGAGGAGCATCTCTGCAGTGATGTGTCAGATTGTCAGCCCAATGCCTGTGTTATTTATATCTCCAACACGGCTCATTAACCCTGCTTTGTTTCATTTATGTGTCAGACCAGCCTCTCCCATCCCTGCAGCAAGTTAATGCACTGAAGGGTCTTGATGGATCACTTCAAATTTTCTGTAATGAGCCTTTAGTTCGTTGTAATAACATCTTGAGTGCACAAGCTTTAATGAACAAGCATTTGCTCTTACAGAAGTGAACAAATTGCCTTCTTTCAGGAGGAAATTGAGAAAAATGTGTCCCCTCTTTAACTTATTTGAGAGGATTTTTCAAGGGTTGAAAGATGAGCCCCTTGCATAGAAACACATCGTTAACTCTGCTCTCCTTTCTTTGCTTAGAGAGGAAACCTGACAGTCCTGTTATGTGGCGAAGGAGGCCTGGTGCTCTCTTTGGAGAAGTTTCTCCTGCATGGCATCAAATCTAACCGTCTTTTCCAGAGAAACGTGTTTGTTTGGGACTTTGTGGGTAAGTACAGTGGATTTTAGGGCATTTAAAGTAATGTTTTGCTCCACGCAGATGTCTTTTTGCTCCATCTAGTGGCAGAGGGTTTAATCTCCATGTTACAGAGTGCATTGGACTATGAGTCTACACCAACTGAAAGACAATAAGATACGAAAAGTTTAACCCTTCTTACCTCAAATTCACCAGTACAACAGTGAGAAATGAGGAGAGCCACGCTCTTTCATTTTCCTACGTCTTACCTGTGTGAGAGGTCTTTGTCTTTAATTGCTTCATTCAGGACATACAGATAAATCTGGATGTTGAAAATGAACTAGGAGTGCCAACCCAGACTGTAGGAGATCTGTTAAACAAAGTCAGTCACCAAAATTAGTGTCACACTTATAAAATAAACTTAAAGATAAGACACTCATCATATTTTGATTTTTAAACAGTTGTTAATCTTCAGCTAAATTAAAATATAGTATCTGTTTGGTGTCGGTTTGGCGGGGTGGTAAGCAACCAGGTGTGTCCTATAAATGCTTCTGCTGGCCTGAGGCCCATTTTCCCCTACTCTCTATCACCCCCTTCACAAGCCTTTCCACTGTCAAAACGCCTGGAAAATATACTCAGAAAAAAATGATTTACTATACTATTTTCCAGCAAATGGCCCAACCCTCTCATTTCAATGTTGCAGAGCAAAGATGTGTAATACTCTCAGCAGCCAATAGGGAATTTATTCAATGTTTTTCCGTCTGGCTGACTCATCACAAGTCCAAAATCATATTTGTTGATTATCCCTGGCATTTCCTTACCTTGCAGTGCGGATAAACCTGCCTGAGTTATGTCAGTCATCAGTCAAGCTCTCTTTACAACTATTGTGAGCAGCCGAAAGCGGGACAGCCCAATCAGAATCCTTTTGAGCTGGAAGAGGTGTGAGATACCAGTGAAATGACAGCAAGAAGTGACTGCTCACTCAGAGATTAGCATAGATGCTAACAGCTTCAGTAGCAGATAGCTAACAACATTTAAAACTTCTTACAGGAGGGATATTTTTGCTCCACATCCAACATGTTTTGCTGAGAGTTTGTTTTATGAAGTGGCTCATATTCTGTCCTTTACACCGTGGCAGTAGCACCCGCCTACTACACTATCTGAATAGCCTGTGATGAGTTTGATTGATGGAACAGTTGTCCAATCACCTGCTAGTTATACTTTGGAAATTTTCTGTCCATTCCCAACCACACTCAATAGGCTCTTTCCCAGATGGACTAGTGAAAAATATTGAACATTGGCATGTCAGGTTAGACATGTCCAAGAATGAGTTCAACCAAGATAAAATATACATTTCATAATTAGAATTTTGTAAATGGAAAATCTTTTTTTTTTTTTTCATTTTATTAATTCGAGGGGCATAATTTAAAAAAACGGTACATGAAGGGACACATGTTTTAAAAGATTTTTTTATGAACAGCAGTTAAGTTGGTTTTAATGATTGATGTAGTTAAAGCAGATTATAATACTGGTATCGAGTAATTTTGTGGTAATGTTTAATGTGACCACTTTTTTTTTTACTTTAAGTACTAAGTGTGACATTTTTCTTAATGCTTGTACAGAATAAAAATATAAAATACATTAAATTTCATATTGTGCAGAATCTTTGACATGTCCTGTGTTATTACAGTCAAAGATTTCCCCTTTAGCAGCCTGTAAATTGAAAATTAAAAATGATTGTTCACATTTTTATCAAAATACCGTATTAGTGATGTGAAGTCCACAAACAACATATGAAAGGTTAAATTAATTAAAATGAGTACTTTTTTCATCTTAAAGAGCAGTATTTGTATTGGTGAAAATATTTGATACATTTAAAGTAGAAGTTGTAAGTCATACGTTATGACATCCTCTTCTCCATCACGTCTAAGAGCTTTCTCTTTAAAGTATGCTTTTGATTTATTTTAGGTTGTTGTCTCACACTGCAGCTGTTATTTTGCATTTTTTGTGAGCAGAGTTTGAGGTGAATTTAAAAAAAAAAAAAAAATAGGGATTCTTTAGCCAAGGGTGTTACTGACAGTGTGTTAAGTATATAGTGAAGGGTAAGGTTGTTGGTTTGAAAACATTTTCATCTGCCAAAGAGAGGCCCAGGTTAAAAAGTTTGGAAACTACTGACAGATTCTCATTGTTTCCTTTTGTGTCTATAAAAATGCTTTCATTAAGTTTCAGACTGATTGTGAGATCTGCTCTGTTTTGTAGAAAAAGCAGTGGTTTCCATTGAGACAGCAGATCAGATGGGGGACCTGCATGGATCAACCCTGACCAAGGGTCCACCTGTTGACTTACTGTGCCACTACGTCAACGCAATCAATGCCTCACCAAGAAACATCGGAAAAGAGGGCAAGTTCCAGCTGTTCGTCTGCCTGGGGATTAGGTGAGAAATTTTAATTTAAATTGGAGGGATATTAAATTTGGTAAAAGAAAATTAGTGAAAAGTTAAATTTGCATCCCTACAGTCCCTCCTCTGTCCTTACCTCTTATCCTTATAAGAGCAGAAGTGAAAGGGCAGCCATTTTAGAAGAACAAGTGATTAGATAACTTAACAGACAAATGTGATATACAACTGAAGAGGTACATACCTCTAGGAGAATTTTTAGCTGTTGGGGGAAATTTTTATTTATTTTGTTTGTTGTTGTGTTCATATACATATTTCTAATTTGTTCATTTTTTGTCATTTGATGTTTGATGTTTGATGATCTTTTCTTATTTGTAGTTATGAAATTGTTAGGCTTGTTTTTTATTTTGTTTTTGTGTCAATACATATTTTTACATATTTTTTACATAGATATTTGTTGTTGATTTTTTTTGTAATCTGATTTTGGTGTTATTTTGTCATTTGTTGTGTTTTTTTGTTGAGCTTTTAGAAATTGTTTCAAATTAGTTGTTTATTTTTTTATGTGTTTTATTTATCAATGTGTTGGTTAATATTGTTGTTGGGTTTTGTTATTTCTTGTTACATTTTTTTAAGTTGTTCTGTTTTTACAATTTGTTGATATAGTTGCCAATCATTTTTTTTATTTGTTGTTCTTTTACTGTATGCTGCTTTTGTTTAGTCTGTTGTTTTGTCTAGTTGTACATGTTTTTTGTTTTGTTTTTTGTTTTGTGTCATTATGCTTTTAAATTTTATTATTGTACTTTGTTGTTGCATTGTTTAATTTCTATTTTTTATTTGCTGTAATTTTAAGTTTTTTTAATTTGTTGTTTTGGTAACATGTTTTATTATATGTTTTGTTTTTTGTCATTGTGTTTGTGGTATTTTGGTGTTTGCTGTTTTGTTAGTTGTGTTTTTTATTGTTGTTTCAAATATATTGTTTTTTTGTCTTATGCTTCATATGTCAGTGTGTTTGTAGACTTTGTTGTTTATTTTTGTTATGCTCTTAAAGTTGTTATGCTTTTAAAATGTGTTGATTGTTGCAAAAAAAATTGTTTTGTTTTCGTATATGTTGTCATTATTTAACCTGTTATTTTGTATAATTAAATTTATATATATTATATATATATATATATATACATATATATATATATATATATATATATATATATATATAATGTTTCTTGTCATTGTACTTGTTATATTTTGCTTTTTTTTTATTTGTTACGTTGCCTAATTTGTTGTTGTTTTATGTCAGTTGCATGTTCCTTACTTTGTTATTGTGATCTTTGATTTGTTGTTGTGTTTAACATTTTACTGTACTAAGTTGCTCCTATGGTTGTTTTTTTATTTTCTTAGATGGCCTTTGTTTTTTGTCTTTTAATATGCTGTGCTATTTTATCAGTTTGTTGTGGGGGTTTTTTTCTCATGTTTATGGCATCATGCTTTATTTTCTTTTTTTCCGTTTTTTTTTTATTTTTATTTTAATAATGTTCCCCAAGCTGTTCCTGTGTTTTGTACTACCTCTTAAACACCCACTTACCTGTTCCTCTCCACAGGGACCGACTCCTCTCCCAGTGGCTCCCCCTGCTGGCATCATTCCCCCTCACAGCTCGGACATATGAGGAGGGTGCCCTGATGAGGGATCGTGCTGCTGTACACTCGCTCTCCCGCATCCTGCACACGCTCAATGAGTTCACCATCACTCTGGAGGCCGCACTGATCAAAGGAGTGGACCTCTGACCGTTAAAAACCATGAACTGAATTTAGCCCCTGTTATTCGCGTTTTCATCTTTCCATGTGCGGGGAAAAGAAGTCTATTACGCTCTTGAAAATGTGGGGAAAAGGACAGTGGACTAAAAGAAGACACTGGCAAACTTGAGCTCTGAACATTATGCCTTGTTCCTCGAGTGTGAACGTCTGATTTACTGTATTTGCTTCAGGAAATAGTCCAATCTTTCCTATGCTTGTTTACACTGTGAAATTCTGTTTCCCCGAGGAGAAATAGAGTCATTCATAACCTCACGCCTACAGTAGATATTTTCACAGATCACATCATTTACTGTATCCAACCCCTGACCCACTGTAACTCTCCTTTGACTGCTGTATTGCTTGCACTTGAGTTTTAACTAAGCACATGCATGGCCAAATCTATTTGTTTATGTCTTACTGTGTTGTGATATATCAGAACTCAGGCCTTATTACATATATATAGCATTTTCTTGACTACATTCATTGGATATCTTAGTAAATATACTCCAGGGGGGGAAACTCGTCCCCCTGATATGTTACAAAATATAATATTATCATACTCTTTCCATTTTCTCCTTGTTCATTTCAGTTTGGGGTCACATTCTGCTCATGAAATCATCACACTGGTGTCCTCATTGTGACAGCTCAAATAGTCTTTGTCACTTTGATAGAAAGCTTTCCCCTCTCTGTCATTGTAAATAAGTTGCTTTGTTAGATCTTTGATAGAATTGTGCCCATTTGTTATTATGGTGTAATGAATATGTGACATATTTTTCTGTCTGAAGGCATTTCATTTGTGTCTGTGTAAAACAAGAAATCTCGCTATATCGACACACACCTGACTGGATATGTCTATAATAGTCAAGCAATTTGTTCCTGACTGTTCAGTTGTCTTCTGATATGATAGAGCACAGGTTGTTCGGAAACCTAGGTATTATGTTGATGTTGCATTAATTTAACAGTTGAAGTATAAAAAGCTGTCTCCTGCACTGCCCTGCAAGCACTATGTAACCGTTGAAGACCAAGCCTCTATTATCATTTAAATACAGATTAGGGGAAGCAATAATAAATTGTTATTTATGAAATGCGTGGTTAAAGAATAAAGTTAATATTGACATAGTGGACTTTTTTGTTTTGCTGTTCACTTAAATATGTAGAGAAAAAAATGACGATGTTGGACTTGTATTTCATATATCAAGAGGATTGTATCACAAAGGAAATTAGGTTTGCAACAGGCATCATTACACAAGTACGTTAAAAAAGAGAGCCCCTCTCATAGTAATTCCAGCTGTGTTACATCCTGTAGTTATTGCTCTTCCAATGGTTGCAACGAGACACTGACCTTCTGCTTTTATCATGGGTAAGAGCTATATGCATTTCATTCAAACACATATAGGTCATGCCAAGACAGGAATAAAATTATTTTGACCTTCTTGGAACCATCCTCTGATCCTTGACCATCCTCAACCGAGGGGGTTGAAGGTCAACTTTGTTTTAACAAACTTGGTTGAGTCCAATTTTTATACCTATTGATGTGTTTCTAGACAAGTTGAAACAAAAAGTTATCCAAAGTTTGAGTTTTCATCAAATGGGGTACAAATTTGGGCAGTTTGCCAAAACAAATCAAATGCTTATAACCTACAGCAGGGCTTTCTAAACTTTGCAGCCTGTGACCAACAAATTAACTTCCAGTGAATAAGGACCCCTTTCCTTGAAGATGATTTAAACATAAAATTAAGTAATTATTCAGGATTTTTTTATACATTATTTGTTATTAATCATCAATCTTACCTCGAGGCTTTGTTTTATGTTAAGTTGAACTACTTCATACATTTCATTTCTTAGTTATGGGTAAATTTGAAATAATTTAAATTCTTTATTTCTTTTCTGAAAGGCATCTCTTGACCTGACCTGTGGCTGTGAACATGACTTGTACAAGATATCGCTTTCTTTGTCTTACTTGATTTAATCACAAAAAGTTACCAATTAAGCTTAAAACGTAGTTGTCCTTTAGAACATTTATTACATTTTAAGAGGATGTCAGAATGATTCTGCTGTATGACCAAATGTCTGAATGTCAGTTTAAAATATATGGGCTACTGTCAGTAACAAGTTATCTAAGAAAATTCATGTTCTTTGTCATTGGGTTTTGCAAATCATAAATTCATAATACTAATAATACAAAAATAACTGCTTCCTTGTAATGCTACTAATGCTACTGAAGTGACTATGAGTTACTTTAATATTTAAACTTGAGTAATGTTGTTTTCTGCTGTTTTTTTTTTAAACATGACTGCAAAGTTATACACGTGTGACATAATTAAGCAGTGTTCAAAGTGGACTGCTACAGGTAAGTTTAACCACCAAGAAAAGTTTATATATGGATGTATTATTTATTTATTTAATCTGTCTAACTCAATGAGGCTGCAGTAGTCAATTAGGTGAGCGAAACCTAGGTATTGGGGCCCAATGTGACTTCTTTTCAAGGACCCCACAATTTCTCGGAGCACCCCTGGAAGTGTTGAAATGTTAAGAAGAAATGTTGGAAAAAGATAAAATGTTTCGATTCCGTTTCAGATTGGAGACACAATAGAAAATGTAGAAGGGGAACAAGATAAAAATGTGAAATAAAATACAGCCGTGTTTTACATTGACAAATATGTTGTGTCGCAGTGTATGACAGCAGAAGCAGAACGACTGCCTTGCCACTGCCTGAATAAATCTTGTAACAAACGGATGCTCGCCCTAAACCGGCCACTGGATGGAGACCATGCTACACCCACCTTTTATTTACCCCTAATCTGGTCAGATGTCACGCAATTCAAGTCAACAAAGCGCATATCCCTGCGAGACGCCGAGCCTCCTAAAAACCGTAGGGCCACCAGACCTCCAGACGGGCCATCTGGCGTTCTTGTAGTAAACAATAAGCCCCGCCCCCTTGCTTACACTCTCCAATGTGCCATAGCAACCAGGGCCGAGCCCCCTGTTCCCGCGCAATGTTCCCATCCTTATAAGGCCAGTAGAATGCAGACGCACGGCAACGTCATACGTCGTTTATGTAAATGCTTTGATTGAAGAAAAGAAAAAAAAAACCTTCTGCCCTACTCTGAAATGGAGGTGTGGATACAACGCATGCGCATTGAGTCCACAACTATCCAGTCCCGTCCACAAGCGCAGACATCAACAAGGGAGCGGGTTACCGATGCGGGTTGATTTTCATAATAGTCGCATCTGAACGACGCACGAACTGGAATATTACTTTGTATCAGCTTCACGAAACTTGCAGCAAGGTAAGGTATGCAGCTGTTGTTTACTGTTTAGTGTTTGTGGCTTTTAGAGGGCGTAAAGTCTGAGCGGTGCTTTTTAGATGTGTAATTCAAAACAAGCTGCGAGTTGTCTCAGAACAATTGCTCTCTTTAGGCCTGCTGCAGGTCCAACTGGGTGGTCAAATTGATGTATAGTGAAATTTAAAAACCCAAAAAGTGAGCCGAGAAAGCACACAAAAAGCGAAATAAACGAGGAAATAGTGTTTTAAGTGTCTGAGTATGTGTAAGCGTGATGAGGAGCAGACGGGTGTTGATATTGTTGTTTGTTTCAGGCTGTAAGAGGAGATAATTGTCCCATTCTGCCTTTAAATGCAACAAAAGCCGGTTAATATAATGCTACTGTAAGAAATATGTTTTATAGCAGCCTGAATGGCAGCACATCGTGTAGTGCTCCTGCAGTCTACTCCACGTTTACGCCTGCTAAATACAAGTTGAGCCTCTCACGCCCACCCGGAGCAGAGATGCGTCTCAGCACGCGGCCGCGGATGTCAACAAAACATCCGCCCCAAACACAAAGTATTTATGACCGAGTAATCATGCCCACACTGTCTTAAATGTGCTGTTTAGAGTAATAAAATAGTGCCAACGCCGACTTTTAACTTCGTGCACATGTAGTTGAAGGATGACTGTTGCAGTGACGCGGCTGTGGAGTAACAAAGAGTAAAGATCAAATTACACCATTATCCGAGAACTCGAGTAAAGAGGAGATAGTGTGCTTCAGAAACGTGTTTGTTCAACTTATTTTTCGTATATGCAGTTGACGCGGTGAAGCAAAGTCTGGTATCGTCGAGCAGAGGACGGACATCATAAAATGGGTGCGCATTAAGCAGGTCGTGTGGCATGCCATGCTTCCTCGCTGGAGTGGGCGGTGAAACTGGCGACTTGCACTTTTCCCTCGATAAAAACAGGACAGATTTTTCGGTGACCTCCCCAGTTTTTAAAGGTTTACTGTCGCTCGGCAGTGACCCAGCTGCTTTCTGGAAAAAAAATCCACTTTACTTTTAATATTACAATTTTTGCGGAAAATCGCATCACACCCCCTTCTCCGCTCTGCCTCCGCCTTTGAAGTGTGTTGCCATGTTGAGTTGCGTCACGTACTGTATTCTGCTGCAAAGATCGTCTATGGAGCACAGATGACACACTCCGAGCAGAAAATGTGGTCGGGCGTACAGAGAGGGTTATTTTACATAACACCTGTAGTAAAGGGTGTGTAGTCTTACTATGGCTGTTATATATCTTGCATTACCTGCTGATACTATCTGCCGCGTTTTCATCGTACTATTTAATGCCTTCTCGCAAATACTTGTGCTTAGTTTGTTTGACCTCCATTTTGTTTTCTGCTTAATTGCGTGTAAACAACATACATAAGAAATGGGGAATATAAATCAGGGGCTTTATTTGCACTTTGCAATAAAAATGTGAATGCTGTATGCTAGACATGCATGCTTTCATGTTTTAATATGAACTTATGGTTGTTTTTTTCCGAATAGTGCACAAGGTTATTTCATGTTACACCCTTAGTGTCAAGAGACTTGCAGTCTTAAAATCGTTTTTATTAAATTTGTTTTTGCTACTTCTGTCTCATTTTTATAAATAGTCGTCTTTGTGTTATGTAGATATATGTATGCAGCGATTTTGTTTTTGTTTTTATACATTTACACTATGTAAAAGCCCTTTAGTAGAGTGGGATTATATCTGTGTGGCGTTGTAAACATTCAGTTTCATATGCATGATGGTTCACATATTGAATTATACGTTTATATGCTTTTAAATCAGGTGTGATTACTGTAAGGGCCACTATGAAGTTGTTCTCGGCCCTCAAGAGCAAAATGATCACAGATTCAATGATCCTGTCTATTGAATAATTCTGTAACTGTAATGTAATAAAACTAAAAATATTAAGTGTTTATCAGAATTCATTTTCATACTATATCAGTAAAGCTACATTTTATTGACAATTACAGATTTATATCCAATTAAATGTAATATTCCAATGCAATAAACAAGTATAGACTGTTTTTTAATTAGTTGATTAAGGTGACCAGTATTTTACAAACAGTAAATCAAATTGTGAAGGAAATTTTACTTTTCAAAAGTAACCTTGCCACAGGGGTGGTCACAAAATGCTTGGTTAGTGATGTTTTTAAGTTCACTGACTTACATTTTTACCAAAATGTATTAGTAATGCCTCATAAAAAATGAAGCAGATACCATTACAGCAAATTTTATCTAATAATTTCTTGTTAGAAATAAAATTGGAGACTATTTAGAACAATATTATTTTATGCTGTAATGGACTCGATCTGTGTACATGCTATCATTTTGGACTAAAATAGACTATCAGACTAAAATACAAGTTTTTCATCTTTATGGTTGCAATTTTTGGAAATGTGAAATTGACTACCCATCCACACTAAGTGGGCCGCATGTGGTCCTGGGCTGCCAGTTGCACACCCCTGGTTTAAAAGGGTCATTTAATGCAACACATGTTGCAAAATATTTTTATTTATAGAACCCATTATTACATTTGTTGTATCACCTTTTGGTTTCGTTTTATGAATAGCTACAATTGTGTTCGGCCCAGGTTATTGCTTATGTTCTACTTACTCATAGATGTGCATCACTTTGGACAAATGCCTCTCATTATATGATATTGAGACAATTGTAACAATATATGACAGCCTATTTGACCTCTGTCTTGTAGGCTGCTTACTGTCATAGATTTAAGCCATTTTCTGCTTATATGACCAGTTGAAAACGCCTGTTTAAAAATCAACATGCACTATATAATTCATATACATTTTCACATATTGTTAGGACATTAAAATTGTATTTATACATTACGTTCATACATAGCAATGTTGATATCACAGTTCCTAGTGTTTTGAATTGCATACGTCCATTAGTTTAGACACTTAGTTCCTGCATGATTTCTATCTGCTGTCAATTAAGGTTATCCATATGTATTTGTACAATATTTATCAGCTAAGTTCATCCTTAGAAGCAAACCTTAAGTTGTGCCGGATGTAACTATCAGAGTGAGAGCTCTTGCATTATTTCTACTCTCTGTCTGAGCTCTCTGTGGCACCGCACTGTCAGAAGACCCCGAGGACTGATGGCAAGAAAAAAATCCAGTCTGGGGGGCGCGGCTCACAGTTTTGCCGCAGTTCAGATCCACATGTGCTGTGGAGATTAAATTTTGCCTAGCAACATAAACGGTAAATCCTGTGCACATTTGGAGCACCTATCGTAATTTGAGGGAGTCCTCGTGTGCACGTTCATGCATTTGCATTTCTCCTGAGATGCATCCTCACATTTTGTAGGTACTTTGATATAATCCGTCCCTTGCAGCCCGGGGGATCGGCCTGTGCGTGCTTATATTTTGGGTTTCTAAAATGAAGCGTGCATCCTGTGAGCGCAGCATGGTGACATGATCTGTCTGACACGCTGTCTGACTGTTGACCTACTTCCCTCATGTGGGTCAAAGCGAGGGGATGCTCCAACAAAATCGCTTTCCCTGCATGCTTTTAGAGCTCCCTGAGCGTGACAGAACACCAGTTTTATATATGAACTCGCGTTTGGCTGGAATAAAGTGGGATAATGAGATACCACATGCGTCCTGAGCTAGAAATGTTGGTTGCAGAGAGCAGCTGCAGTAAGCACATCACGCACACTAACGAGAGGCTGAGATGTTAATATTTGACTCATTCTTCTGCACGCAGATGTTTGGCTTTCATAAGCCAAAAATGTACAGGAGCTTGGATGGCTGCTGCATCTGCCGTGCAAAGTCGTCAAGCTCCCGTTTCACGGACAGTAAGCGCTATGAGAAAGACTTCAGGAGCTGTTTCGGGTAAGAGGCACGGCTGAGCACGTGTGGTTTGAAGGCAGACATTTTCCCCTGTGACATTTCTTCACTAACTCTAATTGTTTTGCAGACTGAGTGAAACACGATCAGGGGAAATCTGTAATGCCTGTGTGCTCCTGGTGAAACGATGGAAAAAGCTTCCTGTGGGAACCAAGAAGAACTGGAACCATGTGAGTTTAGACCACACACTGAAGTTGAATTATTTGTTAAGCATGATTTTATTTCAAATTATTCAAACTCCACACCCTTATTTTCTTTTTTTCAGGTCGTTGATGCCCGAGGAGGCCCCAGTCTGAAAATCACTTCCAGGCCCAAAAAGATCAAATCCATCTCAAAGAAAGCTCGGCCGAGTCAGATCAGCAGGCTGCAAAACCAGCTGAAAAGAAACAGTCAGTTCTACTTAATGTTCGTCACCAACTGTTCATATCATCTCTCTAGCTTGTTAAAGACCCTTCTTCTCTATTTTTGCCATGTCATGCTTTCAGACTCAGATGCGCATAGCACCACCTCCAGTGCCTCTCCAGCTCAGTCTCCCAGCTACAGCAACCTGTCAGATGAGGGCTCAGACACCGAGCTCAGCCCGGGGTCCAGCAGGTCCCCCGTTTTCTCATTTCTTGACCTGACTTACTGGAAAAGGTCAGTCATTGGATGATCAGTCTTGTTCATGAAACATCTTGGCTTGTCTGGACAAATTTAAAACAGCACAACCAAAGCTATAGGAGCTCTTTCTATATTACTCAGAGAGAATATTTTAACACTTTAGTGGTGTAAAGACAAAAGTCTTTTTTTAATGTAACCACTGATAGAATCTAGGATACACAAGTGTTTAATCTACTAAACAGTGACAACATACACTTTTATTTTTCACATTTGGTGACAAAATCTGAGGAATGAGGGTGATGAAAACTGACGAACTTTAACCCTCGTGTCCCTCAATTTAAAAAAAAAAAAAGCACAGTCTAGCATATTGTGTGTCAAAGTGGAAGTACCTGAAAAGTTCCATTAGATCAAATTTTCTAACATTAATTCCCGTATTTTCACCAACTTCGTCCCTTTCATAAATAAAAAATGTTTTTTTAAATTATCTTTTATATTCCAATTTGTTTGCTTTACATTTCTAATATTTTTACAATTTATAAAAAAATGTTTCCCTTGTAGAAAAAAGATATTTGGGTTTTTTTTTCCAGCTAGCACACTTTGGGACATTTCAGTGATTATCGATCAAATTGATTTCAGTGAAATTTTTACTTTTCTGGAGCATCAACTTAAAGAAAAAGTCACACATTAAGGAGTTGTGCATCTTCACTAATCTCACAGTTCAATTTAATTAAGATTATTATGTTATTGTTTCAATTTGATTCAATATTACGATGCATCACAATGCAACGCAGTGAGTAGTATCCTTGATTTTCCACATCACCGCATCAGGCTGCTTTTAAGATAATAAAAGACAAGGAGTCAGAAAAATATAAAGTTCTTCAATAAGGAGAAATGGCTTTTGAGATCAACCGCTGCAAAAATGTCTTTTCATTGTAAACCAAAATAAATACATTTCATCTTCCTACACTTGTTTTTTCCTCCTGAGAAACAAATCTGAAACTGCAGCCTCTGCAAGATTAAACGATTATTGACTGTATCTGCATCGATGCATCTTTGTCTACATCCACACCACGATACATTGATTAAAAGATTATTTTTGACACCCCTAACACATTTTGCCTGAAGAGCTTCCAAAAAGTGGACACGTCAGAATAAAACTCTGCCATAAAATTACGATATAAAATCATTTTCTTTCCTATTTATTTACAGAACTTAAATCACCAAATAAAATATATGAGAAAAGTTTTCATACTTTATATCAATGATATTTACAAGGAAACTAATTAAAAATATCTGTATTTCCATATACACAATGCCAGAAAGAAAATCTTTTATTTGAATTAATACAGTTAGGCACACATGAGTGTTTATTTATGATTTTTTTTGGGGGGGGACATTTTTTTTTATGCTTTCTCCCTGATACTTTCCAGAAATATTTTTTATTTTGCCATCTGTTGTAAAATAGTAAAAACTACATCTTTGAAGCCTGACTTGCACATGAAAGTACATTTTTAGACATTAATTTGGTCTTAGTGGGCTGAGTGGGATTATTTTGACCATGCAGAGCTTTTTAGGCTTTTTATGACAGGTGATGTTTTAGTTTCAAAATGTGTGAAAACATTTTTGCCAAATTACCTGCCAAATGGACTATTGCTGAAAAAATAACCCTGATAACAAAAAAGTGTTTGTCCCAAAAAGGACCAGTGGGACATGAAGGTTTTTGTTGAGCGTTATTCAACAGTTAGTTCCAGACAAGTTACCTGATTAGACGAGAAGCGTGTCAGGGGGCCGATAGCAAGTAAAAGCACTCTTAACTTTGAATCAGCGTGCTTCGAGTGCTTTGCAGAGGTGATTCACTGAACAGTCTGGCCTTTGAAAATAATGATCTGTCCCAAAGGTTTACAAAGCAGCTCTCAATTGTCTGTGCTAAATTAATGGAAATAAACAGAAAAACCTTCCACTCAGATGTACCACAGGAAAATTGACCATAAAGTTGCAAAACTATTTTTATCACAACCAAATACATTGTGTAATTTTTTTATATAAAAAGAATTTTCAGTTTTATTTGTAAAATGTCATCAGAAGCCTTAAAAGTCTTTTTTACCAGTGACGTATGATTAAATGTCTGATTGCATGCTGACTAAGACTGTCTTTATCAAATCTTTTGATGGCGCCTAAAGGGTTGCATTAGAAGCAAACTGCAACACTTGCAAAGTAAATATTAAAAACATTTTCCATCTATATTGGGGGTGGGCGACTGGCAGCATAAGGGCAACATGCGGCCGCCGCTACGCACTCGTCCGCCTGTAAACTATAGATTTAACCTAAATTTTCCTAAATTGTTTACATAATAATTTCATAATCTGCCATGAAGTATTTCAGGTGACTGAACATTTAGACACCATGCGCAAAGACAAAATAAATTACAGCTTGAAAAACTGAGGTATTTCTATGATAATCTTTCATAACTGGTGAAAGTTTTGTTCTTTACAAGAAATAAGTTGATGTTTTTCTGTTATGGTTTCCATAAAAGGTCTTTAACGGAGCAAAAAGGAAGTGAAATACATTTTCTTAACCAATAGTGGATTATTGCATTTAAAAAGTACCTTCAGCTGTTCGTGATTTGCTTTTATTACATTAAATTTGGCTCAAACATTTTCTTTGGTGCAAACAAATATGTATATATATATAAATGTCTACATCATAAATTCTAATGAAGCCAGACACATGGTCATTCTTTTGATTTGACTACATTTAGTGTGTCTGTCTCATTAAGTTAAATATGACTTTTTTTATATAAATTTGTTCCTCAACAAATAGCATTATTGTGGCCCTCAATCAAAGTTGCCCATCCTTGCTCAATCTTGTCTGCATATCTGTGAGCAAAGTGCATGAAAATGATTATTTAGCATCCTGGATTTTTACAATAAGCATAGCAACAATCTCACTCTGGGTAAATAGCATTTTGCACATAATGGAGAAAATATATATGCACCCATGTTGGCTTTTATTCTGGAGTACAAAAAATGTACTAATCATTTTCTCAATTTGAACTCCAAAACTGCCCAAATAGTTGAATTTCATGTCAAAAGTGTGTACCCTGCCTAAGAACTCATTCATTTATTTGTGCTGTAAACTTAAAGATTACATGTCCTGCAAAATCAATTTTCTGTTCTTTTAATGTTGGTAGAAGGGGTTCCAGGAGCTTTTTGTCTATAGAGACAAAATTTGTAATTTTTAAATAAACTTAAATCAAATTGTTGTGTAATAGACACCCAAGACATGATGGAAATGCTCAAACACATCAGAACATTGGACCTTTAAAGGGACATGCCAACATTTTCTTTGTTTTTGTGTCTTGCCTCACCCCCAAGTCAATGTCAAACAGATAGACACCATTCTTAATTGCAAATTGCCTGCAAATTTAAGAATGGCTCGCAAATGAACAGCCCACTCACAACTGTGAATCGATTCTCATCGTTCACTTAAAAGAGCTGTTCAGAAGACTCGACTCGTTTGCGAATGTGACATCTTTAGCACAAACCAAGTAGGTCAACAAAACAAAGCCTCTGTTTACGAGTAGAAGAAGATAATGCGATAATAGTAGAAGATATCGTAATGCAACCCAGTAAAAAACGAGTCACAACAAGCACACAGGACCGTTGAGAGTTGCTTAAGAGTTTATCTTTTGACTGTAGGCAGAGGCAGGCTAATACTTCCCATTGACTCCTAGCTATTCGAGCTAAGCTAGTGAGCAGTGGGTGACCTTTGTCCGTCTCTTTCTTGTTACTGGACACAGAGTCAAGAGAATGTTGTCTATCTACTTGTCAGGACTCAGGACTGAGGCAAGACAGGAAAACAAAGAAAATGTTGGCGTATTGCTTTCAGGATTGCTGGCAGTAGATCATCTAAAACACATCCAACATCCTATGTTGGTTTATAAAAAGAAAACTAAGTGAAACTTCTTTTATGACCAACATGACCTGTTACCAAAATGTTGTCTTCCCAACTTTGCAGTGAAAAGATTTTGATGTTCCCTTAGACTTGAGCTCAGGTGCACATCAGTTGTACTTTTTTTTACACTGAAAACTATTTACTGCTGTCACATTATGATTCTGTTAATGACTTTATCATTAATTTTGTCTCGTTCTGCTCAGGCAAAAAGTCTGCTGTGGAATCATCTACAAGGGGCGCTTCGGAGAAGTGCTCATCGACCCTCATTTATTCAAACCCTGCTGCCGCAAAAAACAGCGGCAACAACAGCAGGAGGAGGAGGAAGAAGATGAGGACGAGGAAGACGAGGAGGAGGAGGTGGAGGTAGAGGATGGCCTGGGGTGCGTGGATGTAAACGGGCAGAAATTCCAAACGGGGGAACAGGAAGTGAAGGAGACCCCGATGCGTGATCAAGAGCCTGCTCAGCTATGCGTTTCACCTCCAACCTTGAGCGGGGTGTTGGTGGATGAAGGGTGGTGAAGAGGAAAAGTTCACATCGCTGAAGACATCTTGGGGTGCTGTTTTTGATTTTGATTTTATTTTATTGAAGCACTTACAGAAGGAAGTGGCCTCAGATTGCCTTCAGTCACAAAGCAGCTGAAAATCCTTTGGTCTTCTCTGTAAAATATCAAAGGTTTGTTTATTATTTTAACTTATGAACTGATGTGTTCCCGGTTTGTCTCATTTTTGTTCTCTTTAATATTCTCACCATCCTGTCTATAGACCGTAATCTGTGATGTTATTGATCTGCTTTAGATGAGATGCTGGAGCTCTTTGTTTGCTGGTACATTTTCAAGACTTATTCCAAAACGCAATAGATCCTCTCAGTTACAGAAAAAAGGTGCTATCCAATCATCACTCACTTCAAACATACAGAAAACCATCAATGTGGATATTGTATAAGCTGACTTTATATGATGAGATGACTAATATACATAAATGAGATTAATTTTTCTTTCATTGTAAAGAGTTGATATCTCGTTTTGGAATGAGTAACCTTTTGTTTTGAAAGAGCACAGACCTGTACAGTAGCCCCTGTGTTTATGTCTTTTCGCATCAACGTCCACTCGCTCTCAAAGACTCTGTGTTTGTTGACTGGATTAGTGTCTCCGTGTCCAAATACATTTGTGGGTCCCGGTTAAATAAGGCCTATTCACAGCTTCAACAGCAAATACACCAGCCTTAATTATGTGTCACAAACAGCGCTAGTGTTAATTCTGGATTGGTATTGAGGAACAAAAAGGGACAGTAGCTATATTTATTGTGGCCTCAGCAACACATAGTGCATTTTTGCATGAATGGCAAGCCCACTCATCCAAAAGACCTGATGATCTGATGCATGAGTCTACTAAACTTGCATGGCCTTATATAAGCTGTAAATTTTACTTCTTTTTTTATCAATTTCTCTGGAGTTTTAACTTATTTTTCTACGTAAAAAAAAAAAAAGAAAAAGCTAAAATAAAAAACTGTGTTTGTATAACAACATCACACAATACAACAGTTAATAACAAAAATCGGTCTATTGTCATTCAGCAATACAATTATCAGTGATTCATGTCATTCTTGGGTCAGTATATGGTGAAAATAAACTTTGTACAAGCTAAAATTCTATGCCATTGCCTCTAATATACCACAAATGTGTTGTGATATATAGCCTAATATTACTTTATTTATCAAATTAAAGCCAAAGCACATTGAAATTCACCCAATGTCAAATCAATGCAGGTTTTCTATGGACACTTGTGCTTGTCCACACTTATTTGTATGTATGTTAATGGTATTCAAAATGAACGCTAATATGTATTTCATACATGTGACGTTGTAGCTGGGAGCAAGGGGGGGTTGTTCTGTATATAAGGGGAGGGTGATCCTTAAGGCTCTTTAATGGTTCATTATTTATTTCATATTTATTTGTATTACTGCCTCTCCACTCAGAAGTGTAATGCTTTGAATTTTTTTCATTGTTAGCTTATTCGTAGTCTGGTTTTGTACATCAGAAATCGAAAGTAATTCCCACGCAGGCTTTGGTTAACATTGCATTGAATTACTGGTTGTCAATATTTGTGAAATGTTAAGTATTTATTTACTCATCAGTTGAGTTGCGTGCAACCTAACTTATTCTGTACCATGTTTTTTGGAACTGTATCATGTAGACTGAAACGAACGATAGATGCAACCAAACTGTACTTTCCCTTTTAGCCTGTAGCTTAATAGGTCACCTAACTCTAGACTTGCATGTACTGTTGCTATGCATTTACTTAGCTTACATGTTAGACAAAGCGGTTTTGTATTTTTTATACATCATGTACTTTTTTTACTTGTCCCTTAATAAAGGTAATTTTGTGAGTTTTTTCCGGAAGTTTGGACTCATTCAGTTGATTCATTTGTCAAGTGAGGAGGTGAATCAGATTTACTTTAAATGATAGAATTCAGTTGAGCACATATTAAAATATGAATGATTTCATGTTTGTACTTTTCTAAGATTCATATGGGAAATACTGTACATCAGGCCACGATCAGGATCGTTCACTAGATTTTAAGATATAAGGAGAAGATTAAAGATGATTGTTTTTTACACCAATACTTTAACCCTGAAGAGATTCTGTGGACATTTTGTGCCATTCATTTTTTTAAAGCCATTTTGTTAAATGAATATAGCTCAAAATTGCCACAGGATATTCATTAAAAAAAAAAAAGTTACAGTTGCCGTTTCAGTTTCTTAAATTAGCCTATAATGACTAAGATACACAAAACCCAGCTCATTTGTTCCTAATGACAGACAATGTCCCATTGAAAACCATGGAAAATGCCAGTTTTGAGCACGCATTTATCCTAACATAAACTAATGTTTTCTTTTATGTTAAGATTTCATTTTGGACTCCTAGCTTTCAATTTTGTATTTTTATATTTGTCTGCCAGATAGCACTATTTTTTCCCATTCAAAGCATGCTGCAAAACTTCACATTTTGTACTGTTTAATGTAAGGGAGCCTGCATAACGAATAACAGTGCATCAAAATTAGTGTTGCTGCTAATTAATGACTTATCTCAGGGCTTAATAATAATAATCATAAAAATAAATATAATATACTCCTTGCAATGCTTCATTGAGATATTTTTGTTTTGTTTATATGTATATGAACAGAGTTGTGTGGACATGCTGACCTTTAAAGGGTTCAAATATCAAAACTATAATTATTATTTGATATGTATATTTCAGGCTGAAGTAGTTTTAATAGACCATGAGTATGAGTTTTTATATTTAATATGACCCTGCAAAAAATAAAAATGCATCAAAATTAATGTTGCTGCTAATCATTGACCATCTAAGGACCTAATTATAATAATGATCAAATACTCACTGAAAATTTGATGAAAATTATTTTTGTTCTGGGTTTGTTTGTTTTTTCAATGAAAAAGTGTAGATATGTAAACATACTGGCCCTTAAATGAATAAGGCCCCCCCCAAAAAAATATATATAGTTAATATTTGGAATGTATATTTCAGGCTGAAAAGATATTCCAATTTGAAGTTGAAAAAAACATATATGAATTTAAAAAAAACTGCTGTAAATTAATTTTACAGCAGTTTTTGAAAAGGGTGACATTTTTGTCTCTAGGGACAAATGTGTAAGTTTATTAAAGAAACTCTTAAGGGTGCAGGGTTTCAAAACTTTTTGCCCTTTAACTGCCAAAATAGGAAAACCAGATTCTCAGGACCCCCACTATATGTCCTTACATATCCCTCTATTATTGATTTTATGTACAAATTTTTATTCTCGGACATTTTTAACTCATTGTTCTTATTTCAGCTTAAATCCCACTTAAAGACTGAAGTTTTATTTTAAACATTTTAGATCATCTGTAATTTTTCTTAAGTTTTTGAAAAGCATCTTGTAACCCCCAAGTGTCGAGTAACCCCATGGGGGGTCCTGACCCCCACGAGAGAACAACTGCCCTAAGGTTTATTACTTCTAATGCTAATAGCCACAGAATAATAAAGTATAACTAATATTTTGTTAGCATGCACAAAAAAAGTTACAAAGTCCTTTGAATGAATCGAGTTAGGCCAAGGCACTCTACAAAAACTTAAATCAGTTGAAATGCAGAAAATAAACTCATACAATCTGTCTGTATTTAAAAGCATCAAGCAAAACAATTACAGAAATTCAATTAAAAATAGAAAATACAGAAAGTGATAATGACATGGTGGATTTTAAAAGGACATAATATTACATTATGTAAAAACAAAACAGGCTTGTATGAAAGATACTTAAGTAGGCGTATTAATGTAACAGAAGGTAATGGGCGAAAATCAGCAGAAGGATTAGTAAAGAATAAAAATATTAAGGAGCATTAAATTAAACAGAAGAAAATATAAATTAAAAATAAATATAGGTGACAGTAAATCTGTCAAAAGTGAGTTTTAAGAGGTGAAGAGTGACAGTTATGTGCTCTTGTACTCCTGTCCTGACATGGTGGTTATTTGATTGATGTGGTCAATGCACAAGGGAAAAAGAGCATAGCTATGCTATTAAAAATATGACATAGACAGAATAATGAAAATAAATAAACCAATAAATAAGAATTGTAGCATCTAGAATTTGTGTCTTTGAGGTCCAAAGGCAGGAGCAATTTGTAAGGTGAAATGTTTTATTTAACAAAGCCACAAAAACAGAGCTGACCAAAAAAGAATTCACAAATCTTCTTCCAAATAGTGAAAAAAGAACTGTCGAGACATCATGGGGTTAAAAACAAGTTTGATTAGTTTAATATCTCTTTTAAAAAGAGTGATAAAATGACACAATATTAATAGAATTGCATTAATAAACAGTAATTTAATATTTGTATCAAGGCTGCCACTTATGAATTGCTTTAATGTATAAACAAACAAAAAAGTCAAATATGACCTCTGACACCTCGATACATCCAGAAATTATTGATCACTTTAACAAGAGGTATTCAACCATGAGATTGGCAGCCAAGTAAGTCTTCCAAACAAATCTTAGGTCAGGGGTCTTTAACTGCATTTGTCCAAGGGCTAGTTTGTGGTGGTCTAGTTAAAAAATGTGAATTACATAATGGATTTTTTTTTTTTTCAAAATTGTTGGTATTCCTCAGCCTTTAAAAGTGAGATCAGTTCCTATTACCCGTACTGTTACAAGCTACATGGGGCAACTGAGATACTTTGGTCTCTTCTGTCTTGGGCTGTCATGTTTTCCAGCACCACGTTTGGCTCCAGTGTCCTTTTTTTCTGGTCAAATATTGGATCACAGTGGGATATCTGTAAAACAATTAAAACATGAAGTTATACCTGATAAAACGATTTCAATCAAAGTTGCTTTGTGGAATTTGTCTGTAGTTTTAGGGTTTAAACAGCAGAAAGATACCTGTAAACTCCCAAGAAAATTTTTGCCTTGGACATATTTCTGAATTTGATGATACTCCGGGGGCCAGATAGGAAGCTGTCGGGGTCCACCAGTTGGTGATCACTGTCTTAGGTTATTAAAATGTGTGGGGTTATCCCTTAACTAATACACTTTTGGTAAGCAATTTGGGAATTGTGTTACTTTTTACTCATTAATTATGTAAAATGTTACAGAAGTACTTTACATATAACTTAGTATCATGTAACTTCTTCCTGTACTTTTATGTTGCCTATAGCTTTTCCATCCTCAAAGAAGATCTACAACAGGTTTAAAACTAACATTACAGAATGATGTGAAATTACACCCTCTAACCCTACATGTGTTGAAGCTAGTCCCTAAAAATTAGTTTGTAGCTCCAAATTTAGTGCTGTTTTATATTTATTACTGTTTTACATTGCTTGTTGCTCAAAAAAGTAGCATTTTTTACAGTAAAATATTACAAGTAATTACTCAGAGCCGAATACTGTACTGTACATCAATGTTAGCAAATTTTAATTTTAGAGCCATAACTGTTTAAATGTATATTGTGTCATTCTTAACATAAAAGCCCCTTTTCATTGATTTGATTGTTATAATAGCTCTGTCTTTCCTTTTTCCTCAAGCTTCTTTGGGGGCTTGAATCTTGGAGAGAGAGCCAGAGTCTTTCACTTTTTTTTTTTAAACTATCAGACCTTGTTTTGATAACATTTTCTGTTCTCTTGGGATCTCATTCACACTCTTAATACTTATCACATTTATTTAAATACATAACATATTTGCCTTATGTGCCTGTAGGTCCCACAAATTGGAGAGGATTAAACAATACTGGATGCAGCCACAGGGTTTCTTGACATAGCGGACATCACACTGAATATGATACTGAGGGAAGGAAAACCAAAATCCCAGACTATTGTGTCTGGATTAGAGAGTGGGATAATTCATGGAGGGGGATGAGTTTGGAAGAAGGAGTCACTGCACTGCTCATGTGATCCAGCAGGGGGCGATGACGTCAGCAGCTGCGACAGCAACAGAAGAAGAAGGTCACGAGACAGGAAGTGAAACACGGAGCCGTGTTTTTGTCTTTGGAGCTACTGTCCTGCACAGTTTATGGTCCTGTCAGCTGTCAATGAAGTCTGCAAATGTTTTAATGTGTTAAGTGGATACTCAGAGGTCGACGTACACATTTGGCGTGGGGGCTGAGGTAGTTGTTTTACATTTTGTTGCTGTTTTTGTCTCCAAGCTAACGATACGACTGTGATCGGTTTATTCATCCTGCTAACAAGGAACCATGACTGAACAGATGATATATGTATACTATATTTAAGATATGCTGTTATTAAGTTTCAAAATGGAAACTTGCAGAGGGACTTTACTTCTCCCTCTACAACTTATGCTTACATGATGTGTTAAATTAGCTGATAATATGCTGCTTAAATGATTGTATGTGTCATTGTTAAGGAGATGCCATCACTCTCTATGGATGTCTTTTATTGACAGGTCTCATTTGGCATCTTGATTTGTCATCTTGATTTGTCATCATGGTGGAACCAACAGCGTCAGGAGTCTTCTGTAACAGGATGCTTAGCATGGTCAACTCTGAGGATGTGAACGCCATCATTCAGGCTCAGAGACACATGTGAGTGTTGTGTTGTCAGAGACTTGGGGCAGACAACATGAAGGAGTTAAATTGTTCTTCTTCTTCTTGAAAACCAGAGCAGTGGTCTGTGGGACCATCTATAAACGAGTTTAACCCAAACTATGGTGCCAGGAGTGTTGCTCTGTTTTCATAAAAGCAGATTTTAGAAGTATAAAGATCTTTTCAGCAGTGATGGGAATCCTGACTGCTTTAAGTGATCCAGATCTTTTGGCCTGGATCAGTGATTAACTCCCAAACGTCTCCTCATTTGGATGACATTTTGACAAAGTACCTTTTAGAATAGATTTAAATATTATTTTACTGGTTTTTAAATCTCTCTATAGTCTTGGTCCTTCTTATTTATCTGATTTGCTTTTACCATATGAGCCCAGTAGAGCCCCCAGGTCTTCAGTTAGTGGTCTATTAATAGTTCCCAAAGTAAAAACCAAAACATTTGGTGAAGCATCTATCTATCATTACGACCTGTCTGTGGAACAGTCTACCTGGAGACCTGAGAGCTGCACCGATCATTGATATTTGTAAAAGCAAACTCAAGGCCTACTTTTTAAGGCTGGCTTTTATATGATTTTTATTTTATTCTCTTGATCCACTTTATATGTTTTATTTCCTCTTTGTATGTTTGTTTAGTTTTTTTTATTATTTTAGCCTGTTTCATCACAATTGACTTTGAGCACTTTCTTATCTTTGTTGTACCTTACCATGGTTTTATCAGCTTAGTCTTAGCTTCTGTGTTTCCTCATTTTTTTTTTATTTCAGGTAGTATTTCCTGTCTGTGACTGTTTGAAGAGTCCTCACGTTGTGTCAGCATAAGATCATGTTGCAATGTGCTAGCATACACATGTAGTACGGTACTATTAAAAGGATAAATCTACTATTGTCAAGAATAATCAAGCACAAGTATCAATGTTTATTTGTCATTGCTCTGAGGGATGTTCTCTGTCACTGAGATCATGCTGTTGACTCAATAAAACCCTCTTCTTCTCCTTATCCGCCATGTTTGCTTCAGTTTCATATACACCAGGATGCTTATGTTTCATAGGACTTTACATCTTCAAGGAGTGAAGTGTAAGATTCAAGTAGTAAAACTTGTCCTTGTTGAAACGTCCTCAGCTGATGTAATAACTCGAATGTTTATTGTGTATCAACTCCATCATGAATCAGAGCTTCCTTTCAATCAAGGCTAAATTTGATTTTACACAGAGTTGAGAGATTCACTGCTATTCTTTGTTAACTTATTCACGTAGATAATAGTTGCTGCTCTGTATTTCTGTGAAAACAGGCTTGATCGCTTTGAGAAAACCAATGAAATGCTGATCAACTTCAACGGGCTGTCCAACGTGCGACTCCAGCAGATGAACGAGCGTTTCCTGCTTCACACACGCACGCTGGTGGAGATGAAGAAAGACTTGGACAGTGTCTTCAGAAGAATAAGGTGAGTCTTCCCCTAATAATGTATTTAAATTCATTATCACAGATATTTCATCAGAAACAATATTTTGAGGTTTTGATTCTCAGCAAAAATTTGGAATCAATTCAATCATCAAACAAAAGTCTCATTCACAATCTGCCCATAATAAACGTGTATTAATATAAGGATTGATGTTGACTCACCTCCACTCTGTTCAAATTTATCAGCTTCAATAACATAACTGAACAGGAAATACAACTGACAATGACAAAAGTATGAAATATTGATGATAATGTTAATGATTCTTTTGTTTTAAGATATTTAAGTAATGTTATTTGGTTTGATGAAGCATATGTAAAACAAATTACATATTTAGGTCAGAAATTAGCTATTCAATTACTTAGAATTTTCATTATTTATGTTTATTTTATGCTCAAAAACATCATCACGTCATCTTCTCATATTAATCCCAGCACATCACAGACTGTCTGTTAGGATTAGTTCAAGTTTGTCTGTTTGTTTATTTTGGGGGCATCTTTTCCTTGATATTAAACTCTGCTGATGTTTTGAACTTTCATTCCACTGTGTTGTAAGAGTGTGTGTCTGTCAGTAAACTGACTTCTGTGAAGTCTGGTCTGTTGTGTTTGATCGCTCAAACGTGACTTCCACTTTGAACAAGGACAGAGGACCAGGGACAGATCTTTGAGAAACATGAGACAGACCTCCTCTCTTCTCTACAGACCCCAACCCCCTGCACACCTGAGTCTGAAGCAGATGCAGATCATGTGAACAGGCTGTCTGAATATTAAATAGATCCTATTTGAGATACATGACTGACAGGGACAGAGAAAGCAGAGGGATTTAGCCATGCAGGGACTTCATCAAATCACTTTTATCTACTCTCAAAAGTCATCTTCTCCTCAAGCATACCAAATCACATACCAAAACTCAGCCTGTTATGTTAGCTTTAAAGTTATTTTTATTACATTTAATTTCCAACAGGCAGTTAAAGAGCAAAGCATATTGACAGAAATGATAAGGAAAGAAAATAAGTTTTTATGTTAGTGGCAACAATGGCAACCATACTGAAAAAAGACCGACCATATTAAATAAAAGATAATAATTAGAAAAATAATGTTGATGATGATGATGACATCCATGAGAGTCCATAATAACAATAATGATAATAAGAAAATGATAAAAAAGTGTTAAGATTAGATTGAACTTTATTAATCCCTTGGGAAGACTCCCTCAGGGATATTGAGATTCCAGCAACAGCATTATATAGCAGATAAAACGTATAGAAAAAAGATAGATTTAAATATAAATATAGATAAATATATGGCTACTGGTTGGTTACGGGTTTACACATGATAATTATAATAATAATAATAATCGCACCAAAAGGGACGACTGCAGAGATAAGAGTTCTACACATTGTGCAGAAGAAAAGAAATTGATAACAGTTAAAATATATTTATATTTAACAGAAAAATGAATAAATAATAGCTTAAAAATAACAAAATAATTCTCAGCCTCTAATGTTGGATTTTTTTCTGCATCTCCAGGACACTAAAAGGGAAGATTGCTAAGCAGTACCCTGAAGCTTTCAGCAGTGAGTTAACATTTCCCATCTCTTCAGCACTGTTAGCATCAGCAAACGTCCCGAAAATAAACCTGCCTTTAATGACTTTTTCCTCTCAGTTATTCATGAGTCACCCATCCTGGAGGACGACGATGAGGAGTTTGACCCAGTTCCCCCCAGTGTCGCCACAACCATAACGACAGCCAACTCGGAGCAGAGCACGGAGTCCTGCGACACGAGTCCAGATGTGATCTCACCCACTGTTAGCAGATGTTCAGAAGATCTCTCCCAAGAGCCGCCTGACACACCCACCTCGGATGTCCCAGAGACAGCTGTCCTACGGGACGAGGGCCCAGACTCTGTACCTGCAGAATAGAGAGAGCAGGATGTGCAGCAGTTGTGTATTTTAATTTATGTCGATGTCTGCTACATTTGCTGGCCTTTGAGTTATCTTGTTGACTGTCACAGGTTTGATGTTGGTTATGAACTGTTAATGAGGGCCGCTGGAGTCCTAATGCCTAATACCCATCATGCACAGCACTGAAATCATGCAGATAATACTTGAAGTCGTACAGTAACACAATATAGATGTAAATGTATTATACTGACAGTGAAAACCTGTCCGCTTTGTTATTTTTACACCTGTCTTTGTTTTTGTAAGTTTCTTATTTAACCTGGTCTCATAATTTATACGAGCTAAGAGAAAAAAAGTATCTGTGCTTCAGCTGATTAATGGTACTTTATGTTTTTAAGACATTTCCACCATCAGAGAGGCGTCCTGTGGATTCTTCATATGTATTTATTTAAATGCTTTATTAGCCACTCCAAGGAACTCCATTTTTGCTCAACATGAAAATTGTAATTAATCATTAACAGCATCATGTGCATTTTTCAAGGATTTAGCTCATAATTAGTAATCACTTCTCAAAGGTGTATCAAAGGTTTCAGATTTATTGAGTCAAGGAAAAACAGTTTAGTGAGTTAAGCATCGACACAGTGCTGCTCAGGTGTAAAAGGGAAGGTGCAGCCATAGACAGACTTCATTTGTTCTTCGCTTCATAAAACAATATGCTTTTAATGGTGGATTTTTGATTTATTGATATCCCCAAAAAGCAGAGTGGACGACTAAGGCTGAGTAGAAGTCAGTGTTGTGCCTCATGTCCAAAGTCATGATAAATATAAACCCTTATATATTTTCCACTGAAGCTTAAAGACACTGACAGAACTGATTTTGTGTCCTCGTAAACAATGCCGTCAACAAAGTGTGCTCTTTGTTTTAAAGAATAGTGTGAGTTATGACCATAATACGACATTTATACAAGATTCACTCAACTGATTTATTTATTTTTTCATCATTTTATTCAGTGTAAGGTGACTGGGATACAAAAACATTAATGTTATTTCAGTGACTGAAGGCTGGTCAGACCTTGTCTAGACACCTAAGTATCAGGGAAATAACATTATATGTAAAGCATACAGTGCTGCTTGAAAGTCTGTGAACCCTCCAGACATGGTCACTGTTTTTTGACCAAATAATTCTATTTTGGACTCACCTGTTCAGAGAATGGACTTCCAGAAGGCATCTAGTTTGTCAAGCTGCTCTCGAGGTGCAGAGTCCTTACAGAATATGTAGAAAATGACCCAGAGGTTGACATGGACACACACACACACACACACACACACACAAAAAAACAACAACTGCATGACAACATCAGGGGAAGAGCAAATCTCTTTGGGTATAGTGTAGTATTGATCCTATGGTTACAAAACTCTGATACAATTACTGTGTGATATTACAATACACTTGATTTTTGCTTTTGGACTTTTTTGTCTTGAAGGCTAAGGGCTGCACAAAATCAATATTATATACAGTGCTTAACAATTTATTAGACCACCTGTCATAAAAATGAGGAAACTCAGATCATTTATAAATCTTTGAAAAACTTGTTGAAATGAGGAATTTCAAACTGAGTTCACCTTTTTATCCCCAAACTTGAGTCAGCTCACTGGACTTATCTGCAAAGACAGAAATTAAGCAAGCATAACATTTAAACCACTAAAACTATTTTTTTTAAAAAAGGGCAACATTAACTTATTCTCAGTGCTAGAGGGCTAAATTGTTAAACTCTGATTGAGATACTCAAAAATTTAAGAGTATATAATGTTTATTAAAGTATCTCTTACTCACAGCTATATGTATTTTAATAAACACATTTAGTAATGAACAGAAGGGAGGTTTAAAAACAATTACAGCTCATTATAGCTGTATTTTTGTGAAATTGTTGTTTTTAATGCCATGGTATGTTTTGTTGCTTTTTTTTTTTTTTTTTTTTTTTCATGAATACCATTTAGTGATATTTTAAATGGGGGGGCTTCATTTTTGGAGTAGGAGAGCAGAATGTGGTCCCCTGGTTGCCATCCTTCTGTTTTAAGCCGTTAAATGTAGCGTTATGTGTATAATAGCTGTGTTAATGGGTAAGCACCGCTAGAGGGCGCTAGAGTAAACTAAGAGCAAGTCTGGTGAGGGTGGTAAAACCCTAAGGCCGAGCGCCTTCTCCGAGGTGTTAATCAAGAAATTAATTATTAAAGAATATGAGGATGGATGGGGTTGAGATAGCAGAGACAGGAAATATTACAGCGTGTAAACTTAACCCATGCGTAAGGCCTTTTCAGAGAGAGGGTGTATTGTCAGGCAGAGTGATGTCTGATCTGACATGGTTTAACAACACATTGTTTTGATCAGTGAAAATCATTTAGATGACTTTTCAGAATGTAAAATCACAGAGTGCAGAGCACATTGTGGGAAATTAAGTAGAAATGAGTTGAAGGGAAAATCTGGAAAATTAAAAAATAAAGAAAATTGAGCTTTGAAACCATTTTTGTAGAGGACTGCCAGGTAGACATAATGCTTCAACAAACCTACACCAGACAGTCACACCTTGATGCAGAAAAAACTCCAATGACCAAAAGTCTTTGACAAAGTATAAATGTCAAAGAGGACTGATTTCAAATTTCGTATCGTAATTATTATTTTTATTATTATTATTATTATTATTATAGCTGTAGAGTCCAGTTAAGATTCGGATTGTTGAAAGCTTTCCTACTTTAAATGACTTTTTCTGTTACACAACTTTTTGTTTTTTTAGGGGGGTTCACACACTGAATTTGCTGTGGATGGCAGGATGGCACAGCATGTAGTGCACAATGTGCATGCCTCACAGCAAGAAGGTTGGTAGTTTGAACCTCTTGTTGGTCAGGGCCTTTCTATGAGGAGTTTGCATGTTTTCCCCGTGTATTCATGGGTTCTCTTTAGGCACTCCAGCTTCCTCCCACAGACAAAAAAAAAACAAAAAATCATGCTTCTTAGGTAAATTGGTGACTTTCAGTTGCCCTTAGGTGGCCCCGCAATCCATGGTATACCATGCCTCTCATCCAATGTCAGCTGGGATAGGCTCCAGCCCCCAGCCCTCCCACAACTGAAAGGGATAAGCAGTATAGATTGTGGATGCATGAATGAATTTGCTATTATGTCCTCTTCACAGTTATATTTCAGGTGATGACTGGATACAAGAAAGACTTGGTCGCAAAGAGTATGTTTGGTGTGTTGACCAATGACCAATATGTTTAAATGTTATGTTTATATCATATGTGTATGGTGGTCAGGGTAGAAAATTCCATTTGCTGATGGAGCCTTGTTCCCCCCAAAAAATCTGGGAACCACTGAGATATTTAACAGATGTAAGACAAAATTACAGGTTTTTATTATTATTATTGTTATTTTTATTATTATTATTATTGTTATTATTATTATTATTATTATTATTATTATTACTCGTGTCTGGTTATTTGAAGTGGCTCATGCTACACTCCTGTACAGCAGGTGGCGTTATGCACCTTCGTCTGTCATGCTTGCAAAGGAAAAGAAGAGTAGCGACAGGAGGAGGAGGAAGGAGCGTGGTCGGCCAGTCCTCTGCAAACTGGAGTGTGTTTAACCCTTAATAAATGATGACAGTGAGCGCCTTACAATGTCGACAAAGTAGACAGCACAGTGATGATTTTATTTAAATCAGTCCATTTTGTAACCATGGTAACCCCCCTCAGCCAGGTCTGACATCACCGGTATCTCTACACTCACCTGAGAGGCTGACAGGTGTCATGATGACGTCACCAGAGAGCAGACCAGACCTGCACGCGACTGAACGACTGACTGACGTGGATGCATCAGGTGCAGGAAATCAAACAGTGAAGTTAAAGTTACAAACGTCACTTCATAAAAAGGTCTCCTGAAATCAGCTCACATCTGCTCCTAGAATGAGGAGGCTGTCAAAGAGGAAGGCTCTGACTCTGGTGAAGAAGCTGGACGCTTTTCCTAAAGTACCCGAGAACTGTGTGGAGTCTTCAGCCAGCGGAGGGACAGGTAATAACGCCTCACACCAACTGTACCTCTGAAACAACATCATCCTACAGTCACAGTGATCATCTGTGACTCTGTCTCCATCAGTGTCTCTGCTGGCTTTCACTCTCATTGCTTTCCTCGCCCTCCTGGAGTTCTTCGTGTACAGAGACACCTGGATGAATTATGAGTATGAGGTGGACAAAGACTTCAGCAGGTAAAAGCTGAACAAGGACAGAGGTGTGAACGTTGTGCATCAGGGTTGGGCAACTGGTTGCCCGGGGGCCACATGCGGCCCTCCTCTGTGCTCAATGCGGCCTGCCAGTCAATTTTATATGTCAAGAAATTAAAACCAAAAATATGAAAAACCTGCCAAAAGACGCAATGCATTAATACATGCAAAATGGACAGATATTAACAATAGTCTTAAAAATCTGTTTTTGTTGTATTGTTGTATTCTTTACAGGAAATTAGATTTAATTTGTTATGATGTATCTATCAAGGTCTTTTATAAAAGGTAAGTAATGCATTTGATTAAAAAGTAGGTCAAATGAACTGTAACAACCAACACTTCTACCTTCGCTGGATTGCTTTTGTGAAATATTCTTTTATTCTCAACTGGACTAACTGGAAAATGTTTTTACATATATGTATATATATATATATATATATATATATATATATATATATATATATATATATATATATACAGTGCTGTGAAAAAGTATTTGCCCCCTTCCTGATTTCTTATTTTGTTGCATATTTGTCACACCTACATGACCCTATGTGAAAAAGCAATTGCCCCCTGAACCTAATAACTAATAACATATATATGTGTATATATATATATATATATATATATATATATATATATATATATATATATATATATATATATATATATATATATATACGTACTTAACAGTAAGTTGCATTGAAAAAGTACCTTTAATTGGCTGAGGTCTTGCATATCAACATTAAGTTGTCAACTTTTTGCAAACCTGGAGAATTAACTTTGCTTTCAATTAAGCTATTTTATTTTTTATTTCTAAAATGTGCATAGTACAGTGCTACTTTGGCTAGACATATTTTCAATTAGACACACTGATTAAAAAAAGAAATGAAAAATTATTAATTAATTATATAAAAAAAAAAAATAGTACATACTAGTTAATTGTGTTAAAAAATGTACCTTTAATTGGCTTTGATTCTTGTTTAGGTCATGCCAGTTACCTTCACTGCTCCATTTTAAGTTTGAGCATATAAATGTAAATTCTTATAAAAGCTTGAAATTGTTTGTTTTGTTAAATTACAGGTTTTTTATTGATAGTATCCACTGTTAGTAACAATTTGGCCCTTAGAGTACCATTAATGTTGCCCTCGTGATACCCTAAGTTGCCCATCCCTGTTATACATTATCAGTTTGTCTGTGTTTCCCAAAATGTTTTCTCTTTTCTTGCAGTAAACTGAGGTTAAACATTGACATAACAGTGGCAATGAAATGTCAGGGTGAGGAATATTTTAATACTCAGTCATTTCTACTAGAGAAAAGTGTTATTGGTGCTTTTATCTCTGCCTTTTGTGATTGAATGCAGACATTGGTGCAGATGTCACGGATGTTGCAGGGGGTGTAGTATCTACTGAAGGCTTGAATTATGAACCAGTGAGTATGAGCTCCATAATTTCTAACATAATTTTATTATCAGATCAAAATGAATTGGTAAACTTAACTTGAAGCTGTTTTGTCTTGTTTTAGGTCAATTATGAGCTCACACCAGAGCAAGAGTCATGGCAAATGTAAGGTTTTGACTTGCTTCATATTGACATCCCCTATCATTTATGAACAAAGCTTAAAGCAGTGTTTCCCAACCATTAAGAGGGGACCCAATGATGGCCCCAGAGCTGCTTTCAGTGTACCTGTGAAAAAATATGGCCAAGTATCTGTGATGTACAGAAACAGGGGTGTAAGAAAGTATAACGTATCTTAAATACTGTGTACTGTGATGTTTTGAGGTGTAATACTGTATCAGTATGTGGTTGTCCAATAGGAACATATTTATTGTTTTTACCTCTGCCAAGGAGGTTATGTTTTTACTGGCATTTTTTGGTTGGATTGTTTGTTAGTTTGTTAACAGGACTCTCTCTCTCTCAGGACTCACAGGACTCTCTCTTTTTGAACTCCAAAAGTTCAGAATGATGGTCATGGCACAAGAAATAAGTGATTTTGATTTTGATCAGAATCTTGATGCTGATCCAGGATTTTACTTCAGTATTTGTTAACAGTCCTAAATAGGACAGTTTTCTGCATTTTCACTAATAACTTAATAAGTTCTGAACAAATTTTGATGACATTTGCAGGTAATGTTGGTCATGACACAAGGCAGGAATGAGTCTGTTTTAGTGGCGATATGAATCCAAAAGTGGGTTCAGGAATTTTTTCAAGGATTTCTTAATGGTGCGAGACTGGGTGTTTTTTTTTTAAAACTAAACTGTTAAAATAGAGATGTATATTAATAGTACTGTAATATGTCATGATATATTGTCCCATCACCCCTCTATTGCAACACATATCATGTGTCATACATTTCTGCTGATATTTGACACAGATAAACAGATTAGGACATTTTTTTTGTTTTCAAATTAACACAACAACAAACAACTAAACTTCATCAGGTAATTTAATCAAGAGGATATTCTTAAATAAGATGTTTAGATGTTTAAGCTTAAAAAAGTGTGAAAACTAGGTTTTTTTGTGAAGGTTATCATAATGAACAATTTTGAAGTTTCATACAATTTAGTTCACTGCAGACCCTATGAGAAATGATCCCACAGCACAGTGAAAAATCCCAAAGACTATTAATCCAGAGAACTAGTGCAATGCAAACTTCCTGGTTGGCCTACAAACATTTGTCATCACCACACCACTCTATTGATATTGGCTAAAATCAGTTTGTAAATATCACCATTTTGGATATCAACCAAAAATCCAATATTGTCTATCCCTGCATGCATGCCCTCCCACAGCTTCTGTTGGTGGATAATGCACTTTTTAAACATGATAGTTTTGTCCTGTCTCTTTATTAAAACATGTTGTGTTTAGTCTATGGTTTTGATATAGTTCGTGGGAATAGCAGTCCTGCAAGCTGCTGTTAAGGACACCATGAACTATTTGCTAACTAAGCCTTGAAGGCAATTAAATATGGTGATTCCAGTTCAATTTGTTCTTTGAGTCAAAGCAAGCAGAGTAACACTGAAAGTGTGGATAATATGTCTGAATAAAAAGAAGACTCTAAGTTAATTTAATGCGATTGTTACATGGGACTTAAAATTCCTGTACTTCTCCCCTTTATTTCAGAGAGCTGCTTCGCTTACAGGACCGTCTGAGGCTGGCGCACGCTCTCCAGGATATTCTCTTTAAGACTGTGATGACAGGCCCTCCTCCTGCTCCACCCAACGAGTACAGTATCCTGGAGCCACTGTTTAAACAGTCTCCAAAATAAATAAAGAAGTGTTCAAGCACATATTAGCTCAGATAAAATACTTACCCTCACATTCTGTTTCTCCTTTACACAACAGTGTGGGCCCCTCAAGTTCCCTGGGTGCCTGCAGGATACACGGATATGTCTATGTCAATAAAGTGGCAGGAAATTTTCACATCCTTCCCGGAAAGTATGTATCTACATGGCTTAAAACAAGGTTCAGAACACAGGAGCATATTAGTCTACATCAGGGATAATCAAATACATTTCTACCAGGGCTTGTATTATGTCTTGACTGACACTTTGGGGGCTGGAATTTATAATAATCTGACATCATATGAACATTTGTTCATTGTATTTTTTCCAAGAAATATGTAATTCTTGGCCTTTGAAAGTGAGATCAGTCCACATAAGCTGGGGCCAACTGAAATGTTTTGACCACTTATCATTGGGATGGTCATGTTGTTCATCACTCATTGGACACAAATGTACTTCTAATCCTGTTTGAATATGTCCTAACACTTTAACTTAAGGTCACCCCCCTCACCACTACTAATTGGCTGCTTATTAGCATGCCAATTAGTAGTTTACTAGCTGCTATTATTCAGTTTCGAGGGCTTAATAGTACCTAATTCTGTATAACTGTATATACAGAAAACATTTTCCAATAATAACCTCCCAGTTATTTCTTACTGGTAATTAGCTAGGAAGTTACATATGAATTATGACCTTAATTAACTATGCTTTGTAAGAACTTTAGTAGTCTATTTCTTAAAAATATAGTCATTTAATTGTAAAAGTTTTATAATGTTTTGATATTAAGTGAAAAAAGCCAATGACTTAAAATTGGGAACAGTAGAGTCTAAAACTACAATGAATTAGTTATGATCAGGACCTCACTTTAGTTTAGGGAACACATTCTAAGAAACAAATACTTAATCATCAGTTATTTACACTTAATTATGCCCAGAAGTTTGTGATTGGTTTCATGAGAATAGATCATGCTAGCTAGCTTTTGATACTACTGCCTTATACAGGTCTGACTAAGAATATCTAATTAAGATCATAATCCATTTACAACATCTTCTGAACTAATTACCTGAAAGCAGTAATTAAGAGTTTATTAATGGAAAACGTTTCATGGTCATGCAGAATTATGTGCTAATAAGCCCTCAGTATTGGCTAACAAGTAGCTAGTAAGCTACCAATTAACATGCTTATGAGCCGCTAGTTAGTGGTGAGTAGGGTGACCTTGGAATAAAGTGTTACCATGGGTAAAACATGAAGTCATTCCTCAGTTGTTTCAATATCTTCTTTTTTTTTCTGGTGTTGTAAGGATTTAACAAAAGATAACTTGAAAACAACTCAACACTTTTTCCTGCTCACATTTGCTGACTGTGATAAAACTCTGGGCACCAGATGGGCACAGCTGTGAGGGGCCTGATGCAGCCTGTTAAAGGCACATTCTCTTTAGATGTCCTGAAAAAAGGATGAATATTTGAAAAAATATGTGGAAGCATTTTGTCTCTGCCTCTGCTTGTGCGGGTGCTACTCAATCCATGACTTTTGAATTTCTGTACCCTGCTCAGGCCACATCTGAGGCAGCTGGAAATCCAATCAAAGGCTCTTTAGAAGCTAAGGGATTTCACAACACTATGTGACTTTGATCTTTGACCTGTGACCCCTGACAAAAGTACTGTATGAGCTGACTTGAGTTTGCAGGCCAAACCTCAAATTTCAAGGTCATGGAGTTTTCCTGTTGTCCTTGGGTTGTGAATTCAGTATCCTAAGACAGCTTCAGGGGAATTCTTGTCAAACTTAACACATTTGTCTACTCCAATTAGACGAGACCTGATTAGATTTTCAAGTCAGAGGTCAAAGAGGTCCTCACTTAGGCCTAAAACTTCCTTGCAGTAGTTCTAGTTTTAAATGCCTCTGCTGTTATAGTTATTGTTCTTGTAGAATGGCAGTATAAATTACCACTAATGATAGACAGACAGAACACAAACTGTTTTCTTGCAGGTCTGTCCCACATAAAGGAGGTCATGTACATCGACCTGCTCTCATTGATGAAGACTGTGAGTGCATTAGCTAGCAATTATTCACTTTGATTCTTCATTAACATTATGATGATATTTCACAGTGTTATGATATATATCATTGCAACAATACATAAATATGATTTGAATAATCAGCACTGTGTTACAGCTTATAACTTCTCTCACCGGATTGACCACCTGTCCTTTGGAGAAGGCATCCCAGGGATCATCAGCACTCTGGATGGCGCAGAGAAAGTCACTCCTGTTGGTGAGTTTCTGTCGTCTAACAGTATCAGATTTTACTTTAATCTATCAATCAAACAGAAACATAAACGATGATTTAAAGAGACACACTCTCTGCTCTGCCCAGCTCTGCTGCTTACTTGTTTTGAATGTTGCACTCTATTTAATCAAAATGCACTGTTAACAGTAAACCACCATTTATGTTTCTTGGATTAATTTTCTACAATCCCATGTGTGTAAACAATATTTAACATCTATTTAAAAAAATGCATCTAACAAAAATTCAGCTGAACCATTAGCGTCATTATCTGATATGTTGGCATCTTCAGCTCAATTGATAACATCATTTGCAACATTGGTGGCTCTGTCGGAAATGAATAAATAAATACGATAACTATAAGAAACTGTTCAGATATGCATTCATCTAAAAGGTGGCTTTAAAGTTAGCATTTTGCAAAAAATGTTTAAACATTAGCATGAGGCTAATGTGTTGCTTTAACATCAGCATTTGGTGTCAGTTTAACACAGCATTTGGATCAAAGTGTCAGTCAACACAAACACTGAGCTAAAAGTGTCGGTTTGACATTAGCATCTGGCTAAATGTTTCCAAAAACGGTATTTGTCTTGAAAGTGTTGGTTAGGAAGGGGTAGGAAGGGTAAGAAATTATGTCAGGCTATGTGTCAGGTCAATCAGACTGGGCATTTGGGTCACATGACTAAAAGGTCAGTATTCATGTGAGCCTTTATCAGGTCTAACATAAATGGACCTTGGACATTCATGGCTTAAGGTCAGCTAGTTTTGTCGGACCACATGTCAGGTCATTAAGACCGTGGACATGCTGGGTCACATGGCTATAGGGTTAGTCATGCAGGTCAATTGGATGTGCTGGCTAACATGCATGTAGTTAGCTGGTCAAACTGAACCCAGACATGTCGTGTCTCATGGCTGTACATTTAGCAACTCATGCTGGATCTCATGTCAAGTTATTTAGACTGTGGACATAGCAGATCACATGTAAATGATGTCAGGAAGTTACACCAGGTCAATTGTCTGGTCATTCTAACCCTGGTCATGTTGGTCATGTTTCTGAATTTTCTTGAAAAACTAAATTTAACATTCTTTTCTGTGTTTAATTCAGTTGTTCTTGTAGAAATTTGCTTCATGTGCCAATGTAAGGCCATCATCTCTAAGGTCTGTTTGCTTGGGGGTATCCTATCTCCCATTCGCCCTCAGTACCCCTGAAGTACACCAAGACATCACGATCACGAGTCTAAGTGCCAAAGAGATGCTAATCACAAAAGACATTGCACAATTTCAATCTTAAAATTTTGTAAAATAAATAATTCTTCACTCAAATTTGGTCTCTCCTGATTGAACTGCTTTTATCGAGAGCACATAGTAGACTCGGAAAAGCCCCGTAGCCGGATCTAAAACCAAACCACGCCTAAATAAGGACAGCATATAGGGCAAGCAGACACCACTGCTAGGCTGCTGGCAACCCTACTAAGGCCACTTTTAAATGTCTTTTCACCCAGGTTGTGGTAATTTTATTCAAGAAACAAAAATTGTGGATTACTTGCTAGTAGATACACCTTCATTCAGTAGACCAATAAATAAATAAATAAATAGCATCTTCATTTATTGTCTTAAAGAAAACTAACCCCGAACACTGGTTATCATCTTCAGCTGGCCACATGTTTCAGTACTTCATCATAATTGTGCCCACCAAACTGAACACCTACAAAATCTCTGCAGACACACATCAGTACTCAGTCACTGAGAGGGTAAGATTGCTCACTCATGTATTTTTAAAGCGGGTCATAGATCAGTGTAATGAGTGTCTTTGTGAAATCTTCTTGTCTCTGCAGGAGACGGTAATAAACCATATTATCAACAAATTTGGAATTCCGGGGATCTTCATGAAATACGACATCAGCTCACTGATGGTCAAAGTGTCAGAGCAACACATGCCTCTCTGGAAGTTTCTTGTCAGACTGTGTGGCATCATCGGAGGAATTTTCTCCTGCTCAGGTACAAAAACTATTTTAGAAAACTTGACATTATAATTTGCTGAGTGTCACAATATCTTTACAGGTACAGACTGGAGCTTTATTATGTTTCAGCTCACTGATTTCATTAATTATCACTTCTTGAGTCTGAGACAGCTTTCAGCTTGTTCAACTCATTAGTGTAACCCTCAGGTCCTGTTGGTCTCTTAAAATGGATGCATCAGAAATGTGCCATAAGAACTTCCGAGTATGAATCATTTCTTCTTTTACTGCATTGAGTATTTTCACGAACTTCAGCCCTGTTCATACTTTTGTTTGTTTCATTTTCAGAATGAAACCTGAGACAGTATGCCACTTTGAATGCATAATGTGCTAACATTTTAATGAAAAGAAGCATTGCCTCCTCCATATAGAAATTGCTGAAAGAGAAATCTTGTTGTAACTAACATGATTTGTGACGAATCAACAATGCTGGCAAAATTAATTTAGGTGCATTTTCACTTTTTTTCTAATGTGTCATCTTGAAGAAAAAAAGTTTCAGTTGGCCCACTTCATCTTGCAGGTGGACACCTCAAAATGTCTTCAGTCACTGTATAAAATGCTTTTACCAACTTCCATCCTGCTCGTCAAATTTATGTTTTATTTTCAGAACTTAAACAATTCATATACAAGACTGCACGTATTCTTTATGTAAAAAAAAAAAAAAAAAAAAACAGAAAATAATTATTTCCCATTTACAAAATACTCAATGGGAAACCCTTTTTTCTTGGACTAAGTAGGGCTGTGAGTAGATAGTGCCCTAAACTGTTAAATTGGGATGGTAACATAGCTGGCACCATATATATAGGTAAGTCAAATTTTTATCAATACTGTTTCAAAGTCTCAGTCAAAGGCTATGTCGTGATTGTAATGCAGCAACCACGTCACCACAGAAGCTCTGTTTAATGGCCGCTGCTTTTCTGCCAAAAGACACAACAGGAACTGTCGCTGTGAAATTAATCGATAGCACTGTCTGAGTCCTGTATGAATGGTGTGTATTTTGATCTTAAATTAATATCGTGAGTTGTACTTAAGCTGTGTCAGGTTATTGTATGCTATACACAACCACCAAGCAGCGAGTAACCACATTTAGCACAGAAGTATTAGTGTTTAGGAAAACAAAGGCTTGCTGTGCTCTACCAATGTCAGCATTAATGATTGTAGGAATTTTAAGTCCTCTATGTATATTTGAATACTCTAGTAAGCTTTAAAACTATCTATGAAGCAGAGTGATTTATGCCTGACTCTGCCCATATACAGAACCTGTAAGCATGTCTGAACTGATATAAGTGAGGGATGAACATTTTACTCCTTTTCAGTCATTCTGCTGTCTGAACCGGCCACAAAAAACTTTCCAGATAATTTCCCCTGTCTTGTCTCTAGATATTTTTTTTTCGTGCATCTGAACAACTTCTAATGCTATCAGTTAATCTTACTTCACTCTGCAAACCAACTTCATGTTGTTGACACACTGATACAGTTATTCAGAGTTAGTGACTTTCCACTTTTGAGTGTTCTCTAGAGCAGTTTTCTGGATTAACAGTCTTGGACATGTCAGTGATTATTAGCAACATTGATTTTGTTTGATTTGTATTTTTTGCACCGTGTCATCTTTTAGCTAATTTCCCAGGGTAAACTATTAATTAGTCACCAGGAGAATTGCATGCTTTTGCCTTGAGGTACTTTAATGAGAAAATTGAGCCATCTGCTGGAAAATGGTAAAATCTACAAATTTATCAATCAATCAATCAATCAATCTTCATCTGTGTAGCGCCAATTCATAACAAGTGTTATCTCAAGACACTTTACAATAGAGCTGGCTGAAGACAAACTCTTCATTTTATGGATACACATATATGCATAGATACATATACATATATAAAATACACATATACTGTACATATATACACAAATATATACATCCAACACCCAACATGAATCCAGTAGCCATGGACCTATCATAGACCTGTCGTCGTCATATTTGTTTCTGCTGAAAACAAATTTATTAGAGGTTAGCCCCTTGAGATGCAACATCTCATTTTCAGGAGGGTCCTCATGTCAGTATGATTGTGGTGATAGTTTTATAGAAGTAAAATCAATAGTAGTCATACTGAAAATAAGAATTTGTGATAGTGACAAACTCATGGGCACCCAGACCACAAATGTGTCCCTACCATATTTGTCTCCATTAAGTATAAATGTATTAAATGTAAGTCTCTTGAGATGTGACATCTCATTTTCAAGAGGGACCTCATGCCTATATGGTGCTAAAGATAGTTACTATTGATGTATAATCAACCATGGATAGAAAGAGCATGCTGATGTCCACATTAACAGCTATAATGATTATGAACTGGAATGGGGCTAAAGGAATGGCCAAATTATAGTTATTGAGGCTTCGTGACTCCACAGCAGCGGGCAGTCTCCACCAAGGATCCCAGGCCACCTAAAAGACAAGAGCCAGAGACGAGTACAGGAGCAAACAAATTTAAAGCCTGGCCTTCAAACTGAAAGCATATCATAAGTCATGAGGTTGTCTTATATGATATGATCAAAAGTTACATTTAAAATCTGTTTAAATTTGGCCATGTTTGGATATAATGGGCGATATGTGATAGTTTTGCTTCCCTGAGCCCTGGCCTATTATAACAGATTGAGTTTGAATTTTAAATTTTGGAAAGATTAAATGCACATTTGTCAATCATAATCATATGGATTATCACTTAAGATATCATAAAACCAAGTACAGATGGAGCCTCTAAAATTTTATTCAGTTTCCTTGGCATAATCATGGATGGTCTGTGGCAGAAAAGTGCTGGGACCTGCCTTCCTCATAGCTGTACTGAGACCCCTACGATGATGTGATAAACACACAAATTGAAATATTGATAAATATGAAAAATTCAGAAATGAACCAAAAATAGAAAAACCTTGATTAGAGCCTCTTTGTCTGGAAGGTGGCTGGTAATTGGCCGGAACTTGGCTGGCATTTGGCTGGGAGAGGAAAATTGAAGTGTCTGCATCCGATTTGCATGTCCACAAATATACATCAATGGGAACTGACTTCCCACTGGTTTGACAGGTAGGTGTTACTTTGTATGTTGCCTGTCTATGGCTTTACAGCAGCTGTTTTGAAGCACAAGGGAATAGAGTTCATGAGGTAACTCTGAGGTACAAACAGGGTGGAAACAGGGTGAAAAGTAAACTGAGTGACAGCTGTACAGAGATGTTAGTGACAGAAACATCTTTGGAAAGCCTCGAGCAATGTGGAGCAGAGGGTCGGATTGGATTCACCCTCCTATGAACATTATTTTATTTGAAATCCTTGTGGCATAGTGTGGCACTCAACTGTTCAAAACCACATCTGATTGGTTTAACAAAGTTAGGCTGAAAAAGATTTGATTTGAGGTAAATGTGCACAAAAGTATTTTGTAGAATGTAAGAACTGGAACATGAGACACTGACCAACATTTACTTAACAATAGGGAGTGAATGTTTATTTTCTCACCTGTTCTTGTATCACCTGAACATTTTAAAAGCTCCTCTTTCACTCTGTGACTTTTCTAGAGTAAACAGTGAAAACGATTTGCATTCAAGTCAATGGTGCATGACAAGAAAAAAAACAGCCATGACATTTTTAACCGCTAATTATTCTTGACTCAGTGTCGTATGTTCTAAACTGTCAGGAATATAAAGTATCATTGTGCATGAAATAAACTTAGTAACCTGTTTTTCTTTTGCCTGCCACAGAAAAAAATGAACAGTGGGTATTTAATCAGTCTGTTTTGAGATCTTCTCCTGAATTGAGCCATAGCAACAGAAATGAAAGCAGTTTCACTTGAGTTCCTTTGACCTAATATTTAGCACCTGCTGTGATTTGTGCTTTTCCCTTTTCCTGTAGGTATGCTTCATGGTGTTTTGGTATCCCTGGTTGATGTCATATGCTGTCGTTATCGACTGAGAAACTACAAACCTCCTAAGGTAAACAACAATGCTGACCTAACAACACTTAACAAATGTTTAAGATATTATAAAATTGCTAAGTTCCAGTCATATTAAATCGTAAGAGCTTTGCTGAGCACTGTTGGGGATTTGGACTGATTTATTTAAAGTGATCATAAAACTTTAAACCTGTTAAGACTAGGGATGAGAATCAAAAACCAATTCCTGTTGAGAATCGATAACCACTCCCTCAAGGGATTGATATCAATGCTGTTGGTTAAAAGTTTCTTCAAATTTGTTCTGCATACCTTGTCAATCAAGAGGCAGTCAGCAGAAATACGTCAAAGAAGTCAATAATCATCGCAGACAGGGGCAGAAATGCTCAGAATTGAGGCTTAATTTTCAGCTAAAAGATAGTGACTGCACAAGAATTTGTGGATGGAAACACAATTCACTTGTAGATGCAATCCACTATGCAGCATGGCATTGACTATTATGAATGACATGTAGGCCAACTTTTGTCCACACAGAATTTCCATTGGAATACAAAGAGAATTGTTAAAGAATCCAATCAATATGCAAAACCATTAATAGCATTGGGATCAAGAAAATCTATTAAATGCACATCCCTAGTTAAGACTTAAGGTTGAGCTGAGGGATATGACAAAAAATGAATATCTTCATGATATTCAAATTTATGTAATTATTTTTTCCAGGTAAATAATTTCTAAAAACCACAATAATGCAGCTCAAAGCAACATCATTTGAGTGCAGAGGGCTGCAGCTCACTATTTTCCAGACAAACTGTTTGTAGGGTGTGATGACCCCACACTGTTTTTGTGGCTTTTTTTCTCCCACAATTCTTTAAATTATGCCGAGTTAGGCACCATGTACAGAAATGTATAGCATTACATTTCTGAGAGATTTCTAAACAGAGAGAGAACTGAGCTGTGACACTGGCACACGTTCAGGCTCCTGCCATGTACCTCATACAACCCCACTTCAAAAAACCTAAACTATCCCTTTAAAATGTATGTTTACCACATAGCTGCTGTTCAGTTAATGTTTCCGTTTTTTTTTTTTTTTTTTCAGGAGCCTCCTGTTCCTGATATGAAGCAGACCTTTAGTGAAATAAAGGCTCACTTAGAAAACGACCCTTACTTTTGAAGTTCACCCTCTTTGTGTGACCCACGGAACAGCATGAGATGCAGAGAAATGTTGACAAGTGTGTTATTATTACAGAATATTTACCTGGTTTGGTTGGGAAGGTGTAAATATTTTATATTTTTAAAGCTATAAATGTGGACGACTCATAAGGTGAAATGAAATTTAAAGTCAACACATCCACCAGTGATGACACTTTTAACTGAAAAGCTTCACTGATACCAGCAAGATCATGATTTGGACATCTCAGTGACTTTTTTTTTGTTTTTTTTGTATTGATTCTGTCACAGTGTTTCGAAAAGGCAGAAGACTTTCAATCTACACTTCTAAGCATGTAAAAAGCCGTAAATTAAATCTGGTTTCGAACATTTCTGTGGCTGTTTTTATAACTAAATGACTGTCATAAATGTAAGGCTGATTTGATTTTTAATTTCTATTTGTAACTTGTTTTCTATTCAATATTATATAGCACTGTTTATTGTATACCCCCACCAGAGGTGCAATCACAATTATTTTCATTATTGATTCATAAAATGATTATTTTCTTAATTTAAAAAGCTTTGCTCTTAGATGAACTGTCACAAGATCCAAACCCCACAAAGTACATTTAGCACCATGAATCATTCAAAACTGTAAATCGTAGGGGAGAAATTTGGAAATATGCTTGGGACCTGTGAAAACTTGTTGAAAAGGAGTAGATACATGACTTTTCCATTCTTTGAAGAATCTATTTATCTCGACTCTTTTTATAAATTGTTTTTAATTGTTTTTATCTTATCCTGTAGCACTTTGAGATTGCAAAAATGTAAAGTACAATACAAATAAAATGTATTACTATTAGTATTACTTTTAATTCAAAACCAGTAGTGGTACTAGAAAGCACTCGGAGAGCGCAAACCTCTTCCAAGATAGCTCTTATATTGCTGTTACATCTATAAGCAACAGTTCCATGATAAAGTTACCATCAAAATATGATTCCTTGACCCTGAAAACTCACACATAGCACTCAGAACCATGTTGATATCATTATTAGTTAGACAGTTATCAAGTAACATGATTGATTGTGAATGGCAGTTTTCACCACCAATATCTTATCATTTTTAAGTTGGGCCATTGCCAAGATCTCCTAAAAATTTCAGCAAAATCCATCTAGTAGTTTTTGCATAATGTTGTTCACAAACAAACAAACATACGCCAGCAAAAACACAACCTCCTTGGCAGAGGTAATAACTTTTGTAAGGATCATTTGAATCCAGACTGAATTGTCATCACATATTGATTCAAATTAATCGGCTGGTTTGGTGGAGTGGTACACGCCCCGTATATTCTTCAGTCAGCCCAAGTTTGAAATGAAAATGAGGACAATTTGCCAAGTGTCCTCCCCTGCTCTCTCTCATCCCCTTTCATAAGCCTATTCACTGTCTCCCTCCTTTCTCCAATAAAGGACACAAAAAGCCCTCAAAAATACAAAAAAAAAAGAATAAAAGCTGAACATTTCTTTAAATGAACTTCTTTTGTGGTTATAAGACAAACATGCTTTAAAAGAGGGTATTTTACACCATGTCAAGAGTTTATTTGACAGTATTTCAGAATATCTTTCAGTAAACAAGTTTTTTGTTTTTTAGCAAAATGTTATATATCAGTACTGTCGCATTTCATAAAAATAGTTGTTCACGTCTTTGAAACTACAGTATCAATGATACAGTAAACCATATTTGTAGGAATACAGCTGTACAAGGTGAATAATACACAATTAACACTACACAGTTATACTTGATCTCAATGGGGTTTTATGGACGTGCCATCCTTCACAGGTTCAATAAAGCAATTTTTTTGTTTTTGTATACAAAATCACTCACAGCAGGCAGGGGGGCGGCCTGGACGGAGACAGAGGGCTGGATGACAAATTCTTTCACCTTTTCTGACATTTGTACAAACAGTTTACATGTTTCTACAACCTACTGATGTGTCCTCATGCTCCTCACTAACATGATTTATCACATGAGAAACATACAGACTGTGTTCTATTGAAAAACCTTCACAGAGCTGTCTTAAAGGTCTGACTATTGTCCAAGTCCAAAAGCTCTGAAGCAGCAGGCCTTTACTGCTTCAGCTCGTGCTGAACTCACTGACGCGGTATTCTGATTATCTTAAAAAACTCCTTTAATCCTGCAGTACTCTAGAGAGCTCTGCTGATTCATATTTATTTAGAGCATCACCTTGTAGAGAGAAATGGATGATGTCAAAATGAACAAACGCAGGAGGAACATGAACTCTTCAATAGCAGCACATCGTAACTCTGCCAAGTATCAAAACTTTGTGATCAAACACACATTTTACTGCATTTATGTTTCACAGATCATCCGAAGTCCAAACTGAACCTGTTTTCTTCACACAACAGACAAATGAAGCTGAGGTGAGACTCATCTGAAACAAGGGTTCACTCTCCCAGGAAAGGATGTGATGCTACAGGCTACATCTGATCCCCTTTAACGCGAGGGGACGAGGGCAATAATCGACACTGATGAGCTGAGAGTGCATTGAGATAACTGTCAATACTGCGGGGTGTTTCGTCAGTACAGTTTGCTGATATGTGTGCATGGTCACTAACATCTATGTTGCATTTCCCAAAACAAATCAAAGAGCTCTGTATTAGTTTGAGTAAGGCACTCCGCCCCACCTCCTCTCCCTCACACCGATGCCCCTCTCCCACAGTGATGTGGTACACGTAGCACAGTAAAAGGCATAGAAATGGGAAATACAGACCGGACAAAAGTCTTCAGTTGAGCATTAAATGAAAACAACACATCTTATAATTCTGCACAATGTTTGCATGGTTGTGATCAGGTGGTGTTCATAACTCAGAAATACGATGAGTTCTTACTAAGCAGACTGTTTTCAGTCACTCAAAAGTTCATTTTGATGGAAAAATTAAGATTTTTTCTCAGGAGAACCACACTGTCAGCTCCACAGAGGAAGTCCTCTCTAGTATCTACCTCTGAAAGACATGTGAGTCCCTGTATAACAACATGGTGGTTTATATCCATGCACACAACCACTGCCTCCTGTAGTGGTCTGTTTGGTGACTTACACAGTCTTTGATATGTAGTTATAGACGAGGCCATGGAAATATCATCCTAAAATACCGTCCTGTGTTTTATCTTTTCTTTACAATGTGTCTAACTACAACGCAGTCTCAAAAACACCAACAGGTCTGTTTTTGAGATAACCAAATGTACATATTTGTCACATCTTTACATTTACAGTATATGATATATTGGTAGGCATGTGAGCGCTAACATATGTTGGGTTACTCAGGCTGTCACTTGGGTTGGTGCCATGTCCTCCAGGAGTTTCAGTGTCTCTGCCTCCCTCAGACAGATTTGGACCCCCTCATCCTGCTGCACAGAGAAAATGGAGCAAAAGTAAATCTCTTGGATGAACATATGTCTCTCTTCTGTGGAGGAACTTTGTTCCATGTGAAGTTACTCTGCACTAACCAATGTGAACCAGACATGGTCGAGCAGTTAAAGGTACATGACGAAAGCACAGCTTCATTTGGACACAGATGACGCTGCTCCATCTGAGTACAACACCACCGCATAACAGGGTCCAACATGCCGACAGACTGCGTATATGTTACAATAGCTGTGAAAGTTCCTCTGATTTTTTAAGGTGGTGGGTGTAATCATTATCTCATCAGCACAAATGAAAAACAAAATATGATTTTCAGAGCAGACTGGGGAGAAAACTGGAGAATGAGAAGGTGGAGAAGAATTTAGGAGCCTGACAGTGTGATCCAGTCCAGACCAGCAGGATCCTCTCTACCTGCTCACTGTGGAGGTCCAGGATCTCAAGGTGCCGGGCAGTTTGTCTGATCCGGGGATGTTCCAGGGTCCAGGGGAGGCTGCTGTGCTCCTTGCATGTGAATCTTCAGTGGTTTTAGAGGGGCAGCAGAGCCCGCTCTGGCTGATGGACCTCTCCTCTTCTCTGTAGAAAAGACCTCTGGACACCAGCCTCTCCTGGAGGCCAACATTTCCATCTCCTCCTCCTAGAGCGGCTCCATTCACACTCACATACTGGTCCCAGGGCCAGACTGTGCTCATGGCCGGACTGTGCAGACCCTTTCTCTCACAGCAAGGGGAACAAGTGTCCCTCTGCCTCTCTCTCCTTTCAACAGACCTTCCCAAGATGCCTTTAGGTGGCAGAGCACGAACCTGTCTGTCTCCTGGTCCAAAGTCCACCTCTCCAGACCCTTGAGGGGCTCCCTGCCCTCTGATGATGCTCTTCTGCTGGGTGGACCTGCCACCTGTTGCCCCCCTGATGGAGCTGCTGTCTGTCAGCTGTGGAGCTTTGTCTGCCATGCACACTGTGGCCTCTAGAGAGAGCTGATGAGAGGAGTCTGAGGCTGAGGCTGGATGGGATGAGAGTGATGGATTTGGGTGGGGTTCTGGGGTCACTTCCTGCAGGGCATGGTGGGCTGTAGAAAGGGAATCCCGGGGGCTGGCACAGTCTGTCAGAGAAGGAGAAAACACACTCAGGTGGACTGAAATGAAAGCAGAGCAGCAATGACAGCATGCCCATGCAAACAGGGAGAAAGAAAGATGCACAGTTACACAATTTGACACCAAATCCTGTTGATTTATTAGACAAACCTGTGCACCACCACAAGGGCTCTGACAGCATGTTACTCAAAAAGAGTCAATCAGCACTCCAGAAAAAAAATGAACATTTAAGTAATTGTGTTACAAACTGATTTCACACAGTCTATCCCGCAGCCCTCTTCACCATGATAGTTTCATCTGGAGGGTCAGTTCTTACCATACAAACTTCTTACTAAAACACACATGAGCAAACACGTCGACACATGGATGCTGTTTCATCATGCATAAACTCCTCCTGCAGACATGCATGCTGCCAAAAGTACTGCTACACCGCACATATATCATCAGAACGAGAAGAGAGACATGCAGTTTTTCACAAACCGTGTCTTTAGAGTGGCCCATTAAGAAGAAATAGGGGGAGCTTAGTGTGTCACCTTTCATGCACATGGAGAGGTTGGAAGGAACCATTCCTGAGGGAAGGCATATAAGAAGCCTATACAAATCATTAGAATAAAAGCAGAGAGGTCGAAACACATGAAGAGTTACAAGACGGTTGTTATTTTACTGTTAGACAAAAGCAGTTCTTCACAAAAGAGATTACTTTAGTTGCAGATGACACACAGAAGACAACAGAGCCAGAAGTAAGAAAGCAGAAAGATATTAAAGCATGTTAAAATGTTGCTGACCTAAAGTATTTTTTTAAATGAGGCACTTTGGTTTAAAACAGTTTTACAAGATATGGCTATTAAATGATGAGACTGCATTGCAGGTACTGCTCCACATAAGTAAGTACCGATTAAAGATACTTTTTGTATGTAGTAGGAAAGCCATAACTGGCAAATGGTTGCTTTTGTCTTAAGACTTGAGCTTGAAAAGTGTACTAAACTATGGGAAAAATGGATTATGTATGATCAAAATTAAGAGAAGTGGGACAATGTACTCCACAACTTGTGAGGGAAAGAACTGCTTATTACTGTAACACCTATGACTACCCCCTGTTTATGTTCCAATTTTTATTTTTAATTGTATTGTTTTGTTTTTTTTCTGAATCACCACCAAGATCAAATCATTTTTAAGTTGGGCCATTATCAACATCTCCTGAAATTTAAGCAAAATCCATCCAGTCGTTTTTGCGTAATCTCACTGACAAACAAACATACGCTGCCAAAACATAATCTCCTTGGCAGAGGTAGCTAAAGGCCATGTTGATTGTTGTCTTTGATATTAAGGGTATCATTTTGGAGGAGTGGATTCAAGAAGGGTCAGGGTGAATCAACACTATTACAAACAGGTTCTAGAAAAACGCTGAGAATAGATCAGAAGACAGAGACCACAAATGAGCACACATTCTCCATCTGGACAACGCGCCAGCCTACACTGCGCTCTCGGTAAAGCAGTTTCTAGCTCAAAAACAAATCACAGTGTTCGATCACCCTTCTTATTCACCTGGTCTAGCACTGTGAGACTTTTTCCTTTTCCCTAAGAACAAATCTGTGCTCAAAGAAACACATTTTGAACCTGGGTGAGAAGTCCAGGAAAGAACGACAGAGATTCTGAGTCAACTGTCCAAAAAAGACCTACTGCACTGCTTTAAACAGATGAGGAACACAGCAGTGTGTTGATGCAGAAGGGGAGTATACTGAAGGAGGGAGACGCTGAAAAATATTTATGATCAATAAAATTGTATTACAGCATTAGCCTATTTTTAATAGCCATACCTCGTATTGTCCCTAAAAGAGTACACCTCTAGAACAAAGGTGCTGAAGGGATCAGGTTAAAGAGAGACAACTAGAAACGGCATTAAGAGGCTGTACTTTGTCTCTTGTTGAATACCCACCATATTCTGGCACTTGTCCTGTGCCTCGCTTCAGCAGCAGCCTGACTCGCCGGCCACCCGCCTTGATGAGTTCAATGGCACGGGCATGAGTCATGTCTCGGGTGCTGTCTCCATTAATCTCTATGATCTGATCCCCTACCTGGAGGGGACACACACACAACAGAGTGGATTTCTGTCAGCCTGTTTATCCATGCAAAGTTGACTTTTCTACACAACCACAGACTCTCCAGAGCAGCAGGGAGCACCATTAAGAGTCTTATTCGAGTGCATGTCAACAGGAGCTGAGGAGTGGTAGGGAGTTACTAAGTCACTGTTATACACACACTTATACCTTCACACTTTGCTGCGTTTCTGAACTAAAATCATAGCAGTCCCATCAAGCAGAGGGGCCGAGCATATAATAGGATACTATGCAGGATAACAATCGACAATGAATGAATATAAAACCAATCCAGAAACTTAAAGGTAACTGTGTTGAATGCAAATCCAACAAGGAAACCCTCGTCTTCTATTTCTGGGAATATGAGAAGATAGAGATATTTTGGAGGGAGGTGGTAAGTTTATGTCTTTCTTATTTATTTCTTAACTATTTGTCTTATTGCTCTATGCTGTACATAAGCATATGTCTGTCAGAACTGTCACCAGGTCTTGGTTGGAAAAGTTGACTTGAAGTTTGAAACATAAGCATAGTGACTTCTTCTAAATCTACACTCTCTAAAAAATGAAATATTCATCAAAACCCTGTTCTAGAAATCCTTTATTGTATTGAAATCTAACATTTCTACATTTATTGTGAAGACAGCATATCCTGGATAAAGTAAGTCAAAGTAAGTATCAACATTTGTATTGAAAATGTTGACTGCTATAACCATATTCCATAAACAGATGACAGTTTTCTCTTGCTGCTCAGTTGTTTGCAGACTTTGTATATTTCAAATAAAATGTTTAGTTTCTAGCTCAGTTTCTCATAGCTTTATCTTGCCATGGTTGTCAGCTCACCCTCATCCTTCCATTTCGGATGGCAGGACCGTCCTCAGCGAGCCGCAGGACAAACAGATCCATCTTGTACTCTCTGCCTCCACGGATACTGAAGCCAAAACCTTTCGCACTCTTCTCCAGCTCCACTGTGAAGTAATCATAGTCCTGCAAAAGAAAACAGCTTTTAATCCACATGTAAAAAGAGGGTTAAATGTACGTGACTGCATTACTGCAAACAGATAAATGTACCGACTGAATGTTGAACACAGAGTGGAGTGAAGGGACAGTTCTTCAAAAGGCCCTACCTGTGGTCTGAAGTCTGCAGTAATCCCCAGAGGGAACTGTGCAGCTGCAGGGTGCTGCCTGAAGTCCAGTAGACCGGGCGGGTGTCTGTAGTCCAGCGTCGGGGGTTGTCTGTAGTCCGTGACCGGCGGGTGACGATAGTCCACTGGAGGTTGCCTGTAATCAGTGAAGGTAGGATGGCGGAAGTCAGGTTTGACGTCCTGTCTGGCTTTCACCTCAGACCTGTGAGGAATCATGGGAGAGGTTTATGTGATGGAGTGGGAGGGTCATGATGAAGGTTGTGCTCATGTCAGGGAACACTGCATGGACGCAGGTCTTCTGTGATCAGAGAGGACTGGGTCACTCAAGCAAAGTTGAATCTGTGTGCAAAGATTAATGAAAAAACTCAAAGTAAAAAGTAAAAATGATACTAACAACTTTAATGCATGGTGTTTATAAATACACCACCGGGGGGCTCTCAACCAAAACAATAACAAGACATCTGCCCTCTCTGGTTTCTTTTGTTTCAAATTAAGGGTGATTCAATAAAACGCTGCACTCCATAATCTGTGTTTACAAAATGCCAACCAACAGTGCAGTTTTGTGAATGAATTACTTGAAATGTGAGAGAAAAGTTCTCAAAGTGGACTTCCCGGTTTTGCTGCAAGCCATTCCCAAAGTATTGTGGGATTAATTGCATCACATAAAGATTTTCTCCTCCATCATGTAAAATATAACAATAAAATGGATTTTTTTAAAACAGTCCTCTATATGAAACAGGATGTCAATGGTGAAGGCAATCAGAGGTGACAAACGGATCTCTTATTGACAAGGAAATATCTAGTTTGGCCGTTTTGTTACTGAGGTCAGGGTATGGAGTCATATGGGGACATCTTAAAGACAGGACAACAGTCAGAGGTCCAGCACAAGTAAGCAGCACAAAGCACAAGAGAAATACAGATACAAAGGCAGTGTGGAGATGCAGGAAAAATGCTTCCCCAGCAACAATTTATATGTTGTGTCTGTCACTGCAGTTTGGTCATCATGCTCGCCAAGATAAGACATGTCCCACTACAGTGATAAGACTAAGTACCTCCCCCTGCTCTAAAGAACTCTGATTGGGCCGTGCAGCTTTGGGCAGCTCACAGTCGTAGATTGGAGCTTGGCAAGATGGATCTGCAAAGCTGGATCTAACTGCTGCGAAGGGTTAGTCCCAAGATGTGTTGAGCATTCATACATATGTTTATCTGTATAATTGTTCGTAAGACATTTGACTGCCTCTCTTTAATGATTGATTTTGTAGATAGACTAGCCTGCTAGCTTCCTTCCCATAATGCAGAGCGCTACTCATAGTCATAGCAACGGCTGTGATGTAATGATTTAAGGCCAGCCCTGCCTTATTGTATGATCTTGCTGGATCCTTCCCACTTCTAAAAAAAATGCTTAACCCAAATTAAGCATTTTTCAAGCAGCATCAATAGTATAGTTGAGCTGAAATTCAAAGCAAAAAGCAAAAAAAAATATATGAAAGGACTGAAAAGCCAAAGCTATTATAACCTCACACTGAAATAATAAATGAGCTTCGCTTTGTGAGGGAAGTCAGTGTTAAGAGCACAAAAAGAAAGTATCCTCTGTGTTGAAGCTTTCATCACGATCGACCTGTAGAGTGAGCATAAATCCACAGCTCTGGTTAGTCCTCATTTGAGACTCACACAAACACACCCATGCATGCACAGGCTAATAATTTTGACATAGAACAGAGCTAATCACTGTTTTTCTGTATTATAAAGAAGACACTTTGAAGTAAACAATTCATTAAAAATGAAAGAACTGTTATTTTATGCAGCAAAGTAAAAGCCAGTTTAGTACCTAGAGTTTTATTGGAATTAAGTCACAGTTTTTGTCCTAAACGTACAGGCACAAGACTTATATCTGTCTCCTTTTAAAATATATCCTGCGTCCTTCTATAGTCTGTCCTTTTTTAGCTTAAGAGTCATGCCACAAATCGACACTAGTCCAAACAAGAAATCCTTCACAGTGCCGTCTCACCTGCCATCATGGAGGTAGAGCTGAGGAGGGAGTCCTGTGGGCTGTGCGACTGGGCTCTGTTGTGTTCCAGAGAGTGCAGACTGGGAGACCGTTGGTGCTGGAAGGCCTGTCGCTGTTTGGCCGGGCTGAGTTGGTATCTGACCGGGCTGGATGGGTACCTGACCTGTTTGAGTGACTGTTAGGCCGGGCTGTGTGCCTCCTTGGCCAGGCTGGGCTACAGGGCTGGGCTGGGTCTGGGGGCTCTGTTTTTGTGTCATGGGGCTCTGCTTCTCTGAGCTGGGGCCTGATTGAGAACCTGGGGAAAACAACAGAAACTGAGACCAGACATTTGAGCTGCTGAGAATACCTTAGACTCTGGGAAAAGACTTTGATTAAATAAAATAAATAAGAGAAGAGTAGAGCTCAGTTCAAGCCGTCTTTACAAATAAAATGAAATACAGTAGGTGAGCTTAAAACAGGTATATGGTAATGCCATGTAACTAGCAGGTGCATTAAAGCGGTTTGCTCAGCCTTGCAACTACAGTACAGGGTAAATAAAAATAGCAAGACAAAAGTGATTTCTGACAAAGACATCTTTGTTTGTGCCCATCTTCATTTTTTTCCCTCTGAACCATACAAAGTGTTCCTGGGCCCATGTGGTAATATCCTTTTTCCTATCCTGTACACATCAGTTTTTAATGCAGTGCTGCCTGAGAGATCAAAGGTCATGGGCATTCAATGTTGGTTTTAGGCCTTGTCACTTGCCTAAAGAGATTTCTCTGGATTCTTCAAATCTTTTGATAATGTTATGGACTGTAGATGATGAAATCCTTAAACTGCAATTTAGGGGACATACACATGGAGATGAATTCAGGTGTATTCGCACAAGTTTTTAATTGCATAGGCGTTTCGTCCACACTGATACACCGTTTTGGGTTCCAGAAAACGCACATTTTTGAAAACGGGTCCCAGAGTGGATACCTCTGAAAATGCCACCCTTGTATTTCCAAGTGAACAACAAATACAGATATTTTCATAAACAATTTCATCATAGCCCCACCTCCCCCTAAAACTTCACGCATGAACCCTTAAAATAACAGAAACACTGGCAGAATACAGTATCATGTTCATGCTGTAAAAGCTGCAGAGCTTATTATGGCTTTAACAGCAAAATCTTCTACTCCTCTACATTTCTCATGATGTATGTGCATGCTCCATGTCTTCTTCTCTGGGTTTGGTGTGTGTCTGCAGCAGAGTTACAGCGCCACTTACAGGCCTGGTGTATATAATGAAAACATTTTCATCTCTGTGTGGACAGGGCCTTAGGGATAGTTCTTTTTATACCCTTTTATGACACTCAGCTGTGTCTGTTCACCTGTGGAATAAAGGTATTTTCCTCAGCTTCCTCAGTCTTTTGTGGATCCTGTCCCAGCCTTTTTGGAATATGTTGCAGGCATGAAATTTAAAATGAGCGAATATGAATATTCGCAAAAAACATTTTTTTATCAGTTCATACAATAAATATCTTGTCTTTGTGGTGCATTCAATTGAATATAGGTCAAAAGGGATTTGCAAATCACTGTATTCTGTTTTTATTTAAGTTTCACACAACCTCCCAACTTCATCAGCATTGGGGTTTGTAAGTTGTGTATGCTATCACTGTTATCGATTGTTGTAGATTAAATAAATCATTGAAATGATATTAAGGTCACAATATTCAGCCTTATTAAAAGGTTTATTAGTCATGTCCTTTTTTCCTTGTACATGTACAGTAATGGTTGCAGACTGTCTCTCATTCTCCCTATGCTTGTCTTTTGCAGAAGCAGAGATAAAGCTGAAGATAAATTTCACTTATGGTATTGTTTATTTCCAAGCTTTCTGGCGATGATAATTGTGAGATGACAATCTGCTATTATGGTATCATTATATCCTCATGTACTTGAGAAAGCAGCTAAAATGTAAACTGTCAAATTTGAGGCTTTTCTATGATACTAAAAGCTAAAAGATGCTCTTCAAAGAAATTCTGAGGCAAAAACTTCATGTACAGGTTAAAGTCTTTTATTATAATCACGTAATAATGAGATCCACACGCAGCACTTACCCTCCTCTGGTATGATGTGCAGTGTGACTGTTAGCCCAGCATCTTTAATGAGCTTGACGATGTCTGCGTGCGGCATGCTGATGATGGACTGTCCGTTCACAGCCAGGATCCTGTCGCCCACCTTCAGCTTCCCACAGCGGTCTGCAGGGCTGCCCTCGATGATTCGTCCTATTTTATGAGGCACAGCTGGAAACAGGCAATAACAAGGTGGCTGTCAGAGGCGATTTCAAAAAAAGATGTCAAAACAGATCAGATGAAACAGCACAAAGCGGGAATAACATTTAAAATTCTTTCACAACACAAGCCTCTGCTGCCAGGAAACAGAAAAACTCCTTTTTTCTAAATTGCAGCAAAGAATTTCAAAACCTGTCATCAAACAAAGTAACAAACATTTTACATCCTACACTGTAAAAACCTCTTTAAAAATAGAGTAATATACTGTAAAATGGCAACAGAAAAGAATACATTTCTGTAATCAAAACATTGAATAACTAAAATTAATAAAATAAAAAACAGAATAAAACTTGAATTCAAGTTTATACTGGTAACTACAGCATCTAGGATGTGTAAGTAATTTAAAGATTTTAACATGAATTGGTTTATAGGGGCTTTTATTTTTTAATTTCTTTAACAGATTTTATCAAACAGGTTTACAATATAGCTATTGTTTTTACAGGAAATTATAGTTGAAAAAGTTTACCATATATTTGTTGCTGTACTGTATTTAACTGTACTGTGTTTTACAAATTCCTGTAGATTTTACAGTAACTTTGGCAACCACAGCTGCCAGATTTTTTTTTGTAAAATCAACCACATTTTCTTCTTTTTCTACAGTGTATCCATTAAACTTATACAGTATTTTCATGCAGGAAACAAGCCATAATGGGTGTAAATTCTGGCACACACATTTCAGAATTGTATTGTTACGAAATATCAGTAATGCAACACCAAAACATTTAGCATACTATTGCAAATAATCTTACACTACATGAAAAATACTAAATCTTATTCAAATTATAACCAAACTTGAATTAGTAACAAAAACTAAAAATGTCGTCAGCACAGTCACCACCTTGAGGATCTGTGGTTAACTGGATTTAAAAATCACAGACAAGCTCCAGGACTGGACGGAAACAACTCACTGATGACGGTGGCATTTTCCGGTCTATTCAGGGAGCTGATGATGACGAAGCCAAAGCCTTCATTTTCCTTTCGATGAATGACCACATCACTGGTTTGCAGGGCAGAGCCCTCTGGAGGAGACGTGCCAGAGGGGATGGTGAGGGCCACAGGGCCCGATGCTGCATCACTACGTGGAGAGCTGTGTTGTGTGGATACAGAACCAGGACTGCGACCATTCACAGGACAAAGTTCACCTGAGGGTGAGACAGGAGGACGAGTGAGTCAAAGTAGCAGCTTTATTACTCAAGGTAGAGCTGGGCAATTAAGCAGGTTTAGTTACAATTAAAATTATGGAAACTGAACAATCGGGATAATGTTACTGAGCCACATGCCAAGCTGAAGTTATATGTCTTTTTTAAGGTTTTTCTTATATTAAGATGTTTGTTTTTTTCCACATATATTTCCATTTATTGGTTGTTCTTTTATGTTCAGAATGATAGTGTTAAAAGCATTAAAGTTCAATGACCTCACATGGTGGACGTTAAAAAAACAGTGAGGAAGCATGTTCTATAACAGTAATCTCAATATCTATCAAAATAATCATGATCATGACTTTTGTCATAATAAAGCACAGCTACAACATGGTACGTACAGAAAATCTAATGTAACCGGGCCTGGGGGAAGATTCCCTCACTAAATTTCCAAATGGGTTGGATTTTTAAACTTTGTAGGGGGGATTTATTACTGGGAATGTAAACATATTGTCAGGAGTTTTTAACTGGTTAGTAATCTAACTTAAATTAATGCCAATCCAAAATGAATATCTCTCTAAGTGACCTAACAATACCACAAGATAAACACTGGTAGTTACAATATTTGTATTTTGTAGGGCCTGATTTTATTGCTAAAAATTCCATTATCCATTTTGCTTATCAATCTGAATATTTAAAGATTGCTTATCGATTTACGTGGGATTCCAGCAATTCCACACCAAAAATCAGGCAATGTGTTAAACTTTATACTTATTAAAACAAATTTTCAGACTCTTCGTACACTTTAACATACCAAAATGTCTTCAGTTTCTGACTGATTGTAAGATGTTAAACCCAAACAGTCATAGTTTGTAATGACTTCTTATCATTGCAACATTATTCACATCTAAACAAGGGAAACTCAAGGAGAACAGGAGCCGAGCACTGAACCAAAAGTAACAATTATTTTGGAAGAAAAACAACCCAGTAACTGGCAAATAAGCAAAACAAAATTAAAAGGGATTAAAAACTTAAAAAAAAAAAAAAAAAAAAAAAAAAAAAAAAAAAAAAGGAATTCAAAAGAATACAAGAAAATGACAATAGAGATGAACAGCAAGAGATTTTGAGTATTTGCATAATGGAGTTTTAAAAAATGAAATAATGCCCTGAGCAGAGAATAACTCTCCCTTTGTGCATGTTGTGCACAACGGTACAATGTGCCATCTGAATTAAATTACTGGCGAATACTCAATGAAAAATCAATCACATACAGTTAACTTGGTAGCCACTGGTCAAACGGCACATTGACATGGCAGTCAGAAAACTAAATCAAGACCTCAAAAAGATGTAAAATCTGGCAGATTCCCATTAGAATACCATAAGTTGTGTGGTGATGATATATATTTGTAAAAAAAAAAACTTGGAAATTAGCATTGTGATGGTCCTTAAGAATAAATCCTGTAGGTTTTTTAAATTAAGTTCTTGGATCATTGATAATAAGGTTTGGGTGAACAAAAATTTATGATATATAAATGTTCTTTTTCTTTTACCATAAATCTGTGCAACTTTAATCTCTCAATAAAGTGTTAACAATTCACTTCAAATGATTAAAAATATGCTGACTGTATTTTATCAATGAGTTAATAAAATGTTTTTTATTAAAAATAAGTACTTTTACTCATAAATATAATCTGAAATAGTTCAATCTATTGAATAAAACCCTGAAATATTTTTACTCCAAAACAATAAAATATGCCTCAAACTTTGATATTTGAAATCTGTTGAATGACCTCATGAATAATTTAATTCCAAATACATTTAGACTAAAATTAGACTTTGATTAAATATTTAATAATACTTGTTAGTCAATGAAACATACTCAACCTTATTTATATGGCTGTTTTTATATAAAAATGCACACTGTTGAAACATGCTCTCATTTTAAGGTCTAGGTCTCTACTTTTTTTTTTTTTGGCCATGGTATCGAGCACGTATCAGTTATCTTTTTTTCTTTAAACAGACTAGCGTTGAATTTAAAATTCTGGTATTGTGACTACCTTAAAATTCAATACCTTACAATTTTTGAACATTCTAAAAGGCCTTAGTTTTTGCGAAATGAATGCATCAACTTTAATCCTTTTTAAGACTCTGCAGACAGATGCCCTGTACAGTGAAATGTTAACAATTTATCTTCATTGGCTTTTCATCATATGAAAGACTGTTTTAATATGAAGCAGCTTAAGATGAAGACTTTGTATTACATGCAACAGTGCCTCCCCTGCTCCCACGATTCTCATTCAAAGACTAATTTTTCTTGACTGTTTGCTCTCTTGTGTATGTATATATCTTCTCAGTTGCAATGCATTTCATCACGAACAACAGAGCCTGCTTAGGGGCTTTAATGAACAAAACATAAATCAACAGAGTATGAGAATTTTGTCCCTCTCAGTAGATGTAATAACAAACCTTAAATGGTTTCAAAGACTAAGTTTGATGAGTAAAAGAAATTCAAAGCTTTCTGGATGATCACTGAACTTCATCACACTGTACCACATGCCAACCAGTGACAGCGAATAGAAATTAAGCATGTGGAGCTCACAAGGGCCGGTTATTAAGTTTTGTTTAGTTTGATGTGTCTGTTATTCAGTTTTCCTCTAAGCCCTTAAATCTACTGGCCTCCCTGAAGTTTGACTACAGTGTCCATCCTCTGGGATGGATGCCTGAATGCTCTACTATCACAAAAACAATGTGTGGGTGAGAAGTACAAGCCGATCCTCCACACAGATTTTCAGCATGTGGGTCTTTCCCGAGCAGTCTTTTTTTGATGGATGCTACTGAAATGTGCAGCATATCCTCCTGTCTTTGGAGAAGTGTGAAGGAAACAAACAAAACAGTACGCAACATCAACAACAAAATACAACACGTCCTTACCAGGCATTTGCACTCTTCTTCTCACTGTCAAGCTGACTTGACCGTTACGAGCGGCGGCGTGCATCAAGTCTATTACGTATTTGTGCGGTTTCCCAGCAACCACATTTTTATCCACAGAAATGAGCTCGTCCCCGGGTCGAAGCCGGCCATCACGCTCAGCAGGAGTGTTCTCTATTATGGCCCCAATAACAATCTGTTCAAAGACAATCAATATTAGCAGCATAGATAAAGATGGAGGGGAGAAAAGTGCCTGAGCTAGTTTTGGGTTTTCATGCTGTTTTTGCACACAGACAAGTTAGCAAGGCGTTACTTCAGTATGGGAGGTACTGAGCAGTTAGAGCGTCGGGTAGAGTGAGAAAGCCAGGGTGTGCTTGTGTGTAAGAGTGTGTTTGCGTGCGTGGAGGTAGTGCTGGCTGAATGGCTGTGTTTGGATGGTGTCTGAGGTGATGTTAAGTGCAGGTCAGACAAGCCTGGTGAGCATGGGGTTAGAGTATGTGTGGTCCAGCCCGTCCCATACGAGCCTTGTCACGGGCGTCCGGACTCACAGCCTGCACGGCCTCGTCTCCCCCCAGGATGCGGAAGCCAAACCCGGTCTTCTCCCGAAGCAGATGCACCTCCACCTCTTCATACTCTGGACCTGAAACAAGGAGGCAGGCATTTAGAGTTCCTCTTTCTCTCCTAAATCAACTTCAAATCACAGTTTTGTTAACCATTACACTGATGTAATCTTGAATCTCCAGAGATCTTAGAGCACTCACGCCTGCTCTCGTAGATGGCCCTGGATTTCTCATACAGGTCATAGGGGTCAGGTTTGTTGAGGTCGAAGCCTTCAGTGGAGTCTGGCACAGATGTGCGGTGCTGTGGCTGGTTTGGGAACGGTGTGCCTGGTGGCAAAACTGAGCCTGACAGGTTTGCTTGGGGGCTGCCGTGTGGATCCCAGTGGTCAGGCAGCTACAAAAGGAAAGCACATTTTATTTTAGCAAATTATCTTTTTTTTATTGGTATTTCTCCTGCCTTGATTGTCTGCCACTCTGACCCTGAAGACTGCTTTTTATGCTCTCTCTTTCTGTATTGGATAAAGTTTAGGTCACAAAAAACAACAACCACAATCCACTCCTTTCCCTTTCTCCAGAAACACAGAGTTCATGGATATGCAAATATTTTCCATGGAATGGTAAATGGACTGGTTTTCTAGTCTTTCTGAAATCTAAAAGTGCTTTTGATTACCATTGCTGTTAATTTAGGGCAGCTGTAAACATAAACCATACACTGAGTGGTGGTCTAATACATTTGTTAAGCACTGTAGTTAAAGTAGTAGGTATGCATTGTTGAGGTGGCCACCTTAATTATCGAGCGCTGTAGGGAACTCTGTATTTCACAACAGACTTAACTACTGCATGATAATGCAAGCTGGACGGAGTAAACATTAACAGTCACCACTCATCTTAAAGTTAAGACACCCTGTGTGTAGCCCACATTAAGTACATCTGTGAGTCCATTTTTTGATCAAAATAAAAAAAAAGAATGACTGTAAACTTAGATCAGCAAGCAAGTTAAACATTAGAACATGATGAGCTTCCAAAGTATTTAAAGGATTCAGCAATGAATGAATCCCTCTAATGTAATAATGTCTATGAAATGATCCCGCTGAAGCCAAAACATCCAAGAGACATGTGGGGAGCTAAATATTTCCACAAAGAAATGTAATTTTCACTGTTAATAATTTAAAATGCTTTAATCCATACCTATAATCCTAAATGACATCTTACTGTGCAAAAACAAAACAACAGCATAGAGGAACAGGGAAACAGGCAACAGAGACAATCCACACATGACAGACAACACTGGCAGCAGCTCATGTGTTACTGCACCAAACGAGCAGGAGAAAACAACACAGCAGCAACAGCTGTCGAGCCCATGAGATATGGAAGTATTCAGAGAAAACACAAAATCTGCACAAAACCCTGCTGCGGGTGTGAAACAGATAATGAGTTTGTAGAAATCTCAACACATAAAGGCCTTGTGCTTATATCTATAGATTAAAAAAGTGAATGACGTTTTAAATTATAGAGAAGAGAACGAGAGTGAAGATAAAAAACAAGGCTTACTTTTAGAGCTGAGCAGTTCACAGCGTTCAGATTTTAATGACAAGTTGAGCTCACGAAATAAGATAAGGAAGTTAAAGGATTACTGTGCAGTATGCTGTATCCGCTTGATTTCTGTCAGGTAAATATATTAGTCTTTGCTGTTATGGGCAGCAAGGAGGTGCAGCAGGTTGGTGTGCATGCCTCACAGCCAGAAGATTCCCTACTGTAATTCCAAAACATGAACAAACTGCCAGACATTAGCAGTGGTGGGGCTTAATGATCAGTACTAGGAACACTAGGAAAAAAAAACTGGGAATCGAAAACCAGTGCCAGTTAAGATTCAATAACAACTTCTTCAGGGAATCGATACCATTAGTCTTTTTGCTTATCAATTCCCTTTTCAATTCCATTCCCTTTGTTCTGCATGCCTTACAAATCAAAGATGTCATCAAAGGGGGGTTGCCAAATGAGAAAAATGCAAACGTGCAAACGACACTTACTGCAAAAAATTTCAGTAAGTTGGAACACCAGCAACTTGTGGAAGCATTTCTCTATGAAGCACAGCAGTGAATATCAGGTGTGTCATATGTTTGGCATCATTAACACTGAAGACCTATTGCGGCAAACTAGTTTGGACATCCCTGGTTTACAGGAATGAAGAGTAGTTTATGCGCTGTAGAAATGGATACGCTGGCTCATACTTTAGCACAGCAGACGACAGTGATGCACCTTGTATGATTGTTGCCACCCACCAGAAGAAAAGGAGACTTGGCTGGGTCTAGCATACTGCAAATTAACATCCATTTGGCAGTCACATACTACTACCAAATTTAGTGTGCAGTATATCCTTCATAATGTGTTTGACTGTAGTATGTAGAAGATAGGAAAATGGCCATAGAAACAGGTCCTTCAGTCTGTTCCTCTGTGGCCACTGACTGAACATTTCAGGAGCCCTGGATTTAAATGATGGACTGATGGAGAAAAGAAGTGTTTCATTAGCTGATTCACACAGTAATGAAAAAAGCTTTTTGGCCAGAGAGGAATATGATGCTAAAAAAAAAAAATCAATATTCACAAGTGAATCTGAAATGAGATTCATTTTGTCTGAATAAAGATCATGGATGACTGACGCTCGTACAAGCAGCAGCAGGTGCAGTTTAAGTGTGAGTCTAAGGAGCTCTTCCCCAGCTGGTGAGCTGAGACATCTGATGTGAACGAACCAATGAGCAGGTCAGGACTCACTGGCTCATTTCACAGTGAAGCCAAAGCCAAGCGCCAGTGACAAACACTGATCCTGCACTCTCCTGTCTTACCTCTCTGCTTCAACAAACAAAACTGCTCCAGAAACACACATTTCAACCCCTGCCCCCCTCTTCCTCCCCCAGGTTGGACACACACAGACATACAAGCAGAGACATAGTTAGGTTTAATCACTCTACCTGTTTGGAGGCTTTCCATGGAGAGATGTGACCTGCAGAAGAGAGGGGAAAAAAGTCAACAGACAGCAGGGCTACATAACACTGACAAAACTTGAAAATAGATAATCATTAAATAGGTAATCATTTTCTATGACAGACAGTAAATTCTGATTTGTTACAGTGAATTGTTTTGTCATTAGTGCAGTGAGATTCTCAGGCCTGAATATGAGCAAGTAACACTGAATCGCACAACGATACATCAATATTTAACCAATTTGAACATATGACTACTGTGAGTCTTATATATAAGCGACAAAGTGTGATAATTTTTGGTATTATGATAATCATATGAGGTAGGGCTAAACAATATTTAAAAAAAACAAAGCCGCAATATATCTTTTTTTTTGGAATGCACAGTTTATTGCATTTTTTAAGGAAAAAACTACAAGAGAAAAATGTAGTTTTTAGGTGCAATTACAGTTTTTTCCATTAAACTTTTTTCTTTTTCAGGTAGTTTTTGTCATTTTTTGGAATGACTATCAAAAACCAATCCTATTTTAAACCATAAGAGAGCCTCTTAAACAAATAAATGCTCGATACAAAGCATTAGTTGTTTGTATAATATAGTTTCTCTCACCAATGCCATACATTTTGATTTTCACTGTGTGTTTATTGCAAAAACTCATATTGCAATAACTTGTAAATTGCAATTTTTTTGCTCATATCTAACAAATAATCTATCACATTACACGGTCAAACAGAAGAGCTAAGAGAGCACAAAAATCCACAATGGCATTTCTAACAGTTTAGACCCAATCGAAAAATGCCCTTTTGTACAATGTTAACAAATCCCTTAAAAAATTCCTGGATCCATGTGTGGAATTGGACCTCCAAAACCTGATCACTACTCTCTAGTGCCATGACCAACATAGCCTAAAAATGTAATCAAGATCAATGAACAACTTTTTAGTTTATTATCAAAAATGTGGATCTAACAATGTAAACAAATCCCCTCAAAAATTCCTAAATCCGTATCCATACCCATGATCAAAATTTTATCATTTCTTCCCTGTGCTATCACCAATTGTCCCTAAAAATTTCATCAAAATTCATAGAGAGCCTTTTGAGTTTGCTTGCTCACAGACAGACAATCAAACAAATGGACAAACACCAGAAAAAAAACCCATCCCCTCCATGGCAATGGTAATTAAAGCCATGTTGGAAAAATGCAACTGTAAATGTGAAGTTGTGCTTAAAACACAAAATAAATCTTAGTATGCTGATTCATATTCCTCTATTTTGACTTTATTTGTGTAACTCATCCTAAACGAGTTTGGTTGTTGCGTTTGTTTTCAACATAATTACATCATTAGCTGCAGGCAAAAGCATGAACCCCTTCCCCCTACTACGCACACAGGGACACGCAAACACACTCACACACAGAGAGGTCTCTGTAAGTCATGTTTTATCTGCATGTAGGAAGCAGGGAGCACAGCACATCATAACAACAGTCTCATCATCTGAGCTCCCCTGTGACTCTGCTGAATCAAAGACACGCAGTGCGTTTATGCTGCTGAGACCCAAATACATACATTTAACATGGTGGGATAACGTGCAGCCACTGCCTCGACTAAACATGCAGCCTGAATTCACACATACGGATAGAAATCTATAAACACACATATAAAGCCCCTCAACCCTGGCAGCATCATGAACAGGGGAGGATGTTTGCAAAATATTCTATTTGGAATTCTGATATAATGTATATTAAACCAGAAACAAGATTTTCTAACAAATACCAAAGAACACTGGGTAAATTTTGCTTAAAGGTCATATGTTCTGGTATTCGACTGTTTTCATCATGTCTATCAAGCAAGGATTGGATCTGAAAGATCAGTTTGGGTTTTTGGAGGTAGAGCTGCTCGAGGCGAATGGCACTTATGAATATGAGTACCAATAAAGGAACTTGTGAGCTTTATCCCTGGAGGGCGATATCTGGGAGTGGATGATAGCCGGGACATGGCAATACATGGTGCCACCAAAAGCCTTGTAATCACTTATAGGTCAAAACTATGCTGGCTCAACAATAAGCTACAGTAAGATTTTTTACAGTGTTTAACTTTTCCTCAACAAAGCCCCTGTGTTTAGAACTTTAGCAAGTTGGGACACAGGGGTTATGAATCCCTCCGCCATCAGATGGACTGCTCATCAGAGGGAACATCAAACAATAACTTCACTAAAACTGAACTAAAAATGAGTGATTTTAAATCTGATGGCCATGACCCACCATTAGATTTGGGGCTATGGTGTCATTGTTGCTGAAAGTATCCTTATTCGTTTTACACATGGAAACTCAATGCCGGCATTCTCAGATTTATCCACTTTGGGACACATTTTTACAAAATGTGCATTCTGGGGCTCCCAAAAGCTGTATCCATGTGGACAAAATGCCTAACTGATTAAAAACTTGTGTGGATACGCCTGAATGAGTCTCCATGTGGATGGGCCCTGAGAGTTTAGTCAAACCTGACATGTTCTTCTGCTCCCAAGACCCTTTTAAAGACATTAATAGCAAAGAAAATTGATTTTGCAGGACATGGGACCTTTAAGGAACTACTATGCAATGATGAAGGCTGGAGAACTGTGCGGCAAAGCTCTCCTTTAAACAAATCAGTGAAAATGAAAAACATACACAATGATCAATTCAAGTCCATTTGGAGTTCATTCATTCTGTTCCTGAGACTTTTATCTTTTACTTTGACCCTTTTCTTTAAATTCACTTCTCCTTCATTGCTAAAGTATAAAACAATTTCTGCATGAAGAGCTTTCATTTTTTAATGTTCTCTGTTGTATCTGTGAGATTTGGTGAGGGGTAAAACCCACTTTATCCATGGATGCCATAAACATGGAGGAAGGTTTGAGGAGAGCTGTCTGTGGTACTTAAATGATTCAGCACAGCAGCAGCAGCAGAGGGAGGGCTCAGTGGGAGGCTGGGACTAATATCCATGTTCTGTGGGGAATACAGGCATTTAGGGAAGCCTTAAGGACTCCTAATAACTCATTCTCAGGAAACTTTCTAGGGCCACTGAAGGAGATGGGCACCAGCTACAAGGCAATGTCCACTCATATTAAAGGCAAGTATAGTCCTCACAGATGCATTCATGCTTCATTTAAATGCAAATGCAATTCATCAGCATACATGGTGCATGAGTGCCGATGAATTACAAATGGATGACTGGTGGAGAGGCTCTCTCACCAGTCAGCGGTCAGCCAGTCTGGCAGGCCGGCCTCTCAGACTAGCCTGCTGAGTTTTGGATGGTCTTCAGATCGACCTGATTGGCTTGTGCAGCTGACTCTTTTCTGAACAGCTATGATCTGCAACCTTATTGGTTGAGCTAAATATCTGTGGTCTGTGGTTGGCTCTGCTTCAAACGGGGATGTCAGGGGACGGTGCTGTGAACAGGACCAGAACTCAGTGGAACTCTGGCCAAGTGCCCACGCTACGGCTGTCAGACACAAACACACACATAATCACAATCACACATGCAGGAGAGGTCTGACACCACTTCTGTGTTACACAAAGTGCTGATACTCTCAGTCACACTTCTGAAATGATGTCCTAATGCTGTTTTACACACAAATCTTTTTTAAGTTAAAACAGACATGCTTTAATATTCCTGACATTTTCTCATCTGAGTCACTGTGAAGGACCTTGTCCTCTCTTTCACCCCCACACAAACACACATGACATGCAAAGACACGCACACACAAATCCAGTCAGATGGTCTGGGTGTGTCAGGCTGATAGTCCCTGTGGGGTTGTACTAAGCTGATGCAGAGAGAATAAATATTTGGGGAAACAGGGATAAATTGGGACATTTAGCTTTTAAAAAAATCACATTTAAAGTATAGGAAAAAAATAAGAGGGTAAATTTAACACTTTTAAAACCTATTTGAACACAATTTTCATACATTGTAAGAACCCTCTACATCCCTTTCTTTCAAATTAAATATTTATTAAAAAAGGACAATATTAGACATAATTTGCAGCACAGTTTTTTTCAGGAAAAGAAAGAGAAATGGAAAAGGGAGGGGGTGAAGAAGCAGGTAACAGATAACAGGTAACAGGTAAAGAAAACAGCAAACAACAACAACAGATAAAAACAAGTGTATCCCTTCACTCAAACATGTGCTTAAGAAATTTGGGATACACAAAAATAGAGGCACATCCACAAGAACATGTGCACTTCAAGAACCATGTGGGACAAAAGCAAACAAAGAAGGAAAATAAATAAAGTATAAATAAATAAATAAATATATGTAGATAGAAAGAGAGAGAAAAAAACAATACAAATAACAAAGAACATACTAGAAACATACTCCATTTTAGACCAGATGCATTTACGACAAATGTATATGTGATGACTGCAAATTGACACGTAACATTAAATTTAGAGGACGATAATTCCTTGTCATCATGGCATAATTCAGATTTTTTTTGGTAGGAACAAAGCTAAAAAAAAAATCTTAGTTGATAAACTCTAAAATTGTCAAAAAATGTCAAACATTGTTATTTGGACTGAATACATCTTTTGCATTATAAAGGGCTTTTCAGTTATTTTTGAAGGATCATAATTTTTCTTGATTGATTTAGAATCTTTTAATCACTTAGAAGACTGTGCTCACCCTCTCACCTGTATTTACTTTAATATACATCAGCATATGTGTGACAATGAATTGTCTCTGTGGTGTTTTCTCACTTGCAGATTAATCACTGCATTCCTTTGAGAAAGGGGAACACAATAGAACGTGAGTTATAGTCTTTGCAAAGCTTCACCACCAGATGGCAGCTGCTGGCTCTGTGTGGCCACAGGATGAAGGACTGCTCAGCATCACTACATTTTATCCAAGATGCTCACGTACACGTTCAAGCATGCTGACATGCAGTCCAATACATACTCTGCAGAACCCTGCTGAATACCTGAGTCATTAATGTCAACAGAAATTAAACTCAAGCTGATGGCTTTCATGTAATCAATTGAGTTTAATTCAGCGAACAACATGGAGGGACATGATCAATGAACAAGGACCAAGCAACAGTGCTTCAATATATCTGCCTTATGTGTCAATAATCCACTTCGGGGCAGGACTAGGCAAACTCAGCAGACCTCCTAGCAGCACTTCCCTCAGATCATGTGATGTAATGTCATAGTCTGTGTTTTTTTAGGTCTCTAATAATACCTGTCACACTTCAGTTTCTTAAACCCCAAATGTTCACAGGGGACTGATGTTCCCTTACCTATTTCAATGCTAACAGTGAAAAAGAAGCAGTGCAGAAAGAGTACATTTAATTCCTCTACACTAAGTCATTATCTCAGAAGCAATGCATAATAACTTGTCACTCTACCACGCTATGCCCTTTTAAAAACTCCAGACTTGTTGTTCACGGACTTGAAGGTATGAACAGCCAACCTGCTGTGTGACAATTCAGAGAAAAATAATGGACATACAAACAAGGGCTACTTGATAATGGAAAAATTAAAAGTCACAATTATTTTGATTGATACTGAGATCATGATAATCAGAAACAATTACTAACTGATTATAGGTCAGTGCACCACAGGCAGTTTTTCTTATTAATCATACTTGAGAATTGAGGTTCAGAACATGTTGACAGTAAAGACAAAAATACAACACAATATTTAAATTTACTTGAAAAACTTTGCTTTTCTGTAATCATTGAATTTGATTTTCTAGGTTTGGTAACTAATATTAAATATGTATTGCAATATATTCTTCATTAAAATAGTAATGAAAACATATTTAAACATCCCAAACAACAAATCTGCCAAGGACTCTCAGGTGACCTCAAAGATCATTTGCATTTTAATGGTCAATGGAGGCCTATGACTTGAGCTCACTGTCAGCTCTTGGAACAGTGTTGGAAAAAACATGTTCAGTTTTAAGCCAAATCTACATAAACTAAATAACTATAGAGTGGTGCGGGGAAGCTAGCATCACACTGGTTCCCTTGACTGCAAGCCAAATGAAAGCCTACGGGATTTCTCACAGTGTTTTCGATCATTGCTGATAAGAAGCTCTGTAGCAACAAATATTATGAAACTTGTATGTTTTGGTCTTAGTGATAATCTTAACAAACAAACCTGCTTTTCCCAATTTTTTTTTTTACTTAAACATAATCGCTGGCAGTGAAAAGCTATTGGTAAGCTACAATTGAATTACAACATGGCGGTTAGACTAGGATCAACTACTATTATAATGTATAACATCTTATTAACCTTATTAACCTCTTGTTTGAGAGTTTCCTTATAACTGAATGACCTAATACATTTGGTCCTCATGGTTGTGGCAATAATGTCTTTATAATTGATTATTAAAAAATGGTCAGAAATGCTTGCCATTGGGTCCCTGGCAAATTTTGTGGTCCTTGTTAGCAGCTAGTCAGCATCTGTCATTTTAAACACACATCAGTTTAAGTTTCAGAAGTGGGCAACATCAGATGCATTTTATTAATTCCTATTTAACATTGAAAACTCATGTGCGTGTGTTCACCACAAACCTTATTTTAGGCATTCATCCAAAACCAGAATTCTATATCTCATTTAGTTTAAGGCTTAAGGACCAGGAAGTGCTAAATGCTAATGCACTTCTGCATTTTTTGGACTCATTCCTGCACCACCCTTTTGTCACACTGGCATATTATTAAAAAGGTTGCAGATGCCAACATACCAGTTTATAATTCAGTAAAGAATGACATGAATTAAATGAATAATGAAGTAAAATATAGGTGAATAATAAATCAATAAAATAGAAAATAAACTTCAATTTTGCATAGCCAAATAGATAGAGCTATGCAAACAATCAAAATGTTAACAGAGCAAAAACAAAACAAAAACAAAACAAAAATAACATTTACTACACCTGACAAGGTAAAGTGCTCCTGGAGAAACCATATTGTTTGGAGACGGGCACTTTTTCACTTCCAACCATCCCAATCATCCATGTAATGTTAAATACATGGCTCAAACATCCTGAAAGATCTCGCAGTGACGAGGCCCTCCCTGACTTCAGAGTACATTAATGGAAGCACTTCTTTTGCAAAATAGGTCCATTTTGACAACTGGTATCTTGGGTCAGTGGTGTTAAGCAGCTTCATGAAGCTATCCTGTCTAATGACTGCGTCGGGGACCATATCTTTGATAGTATGGTAAGCTAATGCAGCAGTGATATCACTACACTTTTAACCTTTTCTTTCTTAAGGCTCAGTGCAGGATAATGAGGCTTGAGGTGTACATTGTTTGGAGCAGGGGGCTATGAAAACTTCATACTTTGGGTTGAAGCATGAAGTTACTCTCACACTGTACTACACTCTGTGGCGCTGCTGCAAATGATAAAAGAGAATTCATCATACTCGATCATTTAGATGCAGCATGTTTCTAGTACTCTCTATTAAAAAAACAGTAAGCTGCATCTAAGGTATTAAAACCAAATTATCTCCACATAATCAAACCACTGTTCTACTTTTAACAACTAATGGCGCATAACTGGAATGCATCTAGCTGGGATGTGACGTAATTCCCACCCCCCTCTTCCCAGCTCTGATGTAATTGGAACACCATTACTCCTCTTCAGAGGCGTAACTCTGGTCATTAGCGGCCTCCATGTTATTAGCTGCAATTTTTTTTTTTGGGGGGGGGGGCTTTCCAGATTCTTGAGGTTTCAGAGGGGAAGGGACATAAGGTAGGTCAAAGGGCAACATAGTATCAGGAGAAGCAGACAAAATGGTGTCTCATTGTGAATTATTTTAATGTAAAACAAATTAT